>QXJR01000007.1:0-600000 GCA_020975725.1 Picocystis sp. L7
GAAACTCGGCAGACAGGCCTTTCGAAGCCTCCGGAGACAGGTGGAGGCCTCGTCCCGACCCTTCCTCCCATTCCGAGGCCGCGAAGGGACCTCCTGCTGCCCGGCGACGCCTCGGTCCCTTGGCCGCTGGGAGGTCGCGCAGGAGGGAGAGGGTAGACAGCGGTGAAAACGCTGGCAGTCAGGCGTCGGGATGATTGCGTCTTGGATCCTTTATCAATCGTAGATTTAGGCATCGTGGGCGCCTAGAAGACTCGTCGGAGTGATTTTGGAAGAATTGGTCGTGCGTCCGAAGGGGTCGGGGTTGTTCCGACAGCTCGTTCGCACAGTACCCGAGGGGTTCACGAAAGTAGGAATGCCCCCCTTTTTCTCTCAGTCTTCGTCTCATTCGCGCTCCTGAATACCCCCTTTGGTTCCGTCATCGTGATTGGTCCGAAGTCGGATGTCGTCCTCGGCGGGCATGGATACTTGTCCGGGATGTCCACTGGTAAAATCTGCTACCCAAGGCATTTCCTTTACAGTCCCCGCTGAGTCGCCCCAAGTATCGGGATTCCTTGCTTCTGAACCCAAATCGAGGGACAGAGCTTGGGAGGACCGCGAACTTTTGCAGCCGAACAGGGGACGGGAATCCCGGGTCTTAGTGTCGGAATTACACATTCTTACCGTACCGAGTTTCGGGGGCTTCGATACGGCTCCTCTCAAATACGGGGAAGGTGTCCCGTGGGGGCAGTTTTGTCCCGTGGGGGCAGACCCCAATTCGACCCCTAATCCCTGTTTCGGCACGGGCATTTTGGGGTACCCCTGGGCAGAGGCGACCAGGGGTACCCTGGGCAGAGGCGACCAGGGGTACCCTGGGCAGAGGCGACCAGGGGTACCCTGGGCAGAGGCGACCAGGGGTACCCTGGGCAGAGGCGACCAGGGGTACCCTGGGCAGAGGCGACCAGGGGTACCCCTGGGCAGAGGCGACCAGGGGTACCCCTGGGCAGAGGCGACCAGGGGTACCCCTGGGCAGAGGCGACCAGGGGTACCCCTGGGCAGAGGCGACCAGGGGTACCCCTGGGCAGAGGCGACCAGGGGTACCCCTGGGCAGAGGCGACCAGGGGTACCCTGGGCAGAGGCGACCAGGGGTACCCCTGGGCAGAGGCGACCAGGGGTAGCGTCGGAAGTCGTCTTACGCAGCGGCTTGGCGCGAGCAAGTGCGACTCTTTGCCAAGTCGAATATCCAGGTTTTGCTCATGCTTACCTGTGCGACGCATGCCAAGCACGTGAGATGACACGCTTTCGCCGACGGAGTAAAAAGAGGACTTGAACGAACTCGCGGGCGCGCGCGACGTGCCCACGTCCTCTCACCATCGCTCGCGGCGTTGAATACCCCCCTTCCCCTCCGAAACTCACTCGAGGACCCTCCCCTCCCGGACCGCCCCGTTTCCAATGCCCCCCTTTTGTCCCGCGCCCCGAAATCCACCAATCAGAAGCAAGTCCTAAACCATTACCCCCCCCCAATCGCAATCGCAAAAACTGTCTACCTTTCCAACTTGAAGATAATGGCAGCCAAGCTCCCTGGCTTCATGTCTGGAGTCTTGTCCACTTCTATCAAGTGACTCTAATGCTTGTAAAGGGCTTGCTGGAGATGAGTAGGTAGACCGTGCTGGAGGCGCGCTGAAATGTCGTGATCGGTGAGCGGCCAGCAAACTGGAGACTCGCTTGCATTCACTACAAAGCTCAACTGGACAAGCCTGTTTAAGTAATGCAAAGCATTCTCTGATTTTCTCATTCTTGTAGTATGAAACTCTCTCCAGGCCTCAGGGCCTGGATCGTGATTCTGGAATGTCTTCTTTAGGTATGTATAAAGGTCTTCAACTGATTTCGGACCCTCAGGGTCACGCATAATCAGGTTTTGTACCATGGATTTGGCTGTTCCAGCTAACGCTTGGTTGATGGCCAGCACAAGTTGTTCTTTCGGGCGATCATAAGCATAAGCTTGGCACCAACATGAGACATCTCTGATCCAATAAGTAAGAGCATAGGGGTTATCATCTAGTTCTTCACCGGTGAACTTTTCTGGCTTTTCAAGAGAAACTTTCTGGATATTCTTCGAGTTGAGAAGGGAAGTTCCATAAAGGCTAGTAAGGCGTGGAAGGCCATTCTCTTCCGGAGAGGCAAACGGTTGTTGTGGAGCTTCGTCCTCCATTTCTTCATCTGATTTGTTGATAACTTCACAGCCCTCTCCTTCTTCATCTTCATTAGAGAAGACAGCTGGAAGAGCTTCGAGCTGGGCTTCTAGCTCGGCAACCTTTTCGGCAAGGGACGTCTGTTCGTTCCTCTCCCTTTCTAGTTCTTGCCGGAGAGTACCAATACGAGTAGTTGGTTCATTCTCCTCCATGAGATCACGAATCTACAGCCCTCCTTCAAGGCCTAGCTTCGACAGTGTTGCACAACGGTAATAAGCGTCCGTGAAGGTATAGACGAGGACTCTTGAGGAGGGGTTGTCCTTTTTCTTCTTCGCAACCCTCGAAGGGAGTGATGGAGGCAGTTGCGAAGCCGTTTACCGCTCTCGCAAGCTTCAGCAAAACGCGAAGGAAACGACCGATGGACGTGTTGTTGGTTCCTCGAACGTCTATTCAAACAAGTGGGCCGCTTCCCTTTTTCTCTCCCTCCTTCGTAGAGAACGAGTGGTGGAAATTGCTCTTCTTATCCGCCCAACAAGCGGTTGGGGATCCACGTGGGTCCCCGCGTCCCCATCGGACGGTCCTGGGACCGTATGGCTTCCAACCTTATCCGGTCACCACAACATTCCACCACTAGATGTGGTTGTAGAAGATTCGCCCCGACTGGGTCCGGTTTTGTGTCTCGATTAGTACGGGAGGGTTAACCCGGATCCCGTGAGCTGATTCCTTTTGAGCCCCAGTCCTGAAAGGAAGGACTGAACATCCTGTCGAGACCCTCGAGGCCATAGGCGGGTCACCACTTCCCAAGGGGAGGATCTTTGCGCTATTCGCTGTAAGTGTCACTGCAAATTTCCGTAATATAGTCACTACTGGTGTTACATCTTGTTAGGGCCTCCTTCTAGGGAGGGAGGCCCCTGCCTGCTGCTTCATCCTCCAAGGCACGTGTGTGAGTGTCCAAAACTCACGGACGCTTTTGCAACACGAAGCCTCCGGAGACAGGTGGAGGCCTCGTCTCGACCCTGCCTGCCATTCCGAGGCCGCGAAGGGACCTCCTGCTGCCCGACGACGCCTCGGTCCCTTGGCCGCTGGGAGGTCGTCCACCCGGAGGACCCCTTCCAATTGCGTCGTTTCGAGGAAAATGAATCCGAAACTCGGCAGACAGGCCTTTCGAAGCCTCTGGAGACAGGTGGAGGCCTCGTCCCGACCCTGCCTGCCATTCCGAGGCCACGAAAGGACCTCCTGCTGCCCGACGACGCCTCGGTCCCTTGGCCGCTGGGAGGTCGTGCAGGAGGGAGAGGGTAGACAGCGCTGAAAACGCTGGCAGTCAGGCGTTGGGATGATTGCGTCTTGGAGCCTTTATCGTTCGTAAATTCAGGCATCGTGGGCGCTTGGAAGACTCGTCGGAGTGATTTTGGACGAATTGGTCGTGCGTCCGAAGGGGTCGGGGTTGTTCCGACAGCTCGTTCACGCAGTACCCGAGGGGTTCACGAAAGTAGGAATGCCCCCCTTTTTCTCTCTGTCTTCGTCTCATTCGCGCTCGTGAATACCCCCTTTGGTTCCTTCATCGTGATTGGTCCGAAGTCGGATGTCGTCCTCGGCGGGCATGGATACTTGCTCGGGATGTCCAATGGCAAAATCTGCTACCCAAGGCATTTCCTTTACAATCCCCGCTGAGTCGCCCCAAGTATCGGGATTCCTTGCTTCTGAACCCAAATCGAGGGACAGAGCTTGTGAGGACCGCGAACTTTTGCAGCCGAACAGGGGACGGGAATCCCGGGTCATAGTGTCGGAATTACACATTCTTACCGTACCGAGTTTCGAGGGCTTCGATACGGCTCCTCTCAAACACGGGGAAGGTGTCCCGTGGGGGCAGTTTTGTCCCGTGGGGGCAGACCCCAATTCGACCCCTAATCCCTGTTTCGGCACGGGCATTTTGGGGTACCCCTGGAAGCGGAGGGTTTGGCGGTCGGAACCCGACAAAGAAGAGGATGCTGGAGGCCGCCTCACCAAGTTTGATACTTCCCACTCACATCGGACGGATCAGTTGCATGCGACTCCCCAGGCAGGCTGCTTTGAAGTCTGGCCGCTGAATCCACTATTCAGATCAAAGTTGAGTGGCTTAGAAGAAATCTGTGACACACACCAACTGGACAGGTTTTGGTCAAAGTTTTGAGCACCTTCAAACATAGCAATCATATCAGTCACACTACTGGTAATCCAGCTTTGGATATCTTGGTTGAAGCTGCTGGCCCCGTTGAACATGGACTGCATGTTGTTCACCGAGCTGGTGTTCCAGTCTCCGATGTCTTGGTCGAAGCTGCTGGCCGCATTGAACATATTAAACATGTTGGCCACCTGGCTGGTGTTCCACCTCCCGATGTCTCCGTTGAAGTTGGTTGCCATCCAGAACATTCCATACATGGTGGTCACCTGGCTGGTGTCCCAGCTCCCGATGTCTTGGTTGAAGCTGTTGGCGCCTTCGAACATGCTTTGCATGTTTGTCACCTTGCCTGTGTTCCAGTCGCCAATGTCTTGGTTGAAGCTGCTGGCCGCGTTGAACATGGACTGCATGTTGGTCACCAAACTGGTGTTCCAGTCTCCGATGTCTTGGTCGAAGCTGCTGGCCGCATTGAACATATTAAACATGTTGGTCACGCTGCTGGTGTCCCAGCTCCCAATGTCTTGGTTGAAGCTGTTGGCGTCTTCGAACATGCTTCTCATGGTGGTCACGCTGCTGGTGTTCCAACTGCTGATGTTTTGGTTGAAGTTAGTGGCACCACCAAACATCCATCGCATGTCCGTCACCTTGCCTGTGTTCCAGCCGCCAATGTCTTGGTTGAATTTACCCTGCCAAAACATCGAGATCATGTTTGTCACTTGGCTGGTGTCCCATTTGCCAATGTATTTATCAAAGCTGATGGCGTCTTCGAACATGCCTCCCATTTGTGTCACCTGGCTAGTATCCCAATCGCCGATGTCTTGGTCGAAGCTGCTGGCCTGGAGGAACATTGCAAGCATGTTGGTCACGCTGCTGGTGTTCCAACTGCTGATGTTTTGGTTGAAGTTAGTGGCACCACCAAACATCCAACTCATGTCCGTCACCTTGCCTGTGTTCCAGCCGCCAATGTCTTGGTTGAATTTACCCTGCCAAAACATCGAGTTCATGTCTGTCACTTGGCTGGTGTCCCATTCGCCAATGTATTTATCAAAGCTGATGGCTTCTTCGAACATGCCTCCCATTTGTGTCACCTGGCTAGTATCCCAATCGCCGATGTCTTGGTCGAAGCTGCTGGCCCGTAAGAACATGGCAGCCATGGTGGTCACGCTGCTGGTGTTCCAATCGCCGATGTCTTGGTTGAAGTTAGTGGCACTATCGAACATCCATTGCATGTCCGTCACCTTGCTCGTGTTCCAGCCGCCAATGTTTTGGTTGAAGTTACTCTGCCAAAACATTGATTTCATGCTGGTCACCTGGCTGGTGTCCCAATTGCCAATGCTTTTATCAAAGCTTGTGGCTTTCTGGAGCATTCGAGACATGTCGGTCACGCTACTGGTGTCCCAATCGCCGATGTCTTGGTTGAAGTTAGTGGCAGAATCGAACATTAGGTGCATGGTGGTCACCTGGCTGGTGTCCCAGCTGCCGATAGACTGATTGAAACTGCTTTTTGAACTGAACAGTTGACTCATGTCCGTGATCCCGGTCGTGCACGTACGGGCGAGTTCGGGATTGTTCTCATCATCATTGATCAAGGCATCCAGGTCGGCTCTGTCGCGTTTGATGTAGGTTATCCCGTCCACCACCCCGATGTCGCCCACGGCCGCTTCGGGACACCGCACGGTCACTCCGTTCGGGTCCAAAAAGAAAGGATCCGGGCTATCTCCTGCGAAGGCTTGTTGGAGGCCCGTTCCACTGAGCAAGAAGAGGGCCAGGAACGAGGAAGACGTGGCCATGGCTGTCGCGTGTCCCCACCGAACCTACCTGCGCTTCTTCGACGAGGCAACTTGTGGGCGGCAGGGAGATGGTGGAAGTGAGGAGACAGGCGGATGGATTCGTCGCCAGTAGGCGGAAGAAGACTTCCACATTCCTTCACAACCCTTGCGGCTGGGAGGGAGGGAGAGGGAACGTGACGCGGAGAGAGACCCCGATGGATCGAAGGTGGGGTCGGGGGTGGGGCGCCCCAGTTCGAGGATAGGTATGCGCTGTCCTCCCCACTTTCCCCCCGAAGGACAGGGATTGACCGTGTTGGGGAACAGAAGGAAGGAGGGGGACTACTCGCGGTCCGTCGGACCAGAAGGGTGGATGGGTCCGGGGTGGGGGTGCCGTTGCCATTGCCTTCGGGGCGAGCGGGGGAAGAACCTGCGGCTGTGATGCGTTTGTCAGACGGTGGGAACGGAAAAGATCCCGTTCTGCGTTCTGCTTCACCCCCTCGGTCGGTTCAGGAAAGGGGTCGCTTCTTTTTCCCTCCGATCCACGCACCACAACCTTTTCGATGGATCCCGATTCTGTCGGGTCCCTTGAATGGATTCCGTTCCACAGTCCGGGATTTCGCTCTCCCTGGCCTGTATTTTTCCTGCTTCAACATCCGTACCAATGAGGAAGGGAGTGAAAGGGTGCGAAGGTGGGAGGGTGACGTCCCCGCCCCCTCATCACAGAATCGGGGCGCCCCAGGCAAGACCGTTGGTTCGAAAAGATCTGCGTCCTCTCCTCCCTATGCACCTGTCCCCACCCGCCCCGCTTTTGTACGATCGGAGAAGGAGCCGCGGGGGGCCCAACCACCTGGCTCCCTTCTCGTGGACCACGAATACGACCCCTTCCTCTGACTCCTTCCCCACAAGGTTTCCTCGTGGACAGGATCCAGTCCGCCGCCACCCTCCATCGGATCGGGGCGCCCCGTCCCGGAGACCCCGCTGTCCTCCCCTTCGTTCTTCGCCTCTCTTTCTCTGTCGACCATGGATTCCTTTTGTCAATTTACCCCACGCGTCCGTGAGGCATCGAACCAGAATGGACGGCTGGGCCAGGTGCACGCGACTGCGCAGTTGGCCGCCAGCATGACCCTTTCGTCCTTCCACCTGGCCCTCTTCTTGCTCTGTGGAACAAGCTCCAACAAGCCTTCGCAGGAGATGAGCCGGAACGTTTTTTTCTGGCCGACAACGGCGTGACCGTACGGTGTCCCGATGCGACCGAGGGCGACACAGGCGTGGTGGAAGGCGAAACCTACACCAAACGGACCCGGGACCAGCTCAGGACTCTTATCGACAATGACCAAGCGGACGAACAGATCCGTCTGACCTGCACGAGCGGGATCACCGACGTGAGCGATTTGTTCTTTGGGGCCGGCAGCTTCAACCAAGACATCGACAGTTGGGACACCAGCAGTGTGACCAACATGTTCTGGATGTTCTATTTCGCTAGCGACTTCAACCAAGACATTGGGAGCTGGAAGACCAGCCTAGTGACTGACATGCAGGGGATGTTCATATCTGCCAGCAGCTTCAACCAAGACATCGGGAGCTGGAACACCAGCAAGGTGACCGACATGGGGGGCATGTTCATTGGGGCTAGCAGCTTCGATCAAGACCTTTCTGGTTGGTGTATAGACCAGATCTCTAGTGAACCAGACACATTTAACTTCAATGCACTGTTCGCCAGCGACTCAGCAAAACAGCCACTGTGGGGCACTTGCCCCACACCTTGATCAATGTGCATGGACAGTAGGATTCGAGTGACATGTGCTTCACTTTCCTCGTTTTCCACAGGCCTGTCATCCCTCCATTGCTCAGCTTTTGCCTAACCAAGTTGAAATACCAAGTGTAATAGTGTTATCTTCATTGTGTCTTGAATGCAACCCCACTCAAAGAGAATAGCATTGGGTCTCCTACAATCAGATAAGGAACTACTTCATGACCAATGCAACCATTACGGGGTCCGAGTTTGCATATGCTGGCATTATAGAACGACCCATCGAATATTGGAACACCTGCTGGGAGACCATAAGCAAGCAAATGTTGCAAAATGTGACCAGCTTCGAACATGACACCAAAGGACGGGACACTTAGGGTGGAGACGCGTGTCTTGAGAGCGCGCCCAGGTTGTACCTATAACAAGTACTTGGGTAATCCCTTGATACCTTAGTCCTAGTCTTGGATCACCATTTTTAGGTGTTAGTCAATTGGCTCTACCTTGGTACAATCATGATGGTTCACTCGAGTCACCCTACTTCGGAAAAGGTACTTCCATCCCAGGTGGTTTTGAGCCATTTGAAGGGACCGAAGGAAGTGGGTCACAACCCACAGAAAGTATAGGTATGTAGCATGTAGTGCATGGAACTGTAGCACTATACCCCACCTGATGTACTCTAGTGGAGTGTTAGAAGGGACGGGTAGAGAGAAGTGCGGACGCTTGTTGCTGTGTTGGACTCGTGAGCCTATGAGAAGACATGAAGAGCACGGCAATTGGAACCGTTGGAACACACGTACAGTCAAACTTGGAAACTGGTTCATGACTCGCACGCTCGTGAGTTGAACTGTTATACCAGGTAGTGAATTATTGGTAATAATTATCGATCTCTCTCACCCAAATCCCATTGAGAAAGAATATTCGGTCAACACTATTTCGGTCGAAATCCCCGATTTCCCTTACAGGAAACCCGTTCTGATCCGGGGCAACCTTCGTGTACTAGAGGAATTCTTTTTTCGGGAAAATGAAACATCGGGCCTCGACATTCACGGATTTGTCCGTTGCCCCAAATTTTCTGAACCCCGATATGTCAAAAATCCCCCTTTTGGGGCTAAAGAAGAACAATGGATTTGAGCGTCCTCCGTGAGTCACAAAGACGTGACCAATGTTTGTCCTACACATTCGATGATATGGTGTGCTTATCCTGTTGCATGCTTTGAGCAATCGAGCGTCCGTGAGCTGGTGACAACGGACTCCGAGATACTTGGCCGGACTCAACTTCGGGAAAGAAGGCGGGAAGCGATCACCACGGGACATGATGCCGCAAAGAAAAGGGAGGGTGCTCAAGCCAATGCGGGTTGTTCCACTCTCGACCTTTGGAGGGCGAGAAAAGCGGTCGTATACACTTGGACTGTTGTGGTTGGATGGCTTGGGGCAGGTTGTGAAGCGACAGGAGGTCGTACAACAGCCCAAGTTTTGTTACAAAGCGTCCGTGAAGGACGTTGGACACACGGTTTGCTCCTGGAAACTTCGACCCCTCACGAAATGGAGGGGGTTTCTTCTTCTTTGGGGCGGCGCACTTCTCGTTGGCGAGAGCGGCGTCCGTCCCCTTCTTGGCTCGGTGGTGCCTCCTTCGGCACTTGGAGAGACTTGGAGCGCTGCTTCTCAGGCGCGGAAAGTGCTGATGGCTCGCGAAAATCCGTGGGAGAGGCGCCGTGGACGTCGTGGGGTCAAGCAAGTTCTCATCTACTACATGCTAGGGAGGTCCCCTTAAGAGCCTCCCCTTGAAGGTTGAGGGGCTCGTACGTAGCCCCCTCAACTGAATTGCAGCGGCTGATGGTCACGTGTTGCTTACGTCATCCATCGGACGGCCAAGATTCAGCTCCTAAGCCGATTGAATCTTCCACGCAACATCTCCACCCTTCGTACCCCCTTCTCGAATCTTCGAGGGGATTCGGCCCGGGGGGGTCTGTTGAAAGCGGGTCTTCTTCCCTCTGGTAAATTTCTGCAGTGTTCACTGTTGTGAACCTGTTGTGATTTAGTTGGTGGGGTTTCTTTCTCTCCCTCCGTACGTTCACTTCTTGATCCGGTGTGGCGTTACGTCGACGATGTTGTCCGTCACGTGTTCGAGAGCTGCTCGTGGAGCTCGATGGAGGAAGAAGGCACGTTGTTGATCTCGTGTCAGGTTCTAAGTTCTATTACAGGCAAGGTGTCGCGCTCCTTATATAGTCGCGTAGGTTCGTTTGTCCAATGGTTTATCATTGGTCTACTTTGCTGTGGTTGACACGAGTTTGTTGGGCTCAGTTGTTTGTTCCTCGGACGCACAGTTTGTTCCGTCCCATGAAACGTTTGTCGGCCCACATGTCGATCTATCGGTCGACACTTTGGTTGGGGCTACCAGAGAGTAAACCCCTTTGGTTGGGGCTGTCCATGCCTCTAGTACTTCGGGTACTTCAACAGGGTCGGTCGGTCTGAGTCCGGTTCGCCCAGACTATTCCGTCCGACTAACCCGGGGAATAGTCCAGGGCTCACTCGATTGACCGGCCGATTGTCGGGGTCCTGCCCCCCCACTGCTCCTGGAACTCTAAGGGCATGGCTTCATAGGAGAGCCAGGCCTACCCGGCGTTACAGTTTCTGGCACTTTGCGTGTAAAGAAGGTTCCGCGTTGAGTTGGGAGGTGCGGAGAACCATTGCGTATCTGGAGCTGAGATTAGGAAGGTTCTAATTCAATTACAAGATCCTGTGGGAAGCCCTAGGTGGCTTCTCACAGGGGGGTGGTGTTTCCAGGCCTTATCCACCATGAGATCTACTTAGCAAAGATCTCTTGGTGGTTCTGGTGCCCTAGCCAACGGTGAAGATCCATTCTGTTGGGGATCAAGGGCTGCTGGAGCCCTTCTGGCCGTCCGATCCTCCAGGGCAGAGCCTCGGGATTGGGGAACCCTCGATCGAGTACCCTTCATCTTGGGGCCTCGAGGTAGGGACCGATCCCTGTATAGGGACCGGGGGTTCAACCAAAATGACCGGGGGGACTGTCTGTCTCCAATCAAGCCAGAAGGGACCACCCACACATAAGCTAGTATAACCGAATCCTGGGGCCCTTGGTTGGGTGACCCAGGATGGAGGGGAGACCGAGGCTCCTCGTAGGGGGGCCGGGGACCCAGGGTCCCTTTTAGGACACACGAAGGAGAGGTGGGACAAACTCGGATGCTTGGCGAAGAAACAGCTCCTTGAGTGTCCCGACGGTGCCCAGACGCTGACGGAGTGAGGACGGCGCGTGGGTCGGTGGCCTTGAGTAGGACTTGTTCATTAAAAAGACCAGTATCTCCCCTATGTGGGTCATCGAGATCATCGTCTGCGGTAAGTGTCCAAATAGGTACAATTAGTACTCTGTCTAAAGAAAAAAAGGTAGAACCTTGTACATGTACCGGTGAGGAAGACGAAAACACTCCACGGGGAAGATGACCCAGAAAGGTGTAACAGAATCCAACTGACAGTGCATAGTGAACCCGACTCAAAGCACCTGACCACTAGTGAAGCTTTTTCAATGAAAGGGGTGCGTTTTCTTGCTTGCTGTTTGCCCCATACTGGACTTACATCCGTGGTTGAATGACCCAACACACGTACTCTTGGTGACGAGGGTCTCGTGGAGGACGGGCTTCTCACCCCTTGTCCCGGGGTCTTCTTCTCTCTCTCTTCTCCCTTGCGTTGAAGGAGCCTCGGCCGCCGTGGGAGGCGAGAACGGACGTGCTGGAGCGTCCAGGTGGTGTCTCCTGACGCATTGGTCAGGGTCGGAGGAGGAGGCGTGTTGCGCACTTGGCTTGGCAAGTAGAGGAAGTGTATCACAAAGCAAAGAGGGACCAAGGGTCTACCTCTCTCTCCGCCTCTCACTGGCGGTTGGAATTGGGGCCACTGGGGTGTCGTGGCATCCCACGTGCTCCCTAGAGTCACATCTGACCGTCCGTAGCGTTCGCCTCGGGGCGAACGTGAGCTGGCAGTCGCATCGACACCGTCCAGCACCCCAGCCCTACCTTCTAGAAGCAAAGGTAGAGATGGGGTCGGTCCCCTTCAGTCGGTCTGTTTCGGTCTAAATCCCTGATGTCCCTTACAGGAAACCCGTTCTGAACCGGGGCGACCTTCCTTCAATACGAACCCCCAAGGGGAGTGACTCCAGTTCCGGAACGGTACAACCGTTGTTTGAGAGGGGACACCATTGCCCCTCATCCATATGGGGTCCCGGGGGTCTAGTCCCGTAGATCAGGGTCTTGTAGGGATCCTGGGAGGCCTCGCTGGCCGTTACACATTTAGAGTTAGACGATATGCGACTACATCGGCGTCCACTCAAATGATGTCGGAACTTGGAGAAATGCTCACTGACTAGGGACGCAGAATAGAGACAACCATCCTGACACCTTAAGGATGGGGCCGCGTTAATAGCGGTGCCGATGAAGACAGTGTTAGCGAAATGCGACTCACCTCAACACAAGAGATATCGTTGCAATATTTTCCTTCAAAACTTTCAAAAGATTGCAAGCCAGGATCTGAATGACACTCAAGACGCGAAGTTAAATGGCAAAGTATTAGAAGAAGAAACTCAAAGGTAGCGGCATGTAGCGTCCGACTGATGTGGCACGTGCCCAGGGTCTCACCAGCACCGAAAAGAGCGTCGTCTCAAGGTCGCGAAGTGGAGGAGGCGTTGGGAAGGCGGTAGCGCTTCCGAAAGAAAGCAAGTGAACTAAAAAGACAAGGGGAGGGACTTAGGGGTCTACCTCTCTCTCAACCACCCTTGAGCGGTTGAAGACAGCCTGGCGGGGCTCCCCAACTGCCCACGTGGGGGGCGGGCGATGCATTGGATGGTCCCGAAGGGTCGTTTTCAAGCGACCGTGGCCTGTCCGTCGCATCGCCACCGTTGAGTTGCCCCAGTCCTACCTTCTAGAAGGGATAGAGGGAAGGGATTCCAAACACCACAACCCTTCAATCCCGGTCTGTTCTGTCGAGTCCTCGAGGGGGAGGTCCCTTTTAATAAGGGTCCTGGTCCGATCAGGACTCTATGCAACTTGAAGAGGGTGTTCCACTCTCGACCCTTGGAGGACGAGAAAAGCGGTTGTATACACTTAGTCCCACGAAGGAGAGGTGAGACAAACTCGGATGCTTGGCGAAGAGACGGCCCCTTGAGTGCCTCGACAACGCCGGACGCGGAGGGCGTGTCGATGGCGCGTGGCTCCGAGGCCTTGAGTGGGACTTGTTCATTAAAAAGACCGGTGGCTCTTCTCTATGGGGCACCAAGGTCATCCCTTGCGGTAATTGCCCAAAAAGGTACATTTAGTTCTCTATCTTAAGTAACAAATTTCTAACCTTCTACATGTACCGTCGAGCAAGAAGAAAACACTCCTCCATGGGGAGTGTGACCTAGGTAGGTGTAACACTCTCCCTGCTCCCAGCCACTGATCCCGTGGCTGAAAAGGCATAAACTGCAGAAATAGGGTCATAGAGCATATTGCTAAGATTGGATCTAGGGTGAGTTGTGCGTCCCCCATCGGTCCAACAAATTGTAATTAAACGTCGATTGAGAGATTCAATAACGCCTTGGAAATAAACCGTACTGCCGTCAACTATAAAACGTGATTGAACCACTGCCTGGTGTGTTGAACTGGGGGCCTTATAGTTGGGCCGGGTCCTTGTTTGATATGGCAAGAAGCGAAATGGCCATGTATTTTGTAGGATTGGGTTTGGATATTGTAGGTAGACCGTTTCCTTGTGTTTCTGGATTTGGACCTTGTTCGCTGTGGTAATGCCTTTTTCAGGCAAGGCACCGTTCTGTTCTTCAAAGCTCAGAATGTCTTCTAACAATTGTGATGTTTCATCGAAGAATATATAGCGGTCTGCATTGGATAAATCTGTTTCTACCCAATAACGAATGGTGGGAAACTGGCTGTAATCTCGGAGTAGGTACTTGCGTAAACGATATTGAACGTCTTCTGGCGGTGTTGGTAAAGTAGTAGCGGTAGCTGGCACGGCTGCTGGAAACAAAGACAAATTAGAGTCATGCCAGGTTGCTAGGCGTTCAGCGTTGAAACGATTGCTGTAGGTCGCCCTTGGTGGTAGGTGGAGGCGGTATGCCCCATTGCCCAAATTTGCGGCCACTGTAAATGGGCCTGCCCAGTAAGGATCAAGTTTGTCCTTGTCAGTGGGTGAGTTCAACCCAAATTGCACCTTGACTTGCTGTCCGACTTGGAAAGTTCGATCAGGCTTGCTAGGACGTTGACGCATTTGCGTCTATTGTTTGTCCAATGCCTGGAGAACCTAGCCATAAACAGTGCGTTGTTTTTCCAAAAGGTTGGAAACACGAGCGTCCAAGGAGGGGACAAGAGTTGTGATAGGTGTTATGTCCCCAACGGATGGGAACTGTAGATGCCAGGGTAATCGAGACCGGCAGCCATACAACAATTCAAATGATGCATAGATGAGCACATCATGTACGCTGTCATTGTATCCGTGGGCAGTTGCTTGTAATGTATCATCCCATTCTCGCTTATCGTTGCACATGGTGCGTAAAGAGGTCAACAGAGTACGATGCTGACGCTCGGCACCACCCTCAGATTGAGAGTGGTAGGGTGTGCCTGTGATATGCTGAGTCCCTAGAGCGGTGCAAAAGGCGTCAAACAGCTTCCGGTACATGGGCCTGTTATTGGTGTGAATCCTGGTTGGGCAGTGGTACCTGTATACAACATGGTCTAGTAGTAACGCAGCTTGACGGGTCGCACTCCAACTTGTGTGAATTGGAATGTATATTGCAAATTTGGGGAACTTGTCGACCACGGTGATGACTGCATTGTGTCCTTGTTTTGAGAAAGGGAAGCCCTCAACCACATCTCTTACGATTGTATGAAAGGGGTGTGGGTAGAATCTGGCTTCTGGAAACAAATCTTGATATCGCGATCGAGTGCCCGGCTTTTGTAGTTGGCAAGTGGGGCACTGCTGGACAAACAGGGTACAGTGACGCTTGCACCGTGGCCAGTAGAAATGTCGATGTAATTCAGCCCATGTACGGGCCTGACCAAAATGGCATCGATCGTGAATAAGATGCAGCAGGTCTTGCCGCAAAGCTGCATCATTGGGTACAATGAGGACCGCTGGTCCGAAATTGGCTTCAGTTGGTCGTGGTTGCTGAAATAAAAGTCCCAAATGCTTTGCATATTGAGAGGGTGGAACCTCCAAATGCTGTTGGTATTGAGAATCTGCTTGAGTTGCTGTACGAATGCGATCGAGTAATGATGGCATCATAGTAAATGCCTGTGGTGTAGAAGTCTCTATCAGTTCAGCACAAGAGGGGCCGTGTGATTGTTCAACAATAGACGCAGGATTCCGCACATGCAAACTGTGGCGCGCTTGCAGTCTAGATGCCTGTGTATACAAATTGAATCCGTGGCTTGCACATGCCAACCCCAATCCTGGAGGACTAATATGTGTAGTTATGGCAGTGTGGAGAATTGAAGCTACCCAACCAACTGGGAAAGCGTTTCCACACATTCGGTGCCGCGAGGAGTCACGTACTCCATAGGCCTGAGTGTCTCCAAGCTGCATTCCGGTCAAGCGTTCCTTCTCGCAAATTGAGAGGGGCCGAAGTTCATGGTCTGGTCCATGCACCCATGTAGACTTCGATCGGTCTGAATGGGAATGTGAAGATGCCATCAAAGTGGGGCATTTCTCTAGCGGTATTCCGTAACTATCCACAGGTGGTGTAGATTATGATTCTAAACATTCTGCCCAAGTGAGTGGGGTGTGAGGGAAATGGTGTGGCTTGGCTTTATTTCCCATTGCAATGGTCGTCCAAAATAGGCGTGTTGCGCCCAGCCCTCTCACGACACCTGTCTTGCCGAGGTTGTCCTTCGACGATGAGGAATATGCACTCAATCGTGAGGCTTTTGAGAGGTTCTCAATTATATTCGGGCCATTCACTTGGGACTTGTTTGCCTCGCCAAACCATGCCCAATGTCCGGCCTTCTTTACACGGGAGACCCATGCTCTCGCCCAAGAATGGGCTAGTCTTGGCAACCTATGGGCACACCCACCCTGTTGCCTCATTGACTCCGTGATAGGCAAGCTGGAGGCCGAACCTAGAGCCCTTGTGACCATGATCACTCCGCATTGGCCAAAGGCTCCCTGTTTCCTCGCTTGCAGCATCTCGCTACCTACCAGGAGGTACTAGGGAGGCATGAGGGAATATTCTCGGATGCCCAAGGAAGGCCCTTGCCTTCCCCTCACTGGGACGTCCTCCTTAGCCATGTCCCTAGGTGGATGCAGGGCCAGGACTAACCCGAATAGGGACCGGTTTGTCCCCCTTTCTAATAAGGGCTATGTGGCCGATGAACCGGATAAATACGTGGCTTAGCCACGGGCGGATTCCCCAATGGAGTTAAGATGTAATATTAATTGCGGCTGAGGGGAACGAGAACAACAACAACGTTCCGCCCAACGGTCTCGAGCACCGCGGCGACGTGAACGCACGAGCGAACGAGCGCGAACGCACGCCGACGCCACCACCCTCGTCTTCTTCGCGCCACAGGAAAAGGAGGTGGGCGCGCAAGCGCCACAGGCGTTGTCTAGCCTGGGGGGAGAAGTTACTCATATTGTGTAGTTGTGGTTCGCCGAACCATTCCTGCACAGTTTCCATATGACCTATTCAATGGTCAGCAAATGGGGTGCACTCCATAACAAAATGGGTACTTGGGAGGCGGTCTAGCAACAAACGGACGGAGTTGAAAAGTTCTCTCGTGTCCAACAACCCCAGAGGTGGTGCCTCTATTGTTGCATTAGCCCTTGAAAAGGATTGACAAGGTACTCCAGCAATAATTAGATTGATACTTGGTAACTTGCGTCGGCCTGCGAGTGTCTTAACATCGTGGCCTAGTCGAAATATGTCGGTACGCGTAAAGAGCCCAGGAACTGCGAGCCGTACAAAATTAAACACTCGCTAAATCACCAAACGACAGAAAGCGTCTTGTTCGACTGCTACGTAATCAATTTGGCATTGTCGGTTGTTGCAGACCAATTGCAAAGCTCTGAGCACTGTCCCCATTCCTGCACACAAATCCAGAATGCAATAGGTTGGAATCCTATTGGTTCCTCCCTGTGGTGGGTGCCTGGATAAGTAATCTGCAACTATATTCTCGACATCTAGTCTGTATTGTATCTCAAAAGGTGCGAAAAATTGCAACTTTTCCATCTAGCAAATGTCTCGCTGACTTAACTGCTCAGTTCCCTTAGTTTGCAAACAATGAGCCACTTTGTTGTCTGTGAGTATTGTGAATTTTTTACCAAAGAGAAGGTGTTGCCAATGCTGCAAAGCATAAATAATGGCACAAGTTTCCTTCTCGGCTGGGTGGTAATTTTTCTGTAAAGTATTCCACCGTTTTGAGTAGTATTCGACTGGTTTCTAGCTAGTAGGGTCTCCTGTGTCATCGCCATGGCAGTGGGTCAAAACTGCTCCCATACCAATGTCGGAAGCATCGGTCCCCACGCGGGTAGGCAGGTCTGGGTCGTAAAGTGCCAAGACGGGCCTGGAGGTAAGAGCCGTCCGCAGTTGCTCATAAGCCAAGTCACATGCCCCCCCCCTGAGTAAACTGCAAAATCTTGTTTGTAAGTCTTTTTGTTCAGTTCCACTAGGGGTGCGGACAGCTCCCAATATCGGTCGATAAAACGTCGGTAGAAATTGCACAGTCCCAGAAAAGCCAAATTTGCTTCTGCGTAGTTGGCTTTGGAAATCTGGCGATCTTGTCCATCAACGTATCCGTAGGGGTGATCTGTCTTTCACTAATATTGAAACCTATCCACTCCAGCTTGGTGTAAAAGAAGTGGCATTTGCTGGCTTTCAATTTTATATCATTTTCTGCACAAACTGAAAGAAGTTCTTCCAGGTGCTGGAAATGTGCTTCAACTGAAGCTGAATGCACCAGTATGTCATCCATGTACACTTTAGCGTAGAGGAGATGGCCAAAGATTCTATTCATCATGCGCTGAAAAGCTGCTGGGGCGTTGGCGAGTCCCATTGGCATTACTTTCCAAACATAGGATCCCATTGGGGTATTTACAGCAGTCTTAGCAATACTGTCAGCATCCATTGGTAGTTGGTGGAATCCATCAAGGGCATCAAAGGCTGAGAAGAAAGCTGCACCTGTCGATTGCTCCAGATAATCATCTATTTGGGGCAGCGGGTATCGGTCTTTGATGGTGACACTGTTGAGCCGGCGATAATCAAATACAATTCGCCAACCTTTGTCCTTCTTAGGCACCAGTATTACTGGGGCCCCCCAACTGGATCCTGCGCATTAATCCATTTTTCCTGAGTCCACATATTCAGCAAGCATATCACGCAGAATCTCGAGCTGTTGGGATGACATTCGATAATAATTACGGTAAAACGGCACCGTCCCAGTTTCCACTTCTATTTTAAAATTTTCCCCACGAACGCGCTCTAGAGGCACTATGGTTCTTGGTTCAAAGCATACATTGTACTTTTCTTTACGGTTTGATAACCACTGTTGCTGATTAGGAGTTAGCGGATATTGTGCGGTGAGTTTGGACCGTTTTAATTCAAAGTCCTCAGCCTCAGCCTGCAGTTCCGCACTAGTATCCAAAGGTTGGATCATCAGAATTAAACATCCAGGAGTATGCAGAGCTTGCTGTACTTTTGATGGGGGTACAATGAGATCGAGTTTCCTTCTCGATATGAAATCTCCATCCCCTGTGACTACATGGGTAAGTCCCTGACGATCGCGCACGTGCACCCGTCTCTTTGCGAAATCAGGAATACCCACTAGGTATTCTGCGCAGAAATCGTAACCCAGAATGCAATCAAAAGAATTGAGGTGCGTAATACCAAATGGAACCCAAGCGTGAAAGCTATCAACCTGAATCCGGGCGGAGATGACTTGTGCTTGGTGAATCTTTTCTCCCACAGCACACTCAAAATAAAAGTATTCTGAATTGTAGAACCAAGTCTTCTTCGCAGGATCTTTGTGCTGCAATTGTTTGAAGATCTTCTCACTCAAAAAGCTGAATGAAGCCAGAGTATCGATATATGCCTTTGTACAGACTTTAGCGTCAAATGTACCCAAAAAGGCTTCCGTTGTAAGGAATTCCATACGAGGGCCAAATCAAGCTGCTCGCAGACTTACAACCTGTCCAGGGAACTTGTTTTGGAGTGTTTGCTCCTCTCCCAGCTCCATATGTTGCAAAAGCGTCCGTGAGTTTTGGACACTCACACACGTGCCTTGGAGGAGAGCGTGTGTCGGGAAGGAGCCGTTGCACCGGTCTTGGACGAGGGTCCTCGCACTCGCGGACAAAGTCCCCTTCTAGCCGGCTCGAGGCGTGGTGCCTAGCGAGGCCGACCTCTTGGTGGTTGGGCAAGCGCGTAGGCCTCAGCAAGTCGTCGAGAGAGGACGGAAGGAGGCGCGCTGGTGGTTGGCAAAGTCAAATTCTATCACAAAGCAAAGAGGGACGATAGGTCTACCTCTCCCACCGCCTCTCACTGGCGGTTGGAATTGGAGCAAAGGGGGTGTCTTATCCGCCTTCGTCCTCCTCTAAGTCACACCTGACCGTCCATTTTGCTCGCCCCGGGGCGACTATGAGCTGTCACTTGCTCGACACCGTTCAGCCCCCTCAGGCCCACCCCTCACAATTGTGGATTGGGACGGGGTCGGCGGGTTCCCTTCGGTCTGTCTCGATCAAGGTCCCCGGTTCCCCTTACAAGAAGCCCGTTCTGATCGGGGGCGACCGTGCTTCAATGCGACCGGGGGAAACTGGTTCTGGTTCCGGAACGGTACTGTCGTTGTATTCCAAAGGGATATCAGATCCCTTACTCGATGGGTAGCCTCGACGGTTTGGACCCGTAAGCCAGGGTCTCGACGGACCCTGGTGGGCCTCGTTCACAGGAGGAGGCCACTGGCTTATGCAACACTCTCCCGACTCCCTGGGATGAACCCGGCTATACCTGAAAGTCATAGATGTATGCTATGGGGTCATACAACATTGATCTGATCTGGTCTGCAAGATAGTAGTCTTTCTTGCCATCTGTCCATAGCACCTCAAAGAGCCCATTGTCTTCATCTGTCACCAACCCCTGATAATAAGCTGACTTGTCCTGCCCCTCATGGAAAAGCTCCTGCACAACTGCGCCGGTTAGGTCGGTCCGTTGCGGCTTGCGTGGCCGCTGTCTGGTCTGAAAAGGTAGCTTGGTGAATGGCCAGGTGTTGATCATAATTGGGCTGGGTGACTGCAGGTAGGTAGTTTTCTTATGCGTCTGAACTGCTTCATAGTTAGCATCTGTGATACCTTGTTCTGGAATACACCCATTGTGTTCTTCCAGTGGTAAAAAGTCATCCAACAAAGCTGCTGTTTCATCCACCCAGAAGTAGCGTTGCGAAGGATCGGACAGATTGCTTTCCACCCAATAGCGCACTGGCCTCGCTGGGAGCGCGGAGAAATCGCGCAGCAGGTAGCGTCGTATGCGGTACTGCCTTGACTCGGTACGCATAGCATCTGTATCCGGCAGCGGGGACGCTTGCAATTGTCGATCTGCGTCCATCGGAAATAGCGTGAGGTCTGAATCTGTCCAGTGTTTAAGGCGATCAGCGTGGATTCGTTCTGAAAATGCAGAGCCAAGTGGTAAGTCCAGTTCGTAACAGCCGTTCCTCAGCGCCCGTTTAATGACATAAGGGCCAACAAAGTATGGGTCCAGCTTATGTTTGTCAGCAGGCCCCTTGAGACCATACTGCACCTTCACCTTGTCCCCAGCTTCAAATGTTTTCTTCGGTCGATGCGCGGCAGCGGCGGCCATGCGCTCCGCAGCTTTACGCAAATTGGCCTGGACAGTATCGTAGACCGATCGGTGCTGTTTTAATAAACTGGTTACCCGGCGGTCGAATGTCGTTACGATGTCTGATTGATTAGTGCCCTCTATGGTTGGAATCTGCAAATGCCAGGGCAGTCTGGATGGACATCCAAATAATAGCTGAAAGGGTGAGAAGTTAGTAGCTGTATGCACCGAATCGTTGTATGCGTGAGCTGCTGCTTGTAAGAACAGATCCCATTGGTGCTTATCAGAGCATGTTGTTCTCAGCGTTTGCAGGAGCGTGCGATGCTGTCGCTCTGCTCCTCCCTGCGATTGAGAATGATATGGAGTGCCAGTAACATGGCGGACTCCCAAAGCTGCACAGAAAGCTTGAAACAACGATCGGTAGGCGGGCCCATTGTCGGTATGTATATGAACTGGGGTGTGGTACTTGTACACCAGGTTATCCATTAAGCACTGAGCCTGACGATGCGCACTCCATGTGGAGTGGATCGGTATATAGATAGCAAACTTCGTGAAGCGGTCCACCACTGTCTGGACAGCATTATGGCCAAGAGCAGTGAGCGGTAGATTTTCAACCACATCTATCACAACAGTATGGAAAGGATATGGAAAGAACCTGAACTCTGGGCAAAGCTGACTGTGTCGGGACCGGTTACTGGGCTTCTGCAGTTGGCACACAGGGCCGCGTGCGACGAAGAGTTCGACGTGTCTCTTCAGGTCCTTCCACGTGAAGTGTCTCGAGGCATCTGCATAAGTTCTCGCTGAACCAAAGTGTCGCTGATCATGAACCATGTGTAGCAGCTCCTGTCTGAGGCTATTGTCTGCAGGCACCACCAGTACTGGCTGTGCATTGTCACTGGTTGTAAAAAGAAGGCTGTCCTTGACAATATGGTCTTCAGTTGGAGAATGAAGAAGTTCCTGGTAACTGGCATCATTGTCGGCAGCGATGCGTATACGCTCCAGTAGAGTAGGTGGATCCCTTGCGTAGCGCAGAGCATTGAGCGCACCGATCGTGGCGTAGTAATTGACGCGATCGATCCACACACAGTCCCTGGTGGACTGCGGCATGCTAGCGGTCTAAGCGTCCGTGTGTGAATTTGCCAACGCAGCAGCATGTGGGCAATCCATCCAACTGGAAATGCATTACCACACATGCGCTGCCGGCTCGCATCGCTTACGTTCGCTGCAGCAGTATCACCAGGCTGCATCCCAAGCAATCGCTCTCGTTCGTTAACGCTCAGCGGGCGAAGTTCGCCTCCTTCATCATGGACCCAGGTGGTTTTCGCACGATCGCTGTGCGACCGTGAGCTGGCCATCAAAGTTGGACATTTCAAGCGAGGTCGATTCAGAGCATCGCTTTGGACGGTTGCACCAGCTTCCAAGCACTCCTGCCAGGTAAGAGGTACTGGTCCTGTCGAGAGCTGAGGTTCCTCTAGAGGGGGTAGTGAGGTCCAGCATAACCTTGGACGAGCTTGCGCCCCATACTGTGACAGGTCCTCAACTACTCGGGATCCAAACCATTCAGCAATCGTGTCCAGGTGAGATTCCAGGTGAGTAGCAAATGGGGTGCACTCTAATATAAAGTCCGGACTGTTCAAGCGCTTGTGTATATTAGCAACTGCAGTGAACAGCTCTCGTTGGTCAAGTAGTCCTAGGGGAGGTTTGCCTTGGTCTGTGTTCGCTCGTGAAAAGGGCTGGCAGGGTACTCCTGCTATAAGTAAGTGTACCTTGGGGAGTTTTCGCCGCTGCCCTAATATGGTCACATCATTGCCGTAACGGAATATGTCTTTGCGCGTAAACAGCCCTGGACGGGCGAGTCGTACTTGATTGAACACCCTCTGTATGACGCTGCGGCAATCTAGGTCCCTTTCGACGGCAATGTAATCGATCGTAATATCTGTGGATGGAGGCAGAGCAATTTCCAAAGCGCGTAGCGTTGTACCCATACCAGCGCACAGATCCAGTATGCAGTAGACTGATCCACTGTCCACCTTAGCCGAATGTCGCGATAAGTAGTCTGCCCCAGTATTTTCTGATCCTGGTCTATACTCAACAGTGAAGGGGGCAAAGTAGGCTAATTTCTCAATCCATCGCATCTCGCGCGGAGACAGCTGCTCTGTAGACTTGGTGTTGAGGAAATGGCTGGCTTTGTTATCCGTAAGTACGCTGAAGTGCTGACCAAACAACAAGTGTCTCCAGTGCTGCAGAGCATACAGGATGGCACAGGTTTCCTTCTCTGCTGGATGATAATTCTGTTGGGCTTGATTCAGCTTCTTTGACCAATATTCAACTGGGTGCCACTCCCCTTGCTCATCCTGCTGCATCAGAACTGCTCCCATGCCGATGTCCGAAGCATCTGTCTCGACTGGGATCGGTCGGTCCTCATCGAAGAGTGCCAGGACAGGTGGGTTCGTGAGTGCTGCAACCAGCTTGTTATAAGCTTCTTCTTGTGGGTCTTTCCAGTAGGATGTGAACCCATGTTTCATCGATGCCTGGTTCAGCTCAGTCAATGGGGCTGTAAGTTCAGCATAATGCGGAACGAATCGCATATAGAATTGGCACAGCCCAAGGAAGGCCATATTATCGCGTTGCGACTGCGGTCGCGGGAACTGCTGGATCTTGGTAAGTAGGTGGTTGGTACACGCCAACTGTCCATTGCGTATCCGAAAGCCTACCCACTCCAGAGTACTTCTGAAAAAGTGACACTTCGATCGTTTCAGCCGGATGTCGGCCTGTTCGCGGGTAGCGAAGAATTCCTCAAGGTGTTGGAAATGCTGTTCTTTTGTTTCAGAATGCACCAATATGTCATCCATGTACACCTTCAAGTAGAGCAGGTGACCAAATATTCTGTTCATCATGCGCTGAAACATCGCAGGCGCGTTGGCAGCACCCATGGGCATGACCTTCCACACATAGGATCCAAAGGGTGTGACCACTGCAGTTTTATCGATGTCGGCAGGATCCATCCTAACCTGGTGGAACCCATCCAAAGCATCCAGCGAGGAAAAGTATTTCGCACCTCTCAAGTTTTGCAGGTAGTCATCTATACGGGGCAGCGGATATCAGTCCTTGACAGTAACATTGTTAAGCAGGCGATAGTCAAACACGACCCGCCAGCCCCCGTCTTTCTTCGGTACTAGGATTACTGGGGCTCCCCAGCTAGAGCCAGCACAAAGGTCCATTTTACCGGCATCGACGTATTCGCTGATTAACTCCTTTAGGGCAGCCTGCTCCTGAGGGGATAGCCGATAATAATTCCTGTACTGCGGGGTCGCATTTTCAGTGAGCTGTATTTTGAAGGCCTCTCCGCTGACACGCTCTGGCGGTAGCTGCGTACGAGGCACAAATAAGCCCTTATATCGGTGATTGATCAGTCGGTCCAGCCGGTACTGATCGCTGTGGTCCAGCTCCCATTCATCGCTGACTTTTGTCCGCATGTGGTCAAGGTCTGCTTCTTCATCGATGATTTTTGGTCTGGGATCCAGAGGCTGTATCATAAGCAATAGACAGCCTGGGTCCTGTACCGCCTTCCGAGCTTCGCATTTGGGGACGATTAAGTCCAGCTTTCTGGATGCGATGAACTGGTGATCTCCATACACAGTGTGCTTTCTGCCATTACTGTTCTTTAAGACCATTCGGTGGTTCTGCCAGTCTAGAGCCATCAGGTGTTTGTCACAGAAGGTCCCCCCTAATATGCAATCAAATGTCTCCAGTGGTGCAACTGCAAAGGGTACTTGACCACGGAAGCCATCGATCGTAAAGGTGGCCTGAATTACTGGGGCTGTATGAACCTGCTGGCCTACGGCTACGGTGAACTGCACGACATCGCCAGTGTTCTTCCAGGTCACCCCTGCTGGGACAGCGGACTGTAGTTCATGAAATAGTTTCTCGCTGATGAATGAGTAGCTTGCTAATGTATCAAGGTAGGCTTGTGTCCTGATTTTGTTCGTTTTCTTTCCAAAGTAAGTTTCTGCAACTAGGAATTCCTGTCTAGGCCTTATATTACTCAATGAGTTCAGGCAGACAGGAGTCCTTTCATTGGTAACCGGGGCTGCTGCTGGTTTCGCTCCCGGCTCCGCTCCGGTAACCTGGGTCACCGGGCGGAGTGTACTCAGTTTTTTGGGGCACCCATAACAAATGCCATTTTGCATGAGGACTGATCATGGCCGTAACGACGGCAGCGTTGGCACAGCCCGTGCGCAAGGCACATGTTCTCCTCTTCCTGGGACAGCCTGGCTCCGAGCGGCTTGTTCGATAGCTGAGTCTGCACCTTTATGATAGCACTCTTCTGCCCTTCATCGAGATCGTCGAATCGCTTTCGCTCTCTCCTTGCGGAGCCGCTGTCCTAATTATCCTTCGATGGCGCCGGCATCGCAGCAGCTACTGGCCTTTGCATCGGTTCCAAACGGGGACGGTGATCGCTGTTGCGACGGGCAGTTGCGTAGCCATTTTTCCATTGATCATCAGCTGTCTTGGTCTCTTTGCGGGGCTGTTCAACAGCTTCCTTTTCTAGCTTGAATATGACTGATGCTAAGTTTCCTGGTTCCATGTCAGGAACTTTATCCACATCAATCAGGTGGTCCAGGTGCTTATACAACGCTCGCTGGAGGTAGGCTGGCAGCCCATGCTGCAGCCTTGCTGATATATCATTCTCCGTTAGCGTACGGCATACAGGAGATGTACTTGCGTTGACGACGAATGTCAATTGCACCAGCCGGTTCAGAAACTGTAAAGCATTTTCGCCCCGGCGCATACGGGTAGTATGAAATTCGCGCCTTGCCTTAGGGCCTGGGTCTTGATTCTGGAACGTACGGCGGAGGTAAGCGTACAATTCTTCCACTGATTTGAGGGCACCTGGATCGCGCATAATGAGATGCTGTACCATTGATTTTGCTGTGCCTTCCAAAGCTTGACTAATTGCAAGTACCAACTGCTCTTTCGGACGGTCGAGAGCGTATGCTTGGCACCAACACACAACATCACGATGCCAGTAAGTTAAAGCATATGGATTTTCATCAAGCTCCAGTCCAGTAAATTTTTCAGGCTTCTCCAGGGAGACCTTTTGTATGTTCTTTGAGTCCTGGAGGGCTGTTCCATACAATGTGGTGAGATGAGGAAGTCCCTCTTCCTCGGAGGGCGCGTGCGTCCCTCCTACGGTTGTCACTTGCTGATTTTCTTGGTTCTAATCGGTGGTATTTTGTTCTTCACCATCAGTTGGGTTTGTTTGCAAGGCTTCAAGCTGACCTTCGAGCTCAGCAATGCGCTCTTGGAGCGTGCTTCGCATGGCTCGTTCTTCTTCCAAGTCCCTACGGAGCGAACCCATTCGAGTTGTGTGCTCCGGATCTTCCATTTACTTGAACGTACGGCAATCTTCTCTCAAGTACAAGCTTAGACAGTGTTGCAAAAGCGTCCGTGAGTTTTGGACACTCACACACGTGCCTTGGAGGAGAGCGTGTGTCGGGAAGGAGCCGGTGCACCGGTCTTGGACGAGGGTCCTCGCACTTGCGGACAAAGTCCCCTTCTAGCCGGCTCGAGGCGTGGTGCCTAGCGAGGCCGACCTCTTGGTGGTTGGGCAAGCGCGTAGGCCTCAGCAAGTCGTCGAGAGAGGACGGAAGGAGGCGCGCTGGTGGTTGGCAAAGTCAAATTCTATCACAAAGCAAAGAGGGACGATAGGTCTACCTCTCCCACCGCCTCTCACTGGCGGTTGGAATTGGAGCAAAGGGGGTGTCTTATCCGCCTTCGTCCTCCTCAAAGTCACACCTGACCGTCCATTTTGCTCGCCCCGGGGCGACTGTGAGCTGTCACTTGTTCGACACCGTTCAGCCCCCTCACAATTGTGGATTGGGACGGGGTCGGCTGGTTCCCTTCGGTCTGTCTCGATCAAAGTCCCCGGTTCCCCTTACAAGAAGCCCGTTCTGATCGGGGGCGACCGTCCTTCAATGCGACCGGGGGAAACTTGTTCAGATCCCGGATTGATATGGCCGTTGTACCCCAATGGGGTATCATATCCCTTACTAGCTGGGTAGCCCTAGTGGTTCGGACCCATACGGACCCTGGCGGGCCTCGTTCACAAGAGGAGGCCACTGCCTTATGCAACACGAGTTCGGAGGGTTGATACGGTTCGTACCCTAATACCTAATGTTTCCTTGCGCATGCGCAAAACCGGTATAATTCGCAATCGCAAAATCGGTCTACATGCTCCCACCATCGCTCGCAACCCTGAATACCCTCTTTCCCTCCGGAATTGACACGAGGACCCGTTCCTAACAAGCGCCCTGTTTCCAATACCCCATTCGCCCAACGCCCTGAAATCCACCAATCAAAACAAGTCCTACACCATTTCAATAGCAATTGCAAAGACGGTCTTCCTCATGTTTCCTCACGCATTCGCTAAACCTTCCCAAATAACATCGCAAGAAGCTTTACATAGACCTAAGCCCCAAACCCTCGTAAAGATGACGAAGCCACTCACCCTCAAGTCATTTATTATCAACCACTCTCTTCCCTTGCTATTCTTGGGGAGGTGATCTGGAAGAGGGGAGACTGAAGAGTGTTGGACGGCCCACATGATGTTCATGTCACCCGAGTGGACCGTCTTCATCCTTTCCACCTCCGCTTCGGTGTATTCCAATCCAATTATCCCACCTGGAATCCAAGTTCCAAATGGGATAAACTCTGCCAATCCCCTCTACACCACCACTCCTTTTCTCAGCAACCGAGCCTGGCCCTTCATCGATGGGGCTTGGGCCAGGCAGTGCAATCCAAAGCGTGCCGGCCTACCTCCCACGCTTCCATCCCATACCACATCAAAGCGGTTGGCCTTCTTCCGGCTGAGTTGCACGAGAGGATACCACCGCTCCGAGTGCGGCATCCATTTCCAGTTCCTCCAAGCGCACCCTGCTCCTACCCCCTTTTCTGGTGCGTGCGGGTAGTACGCAAACTGTGGGACGCGTAGGACCTGGTCGTCCCCCTCGTCCGAGTACGTTTGTCTCGGCCGGGAACGCAATGTCATGCTCCCAGCGCGCCGCTCTCCTGCCGACTCCATCTGTCCAGACCGGTTTGATTTCACCGGGGCTAGGACTCTAGTGAGTCCTCTAGAGAAGGGGGGTGTTGTGGTTCCCTATCCCTGTCGATTTTCGGTTCTCGGCGAAATCAGAGCGGAAATCCGTCTGTGGCTCACTTGAACGGAACGACGCAACTTCAGATGCGGAAGAATGGCATTTTAGAGTGAATGTGATTCAGCAGCAACGCATCCTCCGATGAGCTTGTATTGTATCCTTGCCAAAATTAAGGAGTATAGCGGACGTTAGTTTTAGACTTGCGTCCATGGTTGACTCACCCGACACACGTACTCGTGGGGGACGGGCTTCTAACCCCTTGTCATTGGATCTTCTTCTCTGTCTTCTCCCTTGTCTTGAACGAGCCTCGGCCGGCATGGGAGGCGCGAACGGACGTGCTAGAGCATCCAGGTGGTGTCTCTTGTCGCGTTGGTCGGAGTCTATGGAGGAGGCACATTGCGCACTTGGCTTGGCAAGTAGTAGAAGAAGTGTACCACATAGCAAAGAGGGACCTAGGGTCTACCTCACTGCCTCTCACTTGCGGTTGGAATTGGGGCAACTGGGGTGTCGTGGCCGCCCTTGTGCCTTCTCCGAGTTACATTTGGCCGTCCCTTCCGTTCGCCCCGGGGCGAACGTCAGCTGGCAATCGCATCGACACCGTCCAACACCCCAGCCCTACCTTCTTGAAGCAAAGGTTGTGATGGGGTCGGTCTGTTTTGGTCTAAATCCCCGATGTCCCTTCAGTGAAACCCGTTCTGATTCGGGGTGACCTTCCTACAATAGGAACCCCCAAGGGCACTCACTCTAGTTCCGGAACGGTACAGCCCCTCTTTGAGAAGGGACACTAGAGTCCCTTATCTATATGGTGTCTTCGGGGTCTAGTCCCGTAGACTAGGGTTTCATAGGGACCCTACTTGGCCTCTCTAGCTGTTACATTACTCACACTTGGGAAAATCTAGGCACCAATCGGGATATCACTTTCAGACCATCAACTAGGTATTCATTCATAATCGTGTAGACACAACGTATCGAACATCATTTCGATCTCGAAATGCTTGCAAAAACTTCATGCTGGATGGTATCGACTCTAACCCCTCCAAGCTTGCCTTCGTCGCTCTAGGTGAGGGATGTCGACGACCCACCAGCCCTCCTCTAATTCTTTCGCAACCGACCCAACGACGTTGAATTCTTGCTTTCACCCGTTTTTTATCACGAAGATTCGAGTGGCGCCGTTTGTTTTGTCCATCGCATTGCCAGTCGAAGCCTCCGCGATGTCTGTAGGTCACTCCATTGGATGTTTCGTAGACGAGGGACTAGGAGTCCACCGAAAGCGGTCGAACGGACCAGTTAGGATCCAATTTGCATTCCGAAAGACACTCTTGTATGACAAAGAAAAGATTCCGACTTTTGAAGCTCGAACATTGATCATTCGCATGTCCCTTCGATCCCGTCGGGCCGACCTCAATGGCGTCGGCCGGAAGTGGCCCTACGTTGCACATGTCGTATGTGGTGCCACGGGCGCGCGAAACGCTCTGCACGCACGCGTCTACCCCCCACGGAGGAGGATCGACGACACGTGGGCGTTTCTGGGACCGCGTATGTCGGTGTCGCGTTCGCGCATGTTTGGTCGCGCTTCGGGTGGCTCCTCTCTCCTCTCCCTCTTGCGATCGTAAATGCCTCCCCTAAAACCCCCCACCCCCCAATGCCCCCCTTTCCCCGAACGCGCCTCACCCCCCCATGCGCGGCGGGGTGGTTTGAGGGGGTGGGGAACGCGCGGCAAAGAGGCTTGTGCGGCGTTCTCGTAGCAGTGCTCTTCGGCGCGTGGAGGGACGCGGCATTCAAAGCACCTTCCCTTGCCGTCTCGTTGGAGACGATTCGTTCGTTCGCGCGTTTTCTCGTTCGAACTTGTTGCACGTCCACGCGTGCACAAACCGGGGAACAAATACGGGAAGTGCTCTTAACCCGCGAAAAACGTCTCGTTCTCTTCGGCGTTGCACATCCACGCAATTGCTCCATCTGCCGACGTCATGCTTGCTACCACGCGAATGAAGCCCACCCAAACGACCCCACGTTGCGGCAAAAGCGCGTCGATTTCGTCGCTCCATGCCGCCGATCGCCTGGATCCCTTGAGTTAAGTGTCGAGTCAACATCCCCACCCGGTCGGGGCAAAGGCCTAAGGCCTACTCCCCCATCGCAATCGCAAAATCGGTCTACCTAAACTCAACATGAAAGGCTATTCGTACATTCACAACACTGTCACCACTTAGTATCTTGCCTTCTAGAAGGTGGGTGCCTTCCTTCTAGACTCATTGCCTTGACCGGGCTAGTCTTACACCATCCTACTATAGCAAGCACGGGTATACCGATCAAGCGTTCAAACTTCTCATGGTTGGAAACTTGTCATATTTGAACAACTAAACACTCAAACCGAACCACGTCTCTCCGTATGGCGTTCGCGCGTGGGATCCACCGCGCTCAGGGATGCACTACTTCACCCTCACCTATCACCGTGGCCATTGCAAATGCTACCCTTCGACCACTCAACCCCGCTCCCGTCCCAAAAACCTAATACCCCTTTAGCCCCGATTCGAAACGGAATGGTCACAAGCAAGCCCTAAACCATTACCCCTCTCCCCCAATCTAAGTCACATATACCTTCGTCCTTCTAATAGTGCAAGGGAGCGCTTAGTTGTTGAATGAAAAGCAAGGAGAGGTAGTGTCGTTGGAAATCCAGTCCGGCTAGGCCACTACAGAGATCAAGTTTTACACTACATGGAAATTCTCGATCCTACTCCTACAATGGGAGTGTTGATCAACTCACCGTTGATATGTTTGGTGTGGAGGCTGATGTTCAGGGAGGACACAAAGAAGGGAGCTGCTACTTCGCAAGGAATCGGCATCGATCACGAAAACAGTTCTAGGCACTTGGTGATCCTGTTCAACAAAGATGGAGGAATTGTGAAGCATGGACCTGTGTGGGACCATAAGTGTACCACCGTTCTTGAAACTTTGCAAGCAAGACGATCCTCATGCGGCAAAATTATCTGCTTTGCTCCTCTTTGCATCGTGACAAACTCACGCTCATGTATGTTGCCAAGCTCCCGGAGTAGAAATTTCGTTACTTAATGCGTACACTAACGGCCTCGCTCAAAAGCATATTGAGCATTTGGGCCCCTGTCTTCAGCCATAGCTAATTATGTAGACAAGCCATCTTTGAAGTGTAATTGATTGGGTGTTTTATCGTCTCATCTCGTAAGCCAAAGTTTTACGGAGCTTGTCCATTTCATCAAATCTCCTTGAGCATGCATCGGCAACCTCGACAAACCTCCATCAACAAGCTTCCCAGCCGAGTTGGATGAATGTGGGAGTGAGGTAGCGAACTTTGAAGGATGCACTCCTTTCCTAGCGTTCCATGTCGATCCGCTTTCTAAGAAGGATTCGTAACCTTCATCTATGCAACAACTTGGTCTCTGGAGAGAAGGGGACAAAAGTGACATGATTGCCGCGACGCTCATCTCGTTCGACACCTTCGAGGGAGCATGATCAGTTCTTCGCTAAAAAAAAATACCTGCTATTCGTCGATGCAAGGTCGATCCAAGAAACAAAAAGAACTTGTGAATCTCCCGTCGGCAAATGTTTTTATCTTTTCACAATGGTGCTCGCTTCATCGTTCGAACTTTCATGTAAATGCTTTCATCGAGGAGAAAAAAACCAACGAGAAATATCTTGGAAAATCTTTCCAAATTTGGGATGGTCACCTACCGGTGAATTCAATGGTAACTCCTTAGTTGTTACCATGCACTCATGAATGCTATCGAATAGGCAAAATAAAGATGGGGAATGGTGGAGCATTTGATACATCGCTCAAAAAGCTGGGATTGTGGATGAATGCGATGGACTACGCTCCAAGACTTGTTAACAAAGTCACCCTACCCCCATCGAGGGTAGCTTCCATTCAAGTTTGAAACAGTAGCAACAAACCGACAAGAATAGATAGAAACAAGTTATAGAGCGACCTGGGTCTACGGATCCCTCTATGGGAGTATCTTCTCCCAATAGAGAAGAAAGTCTATCGTGCAGGCAAACAGGGACGATGGTCCCGAACGGACCGGATGGTGCCGGGCTCTCGATAGGTCGCACGAATGCGACCTCGGATACTTAACATGCATGACTTAATAGATCGATTACACGCTCAAAAGCCGTCACCAAGCACCCCCGCCATCAAGACGCTCGTCCATTGGATCCATCGGCCGAACTCTGTCGGTTCAGACCGACCCACCAGCCCAAGGGAATCCTCACTCCATTGAGGATCATCTCTTTTTAGGTTAAGAGCCTTGTAAGCTTTTCTTCCAAGAAAAGACGAAAAATCAAAGGTAATGGCTGCCCAATCCACCATTGAAACCTAGATAGGGACGGGGTACCGGAACTCAACCCCACAAATTGGCCATCATGGTCATTCAAGATGATGAATTGCCTTGACATCTTGGATGTGTGGGAATGTGTGGAGGAGGAACTACACATGCTGGTGGATGAAGGTGGGAATCTCACCACCGAGAGCCAAGAATTGACGAAAATGGTCCGAAAAGCTCGGTCCCGGATCCACATGAGTGTGTCAAGCCGGTACCGAGGTGTCCTCAAGCATTGCACAACAGCAAAGCAAGTGTGGGACAAGTTGGAGAGCTTCTACAAGGATCGGTCACAATCCCGATTGACCCACCTTAAGAGAGCCTTCAACAATGTCATGATGGAGCAAGGAAAGGATGTAGACAACTACATCAACCGTGTCGCCAATCTCTTTGACGAGCTCAACGAGAACGGTGCGGAGATCAGCGAGGCCGCAACGTGCACCGCCATCGTTGCGGGTCTCCCACCCTCCTACAAACACCTCATGCATATATTGGACAATCAAACGTGTACGTTTACGATCGAGTCCGTTCGAAACTCAATTCTCAGGTTCGATGCAACGGAAAGCCTTGGCAAGGGTCTCTCAGCAGTGACTTTGAGTGACCAAAGGCCAAAGTCCAAGAAATTCTGCAGTTTTTGCAAAAAATATGGACATGTTGTCAAAAATTGTTGGACAGCAAGGTCCATCAAGAAAAGGGAGCTACAAGAGGCCACCGCTGATCAGCAGACCACCTGCAACGGTGACGGGGCGGTTAACGACACCGACGGTGAACATGCCCTCTCCTTCATGGCCATCGCCGTGCGCACTCTGACCATGCAATCCAGGTTCCCTCACGTGCTGGGCAAACCATTGATCCAGCAGTCATCTCGCGCTTTCACAGCCTCCACAGCCCAAATGGACACGTGGATCATCGATTCAGGATCCTCCTTTCACATGACAAGTGACCCTGATATCTTGGAGCCAAGCTCCATTGAACACAAGTGCATCCCCGTTACTTGTGCGGAAGGCAGTGAATTGACAAGTCAATTGAGAGGAAATGCTCTCATTCATGCATCTGATGGCACTCAAGTGCGCCTCACGAATGTCTATTACATTCCTGGATTCAAGCACAATTTGTTTTCAGTGAATGCAGCAACTTCGAATGGGGCCCAGGTCGTTTTCACCCAGGGCGCCTGCAGGATCGTGAGTGCTTCAGGGACGATCGAGGCCCCCCTGACCCGCGACCGAGTGTACGCCCTGGTGGTCACTGCCCGAAGGTGGCACGAACGCCTTGGACACCCCAGCGAACCTCGAATGAAGCTCCTTGGACTGCCCCACAAGTTGGACGGGGCATGCGAAGCTTGTATCCAGGCCAAACAAACTGCTCGCCCCTACCACCCCGGTGAATACAACCTTGAACCATTGGACCTGGTGTACATGGATCTGGTGGGGCCCATGCGTGAGACCATGGCTGGACAACAATATTATTTGTCCATGTATGACCAGTCGACAAAGACTAGTCAAGTATTCCTGCTGCCCAACAAAAATCACACTGCAAGAGCAGTGATGGAGGGCATCAGTACGTTCGAGAAGATTGCAAAGGCAGGGTGCAAAGTGAAAGCGATTTGAACAGACTTGGGTACAGAATTTATTACAAAAGAACTGCAAAGCTACTTGCAGGATAGAGGAATAGTCCATGAGACCACTGCTGGGTACACACCGCAGCAAAATGCAGCCGAGCGATTGCACCGCACGTTGAACGACAGCGCTAGGGCCATGCTCATTCATGCCAAACACCCTGAAAAATTCTGGGGTGAAGCAGTGCGCTGTGCCAACTACCTGCGAAACAGAACGCCGATCTCTTTGTGAGCCAACGGGAAGACTCCCTTGGAACTACTTACCGGTGCACCTACTCCCACCAGCCATCTACGAGTATTTGGGTGCGAGGCATGGGTGCTCATCCCCGAGGCAAAACGATCGAGCAAATTTGGAGCAAGGTCAGTACCAGGCATTTTCATCGGTTACCAAAACAATTCAACTTACCGTGTCCTGGTGGATGACAGAGTTGTCACGAGCAGGAATGTTTCCTTCGTTGAAAACAAACTTCCGGTCAGTAAGCACACATCAGATTCGCAGCCCGAAGTTGTCGCAGATTTGCTAGCCGAACCACCGCAATTCTCCATGGAATCTGAAGGGTCCCACCATGAAATTGAAGACCACCATCTCATCTCAAGGAGGGCAGTTCAGCCAAGCTCTGCAGGCGTACCGCTGTCACAACGAAAATCTGACTGGCCCGCCATCGAGAATTCTGCAGCTACCACACCTGCAGCCCGCCGAAAACCAGCATCACCTGACAGCAGACAGCAGTCCATGATGTCAAGAGATGAGGGAGCAACTCATGCTGCTGAAGTGACTACCACAGTTCTTCTAGATATGGTATATTTCCCTGTGCCTCCAACAAATTCAGCAGCAAGTCCAGCTCTAGCAACACAAGTATGAGCAAATCCAGCTAATCTTGCTCCTGCTCTAGCTTCAGCAAATCCAGGCGTGGTAGAGGGAGAGGCACCAACAGCCATCTCCCATCCATACAACCTGCGTTCACGCGGAAATAAAGCCTTGGAAGCGGTAGCAACGCGTCAATGGGAGATCAGCAACGATTTCTCAGGCTACGCTCGCGCCATGGCTCGCCCAGACGCCGACCTATGGCAGGAGGCCATCACCGACGAACTCACCTCGTTGGCCAAGAACGGCACTTGGCGTCTCGTCCCACTTCCTCCTGGTCGCACCCCCTTGACCACCACGTGGGTGTTCAAGGTGAAGACCGACGGCGACGGTCAGGTGGAGCGCTACAAAGCCCGCCTGTGCGTGCGTGGCTTCGAGCAGCGTGCAAGAGTGGATTTCCACGAGGTGTTTGCCCCTACCTCGGGCAAAGTGGCTCAAAGGGCCTTTCTCACCTATGCAGCCCTGGTTAACTATGAGGTTCATCAAGTCGATCTTAAGACTGCTTTCCTCAACGCTGAACTGAATGAAGACATCTATTTGCAGATTCCAGAAGGATTGAAGGGGAACATGAAGACAAGAGGTGAAGAGGAGCATGTATTGAAGCTGGAGAAATCCCTTTATGGGCTGAAGCAAGCTCCCAGAATGTGGCACCAGCACTTAAGTCAGACACTTAAATCTGAACTTGGGTTTGTGTGCAATCCTGTGGATGAAACCATCCTGAAATGCACACATCAAGACACTGGAAAAGAATGCTCCATTCAGATCTGTGTGGATGACCTGCTGATTGCAGCAGAAGATCTCAATACAACACAGATGGTGATCGAGTCCATTTGTAGTAAATACGATGCCCGGTACCTCGTACCGACATCGTTCTTTTGTGGAATGGTCATCCAGAGAAACGGAGAAAAGAGGTTAATATACCTCTCTGAACAGGAAAAGGTAAAAAATTTGGTCCATCAGTTTAATATGGACAGCTCCAGAACAAGGAAGACTCCCCTGGACTTTTCCTTGACCACAGGGGAAGAGGAGGAATCATCACAGACGAAACCATACCAGGTTTTAGTGGGCACTCTGCTGTATCTGTCCACTACTACACGCCCAGACTTGTGCCAAGCAGCCTTACAACTCTCCAGGTTTATGACTTACCCCAAAAACAGCCATTGGGAAGCAGCCAAGAATGTACTGAAGTACCTAGAGGAGACAGTTAACTATGGACTGTGTCTAGGGAACAGGATCGATGTCTTGCAGAAAGAGCTCGATCAAGATATCGATATGTTTACACGTACTGGCTACTGTGATGCAGATTATGCCACGGACAAAATGACCAAGAAATCGAGAACATGATATGTATTCCTACTCGGCGGGAGCCTCATTTCATGGCAAAGCAAACTCCAAGCAACTGTGTCAACCTCCACTACAGAGGCTGAATATCAAGCGGCATTGAGTGTCGTCAAGGAGGGACTTTGTGTGGTGCTGCCCACGGTTTCTACCACAAGGGTTGCGTTTCGGTGGGGCCACAAGGGGGTTCCGTGGTAGGCCTTCTTGGAGGTAAGGAGGATGTCTCCTTAGGACGAAAGAGTTCTCGTGCTGTTGCATGCCTTTCCTATCTCGGGGCACCCATCGAGTCCCGATTCGAACCAGACCAAGTAGGAGTATCCAAGTAGGGTCACTAGAGACCACCCCCCTTTTTATGGGCCTAAAGTGACCCCGAACAGGCACAGGACTGCCCCTTATCCTAATAGGGCAAGGAAGGGTCGAAGATCATTCCGGTGCGAAGTAGAGATTCTGCCCCGGAATCAGGGTCCTCGGCACGCGCCAGTGGGGCGTAACCCCAGGGAAACAAGCTCCCCATCGGTGCGGTCCCTGCCTGGGGAGCAGTTTTCACCTGGCAACCCCTCACGTGACCAGGGTGCATGCGAGTGGGGCGCCAGGCTGTCGTGCCCATTCAAGGGGCAATACTTATGCCATCATTGCTTCGTAATACATCAGAATCACTTTGCTTTGAGAGAAAAAAGACGTCCACTTGTCGTTCCCTCAAGAGAAAAGGAGCGTAACAACACCGTGTGGGATTGCGCTTCGGACGTGAGCCTTTGCCTTGCTCACTCCACGGACGCTTGCGCAATAGTGCGAGCCTTGCCAAGGAAAGGCAAGCTTGCACGTGGGATCCGGACTTGAGTCTAGCGGAGTGTCGAAGTGGAGCACGGCTAGTCAAGTCAAGATGGATCTGATTTCTATTTCAAGGTTTGGTGTGAGGTCCAAATTGGTCTCACACAGGGGGATGGTCTTATCATACCTTATCCGCTTCGAGCGGATCGTGTTCAAGATCCCCTGGCGATTTTTGTGCTCCCTCGGACGGTGGAGCCCAGCCGACCTGACCGAGGAGGTTGACTGGGGCACTCCTGGCCGTTCGATCCTCTCCAGTGATCGAACCCCTAGATCCGTTTTGTACGGGTAGGGTTCCTGGCTAATAGGGAACGCCCCGCCCCAACCATCCACACAAGTAGGTAACCCCGATCCCCCTTCCTTGGGATACATCGCTGGGGACAGTAAGGGGGAAAGGAGGCTCCTAATTGGGGGTCCAAAGCTACTGATCCCTTCAGTCCCATTTGTATGGGTCATAGTGTTTCGATCTAAGTTAACATGTGACGAGGTAAGGGGAGTCACAGTCCCCCCTCCTTAGATACCTTGCGTCCTCGTTTGGAAGATTTTCTGAGTATCTTGGAGTAAGCAGACTAAGTCTTGAGGTGAAAGGAATTCGACATCTCCTGGTTCATATCGAATCTTGTATCCTTCCTAGGTAAGGTCGATGACTCTCCCTTTGTACCATCGCTCTTGATCTGTTTCATCCACATATCTTTTGCATACGATACGATAAAGTAAATTTTCTTGCGGGTCCAAAACACTTGGTAGACTGGGTCTGATAAAACGGTGACGGCCTGTCGGTGTGAATGTCTTCATTGGATGTTCGGTGGTCCAAGTGTCATGGAGGACAGGAAAGTATTGGCGATAAACCTTGTGTTTATGCTCAGAAACTGCCTCACGGTGGTTGTAACGTTGAGTTGAGGTGACACCCTGTGTAATGTTCAGTTCAGGTATGGGGCCATGTTGAAATTCCCAATCTAGAATAGCTTGTACACCTCCTGGTGCCTGTTGCTCGGCAAGGAATGATTCTCGATTCGTTCCTTCCAGTCCTCGCCAACCGACCCAACATCTGGGTGGTATGGTAGCCCAATCACGGAGAATATACTGTTCTATGTCGGAATGCCGTGCACGAGCAGCAAAGATTGGAGTGGTATCAGCAATTGATGCTTGTATGTCACCAGTGAAAGGCTCAATGTGTTCCACGTTGATCCACGGACTAAGACGAGAACCTTCGGGCAAGTCCAACTTGATAGCACCTGTGGGTTGTATATCCACGATTTAGAATGGACCACAAATTGGAGTTGCGTGTTTTGCCAAGCGACTAAGTCTGCGTAATTTAACCAACTAACCAACAGAGAATAGTGACAGTTTCTCGCGACGTGTCTGGTTAGCATGTTTCTCTATCCTGGAGTATTGTTCATCCATGTTCTCAAATACTTCATGGTAGACACTTGCCAATGCTTGTTGCTACTCCGCGTTGCGTGCACTGATAGTTTGCTATGCCGTGACCAGCGCCGCTGAGCGTGGCGATCTTCCTGAATGGAAGTAGAACGGTGAGTATTTGGTGGAGGCTATAATAGCATTGTTGTGCGCAAACTGGATCATGGGCAATAAGCTGTCCCAATCTAAAGGATGTTGCATCATTGTGCGCAACGCGGTTTTAAGTGTCTGATTTCGCCATTCGGTCTGTCCATCACATTGTGGGTGATAGGGAGTACCTCGATGCAGTTTAGTGCCAAGCATCGATCCAAAATCATGCCAAATTTCACCCACAAACCTCGAATCGTGGTCTGTGAATAACCTTACTGGTGCTCCATAGTGACAAACAACATGTCTGTTACGCCGGGTAAGCCTGACTCCTTTGAAGCCATGCTCTTCTTTGTACCACTAGCAGTTAGACACAAGACCCCAACTGCTGATCCGTTCATTGGACATCCCCCCGGACTAATCTCTCGATTAGTCGACGAATTGACCGGGAGAACCGGGACTGAAAGGGACCTAGCAACGGGCGAATCTTTCGGAATCTTTCAAGGGACAACGAAGGGTGAGGATGTTGTCCGAATAGATTCGGTGAATCACAAGCTCAGTGCTGGACCGTCCGATTGGGACGCGGGGTCCACGTGACCTCCAGCAACCGCTGGTTTGAGAGGGAGCTCCGCTTGGAGCGCTCCCTCCTATGGTGGCCCTTAGGGGAGCCATCCTTGCCTTGAAATAGAGAGAACTTGCTTGACCATCGAGAGCCACGGCGCCTCTCCCACGAGCTTGGCGCGCCATTTTCACACGCCAACTGCTCTTGAAGACCACCGGAAGCTTTCTCGCGGTGTCCCTCTTGCTAGGGAGCCGAAGAACCCCCCCTTCGTGAGAACAAGGAAGGAATAGCTTCAAGGCCCAACCGGCCTCTCCCACCTTCGCCCGTGGAAGGTCGAAGCTCATCAGAGCAAAACGTGTGTAAAAGTGCTCCTCACGGACGCTTTGTAACACTGTCGAAGCTTGAGCTTTGTTTGTACTTCGCTTGCCTACCACGGAATGGAGGAAGGGGACCATGCCACCCGCATGGGCACCCTACGAAGGGAGCTTGAGCAAGAAAGAGACCAAAAGAGGTCTCTAGAAGGTAAAGTTGCAGAGCTTCAGCAACTTGTTGAAGAACTTCAAGCATCGGAAGCCATGGAAGTTGAAGAAACTGATGGCGAAGAAGGAACGCACCCTACCGAAGGGGTTCACCAAGTGGAAGCGGATGCGAAAGCTTTGATGGACATGGTTCCATCAGAGCGTGAAGGTTTGCCGCACTTGATAAGTCTATATGGTACAGCCCTTCAAGATTCGAAGAACATATCGAAGGTGTCGCTCGAGAAACCGGACAAGTTCACCGGTCTCGAGCTCGAGGACAACCCCTATGCCCTCACCTACTGGTATAGGGATGTTCTTTGCTGGTGTCAAGCTTATGCCTTCAATAGGCCAATGGAACAACTTGTCCTGGCCATTAATCAAGCCCTCGCTGGCACCGCAAAAGCTATGGTTCAAAATCTGATCATGCGGGACCCAGCCTCCCTCACGTCCGTAGAGGACCTGTACCGGTACCTCCGCAAGACTTTCCAAAGCCAAGACCCTGGTCCCGAGGCGTGGCGCAAGTTTCATACTGCCCGTATGAAGCGGACAGAAAATGTTCTCCAGTATCTTAACAGGCTGGTACAACTGAGCTTTGTGGTGAATGCGAGCACCTCACCAGTGTGCCGCACACTCACCGAGCATGACATATCTGCCCGTCTTCAGCATGGCCTCCCAAATTACTTGCAAGGTGCACTTTACAAGCACCTGGACCACCTGGTTGAAGTGGACAAGGCTCCTGACATGGAGCCTGGGAACCTTGCTGCCATCATCTTCAAGTTGGAAAGGGAGGAGAACGATCGATTCAGAAAGGACACGAGGCAGTCACCAAGCACCTGGAAACCACAGTCCACAATCGGTCGCAATCGGGAGCTTCAGCGGAGCTTTGTTCCTCGGACAACAGCAGCAGTGGCTGCCGCTCTCCCATCGACGAAGTACGACGGTGGATCCAGTGGAAGTGGATCGGCCAAACGGCAGCGTAAGCGCTTTGATGATTTGGATGAAGACCAGAAGAATTCTATTGTCAAGGTGCAGACCAAACTGGCCAGCAAGCCCCTTGGTGCGAAACTGTCTCCAGAAGAGAAGGACCTGTGCCTGGCACATGCACTGTGTCTGCGCTGCCGCCGTTACGGCCATGACCAGGCAGCCTGTAAAATGGCATCCGTAATGGGTGCCCCAAAAAACTGAAGACCCTCCGTCCGGTAACTACGGTTGCCGGGACGGAGCCGGGAGCGAAACCTGCAGCCGCCCCGGTTACCAAGGATGGGAATCCAGTCTGCCTGCATTCACTTAGCAATGACAGGCCTAGACATGAATTCCTGGCTGCTGAAACCTACTTTGGAAACAAACCACACAAAGTCAGAACGCAAGCTTACCTGGACACCCTAGCGAGTTACTGCTTCATTAGCGAACGCCTCTTCAAAGAATTGCAGCAAGCTGACCCAAAGGGTCTGTCCTGGCAGTATACAACAACAGCCTTCAATTACAGCGTGGCTGTGGGCCAGCAGGTTCACACTGCCCCAGTAATAAAGGCTCGATTCTCGATCGATGGATTCCAATCCAGCATCGACTTCGGAGTTGCTCCCTTAGAAACATTTGACTGTATTCTAGGAGCCACATTCTGTCATAAGCACTTGACAGCACTGGACTGGCAGAATCACCGCATGGTGCTGCAAAACAACCATGGCACAAAATTTACTGTCTACGGAGACCACCAGTTCATTGCCTCAAGAAAACTGGACCTGATCGTGCCCAGGAGCGAAGCACGTAAAGCGGTGAAGAAGCCTGGCTGCCTACTCCTCATGATTCAGCCTGTGGACAAAACGCCGGAACTCATCAGCGAAGACTCAGACTTTGGCAGCATGCACAGCCAGGTTAGCGATGAGTGGCCCCTGGACGACGCTCACCGACAGCGGCTCGATGACCTGTTGAACAAGCAGTATAAGCATTTATTCGAGCCCCGTACAGAACTGCCTCCGGAACGTGTCCCGGGCGAAACATTCAAGATCCAGGTGGAGGAAGGAGCGACTCCGCAATACAGAAATTACTATAGGTTATCCCCCCAACAGCAGACTGCCCTCAAGGAGCTGGTGACCGAGTATGTTGAGGCTGGAAAGATGGACCTATGCGCAGGATCCAGTTGGGGTGCCCCAGTGATCCTGGTCCCAAAAAAGGATGGGGGATGGCGAGTCGTTTTCGATTATCGCCTGCTGAACAATGTAACCATCAAAGACAGATATCCGCTGCCGCGGATCGATGATTACTTACAAAACCTCAGAGGAGCCAAGTACTTCTCATCGCTTGATGCCCTGGATGGGTTTCACCAGATCCGTATGCACCCTGACGACATCGACAAGACAGCGGTCGTCACCCCATTCGGTTCGTTTGTATGGAAGGTGATGCCTATGGGGGCAGCAAACGCACCCGCGATGTTCCAACGTATGATGAACAGGGTGTTTGGTCATCTACTGTACCTAAAAGTGTACATGGATGACATCCTTGTCCACTCAGAAACAGTTGAAGAACACTTCAAACATCTTGAAGAGTTCTTTGCCACCTGCGATCGTGCCGATATCAGGTTGAAAAGGTCCAAATGCCACTTTTTCATGAGTACACTGGAATGGATTGGGTTCCGCATTCGCAACGGTCAGCTCGCGTGCACCGATCACCTGCTGTCCAAGATCAAACAGTTTCCGCGTCCTCGCACGCAGCGTGAAAACATGGCATTCCTTGGACTCTGCCAGTTTTACATGCGATTCGTTCCTCGCTACGCGGAACGGGCGGCCCCGTTGACTGAATTGAATCAAGCAGCCTTGAAGCACGGCTTCGCATCCTACTGGAAGGAGCCCCAGGAGGATGCCTATCAAGAACTGATTAAAGCCCTGACCACAACACCTGTACTAGCGCTTTTCGATGAAGACAGACCTATACGGGTCGAAACCGACGCTTCAGATGTGGGAATGGGAGCAGCCTTAATGCAACAGGACCAGCAAGGAAATTGGCATCCTGTAGAATTTTGGTCCAAGAAATTCAACACAGCTCAGCAAAACTATCATCCTGCTGAGAAAGAGACCTGTGCAATATTGTATGCACTGCAGCATTGGAGACAACTCCTGTTTGGCCAGCACTTTACTGTCATCACTGACAACAAGGCCAGTCAGTTCATTGGAACAAAGGCTACGGAGCAGTTGTCGCCGCGCGAAATGCGATGGATCGAAAAGCGGGCTTACTTCGCCCCGTTCAAGGTGGAGTACAGACCAGGCACAGAGAATGTTGGACCTGATTACCTTTCCAGGCACTCAGCCAAGGTCAACGACACCGATACGTACTGCATTCTGGACTTATGTGCAGGTATGGGAACCACCTTGCGTGCGCTGGAACATGCGATACCAGAATCAAGCAACATTACTTTGGATTACATCGCAGTGGAAGAGAACCAGGATTGCCGCAGCGTGATTGCACGCGTGTTTCATCAGGTTCGCTTGGCACGGCCTGGCCTGTTTACACGTAAGGACATCTTTCGCTATGGAGACGATGTGACCGCCTTGGCGCATCGACGGAAGCTCCCCCAAGTCCACCTGCTGATTGCTGGGGTGCCCTGTCAGCCATTCTCGAGGGCGAACACCGATCCCTCGAAACCGCCGCTTGGGTTGTACGATACGCGCGAACTGTTCACAGCAGTAGCAAAAATATACGAACGGTTGCGATCGCCTGATTACATATTGGAATGCATGCCGTTTGCGGCGCACTTGAAGACCCACCTGGACAAGATTGCACACTGGTTTGGAGAACCCATATGCGAAGACCTCTCAAAGTATTGTGCGCAAGCGCGAGTCCGGCTGTGCTGGACCTCTCTACCACCCCTCAAGCATGAGCCTGAACACAGGGGGGCAACACCTATGACCTGGCAGGATTGCCTAGAACCTGGATCAAAGGTGCCGTTAGACGCATTGAATCGACCCCGCTTGAAGTGCCCCACTTTAATGGCCAGCGAACGCTCGCACAGCGACCGTTCACGTTCCACCTGGGTGCACGATCAAGATGGGACTCTACGCCCGCTGACCATCAGCGAGCGAGAAAGACTCGTCGGTATGCAGGTTGGTGACACTGCAGCGCTCAACGTCAGCGAAACCAGCCGGCAGCGCATGTGCGGCAACGCCTTCCCCATGGGTTGGATTGCACACATGTTACACCGATGGCTGAACAACACACGGACGCTTCGACTGCTAGCCGGCCGCAGTCCCGCTGGGACTGTGTGTGGGTCAATCGCGTCTATTACAGATCAACAATCAGCGCAATCGTTGCGTACAGGTCTTACTGGTCAGTTACCTCCCATACTGGACAGAATTCGCGTCGCCGCTAAAGCGGATCCTGACTACCAGAAATTACTGGACGCACCGCCGGAGGGCACAACTGTTCGCGAAGGATTACTGTTCGATCAATCGACAAACGCTCAACCAGTTTTGGTGGTACCAGCAGATAACGCTCTACGACAGGAGTTGCTGCACATGGTACACGATCATCGACACTTTGGATCAGCCCGTACGCTCGCAGACGCCAAGCGACATTTCACCTGGACTGGGATTCGATCGCACATCGAGCACTTTGTCGCTCGCTGTCCTGCCTGTCAGCTTCAGAAACCAGGTAACCGGTTACGACACATACCACTCTGTCCTGAGATGAGGTTTTACCCTTACCCATTCCACACAGTGGTGCTGGACATGGTGGAGAACTTGCCCCTTACAGTTCTGGGTCACAACGCAGTGCTGACAGTAGTGGACAGATTTACCAAATATGCTATCTATATACCCATCCATTCCACCTGGAGTGCTCATAGACAAGCTCAATGTCTCATGGACAATTTAATTTACAGGTTTCACACACCTGTGCATATCCATACAGATAATGGACCGGCTTATCGAGCGCTGTTCCAAGCATTCTGCGCAGCGTTGGGTGCCCGTCATGTTACGGGGACACCGTATCACTCGCAGTCACAAGGTGGTGCTGAACGGCAACATCGTACGCTGCTGCAGACCCTCCGAACAACTTGTGCTGACAAACATCATTGGGATCAGTACTTGCAAGCAGCAGCACATGCATATAATGATACCGTGCATGATGCTACCAAGCACTCCCCTTTTGAGCTACTGTACGGCTGCCAATCCAGGTTACCATGGCACCTTCAACTACCCAGAAGGGATGGAACTGCTGATAATCAAACGGTCACAACTTTTGACAGGAGAGTTACAACCTTGCTGGAACAACACCGCACGGTGTATCAGGCTGTGCAGGAGAATCTGTTGAAGGCTGCACAGAAAGTGGCTGAAGCAACTGCGCACCGACCGAAGAAGGTCTTTGCTGTGGGTGACAAGGTAAAAGTTCAGTATGGGCTCAAGGGACCCACTGACAAACACAAATTGGACCCTTACTTTGTAGGTCCTTACCTCATCAAGAAAGTGCTGAAGAATGGAGCCTACCAACTGGACCTACCACCAGGCTCTTCCTTTTCAGACCGTATCCATGCCAACAGATTGGAACATTGGGTAGATTCAGATCTTACTCTCTTCCCCATGGACGAGCATACGCAGCCTGCTACGGCGCCGCTACCGGATAGTGCAGCCATGCAAAATGAAGCCGCCGCTTATCGTATTCGACGATACTTGTTACGGGACTACTCTGTATTTCCTACGCGCCCCGTACGTTACTGGATTGAAAGCAACCTGGCCGATGCATCGCAACGCTTCTTTTGGGTGGATGAAACTTCCACCCTGCTGGAGGAATTCTTACCGCTCGAAGAAAACAATGGATGTATACCTGAGCAGGGCATCAGCCCAACTAATTATGATGCTGTCAGGACACACAAGAAAACAGTATACCTCCAATCGCCAGAACCTGTAATGGTGAACACCTGGACTTACGCGAAACTGCCGTACCAAACCCGACGCAGGCCCAAAGTGACTATGCCAGTAAACCTGCTTGGCTGTGTGGTACAGGAGTTCTTCCACATGGGAGATCACAAATCTGCATACTATCAGGGAGTGGTGACCAACGACAGTGGAGGACAATTGGAAGTAATGTGGACAGATGGAAAGACAGAATCGTACAGCGAGCAGCAGGTCAAGGGTATGCTCTACGATCCTGTGGCCTATGTCTATGACTTTCAGCTATGATGAGCTGAATGCCAGGAGCCGGGAGAGTGTTACGCCGGGTAAGCCTGACTCCTTTGAAGCCATGCTCTTCTTTGTACCACTAGCAGTTAGACACAAGACCCCAACTGCTGATCCGTTCATTGGACATCCCCCCGGACTAATCTCTCGATTAGTCGACGAATTGACCGGGAGAACCGGGACTGAAAGGGACCTAGCAACGGGCGAATCTTTCGGAATCTTTCAAGGGACAACGAAGGGTGAGGATGTTGTCCGAATAGATTCGGTGAATCACAAGCTCAGTGCTGGACCGTCCGATTGGGACGCGGGGTCCACGTGACCTCCAGCAACCGCTGGTTTGAGAGGGAGCTCCGCTTGGAGCGCTCCCTCCTATGGTGGCCCTTAGGGGAGCCATCCTTGCCTTGAAATAGAGAGAACTTGCTTGACCATCGAGAGCCACGGCGCCTCTCCCACGAGCTTGGCGCGCCATTTTCACACGCCAACTGCTCTTGAAGACCACCGGAAGCTTTCTCGCGGTGTCCCTCTTGCTAGGGAGCCGAAGAACCCCCCCTTCGTGAGAACAAGGAAGGAATAGCTTCAAGGCCCAACCGGCCTCTCCCACCTTCGCCCGTGGAAGGTCGAAGCTCATCAGAGCAAAACGTGTGTAAAAGTGCTCCTCACGGACGCTTTGTAACAATGTCGAAGGAACAGCTGAACAAGCCGTGAGGCTGTGGCGGCTTTGACTGTGGGTATGTAAACTGTCATTTTGGTAAATTTGTCCACTATCACAAAGACAGAGTCGTAGCCTGTGAATGTAAGTGGTAGATCTGTTGTCAAGTCACAATACACGTCTGTGAACGGACCGGTGGGGGTGGGCATGCGTTGCAGTAAATGAGATTTGCGCTTGTACGATAGTTTTGCAAGTTGGCATGCTCTGCAGTTTTCCACGTAGTGCTGCACATCGCGTCCCATTCCTGGCCATATGTACTATCGTTTCATCAGTTCCAACATCCTTTTCTGTCCAGGATGTCATGCAGTGGGTAAGTCATGATTAATGTACATCAGATGCTTCCGGAGACTTGAATCGTTCGGAACGGCGATACGTCCTTCCACTGTTTGTAAACCTAAGGAGTCATCGTAGTCTGCATCATTAGCTGCAGCGTGAAGTAGGCGTTGATGCAATTCGTCTGACACAACATAGCTGTCGATTGCTTGTGCCAACTGGACATTGTCACACGCGTCGTCAACCCGAGTACTCGTTTGGGATCTAATTGTGTAAAACTGAATAGTGGTAGGCCCACTATGAAGTACCCACCTTGGTATAAGATGTTTAAGAAGGAACTGAACTGGTACGACATTACCGAGAAAGCGTTGCTTTTGTTCTTGGGTTCCCATCAACGAATTGGCTGATGATAGCCCAATCAATTTTGCTTTCTCGTCCAGTGTCATGGGGCGTTGCTTCATGGATTGGGTAGTATCGTGTACCAACATTGTTTTGTTTCTGTCACTGTACGTGTGGGAGGATGCCATTAACGTTGCGGACTTTCGGCGGGGGAGGCCATTTGCATCCAATTGAGGAACTGCGTTCAACAAACAATCAATCCAAAGTGGTGCTATTTCAACGCAGGTTCTGCGGATTTGCTCGTTATCAAGCTTGATATTTGTCCACAGCCAACGGATACGTCTTTGTGCCATATATTGATCGAGGTGATGTACCTGTGGCTTACATTGTAACATGGAGTTGATAACTTGCAAGTCATCTTTCAATTGATCAGCAAACGGTACGCACTCGATTGCAAAGTACTGTGGCTGTATCAATTGAATGATTTCTGCAGTTTGTGTGAAACATTGTCTAGAATCTTGTAAACCTTTTGCTGTGTGTCTCGCTGCACGTGAGAAAGGTTGGCACGGCACTCTTGCAAACAGGAAGTGTATGTGTGGTAGCTCCTGTTGTTTGGCGTCGGAGATTGTTGTTCCAAAGCAGTTGACGTTATCTACCGATCCCAGAAATGTATGCGGTCTTAATTTCTGCACCTGAGCGAATGCTGATTTTAAAGAGTTGGCTGCTGCTAAATCTTGTTCAACAGCATAGTACGCGACTCGTTTATAATCGGGCAATTCTGCGGCAAGCGCATGAAGTATGGTGCCTGTACCTCCGGCACATAGTTCCAGCACGGTGAGCGTTGGGTACGTGTTCCATCTGGAAATAGCATCGGCGACGATGTTTCTGGTGCCTAGTTCATATTGAGGAGTGTAATCAAATTGTGATAGGATATCAATCCAGCCTTGTTCCACTCGTGTCAATTGTTCAGCCTTTTTGGTCTTCAAATATTGTATGGCAATGTGGTCGGTGAACAATTGGAAGTATTGACCCTGCAGGTAGAATTTCCATTTACGGAAACAAGAAATCATAGCAAGAGTCTCCTTTCCGGTTGTCGAATATCGGCGCTGTGCAAGATTCAACACTTGAGAATGAAATGCTACTGGATGCCAATTCTTGCCATGTAACTGTGACAAGCATCCTCCAAGGGCATGGTTGCTGGCATCCGTGTGGACTCTGATTGGTTCGTCTGGATCAAAGATGCGGACGATAGGTGGATCTCCATGTAGAAACACATCCTTCAATCTCACAAAAGCTTGCTGTTGCTCACTGTCCCAACACCATTGCTCTTCCTTCTTGGTGAGTTTGGTTATTGGCGCGGCGATACGTGCGAACTGCTGTATTAGCTGCCGATAGAATCCCACGAGTCCAAGAAATGATCGGGCCTGGCTGATGGATTGCGGCGGTTGTACATTGCGTATTGCTTCTAGTAGGTGTTGGGCAGGTGTGAGAGTGCCATCCTGGCTTGTGTATCCCAGAAACTCTACTTCTGTTTGGCAGTAGTATGCCTTACTGCTTTTCAAGCGTATGTGATGTTGTTGGCAAATTTTAAAGAAACGCTGGATACTGCGTACGTGCGATGCGTAATCGGCAGTATGCACCAAGCAATCATCTAAATAAACCTTCAAAGTAGACCATTGATACACTAATTCTGAAAATTCATGATTGACAAACCTTTGAAAGGTGGCAGGAGCATTGCATAAACCCATGGGCATGACTACCCATTCAAAATGCCCAAATGGTGTAGTGACTACTATTTTGGCAATGTCTTCTTCCCGAATTCTCATGTGGTAGTAGCCATCTTGTAGGTCAAAGGTGGAGTAAATTCGGCTGCCATATAGTGTGTCAAAGAGTTCCTGACTGCAAAGTATCGAATTACGATCCTTCACTGTGATTGTACTGAGCGCTCGGAAGTCGAATACAATTCGCCACTGTCCCGGTGTCTTTTTTGGAATGAGCATCATCGGGGCTGCGAACGGCGATTTGCTCGATCGAAGAAACCCGGCGTTCAGAAATTTGGACAGCAATTGTCTGGCTTCCTCCTGCATTTTTGCAAATATAGGGTAATAGTTTCGATGCGGAACTGTCGATCCTGGTTGTAATTCAATCCGATGATTGAAGTCTGGCCGCACCAGTGGTACATCATCACTCTCCCATTCCTTGAAAAAAAACTATACTCTTCCTTTAGTTTTTCAATTTGCTAGAGCGCGCTATCTCGATCGTCAATGCTGCATCCTCGGTAGTCGTGTACGGTACCAGGTATTGGGTCACTGTCGCCTGTCCTATCATTAGAAGTCTTCTTGGTAGTGTCGGAGACCAGCTGTGCTTGTTCAAACAGGGGTCTTAGGCCCTCTCGTCTACAATCCTTCACTTGCGCCCTGATCTCTTCAATGTTATGGAGTATGTTACAAGTAGGATGATGTTGCTTGGAACCCGGTCTTCCATGGATTCCCACTGGCCTGCCCTTGAACCAGCCTGTAGCAAAGTTACGATAGGTGTCTAGTACCACACGATGCTGTTGCATCCATAACTTACCCACCAGAAGGTCGTACGTGGGCGCTTCTGGCAATACGGAACAGCAAACGGATGTCCTCACTCCGTTTATCATATTGATGGTTAAGCGTACAGCATACGTCCTTCGTTCATCAGCGGAGTCGGCGATGCGATATCTCACGTTTTGGGCGACCACAGGACAGATGCCAAATTGTTGTTCGTAGCGGGTGAGCCACTTCTTGCTGATGAAATTGTGGGATGCTCCCGTGTCCCAAAGAACCTGCAGCTCTAAGGATCCTTTGCCGTCGGGTGAAAGGGCTTGACCGACGGTAGTGAAGTAGCGGCAATGCTCCAGAGTATCGATCCTGTTGGGGTCACCGGTAGGTGCCACAGGAGCGGTAGTGGTGGATTTCTGGCGCTGCACATGGAATGATTGTAGAATATGGATTGTTTGACCATGTTGGCTCGAAGAGTCCATGTTGGGAGTGGAATCCGGATTGCTTTGCTCTGTCTGTCCACCACTCAATGAGACAGAGCTTGATCGTTTTCCGATACATCTTCCTCATCACAGCGAAGATGTTCCATAAGTTGGTCTGAAATATCCATATCCATAAAGTAGCAGCTGTTTGGCTCATTGTCTTGCTGTGAGTCGTCCTGGTTATCGGCGATGTGAGTCTCGTTCTCTATGAAATGGGGACTGAAAGTGTTCTTGTTTGTTCTCCATCAATTCTTTCTCTCCTGCCATTACCTTCCTCAAGGGACAGTCACGGGCAATATGATCGCTTGAAAGGCAGACCACAGCTTGCTTCATCTTGCAAAGGCACAAGTTCAATTCTCTTGCTTGTTTGATCTGATCAGGGGTAAGTATCTTATGCAAGAAGCGTTGACGAAAGGAAAGTTGTCGCTTGGTGAAGTCTTCAATTTCCTGGTCCTGCACCGTCGCATGGACCACTTGAGTTCTGGGAACGCCGTCCGTGGTCTATGAGGGTTGCTTCTCGCGACTAAAGGCCATTCTTTGCTTGCTTTGTTGCTCTGGCTTCCATATCGCTTGCGCAGCTTGGACGATACGAGCAATCGGCATCTCGGTAAGAATCGCTAACGTCGTGCGATCCGTTTCGAGGGCCTTGCCCATAAAGGCTGTATGAAGTTGTTGCAATATATATCGCTGCAAGCCGGTGAGGAACTGAAGTTGTTTTCTATCGTCGTGGAGCTGGGCTCTAGGCTCTTGCCCGAAATGTTTGAGAACTGCCTGGTAACCATCGAGACGGGTTGCGAAATCTTGTGGGGATTCGTCCGGGGGCTACCACACTCGTTGGATATCCACGGGTGTCTTGGTTATAGGTTCCTCGGCTAGGTGGAATTTGGCGAGCTGCTGAAAGAAATCATGGAGGCTGTGGAATTGAGTAGAGGCAAAGTGTTCTTGGTTGTTTGCCCACTCCTAATATTTCCCTGCTAATCCTTCGGTGAGTATTGTCGCGAGTGTTTCCATCTCATTCCACTTTTGTTTCATCCCAAAGGCTTTTCATTGCCCTTTGAGAGTAACAATCTCGAGGGCTGTGACCTCTTGACCACTTTCCACATTAAATTTCTTGGGTTGTTCTGGTTTGTACTTCCCAACTCTTGCCGCAATTTGTTGCAAACCCAGGGAAGCACGTGAAGAATTCGGTGTATTTTGGCTTCGAAATCCAGTAGGGTTAGAAGGGGGTTTAGATGGGGGCTGGACTCCAACTGGTGCCGGTTCTGCACCCAACTGTGTTGGGATTGAATCCAAGACAGGGATAGACCCCATCTTGGAGCTCCAACGGACATGTGGCGTCCGAAACGTTTCGAAATGGCGAAGGAGTTGGTCCAACGTCGAACGAGGCGCTGAAGTGTGCTGCTCTTGAGATTCAAACTGCGTGTGAAGCTACTCTAAACGGTCTTGAAAAGTCGTGACGACATGATCCACCGTTTCCTTGTGATTGTTGACCTCGTCCATGGAGGCGAATGTGCGGGTTTGGCTACTTGCACCTTCTTTGCCGGGGAGATTTGCTGGTTTCGCCTTGGGAGCAATTTAGTCCAATGATTCCAAGGGTGTCCATTTAGTTTTATATTGTGGTGCTGCCCACGGTTTCTACCACAAGGGTTGCGTTTCGGTGGGGCCACAAGGGGGTTCCGTGGTAGGCCTTCTTGGAGGTAAGGAGGATGTCTCCTCAGGACGAAAGAGTTCTCGTGCGAGCCTTGCCAAGGAAAGGCAAGCTTGCACGTGGGATCCGGACTTGAGTCTAGCGGAGTGTCGAAGTGGAGCACGGCTAGTCAAGTCAAGATGGATCTGATTTCTATTTCAAGGTTTGGTGTGAGGTCCAAATTGGTCTCACACAGGGGGATGGTCTTATCATACCTTATCCGCTTCGAGCGGATCGTGTTCAAGATCCCCTGGCGATTTTTGTGCTCCCTCGGACGGTGGAGCCCAGCCGACCTGACCGAGGAGGTTGACTGGGGCACTCCTGGCCGTTCGATCCTCTCCAGTGATCGAACCCCTAGATCCGTTTTGTACGGGTAGGGTTCCTGGCTAATAGGGAACGCCCCGCCCCAACCATCCACACAAGTAGGTAACCCCGATCCCCCTTCCTTGGGATACATCGCTGGGGACAGTAAGGGGGAAAGGAGGCTCCTAATTGGGGGTCCAAAGCTACTGATCCCTTACAGTCCCATTTGTATGGGTCATAGTGTTTCGATCTAAGTTAACATGTGACGAGGCAAGGGGAGTCACACTTTGGCTAAAGAACCTGTTGACTGACTTAACTTCTGGTGCAGTTAAGCAACAGTTCAAAATGTTTTGTGACAACCAAGCCTATATCAAGATTGCACAGAGCTCAGGGTCCATGGTCAGGACCAAGCACATTGATGTGGCACACCACTTTGTCCGGGAGCGAGTGCTCTTTGGGGAAGTGAACTTCCAGTATTGTGACACATCCAAAATGCTTGCTGATTTTCAAACAAAACCTAGTAAAGTCCAGCCTTTCTGGAAATGCATCACTGGAATTGGAGTCATGAGCTCTCCAGGTTGGTGCACCTCTGTGCAGCCCACAGAATGACCCTGAGTGGGAGTATTGAGAGACCTGGGTCGAGGGATCCCCCTGTGGGAGTTTCTTCTCCTAATAGAGAAGAAAGTCTATCGTGCAGGCAAACAGGGACGATGGTCCCCAACGGACCGGTTGGTAGCGGGCTCTCGATAGGTCGCACGAATGCGACCTCGGATACTTAACATGCATGAGTTAATAGATCGATTACACGCTCAAAAGCCGCCACCATGCACCCCCGCCATCAAGACGCTCGTCCATTGGATCCATCGGCCGAACTCTGTCGGTTCAGACCGACCCACCAGCCCAAGGGAATCCTCACATATTTGAAGATCAATTGTTTTTATCAATTCAGGTAAATAAAAGGGGGGTGTTCTCTAGAGACCCTATTTGGTAACCCACTGGTGCCCATACCAGTAAGTAGGGTCCCCTCTTCGCCTGATACTCCAAACAGGTCTGGTTCTAAAATAGACTCGATGGGTGCCCAGAGATAGTAAAGGTATGCAACACTCTATGAATGAATGTCACACACTCTTTTTAACCTCGCTCCTTCGTGCACCAACGTGCTCCGAACTCCCAAGGACCTTCACGAACTCAAGTCCTCCAACGCTACCTGTAAACCTTGGGCTTAAACAGCAGATCCTTTCGAAAGACCGAGGCTCCTCACAAGGGGGCTGGAACCCAAAGTCCCTTTCAGTTTCGCCGCTCCGTGCCGCCGATTGGCCGGATCCTCGGAGTTAAGTATCAAGGTAGCATCCTCAACCCGATCCGGGCAAAGGCCTAAAGCGTACTCGTCCCCATCGCAATCGCGAAATTGGTCTACCTAACCCATGGCACAAGAATTGCGATGGCTAGGCCACAAGGCCCAAGATATCGAGATGAAAGCGCCCAAGGGAAATCACCTATGTTCGTGGTATCATATCAACGTGGCGGTGTGAAAGAAGGGTGGCAGAGAAACAGTCGTGGATCCTAACTTCCTAGCAAAGCTCCAAGTGGCCAGGCCCACAAGCGCACTCCAAGTTGTGGTGGACAGGCGCCTACCCGAGTTTGTGGGAGGCATAAGCAAAGTGCATGAGGTGGCCAGCTTTTTGGCGGACAGGGCCATGGCTTCTCTGCAGGAAAGCGGCCTAAATGTGCCACCATGGCGCCAACACGATGCCATACTTTTGAAGTGGGCCCCTGCTCCAAGAGCGAGCGTGGCTAGGTTTGGCAAGAGCACGTGATACGAAACGTGCACGAAAGGTAGAGGGGCTTGTAAGTCACCCTCATTCACGCATGTTCTTTTTACCTTGGCCATATCCCCCCTTGGACCAAGAATTGTCAGTTGCCCGCAAGATGGCTCTCCCCATACTAACTCCGAGATAAAAGTGTTGACAGTTTTTTTTTAATGTGCCGCTATGTATGCAGAGCTGGTTGAGGGGTATTGCGCTTGGTGTTGATATGTCGACCAACCGCTTCAGTAGAGAGAGGCTATCTCTTCACAAGGGAAGGGTGACTTGCATTGGATGACTGGACCAGCCAGTCAGAAAAATCGAGACGTGCGTAACTTTGCAATGGCTATTTATTCCCGTTGTCTATCATGGGTCGTGCAGTGCACTCTAAGACTTCGTACTTCTGGTGGTCGGTAAAACTTGCGAGAGTTGAACAACTCGTATTGCTTCATTGGTTCGTCAGGCACATGATTGCCACAGCTCTGAAAGGAAGTGACAACCAGTCCTCTAGACCTTGTGCAATGGTGACATCCCATTTTGCAACAACAGCAACCATGGCCTCTAAAGCACAGCTCTTTGTATGTAGAATGCCCATAGCATGAAGGTTAATGCACTAGTGAGGACAAACAGTGAGGCCTTGTTTTTGATGGGATCACAGATTTGGATCTCTGAGATCACTAGAAGAGGCAACTATAGGAAGTCTAATACATTTTCTTCAACCTAACACCCTGGCAGCGTGATCCCTATATTCTGTCACATGCACCTGGGCTTCCTCTTCATAAGGTTCTAAAAGACCGTAAAGGAGGGTCTTGTCATCATTTGTGAAGCATCAACAATATTCCCTAAGGAGACGCATTCCCACACGTACACTTGATAGGCTGCTACTTCTGAACGAAGCAACATGAAGGTCTGATGTTGTTGCCCTGGAGAGAGGCCGTAGACCATCAACTGCGAGGACAGAGGCTTAGCAACCATCCACTAACACAGCAAAGTTGCACCCCTGAAGAGCTGGGTCAAAGAGCAAACCCTGCTGACATTCTTGTGGATTTCCTGCTGGTATAGTCTGAAGGCAAGCTTGATATTCTCTTGTGCATTGTCCGCATGGCACAAAGTAATACTCATCTTGCCTATCACATGGGGAGCATCCAGTTGATGGAGGTGGTGGTATTGGCGATGGGGGAGGCGTCGGGGATGGGGGCGGCGTCGGGGATGGGGACGGCGTTGGCGATGGGGGTGGCTGGCTTCCGCACTGGTTCCGTACATCTTCTTCTCGACACAGTGATACAGCACCATCGTCAGTTATGTCAAAGATGAAAGGTTCTACTTGGTACGATATGAGGCAGCACTTCTTGGTCCCTCCACAACCACTTGGCAACGTGGAAATGTACAAGGTCGGGTTTCGAATGATTTCCGGGTTCACCCACGGATTCCCATTGGGCATGGTGCAGATCTTTCCCGTGAACCCTTCGTAGACAGAATCATAGGCATCCTCGACTGGGGTGAGGTCGGCATTGAAGACATCCGTCAGAATTCCCTTGTAGTACTTGAACCTGTTCCTCGTGGCCTTGACCCCAAACTGGCACTGGCCTTCCCTCCAACCTTGCTTATCGTCAATGTTCGTATCACCAGCAATGGCTGCGACTTGGGCGTCTGTCAGAGAAAGGCACTCGTTCTCCGTTCTTGGGCTGCATTCTATCCCGCCGTTGATGATGGATATGCTTGCCATGAATTTGTCAAGTAGGCTTCCATCTGCAGTGACCTCGGTGCCAGCGATCACGTTCGGGGTATTCGGCTTGTACCAGCCCAAAATGACCTCCTGCATCGATGGTTTGGGAGGCTGCACCCTCTTGTAAAAGTCCAGGCCAGTGGCCAAGATCATCTCGAAGCTATCTGCCAACAAGTCAGGCGTCTCGAGGATCGTCCTGTAGTTGTCGTAGCCCAGCAGCCCCACGCCTGCCAGGAGGTAGTTCGACACGTACGTCAGCTGCTTCATACCTCGTCCGTAGAAGATGGCATCTGCAGGGAGGTTGTCGAAGTTCTCCTTTCCAATGTTGTAACTGTCGCACTTGAAGGGGTAGCAGTTCATTTCACGCGTGTACGTCATGAGCGATTCCCATTTAGGGTTGGACGATCCGCCTGTCTCCTGGGTGGCATGTGCAAAGATGCTCGCAAGTTCGCGCATGCATGCCTCGTCTTTGCTTGTGTACGCTCCTTGTTCGTTACAAATGGATGGGGCTCGAGCGATCAGGTTAAGGAATATCTGGTACGTTTCTTTGTCCGATCCCGCCCCAGTGGTAGGCCCGGGTCCACTTCCTCCCCCCGAGGAAACAAGTTCATGCTTCACTAACGTACGCCACTTGGACTGGGGTAGCACACGCATCACCCTCTGCACATTTTCTGGAAGGGGTCGCGCTTGCAAATCGTCGATGTCGAGGTCAGGATTGCACTGAAGCCATCCTGCTCGCTCCAGGGTCTGGAACAGCTCGGGGTGGGTTGCCCGGGTTGCCCTGTCCATTTGTTCGTCCAACCTCCAAGCCAAGTACAGGTAATTCAGCTCGCACCGTCCATCGACCTGTTGGGTCATGGCAGCCTTGGTGTCTTGCATCACTTGATCGGTGCATCTTGGCAGCATCTGGGTTCCCACGGTGATCAAGTTGTTGGGTGGGAGGTCTCCGGACGGCGCGGTGCTGATTGTATCGGTGGAAACGATGGTGGTTTCATGGTCTTCCGCGAGGGCTCTCAACCTCCTTCCGGAGGGTCCGCTGGCCCCTCTCGTGGTGAATCCGGCAGCTTCCAGAACGTCTCCCACCGAAGTGCTGAAGAAGAGTTCTTCACCGTCCACGGAGACCATGCCCACATCTTGCAAGACGACCTTCAAGATGGGTCTCTCCTTCTCCCCGATTCGAAAGTGAGCGGCCACCTTGAAGGAGGCATCGTTGCCGGTGGGGGAAGTCAAGCGGATGTGATCCGCCTGTTCCAGCACAGAATCTGGCAGGTCGGATCGCAAGCTGTAGATCTTGGTAGCCAGTCCGGTGTGGATCAGGTCATCGCTCCCACTCTTGGTCAGCGTGGTCTGTCCGTCGACGTCGTTGGTGTCGGTATCCTTGACCTTGACGAGCAAGGCCCATACGGTTCCCACGATGGCTGCAATCTGGATCAGGGCAAAGATGCAGAGGGCGATGATGATCTTCATGGCGATCCCGTATTGCCTCCTGGATTCCCTGTACATCCGCACGCTCTCCACGATCTCCGAGGTGGACAAGGTGCCGCTTTCGTCCACGTCCAGCATCTTGAGCTCTTCGGCCACGGATTCCGGCAGGTCCGCCAACCGTATGGAACGCATGTCTTTGGTTTGTTTCATCACCGCGGGTGCATTTTCGAGGTCCACGTCCTGGACGCCTTTGTTCTCCATGGTGCCTGTCCTTCACTCCTCGGACACGACCCTGGTGCTTCCCGACCCGCGTGTGTGGTGGGTTTCCACGTGTGGAAATGAACGTTGGGATCGGTGGAGGCCAGGGTTTATGTGGGCAGTGGCGAGGGTGGTGGGGTCTGTCCCCCTTCCCCCCCAGCCTGGGCCAAGGGATCCAATTCCCCGAGGTGGACGGAGCTTCCTCCGCTTCAGTCGATGCTGACGAATCGGGGGGATGCTGACGAAGGAAGGAACGAAGCGAATCGGGGGGATGACGGGGGGGGGGGGGGTCCCATGGAGGAACGAAAGGGACAAAGATGAGGGGAGTCGACAGCCTGGTTCTGCTACGGCGGATCCGTTCATCCAGGGTCGGATGAGGTCTCCGGATCTTTCGTGGATCGCAGGAAGGGGGGATCCATCCGGGTTCGGTTCCCCCTCCTTCCTTCTCGAACGTACGATCTCCTACGGTGGAAAAGACCGGGATCCCATGGGATTGACCATGGAAACTTCCCCTCCTCCTCATCCGGATCGCCCCAGTCCTGGAAGGTAAACGCGCCCTCCATCGGTCCGCCCCATGTTCGATCCCCCATCCTTCTCGGAAGTCCAGAGGAAGAGCGTCCTCTGGGACCCGGACCGGGGAGATGTCGATTTGGGGCAGGTCTCGACCGAGATCTCGAGGCGAAGTATCGATGCAGGGGGACCGTCGTGGAAACTCGGAACTCTTCTCACGTCCTCCGAGAGGACGGCTCAAAGGACGCCCATCCAGTAGGGGTTCGGTCAAAACCATTGCCCCTGCCCAGTTTCCACGGCGGTCCAAGCCCCTCTCAAACCGCACTTAAGCCTCTTTCCAGGGCAGTCGGAAAGGAGAAAACGGCAGTACGATTAGAACCGACGCACTAGGGCGAGTTGTTCGCACGACCGCAGTTCGTGCACGGCGGTCGATATCACCACACGCCACAAGAAGTGCTTCTTCCACCTTACTGCCAAGGCCTTTGATAGGTCTTGCAGGTGGTCTTTAGTTGGAAGGCATGCTGGTGCTTGGGGAGGAAGCTAGTTGTTAGACGAAGTTTATGGGTATTGATGGTTGGTGACAAGATCGGTTGTAGAGGATTCTCCCATTGGATTGATTGAAAGAAGTCTCATTGTTAGAATAGCAAGCGGACATCTCTTGCAAGTACAATTCTGCTTTGTTGTTGTGAGAAATGTGGTCGAGCTTCCATGCTACTTCTTTCTCTTCATGCCTAATCACAGTAGCTAACTTACGTGTACACAGTGTTGTCCCGCCATGGCGACTTTGCTATTTCTGGATGAAGTCGTAGAAATCTTTCAATTTCGACCAATAAATGGAGGCATTTCTTCGTTCCTTGCAAATGCCACGGCGTCGCCATTGGCTGCCCATTTTTTCTGCTTCAAGGTAGGAAAGCTTGTTCTCACTAGAAATGGCAAGATCTCGCCAAAGGTCTTCTATTATAGGCCATCCACCACTCTTCAAGGTAAGAATAGTTTTTGAGAGTGCTTGAGGCATTTCTGTCCGCGGGGGCAACTCCTTCTCAAGGTGTGTTGTTTCGTGCTGAAAACTCTTCAACTCTAATGAAATGTGTGTCTTCACATCTTCTAAACCTCTGGCAATAATGGACGCGAGGCTTGCATCACCTTCCGTAGATGCACGTGGCAAGGACAGGTAATGGTCCATTGCGAGGCAGAATTCCTTCCAAAGCCTTCCTTGATAGGCAAGATGCTTGAAAATGAATAATTCTTCCCCAATTGTCTTTTGTAAAACCGCCAAATCTTGCAAGATGACTTTTCTACCAAACATCAAGGCCTCCATACAAAAGCTAGCCGTGGTGTCCTTTTCTTGCTCCTCCACAAGCAGTGCATTGTAGTCTTCCCAATATTGATCCAACTCGGGCCGTATAGCCTTCAGTAGATCCGGATGGGCTGCACGCGCCCGTGCGGAAGAATGTATTCTCTCTCATTCTCGACCCTTGCCGATTTCAAGATCACTTCTAGCATGATATCGGTAAGATAATGCAGTCGAAGCTTTGTCTTTTCTTCTGACGAGCGCCCTGCTTTTGCTATATTCCGCTCTGAGACTCCAAGGAAGGCTAAACGTCCCGCATGAAAGCCCTTCAAATGAGACACTTGGCCACCTAGGTCTTTTTTGCTCATGCTAACATTGTTTTAGATCTTGCTTTGAATGTCTCTAAGCCCTCGATCATACATTGGCTTTCCGCATGGCTTTGCATTCACGGGTGTATAGATGTGCACGTCATACCACGGTTTTGCATCCAAATCCTACACGAAATCAAGCAAGGAGGCGCCTCCAAATTCTTCACTCAAGCGAACAAATATGGATAGGAATAGAGTGTCGATCGGCCAAATTAGTGGGTTCATATGTCTTGTGCAACCAACGAATTCAGTGTGATTAGTATCTTCCTCTTTTCCTCCTGTTTCTTGTCTTGCTAGATTCGAAACAAAAGGTAACTTTTTGAATTGGATCCACGCTTGCTTGGATTCTTTGTTGGAACATTCTAATATGCTGGAAAGAAAACTACCGATACTCCGCGCCTCGGAGAATCGCCCTCAATCTCCATGCAAGGGCGCTCCGACAAGTCATGCGAGCAACATTTCTGAAGCAAGCACGGTGCAACGCTTCTTCCCTTGTATCGAAGAACGCACGAGGAAGCAATTCTCCAGCATCCATCCGCATTGCAACTTTTCCCGGTGCCTTTGCTGGCAATTTTCTCTTGAGGACATGAACAACATCAGTCTTTATACTTTACCTTTCATCCCAATTTTTCCCAATGCATAGCTTTTTACCGAAATAATGTAATGCATAAACTGATTGCCCAAATAGCTCACGGGAAGTGCATCCATCGTCGTCTTTGGATGTGTGAACATGCAATAGGAATGACTCAACCGCTGTGTGGTATGAATTCATGGTGGGGAAGGCTTGTCCAATATGCACGTATTGCCCGTTTACTCCATCTTTTTTTTTGCAATGCATGAGAAGAGCTTCTCTCCACCTCCCGTATTTCCTCAAGGTACTTGGCTGCACCAACTCCCCCTTCGAGAGCACCGTCCTCTTCCTCCTCGATAGTTGCACCCCCCTTTTCTCCGCCCCATTGTTGTTTTCTGTGGTTTTACAACTCTCATATGCATCGTCTTGCTCCATGGCCTCGTCTCTTTGTACGCTCGCATGCTCCATGGTGAGCCCGTCATGCGTCGGTCTGGGAGTTTTCGATTTTTGTCTTCGGAGCTTCCACCAAATCCTCCTCAACTTCCGGTTTTCCCTTCGGTCAACCCTTTCAATGAGTTCGGATCGACCCGGACTAAGTGTCCCTTGAGAGAATTCAGTCTTTCCTAGGGAGAATCGACCGGTCCGTTTCTCCTAGGACTTTCACGGACGTCTGCCCACGTCTCAAACTTCGTCCCTCGTCCGTTTGACCTCGCGGGCTTTGTGTGGCCATGCGAAACGCGTTGAGTCAAAAGAAAGCATCTTCAGAAAGTTTTTTTGAAGGTGCTTTCTTTCGAATCTCTCCGGTCGAGCTACTACGATGCCAAATTTGATGGATCTTGGTCGAACCGGTTTGAGTCCACTGGCACATCAGCCAACAATTGCATGAATGAGAGCGATGGCACGAAACGCTATGTAGGTATTGACACGGACAGATACGGTGGGTTTGGCGTCTTGGACGTATTGCAAGACGGTACAATGGTAGCCCAATGCTTTTCGGTGAGCAATGGCGATGCTTGCGGGATGGACGTGGTGCTAGGAAGATTCCTCCCTCAAGCGGACTTGCTGTGGATCGAGCGTCCTTTTCATCAACGTGGCAAAGGTATGGTGGCCGATGCTTCGCAAGAGAGAGGGAAAGGGCTTTGGAAAGGGCTTGTCTTCAAGAAAAAGAAGAGAGGGGATCTATACGTGGACAAGGTCCCTCCCGTGACTTGGAGGAAATAGTTCGAGTTTCAATCAACTAGTGGAAAGCTTCGAAACGCGAAGCTGGCGTCAATCAGCAAAGCTCTGCAACTTTTCCCCGACCTCGCGAATTCCAAGACAACTCATGGGTGTAGTGTTGCACTGCTCATCGCCGTCGCCGCCAAGGAGTGCATGGCCGTTTGTACGGATCCAAGAGGTGTTGAGCGATGGAAGTTGTAATCCCTCCGTTCGTCCATTCTCTCGTCTTCTGCTTGTCGTTCGCGAAACACGACCCACGCGTGCGTGGTCGTCCTTGCCTACCTCTTGTCCGCTCCCACGTCCAGCCGCTCGTCCCCCTCATTGTGTCCCTTTCTAGCTCGCGAACAGGGCGGATCGCCCATTATGTCCGCGGAACCGTCTTGTTCGCGCGCATTTGCCTCCTCCGTCTCGCCGAAGCTCCGCTGCGCGGCCGTGCTGCCTTCGACTTTCGGTCAGACGGTGGGCTCGGCTGCCTCGGTCCTCTCGGCCTGCACTCCAAGGACGCCCCCTGCATGGCCCCTCGTTCGACTCCTCCTTCCAGAGGATAGGAGGGCTGCCGGTAGTAACCCCTTTCCGTCGGTGATCACTAGACAATTGACACGAAAGCCATGCCCTCCTTCCTTTTCTCGTTTTGATTGGTATAGACCCGCTCGTTTTCCTCGACGGATGTGGAGGCACTGGAAGGGTGAAGTTTGGCCGAAGGGGTCTCCCCGCTGATTCCGCCGCCTTGCCCCGCCGAGGCGCCCCAACCGATTGGGGTTCCTTCCCTTTCCTATCAGCTAGGGAGGATACGTTGTGGTCACCGCGATTTTTCGAGCTGGAGAGAGGAGTGAATCCCTTATCGTAGGGTCGGCATTTCGTATTCTACACCGTACGGTGTTTGGACGGTTGAAACGATTCGTTCCTTTATGCCTAGCCTTAACCGTGTGCACGCTTATAGTCAATAGCCACCCTTAACGACACGTGGCCGTACGCTCTGCCATACACTAACCTAAGGAAACCGCGCTTTGCGAAACCGCCAAGTACAAATTTGGTTGGGCAAGTCGTGCAAGCCAGGTTCTTGCTCGAGCTCATGGACGGCTCAGCTCGCCTACAGTTTTGGACTGGCCTTGTGGAACGCTTTCGAAAAGCGGCAAAATCTTCTCCCGCTGCTTACGTCATCCGGTGGGCGGACGGGACTACTTCCTCCTACCGTCCCGATGACGCACACACGATCCTATTTGATCCTGTGGCGGCCGTGTACGGCCAAGCTTCCCTCGTCTCGCCACAGCCACTCGACGATCGGGCTGAGTTGCGCTTAATGGTGGTCCGGGAGGGTGTTGCGCCCAGCCCTCTTGAGACACCTGTCTTGCCGAGGTTGTCCTTCGACGATGAGGAATATGCACTCAATCGTGAGGCTTTTGAGAGGTTCTCAATTATATTCGGGCCATTCACTTGGGACTTGTTTGCCTCGCCAAACAATGCCCAATGTCCGGCCTTCTTTACACGGGCGACCCATGCTTTCGCCCAAGAATGGGCTAGTCTTGGCAACCTGTGGGCACACCCATCCTGTTGCCTCAATGACTCCGCGATAGGCAAGCCGGAGGCCGAACCTAGAGCCCTTGTGACCATGATCACTCCGCATTGGCCAAAGGCTCCCTGTTTCCTCGCTTGCAATATCTCGCTACCTACTAGGAGGTAATCGGGAGGCATGAGGGAATATTCTCGGATGCCCGAGGAAGGCCCTTGCCTTCCCCTCACTGGGACGTCCTCCTCAGTCATGTCCCTAGGCGGATGCAGGGCTAGGACCAACCCGAATAGGGACCGGTTTGTCCCCCTTTCTAATAAGGTCTCCGTGGCCGATGAACCGGATCAATACGTGGCTTAGCCACGGGCGTATTCCCAAATGGAGTTACGATGTAATATTAATTTTGGCGGAGGGGTACGAAAACACAACAACAACAACGTCCCTTGACGTACCGTCCAACCGCCTTGGCTACCATGGCGACATCAACTAACGCACGCCAACGCCACCACCAGCGCCGCCGGCTCGCCACTAGAAAAGGAGGTGGTCGCCCAAGCGGCATAGTTGCCAAGACTAGCCGACCGTTGGGCGAGAGCGTTGATCTCCCGTGTAAAGAAGGCCGGACATTGGGCGTTGCTTGGCGGGGCAAACAAGTCCCAAGGAGATGGCCAGAATATAATTGAGAACTTCTCGAAAGCCTCACGATTGGTTGCATATTCCTAATCGTCAAAAGATAACTTCGGCAAGACGGGTGTCTCCAGAAGAACAAGGGCATCATTAGATTCATCTTCGCAAGGACGAAGGATACACCCACGCTTCTACACACGGCTATGCTATTGCTGTTGGTTTTTGAAAAGAGGTTCGCGAACCCTTTTTAGCAACATATACAATGACATTCCCAAGAAGCGGACAGTTTAGGGAAGGGGTACCTGGAGGGAGGATTGGTTTGTTACGCCAGACAGGACTAACTCTCCTACGAAGCCACGGTCCTAAAGTGTCAATGAAAGTAAGAGCCAAGACCCCGACTACTAGCCGGTCGATCGGGCAATACCCTCCGGACTACTTGTTGAAGGGGATTTTCTTCCTTCTAGTGAGTTTCAGAATTGTTTGTTGTTGTGAACTTGTTGTGAACCGGTTGTTAGGGTTTCTTTCTTTTAATCCATACGTTCACTTGTTGATCCGGTGTGGCGATACGTTTACGACAACGTTCGTTTCTTGATCGAACTTGCTTATGGAGCTCGGTGGTGAAGGATGGCACGTTGTTGATTGCGTGTCATGCTCTAAGTTCTACTACAAGTAAGGTGTTGCGTTTTTCGCATAGTTGCATAGGTTTGTTTGTCCAATGGTGGGCCATTGGGCTACTTCATAGTAGGTGACTCGAACTTGTCAAGCTCAATTAGTCCTTCCTCGGATGCACAGGCTGTATCGTCCCACGAAACGTTTGTCGGGCCACATGTCGCTCTATTCGTCAATCCTTTGGTTGAGACCGAGGGACGAATCGACCTGGTTGGGTCGTCAACCCCACCTGTACTCTAGGTACTTCAACACTACTCACCTAGCTATTTGGACGAGTGAGTCTGGGGGACCCGGACAAAGACCGACTAACCCTAAGGGCGAATCTTTTCGAAGATTCGGGAAGAGGGGCATGAAGGGCAAGGATGTTGCGTGAAAAGTTTGGTCTAGCTGAAGGCTAGATCTTGGTCTTCCGATGGATGCCGTGAGCAACACGTGACCATCCGTTGCCGCAATTCAGTTGAGGGGGCTATGTGCGAAACCCCTCAAACCCCGAAGAGGGGATCTTAGCGGGCTTCCCTTGCATATAGTTGATGAGAACTTGCTCGACCCCGTGACGTCCACGGCACCTCTCCCATGAGTTTCGGTGAGCCATCAACATTGTGTGCGCCTCAGAAAGAGTGCTTTTAGTCCCCCCAAACGTCGAAGAAGGCGAGGAAGAAGCAAGAAGGAGACGGTCAACACTCTCATCAACGAGAAGTGAGACCCCCGAGGAGGAAACACCCGCCTCCACTTCGTGAGGAGCCGAAGTTTCGAGGAGCAAACCGCGTGTCCAACGTCCTTCACGGATGCTTTGTAACATGTTCGACTAAAGCCTTCCTTGAGGGAACCCGTCGGCAAGTTTCATATGTGCTACATCACGGGCCCGTTCCCATCGTGTGGCAAAATATGATACGTCAATCAATAAAGGTAAAATTGTGAAAAATTATAAAGACTCATAAGGAAATGTGATTTTGAAAGGAGATTGTACATCAATAGCGAATCAACACAAGGACAGCGACTGCTAGCACAAAGCACTTGGACGTACAATGCCTACTCAGGAAGCGCTTCTTAGGTAATAGCCGTGAGAGGTACTGTTATGATTGAAAATACGGAGTTTCATGCTTTGTAGGCCGTACATTACATCCGGGAGTCCATGGTTGAAGGGCATACCACGTTTGAACATGTAGTATGATAGCAAAGTCATCGGTACTCCGTGAATAGCAACTAGAGAGTACATGCCTTGCCGCACTAACGCTTTTGAAGAAGCGACAACAAAAATAGAATGGAAAAGTTGTTTCACAAACGTCTTGCCCGTACCAATTAGACACGTCGGGGAGTTTTGGACCGGAGGTTCGGTTTTCTCCCACCATCCTTACTACTTGTATTGTATCATAGGACCGTGGAGGACGCCGGTGCCGATGGGAGTCCCAAGTTTCGGCCAAGTCCGCTTGTTCGTCACACACTAGCACCCTCCGATGGGTTAGAGTACCCTAACGTCCGACACACACACGTTGTTATGAGTTGATCCCGCAAGAAGAGCTGAAGTCAAGGCGCCAGGCCGACCTCCGAAGCAATTTGCTCCATGCCAATGGAGCTCAAGCACTACGAAATTCCCACCTAACAGTGGCAACCGAAGTCATCGAAAAGTGCTAGCTAATTGTGGAGTTTTCCTTTACGGCTTCAATTGTCTTTTCTCAACTTCTACATGAAAAGGCATGACAACAAGGGCTTGATGAAGAGAGCACATGAGTGAGTGATACGACTTAACATGTATTTCTACATGGCCTGTTGTTAGATACCAGTCCACATCAATGTGGAGGGCAGAAGATCTTTGGTCAAATGAAGCCGCCTCCGACTCCCCTTCTGCCTTACGCGGGTACACCTCACATTTTTGGCCTTGCAACAGTTGTTCGTCTTTCCCCTTGACTGCGTTGTTGTGCGTGGGACCCGAGCCCAGAACAGGAACCTTACAGTTGCCAATAAAATTGCCATAGTTCACTCATAGTGCTCAATTTACTAGTGCGGATGCCGCTAGCAGCATAATGGGGAGCAGAGCAGATGAAGTCTAGCAGAATGGGATCTTGTTGGAACTCGCTTTCTCATATCATTCAAGGAATCAGTAGAGTTTACCCCCTTCTCAAGCTGCTTTTGCAATGTTTCGAAACGAAGCCTGATGAGGAAGGATGAAATCTTGGATCGATCAGCATAAAATCCCTGTCCAAATTTTTAACATTGCGCACCGCGTTCCAAGGGAAGCTCCTTTGTGAATGCAAACGAAGCAGGCGCTGTCCAAAAGCAGAGAGAAGAAATTCGTCCTTGGTGGCCGCTTTGACAGGACAAGCTTGGAGCAGTTGCCAGTATGCACTTTGTTTCATAAAGTTCAACAAAGCAATTTCAGAAGTATTGGGATATATTGGCGATAGTTTATGCCATGCGGCAATGACAACGGTGCAGTGTACGTTGGAGAGGCTACTGCCCCACACTCCAAGTGTACATTCTTCTAGAGGGGACCGTGGAAAGCTTGGCATGCTGAAGCTTAAAGGCGGGCCTCCGTCATAATCTAGAGCCCAAACATTACCCCGTTTGTCTATGAAGCAATTCTTCTCTGCTCGCCCTCTACTTCCTCCTTGGTGATCATGGTTTCGCAACGGTGCATCCAACACCATAGCTTCTGCTGTAGAGTAATAAAGCATGGAGACAGGGTGTCCCTTTGCATAAAGAAAGGCTACGTTCATATGCTTGCATGTCTTGTTGCTAGGGTGCCCAGTTCAGGAATGTGCTCCGCCAGGAGAAACTGGTATTTACGTCCATCAGACGCACACCTTGCATCCGTTTCTATCATAACGGAAATCCCTGCACCGTTTTCGAGGGAGAAAAAGGCCTCCTTTCGATTCAAGGAGGAAAAGAAACCTTCCATATTAGGAGAAAGTCCCAGCCTCAAGGCCTTTTTGATGCCGAATGCTAAGACATCCCATTGAACAACCTTCTGGCTTTTGATCATATACTCAAATTGGGATGTATTGCCCTGCCCCCTCTTCTCAATAAAGCGATTCACCCCAGGACCGTGGCTCTTTTCGATGCTCACAATCCTGCGTTGGAACCATGCTTTTGTGCATTCTCTGGATGGTGGGAGATGGAAAGGTATCGCGCAATCCTCTTTCGTTCAGCCGCTTCTACATGCATGCCGAGAATCGGGCAAGTCTCATGGCGCAGAAAAGGAGCTCGGAACAGTAGGAAGATAAACCGATCTAGCTTCAACCATCAATATAGCTTCACAAACTTTAGCAACCTGTTGGAGTATAGGTTGTGTCTGTCCTCACATAATGCTCCACGTTGAAAAGGTGATAGCATAGGCGTACGACGACCCCACACATGGACAGACCTATCGCAACAGCCTGCCGTTTCCCAAGGACTCGTCTACGGCGAAGAGCAGGTAAGCTGCGCGTGGCAGGAGTCACCGACTTTGTTCCGTGAGACGGTGCCCATCCAAGTCCGACCCGACCCCGTTGATCCTACCAACGAGGGGGGTCCAAAAACCTTCAGCCTCATGCGACGAACCATCAACGTCTTCTGTCATCCTCGGGTTACCCCACGATGGACAGATTCCCCATTCCCCCCCCCCCCCACTATCCCGGCCCCGACCCTGGACGCGTCCTTCCCTTCTGGAACGGATCTCGCTGTTCGTGTCCGCGGAAGGAGGTTTCCTGTAGCCAACGCTAGAACGTCGCAAGAAGACACCACGATACGTTGGTCGAAGTTCCGTCGTCGATTCGAAGGAGAGTACACCACGCGAAGGAATTGGTATCAAGACGGCGTTCCCCTTGGGATCGTCAGGAAGACCTGCCACTCGTCGACGAAGTACCATGTGGACTTTGAACCCCGCACGGTGGAATACGGCTGTTGTGATCGCCTCACTCACATTCTTCTCGACCAGCTTCGGTCTCCTTACGGTGGCGTCAAAGACGGACGGACGCTACCTCTATAACTTCGCCACCGTTCCACTCGTGGCAGAGTTTATGAAGCTTTGCATTTCTTTTTGGATGTTCTACAGTCAACACGACAACAAAGAAGAACTCTTCTCGGTGAAGTCTTTCTTGGGTAGCCGCTACTTTTTAATGGTGGCGATGATTTACACTGCCACAAACAACCTCGTGTTTGTCATCTTGAAATACCTGGATGCTCCCACCTTTCAAGTCATAGGAAATCTGAAGATTGTGAGTACAGGCATTCTCTTTCGTGTCTTCCTTAAGAGGGAGCTGTCCGTCCTCAAGTGGATGGCACTGATACTCCTCACCGCCGGATCTGCGACCACACAGATAAGCACCGAAGGTGGATCGATGTTCTCAGCACCAATGATTGGATACCTCCTTGCCTTACTGGCAACATTCCTCTCAGGATTTGCAGGAGTCTTCACAGAGTATGCAATGAAACGCACAGATGAGTCATTGAACTTGCAGAATGTGCATTTATACTTCTATGGGGTGATATTCAATGCCATGTACTTTGTGTACCATTCTGGCGGCGGACTATTTGAATTCCGCCCATCAGTGTTTTTCAGTGGCTACGACGTCCGCACAGTCCTGGTTGTTTTGAATTTGGCAGTCAGTGGTCTATTGATATCATGGATAATCAAGTATGTAGATACGATTGCAAAGATCTATGCGAATTGCCTGGCAATGTTCTTCACGACCGTTGTTTCTGTCATGGTGTTGGGAACAGCTTTCACTCTCCAACTCATGTTGGGCATCATAGTCTGCAGCTGCTCAGTATACCTTTACTACATTGATCCAAGACACATGGTCAAGGCCCACGACATCCCTCCACTTGGGAAATGATTGGCCAGAATCGGTGTCACTGACTGGGGATTCTATTAGTTTGCTGAAATAAATTCCAAAGTACACTGTGTTCATATCAGAATCTCTGAAAATTTTCACCTTCATGCTATGCGCTCGATCGCACGATCGGCGCCTCCATAGCATCCGATGGCCCACCAAGTTTGGGCTGGAAGACATCACCTGAGGATGTTGTGCGTCGGAGGTTGTTGACACCCTGACTTTCTGGACTGGACTTGGGCCTCGGCCCTTGTTCGGAGATCCACCCTTTCGATCTTTGCAAGGTACCGGGGGAACCGAGCAGTCTGACCCGACAGACCCTGCACAGAGCAAGGGTCGAGCATTCGGCATTGGGAGGCCGCGGGGTCGTCAGAACCGAAGAGCGAGCGCGTCAACTTCTGCTTCTTTCAACACTTGGAAGTCTCGTAGCAACAGGTTGTTTGGAGGTGTGAGGAACGATTCAGCATGCCGAAAATGGTGCACGGTAGTGGTGCAGATGCTGGCGGCCCGGATATCTTCGAAGCCAGGGTCGTTCTGGTGACGGGCGTGGCCGGGTTCTTAGGGTCGCATTTCGCACGAAAGCTCTTGCGAGATTCTAGCTTGAAGCTGGTGGTCGGGGTCGACAAAATGTCCTCCACGAGCAGTGTGAGAAGCGTATGCGAACTCGAGCAGGATGATCGTTTCATTTTTGTCAAGGGGAATATTCTGTCCGAAGGATTCCTAAGCCTCATCTACGAGAAGTACAACATCGACACGGTTGTCCACTTCGCTGCGCAGACCGTGGTGGAGAATGAAGGGAACAGCCTGGATTTCACGCTCAACATTGTTGTGGGTACACATTTCCTCCTAGAGTCCATGAGGTTGTATGGTGGGATCAGACGTTTTATATACGCAAGTACAGATGAGGTATATGGTGAAAAGCGCACAGTCAGCGAGACTGCCCAGGAAGAGGAAGTCAAGTATGAGCCACCAAACCCTTACGCTGCAGCAAAAGCTGCAGCAGAAATGATGGCTAAAGCCTACACGACCTCGTATGGTCTGTCAACTATCATTGTACGGGTTTGTAATGTGTACGGTCCGGGAGAATTCCCAAACAAGGTCATACCCAAGTTCACGCTTTTGGCCCTGGATGGAAAACCTCTACCTGTACAAGGAACGGGTTCTGCAGTCCGGTGCTTCATTTACGTGGAAGACGTCGTGGAAGCCTTTTATACGATCCTCTCCAAGGGTAAGGACAACGAAACATACACCGTTGGTCCAGAAGGACAGAAGCTTGTCATGGATGTTGCAAGAGACATTCTTAGCACAGTTGGCATGGACGGACAGGATGCCAACATCCTGTTCGTGCCAAAACGGTCGTTCATCGATGAGAGGCACTTCATCGTGGACCATGAGTTGAGAAAACTTGGCTGGTCAGAGAAAGTGTCGTGGGATGAAGGCTTGAAGGCGACCGTGGACTGGTACCAAGAGCACGGCAAGTGCTGGTGGGAATGCATTGATCTCAGCGGGGAAAATCCAGGAGCCTCCTCGCCTTTAGGGAAATGAAAATTTGACGAAGACTTCAGGATTGCTTGCTTCCATAGCGATCCGCAGCAGATCCGCGGTTATTAAGAAGCTTAAATAACATCGTCTTAAAGAGAGCCCACTTCTTTGCGCCTGCTTGTGGAGTTGGTTGCCGCTCTTCTCTCTTAATTATGACTGCACCGGCATTGACGTGTACCAGCCTCGGAAGAAATGCTCTTGATGGACGGCCTGAATGATTCCCGTCTCTGGCCAAGACCATTCAACGCAGGGCCTTCACTGTGTGCCCTTGCTTTGCATATTCTTGAAGGATGCAGGGCAAACATTCCATTTATACTGCGTCCAAGTCAACATCCTAGTCAACACGCCATTCGTGTGGTTCAATCCTACTGTTAGGGTGCACACTCGTTTGTTCCAAACCCCCTGAATAAACCTGCGGCCCGATTCCTCCGTCCTTCGGGCCCTGTTTGTTACAACCCAATGGTTAGAGGATCGAACTTTGACTTGCTGAGCTCGTTGTCCGTGCTGATCGGACATCCCTTGTCCATCTGGCACAAGCAAGCCCAAAGTGGAACGTTTCTGTGTCCGACGCGTCCACGCTTGATCTCCGCTTTGTTTTCGCACATCCATGCATGCGAATTCAGCTCGGCAGCACGTGCCTATGCTCTCTTTCAACACCGTGCTTTCAGGTAGCGTTGCGAGCTTCCGGTCTGGCCCTGCTGTGCCTGGGGTTCTGATGCCCTTCCCAGATGATTCGAATCGCTCGTGCTGTTTTCCCCGCGAGTTCGAAGGGGGGCGCAGCATCTTGCAATGTTAAGTCCTCGGCTCAAAGAACTTTCTTTCAGATGCATGATATCTTCGGGATAGAAACTGCAGGTTTCGCTCGGGAAGGTGGTTCTCGTTGCACCTGCTTTGACCAGGAGCGATGTTTGGGATCCGTTTCGTTCGTTTATCCGTGTCCATTCCGTCCGATCCATCGCTTCGTCTTACCAGGACGAGGGCTCGCGTTCTTGGAAGAGCCTTGATCGCCAGGGCATCCACCCATCCTCGTTCGCTCTCTGGTTCCGTGTTTCGATCCGCATCGCGTCCATGGAACGATGCTTTTGTGTTCGTGGTCGATTTTCGTCGGCAAGGCATCGCATGGAGGTACGTTCGCCTGGTCCTTGTTGTTCGATGGCCTCGGATCCCGATTCTTAGTCTCGACCCCGACTCCCCCGCCTTTTTCTTTTGTTTCCGACCCTGCCATCCTTCCTGCCCTTGTGTTGGGTCGATTCCTTCTCGGAGGACACGGGTACGTCCTCCCCCCCCCCGTTTCGGGGGATCCGGCACGACTGTGTTCCCCCGTTTCGAGGGAAGGACGTCGGTCCTGATTGGGTTGGGTCATCCATCTCCCTTTGGATCCCTCCCTTTCGAAAGGGGCGGACGGATCCCTTCTCCTTGGGTTCAACTCCGTGGTCAGGGGGATGGATACGAATCCAATGCGCGAAACCAGGGGGACGGGTGCACCCAACACCAACCCACGAACACGTGCATGGACGCTTGGAACAAGTTTCGAAAGGCCGTGCAGGAAGGTAAAGAAAGGGCACACAGCAATCGAGAACGAGGAAGACAGGAGAAACACGCACATCCGAGCGCAGAAGAAGGGAAACCAACACGTGCGACGGAGAACGGAACCAGGACGAGTGGACGAACGACGAACCGCCCAACACTGCAACAAGCAGACGCGTCCAAAGGGAAGGAATCCGCGAAAACGCAGGTACGAATGAGCCAACCAGGAAGCGCTGGTGGAGCAGCGGCGAATAAACAGGCCGTAGGCAAAGCGACCGAAGCCCTGGACGGTGCCGTGCAGGCCAACCGACCGTGGTGGAAGACGTTCGCCGAGGACGTGAGAAGCGGCAAAGCGAGCGCCAAGTTCTCCGATGGAGCCAAAAAGATGCAGGAGAAATTCAAAGGGAAAGGCCTGAACATGGGAATGAAGGTCGACGTGGACATGTTTGGGCCCACCTTCGATAGCTTGAAAAAGAATGGCGTGGAGGCGTGGATGACCCTCCCGCCCGAAGTGAGGAGAGCATCTCCATACGCAGGAACGGCCGTGCTGGCCATGTGGATCACGAAAATCGCCTTTGTCAATCCAGCGAGGAGGAAAGAGTTGGAGACCAGGAAAGAACTTGCCGATGTCATGGTTGAGAACAAGAAGCTGCGCCGGAGGATCTCGGAGCTCGAGAATGGCTATCGGGGTTCGGGGCTCTCAGGAAGTGGAAGCCAAGATCCTGGGGTGGCACTTGCAGAAGCAGTCGCAGCGGCAGTCCAGGCAGCGGCTGCTGCTGCTCAAGCGGCTGCTTCTGCAGCAGAGGCCGCAAGCAATATAAACGGAAGAACTGTCAGAGGAACTCCTGCGGCTGGCCAGGTTCCGAAAAGCACGCCTGCAGGGCAGCTTCCCTCTCGACCAAGCCAAAAGAGTTCGAGCATCCCTTCCCTTCAGTGAGCCTAATCGTGCAAGCCATGAAACGTGGTTGAGACGTGCTTCTAGAGCACCCTTGATGCTCACATTCTTACGCATCGATGAGGGATGCCTCACGTTGCGTTGGCCTCTGGGAATGGCGTGCTTTCCCTTTTCTTGAGATGTGGTTTTGTCACAAGCGTGCTTGAAGGAATTTTTCGGCAAGGTTTTGCTTTGGCCATCAAGGCAAGGCATGGAACACAGTTTGCAGGAAGATGGCTCCCTTTCATGCAGCAACCTGCTTCTTTTTTGTAATTTCTTACATGTGGCCTGTCCGCCGCTGTCCGACACCATCCCCTTGTTGACACGACCCGGTCCGATCCACAGCGGGACCCATCTGGATGGCCCACACATTCGAGGATCGGACAGTTGGATGGCTTGGGCCGATCCTTCCTCATCGCTCGCTGTGGACAGCACAGCGCAGTTTCGCAGGCTTCCTGGTACGCCCAGACCGAGGACCCTGCATGGCACGTGCTTTCAATTGCCTGGGTTGTCCACTCGTTTCTGTTGGCGGCCAAGTGCCCGAGGGTGTTCGGCTGGTGCACACCATCAGTTTCCGTCGCTTGGAGATGGCACGCCTTCTTCGCACGATGCATTCATTCTGATTGCATCGATCATCGAAGGCACAGGTTGGTATGTCCTTGGAACGTAGTGATGTTTCGGTTGTTCCAGGTGTGGAGACCCCCTTTATGACGTCTGAAGGAAGCGTTCCGGATTGAATTTCTCGTGCAATCAACACGGAGGGTGATCTCTACCTGTGAAGCGTCCGCTGCCTTTTCACAGGGGGGCCATTCCGTGTCGAAGCGAACGTGCCTGGTCCTTCGCTCTGTTGTAGACACCGGGGTTCGTCGCTTCATCCGGGGCTTGCGTTCACCTTCGCTCGCATCCGCTTGTCCCCGAGTCCTTCGTTCTTCCTGGACCTCGACCGATCGATTCCTGGTCTTTGCTCCGACGAACTGCTTGGCATGGAATACCAGGCGTGAACGCATTCGTGTCACGCCCGACGTTCCAGTGGAGCATCGGTCTTGGTTGGATACGCGGTCTTTCGTCCGTTCCTCTTGGGATCGATCTTCGCGTTGAGAGAGAGCAAGAGTTGGGACGATCCATGCGAACGCGCATTCGCTGATATCGCGGTCGAGATCGCAACCTCGCATCGTGGTGGCAGGCGCTGTGCACTTGTTCGCGGATCGTTCCTTCTTGGGTGCGTGCGGGTCCATCCAAGGCGTAGAGGCGGTGGTAGACATCCTGGAGGATGGCGATGCGCTCTGCACTCGTGACCGGCGCAGGAAGAGGGATCGGAAAGGCACTCGCGACGCAGTTGGCCGAGAAAGGATACGACGTGACCGTGCTGGACGTGGACGGAGATGCAGCCGAACGTACGGCACGAGAGGTGCGCCTGTGGGGACGACGCTCCATGCCGTTGCAAGTGGACGTGACGAAATCGAATCAATTGGAAGAAGCCTTTCGAATGCATGCCGTGCGTTTCGGAGGAATGGAAGTGTGCTGCAACAACGCAGGGATAGGTGAACAAGGGGATTTCTGCGGGGACGGAGTCGAGGATCCGAACGAGCGGAACTGGAGAGACGTCGTAGACGTGAACCTGGTGGCCATCCTGCACGGCACGAGGTTGGCCATGCAATTGATGAAATCAAGTGGCAAAGGGGGACACGTCATCAATGTTGCTTCAGCCGGTGGCCTGCATCCGATGGAATACGCACCCGTCTATGCGGCAACCAAAGCTGCTGTGGTGCAGCTGGGCAGGAGTCTGGCTCACCTGGCAGAAAAGGAGGAAATTTTTGTCTGCACGCTCTGTCCAGAGTTCACCAGGACCATGCTCCTGGAAGATCTGCAACAGCAAATGGGCGAATCGGAGGCTTCGATACTGATCCAGAGCCTGGGGAAGGAACCGCTCGAACCAGAGCAGGTTGCTGATGCCGGCTTGCAACTCCTCACCGAGCAGCAGGGAGGGGTAGTGCTGCTCATTTCTCAGCGTGGAAAAGTCATAAAAGTGCACCAACAAATTAAAGGAGTCCCAAACAGGGCAAGGCTGTAAATCAAATCCATGTACAATACCTATCGCCGAAGCGCACGATTTATTTCCGAATTTTGGTGGGGTAGGTGCAGGTCGAAAACTTCAACGCAAAGTCCCTCACGAGCATGTCATTCTTGAAGTCTTCGTACTCCTTCAATGTACTGTCCACCACGCTGACGAAATCCTTGTCCGTGAGTGAGAGATACTTCATCGGCATCTTGCTGTCCGTCAGCCTTTTCCTGGCAAGCAGAAATTGGTGCCTTGGTCGGATCCTCTTGTCGAGAGAAAGTGAGAAGTACGCTGGGAACTTGGCTACTGTCTGCACGTCCCCACCCAATTCGGCGGTGAGGTACTCGAACTTGGGCCTGAGAGAGCTTTCGATCGACAAAGAGAACAGGGTCCCCAGCCGCGACACGGTAGTGGTGATTTCTTGTTCGCTCATGCCAATGGCCTGCAAATAATCTAGCCTTGGCTTCATACTGTCAATGGAGTAGTGGAGGAGCTGGGGATGTCGTGCCACCATCTTTGCAAGGCCTTCTTTCGAAACCCCCAGACCCAGGAAGAAGCGCACCCTTGGAGCAACCATGGTGTCGCTGTTGTAGGTCAGTACTGCAGGGTGCTTGGTGACCAATTTCCCGATGGCTTCTTCGGGTATGCCTATTTCTCGGGTGAGGTATTGAGCGCGTGGGCGTAGCGTTTTGTTCACACTCAGCTCCAACAGCACAGGCGCACGCGTGATGACTTTGGCCAGGTCTTTCGGGTCTACATGTATTTCCCTCAGGTATTCTACCCTAGGTTTCATGGTTCTTTCCGTGCGATACTCAAGCACCCTCGGATGTTTGGCAATGATTTTGACCAGATCACCGGGTTGGATGCCTAGGCTGGACAGGTACAGTACACGGCTCTTGGCCGTGGCGACGGTCAGGGAGAGTACCTCCACGCGTGAATCGATCAGCTTGGCGAACTCTGCATCTCTAAACCCGAGCTCGTAGAGGTAGCTCACTAAGGGCCTGCATCGCCTTTCCAGCTTGTGTCTTTCCGCCAGTTGCTCAAACACGCGATCGTCGATCGCTTCGTTCTGCAGGCCCATGAGTAGCCAGTCGGTTTCGGCCTCCCATTTTCTCTTCTGTTTGACGTACAGCGGCGAGCTGGGTCCACGGATCGGTTTGCTTTGGCTCGGCTGATCTCCTGGGGGGTTGCCTCTCGCTCCCCCGACGGGTGGGTTCGGTGCGTGTTCGTGTACAGGTGCGACGGCCGTGTTTTTTTCCTTTTCCTTCCTGTTCCCCGATTTTCTCCGCCCTTCTCCTCCATTTTTTCGCTCCGAAGGTTCCGACGCGGATCTGTGCGTTCTTGTTTTCGTTTCTTTCGACCGTGTTGGACGTGTCTGTTCGATGTGTACGGTGGGTTCCTCCCTTGGGTTTTTCCTCGTGGCTTCGATTCGTGTGGATCGGCATGGTCTCGTCCAACCCCTCGTTCCACCACATGTGCCCATGTCAACCCGTGCTTCCTTCCCTCCTCGCCAGGTGCGTGACCACATTCCCCACGTCGCCATGGTGTCTGAGGAGAACATCCAGTCCACCCCCACCTCTCCCACCGGTAGTGGACTGGATGCCCCCCCCATCCCCCACTGCCAAGGGAGAGGACAGGAGACCACCAACTCGACTCGCATGGAGCGAGGTGCGCCATGCGACCTCGTCCACACCAGGATGGCTCGAACAGGCGCATCCGGATCCGACCACCAGGGGTCCGGGTTCGCTCGCTCGCTTGCCCGGTAAGTGCACGACCTGCGGCTAGGCTTAGACACTCCCAACATTCATTTTTCTCGGGGTGGCCTGGGCAGGAGGTGGGCCAACGGCTTGGCTGTGCGTTTGATGTCTTGTCTCGAGCCGATTTGCCGCACGAGAGTGTTCGGTCTTGCCATACTTCGGTAGCTTTAGTTTGGCGTTCGGGTTCCTCGTGGGAGCATGGCCACCCGAAGCGAAATCCATGAATTGGGTGCCGTTGGGTTTCGTTTGTCTTGCTTTGTATTCACTGATGGAAAGAGTGTATAACAAACCTTGGCAGTGTCCGAGACACTTGTCCGTGTTGGGTAACCAATTCTAACGGGCGGGACAACATTTGCTCGACTTGCCCCTTTATTCGAAAGGATACACATGTGGGAAGTTAGAAACGCTCGGAAAGGGAAGCTTCCCATCATCCACTTCCACCAAACTACCGGATTTGCAGATACATCCCTCGTCTTGCATGTGCCCAACCGCTTGGAGGACCATCGATGAAGAACTTGCAAAACAAGCCGAGGATAAGTTCAAATACGAGTGGGGACACGATTCATGGTCCTCCCGAAGTTCCATGGTTGCAACCTTGAGACACCCTCGCTGTCCAGAAAATTGGAAAGGTGTTTGCGGGGCGGAATCCATACGACCAAACGAGTTTCCCCTACATCGAGAGTCCCACTCGTATGTTTGACCTCCACCGCCAAACCATCCATTCACTCAACCGACAAAACACACCGCTATGGTTGAGGCGCACCGAGACCAGGCAAGACATGTTGTGATCGTAGCAAAGGGTTTGTACGCCCCGTAGGCCCTACACACGAGAGCGCCCCTTCGCACCCCTCAAGTTGGGTCGAGACCTGCTCCGATCAAGACCCCTTAGCAAGGGGACTCGCCCCTTACTTTGGGACTTCCCCATCGAGGACTCGAACGGCCCAGACCTGGATTGAAGGTTGTGGTCGTTGGAATCCCTTACCTCGATCCCTGCTAGAAGGTAAGGCTGGGGCAACTCAACGGTGGCAATGCGACGGACAGGCCAAGGTAACTTGCAAACAATCCTTCTGGACCATCCGATGCATCGCCAGCCCCCCAAGTGGGCTTTTGGGGAGCCCTGCCAGGCTGTCTTCATCCGCCATTGAACGGTTGAGAGAGAGGTAGACCCGTAGGTCCCTCTCCTTGTCTCTTTTAGTTCACTTGCTCTCTTTCGGAAGATCTACCGCCTTCCCAACGCTTCTTCCACTTCGCCACCTTCAGACGACGCTCTTTTTGGTGCTGGTGAGACCCTGAGCACGTGCCACAACAGCCGTACGCTACAGGATTGCCGATTTGGTTGGTATTCTCTGTCGGCATTACTTCTGCCCACAAGCGCTTCATATCCATAGAAATTGCACGACGTTCCATGCACTGAATATGTGCAAGGAAGAGTTGTAAGAAAGGGTAACGAAGGGTACCCATAGCTCACCTTGTACAAAACTCGAATAGGGCTTGCTTGGCTAGCATAAAGACACGAGGATCGATGGACCGTGCTCACAAATAGAGCTTGTCCTCTTGGGCATCAAAGTATCCAAAAAGTTCATGCGAGAGTTGTCATTGTGCGCTTAAGCAGAGTTCGAGGGCAGCATGGAGAAACATTTAGCAATCCTCGACCGTGCAACCATAGCTGTGTTTGTCGATTTTTTAAGCCACTAGAACGACTCATTGGTACCAAAGAGAAGAGCCTCCCGGTCAAACAAGATGTAAAATGTTTCACAAGTACACTAGAAAGCACAAGTCTAGGAACGGAAGAACGAAAGTTGTGGCGATGTAAGTAACTTGCGGTAGAAGAAGAATGGCACCTTTGTCTTCGAATCAAGCGTGGCGTTCTTAGTGAAGGTCGATTATGCTGCTACTCCCATGCACAATACCATTCAAAAGCACTTTGCTGGGGTGAGCCACCCGAACCGGGAAGATGGCGTATTCGTGGGTTGGAAGACCCGGACAATTTATGACGCTCAATTGTGCTCAAAATGTGCGCTCTCAAAGAGGCACCTCGAAAAAAAGTGTTCGAGCCATACAAGCTTGCAGTATTTTGAAGTCAGGAGTGCATGGCGTTGGTTCCCAATTCAAGCCAACGAGTGGCTCCATCGTATGCAACATACATGTCGGTGGATGCGGAAGGCATTAGGCTAGCGGTGCAAGCATTTGACTTCACATCCGTTGCAGGGTATTGTTGCGTCCACCAAGGCCAAGCAAACGATGAGAGGACTAGTTAGGATCACACGGTTAGAGTTCCCAGTGCGTTGCGCCGCAAGTGAGCCAATCGCTCGTCAAAACAATTCACAAATGCACATGGTCTTGGTCTAGCGTTTTACCACCCTGACTCAAAAGTGCATGCTTGGCTTCAATTCCCTCCCTACTACGAAGGCAGCAGTCTTCAGCCGGGAAGTGGGAAAGAGCATTGCACACGTTGTGGCAATGTGCATGGGACATGTCGCGCAATAGCCTTGCACATACAAATCACCAAGTTGGAGCATAGGTCGAAGGGACGTGCTCGGAGCGGGGTAGCTCATGTCTGTTTACGGTGTCCTGATAGAGGAAGGTCGCACAAGGGTAGATGCTAGCATGAAATGGAGCATATTCTTACGTAAGATTCTCTGCCTCCATCTGTTTTACGCGAAACACACGAGACATTCTAGACTACACTGCTACGGACAGCGATTGTGGCTTACCAACCTCGCACTGATGCACACCGCCTCATGCAAAAGCCGGCGGCAAAAAAACCATCCTCATTGCTCAAGGACCTGTAACTTCCTCTTCCTTCGTCAATTCACCAAACTGAGTGCCAAGGAATGCTGCAGACTTGAGCCAGGCTCCAACGATCGCAAACAGGACCACGGCAAGCACGGGTGTGGAGGCTGCTAAGGAACCGAACCCTACAATCAGGAACTGCTGAATCAAGGCACCGCCTGACTTGCCCAAGGGGTTGCAGATAACATCGATGGCTGCCTTACCCTTCACCTTTGTTTCTTCGTCGAGAGGGATGTAGGCCATTTCCTTGCAAGGGTCAAAGAGAGAGTACTTGGCACTCTTGGAAAAGATGTTCTGAGCAGCACCAACATAAACGGCGGCCAGGAGTGGCGTCAGACCGATAGCTGCCAGTGCAGGGGTGAGGGGGCCACTCGCCAGCACCAATGTAAAGAATGCGATGCCAGTGACGAGAAGGACACTGGGCGTGATAAGTGCAGCCACAGTCCATCCATACTTCCTGAAAATGATGCGGCTCACAAGCATCATGATAAAGGTCACAGCGCCAGTTGCAGTGCTGAAGTCACCCATGAAAGAGGAATAGTCATTGGGGTTGGGGAACTGGGCCTTGATCTTGCCCTTCCAGGTCACCTCCACCAGGTTGATACTGATACCATAGGCAACCACCAGTGTGGCCAGACTGCGCACGTAGGCAGACTTGGCCAGGAACTTGATGCTGTCACCCACGCTCATGTACTCCTTCTTCTTCTTTCCTTTTTTCTTGTCAGGCGTTTCGACGTTAGGAATGACAAATCTGTTCATCAAGTAATATGTTCCAGCCACGATCAAGCCACCCACAACAACCATCGACATCATGCCTCTCAGAGAGTAGCCCCAACCGTCCACGCCCGGAGGAAGTTTGGCTCTGACGTTACTGAAGTAAACCACGGCCCTACCAGAGAAAATCAAAGCCACGTTTGCACCCAGTCCAAAGAGAGGATAGAACTGCTTGGCCTCATCCACGGTCGTAATCTGGTTGGCGAACCCCCAGAACAGCACTGACACAACCACCGATCCCCACAGTTCTGCCATGACGTAGAAAAGGCAGAAAGTCCAGTTCCTCAAGATGGAGATGGGACCCAAGAACCTAGGACCAGCAGTTTCGAGCAGTTTCTGACAGAATTCGGTGGGATGCAGCATGTCGGTCATGGGGTACAACACAAACGCAAAAGCCCCAAAGAAAATGATGAAGGGGAAGATCACAGCATAGAACAAGGATTCCGTGGACAGGACGTTACTCATCTTGGAGTAGAGCACCGTGAATCCAACAGCCAGTGGCAAGTTGACCCAGGTCTTGAGGAAGGGAATGATCTCCGCACCGCTCCCGGGGGCAGTCACAACCAGCACATCCTTGGTATCACGAAGGATGGTGTAGTTGAAGAGGATGCAGAAGAACATCAGGCCCAGGGGCAAGATCTTCTTCCAGGTATTCGGGGGCACCCCAAGGAAGTACTTGGGCTCCGGCGTCAAGTCTCCTGCGGACCCGGCCAAAACTGGCTTGTTGTCAGACGGTCCTGCCCGCACACGGACGGTCCTGGGCTGCTCCTGGACGTATCCTGGGCGCTTCAACACGGATTGCCTAGCAGGCAGGGGAGCGAACGCGCTCGTGGTGGCGAGGTGGTTCGCGGTCTTTCGGTGAAACGGTGATCGGTCAGTCGTCCAGGCCTTGCGCCGCCACGGTGGATCCAGGAATGTACCCTCCTCCAAGCTCGCTGTTCTCGTTCGTTCGATCGTTCTGCTCTTGCGATCGCGCCTCTTCGAGGCTAAGAATGGTTTCGTTGCGTGCCGATCTCGTCTTGCGATCTACGGTTCGTGACCCACGTTTCCTCTTGCGATTGTCCCTCTCGCATCGCCTCACGTCCTCCGAGGGCAGCGCTGAACGGACGGGATCTCGAGGGATGGTGCGGCACGTTCCTGCCTCCCTTTTCCCATCCACGTCCTTCGGCAACTGCTGACCCGGGTCGTCTTTTCTATTTCTTTCCCTCCCGAACCCCTTCTTTCGGCTCCACGCGTACGCTGGCTCACCTTGACGCTTGCGTTCCTGGTGGCCCGGAGCGTGACGGTTGCTTTGGCCGGCCATTGTGCACGCACGGGTTGCGCCTGGACCCTTCCGCATCGTTGGTTTATGGTTGCGAACCGTTGGGTACCCATGGCGGCCTGCATGTTGACGTTTGGACGATCTCACGTGCTCGTGCGAGATCCGTTCGACGTCGCGGACGTCCTTGTTTTTTTCCTTTGTTTCTTTCCTTTCCACTTCGTACCCGAGAGCTTGGGCACGTGGATGTTCGGGTGTGTCACGGTTGGCGTGGGTGCGCAGGAACCCCGTGGACGCGAAGGTCGCGCCGACGCGTGTGTGTTTCCAGCGATCTCTGTTGTACGCCCCAACCCCAACCCTTCCCTTTCGTTTCTCTTCTTTCCTTCCCGTCTCCCCTGGGCAGTCGGGACGGGGTGAGACGAGGGGGGGGGGAAGGGACAGCCGCCAACCCATGGGAGGGGAGAGGGAGGGGGCTGAAGATTCCTTCGAACACGAGGGAAAGACGAAGAATCCCCCGTCTACCCCCCCTTCCCGTGTGGGCATGGAGGAAGATCTCCAACCCAACGGGCACGGAGAGAGGAACACGTTCCCCGTCGACGATGGGTTTCCTGTCCTACCCTGCGATCGAGACTCCGACCCTTACCCGAGGAAGGAGAGAAGGGTGACGACCAACAACCACCGTACCCATCGAAAGGACAACGTCGGAAAAGAAGGACCACACGAACCGTCCGACCTCCCCACGACGAAGGATGGATCCACCACCACCGGATCCTCTGCGAAGCATGTAGACCATCCCCCACCCGACGCAAGCACGATCTACGATTCGGCATAGGGACGACCGGGAAGCAATGGGTGCATCTCAAACGGTGCCCGTAGAGGACGAGACGGAAGCGTCGTCGATCCATGATTCGTCCAACCGATGCACCGGATCCCCCGTGGGCGCAGATTCCACCAAGGAAAGGAACGAAAGGGAACGACGCCGACGTACCCGAAGTCGCAGGCGTCAGCGTCCGTCGGAGAGATCGCGTCGGGTGGAAGGATGGAGAATGGTCGACGGCGTTGGACGAGGGCTCGATCCGCCACGTCACGTGGCGGATCGAGGAGGGCGCGTCCATCGCTTTGTTCTTCTTCGCATCGCACGGCGGAATGGATCGGACGGATCCAAACGGAGGGACGGTCCCTTTCCCTTCTTTCTGGGGACCCATCGAAAGAGAAGGAACGCCCGATCTTTTCTCTTGCTGGTGGGTGCGTCTCCTTTCTCACCCGGACCCTCTCCAGATCTTCTTGCATCGTGCCCCTCCAACTTTGCTGTGACGTCTTCCCGGATGGACGGTGGAGGTTCGTCCTGGGAGGAAGGGTGCGAGACCTTCCGACCCATCCCGTCCAATCGTTGTCGCAGATCCCGGGTAGGTGCGGACAGGGGTACCGTGATAGGGGGTCGTCTCGGTACCCTGAAACCCCCTCTCGAACCTCAACGGGGCGAATCGGCTCCCGGATGGGGGACTGAACTTCTCGAACCCGAACGATACGTAGACGAATCCGGGTCCACAACTGAAATCCTTTCGGTTCGGATGGGACCCTCTACGTCCGATCGTCTTCCCTTTCAGCCACGTTCCCGTTTCTTCCCCGACGAGAACAAGTGTCGACGAGGGGGGTTCCACCAGGCGCTAGGGCCAGGCGACCTCGAACATTCAAAAGGGTAGACGAAGCAACAATAGCACACGTTGCACGCAAGGAAAACGAACAAACGAATAGCTCTGGCCAAAGTGCTCGATTTCATTGATAATGTTGGAGGCGAAAAAAGAAGCTTAGTAGCTTGGTTTCATAGCAACATACGGGAACTTTTGTACATCACATTGTCATGTACACGTTCTTGTGAACATACCATCCCTCCCCACCAAATGGCCTCGAAATTCCTAGTGGGAGTTTCACAAACGTATCATCCGTTTACGCACTACCCTTCACACATTCCCTTGCACCTGCAACAGCTGATTTCAAAGACTCGCACCCTTTCGATCCGTTGAAGTCGTCCGCTCCATACTCTATGGCAGTCAAATTTGCTTCGTATGGACCATGGAACGGCTTTGCGTTGGCAACGACACAACCATTGCCCTTCTCAAGTGCATATCCCTATGCACTAAATATCCCATGTGTCCGCATTCACATGTGGTGCTTCGTTTGTTCGTTTTCCTTGCGTGCAACGTGTGCTATTGTTGCTTCGTCTACCCTTTTGAATGTGCGAGGTCACCTAGTCCTAGCGCCTGGTGGAACCCCCCTCGTCGACACTTGTTCTCGTCGGGGAAGAAACGGGAACGTGGCTGAAAGGGAAGACGATCGGACGTAGAGGGTCCCATCCGAACCGAAAGGATTTCAGTTGTGGACCCGGATTCGTCTACGTATCGTTCGGGTTCGAGAAGTTCAGTCCCCCATCCGGGAGCCGATTCGCCCCGTTGAGGTTCGAGAGGGGGTTTCAGGGTACCGAGACGACCCCCTATCACGGTACCCCTGTCCGGAGCTGAGCACACACCCTCTTCACCGGAATTTATCACCCCGGCGTCACCCCTCCCAAATCCCGGACGACTCCCTCCCGGGTCTAGACCGGGTCCTCCTTCCAATCGAAGGGGCCTCTCATTCGCTCTCATTTAGGAAGGAATGTTCCGGTTCAAAGGGGCTTCCCATCGGTGAAAGGCCTTCTCGTTGCTCCTCGAGGTGAATGTCATGGAGGGCGAGTGTCGAACGCCAAAAGAAAGTTAAATCGACAAGTAGGGATGCCTCTACCACACGCAAGGCAATCAACATGGAGTGATTGAAAGCCTTAGGCAAGATTTGTTGGTGTCAAATGGACGGTCATCATCTTGCCTACAATTGGGTATTGCATCGTCGAGCGATGCATTGGTCGAGAGGGAGGCACATGGAACGAATACAAAGCCTTTGCAACCGTGTACTCTTTTTTCAAGTGTGAGCTTCTACGGCTGACGGAAATATTTGAGGACAAAGAAGAGACAATCGATGGACAAAAAGAAACAAATACTCTTTCTCTCTTTTTTGCTACCGTTCAACCTACAAGAATGCCAACCCTCGACTATCGAAGCGACTTAGGACAGAGACGTACAGTCGGTGCATTGTCTTTGCCTTGCGCTGAAGAAGTGTGTGACAATGTCCTCCCAGAGTGCATGCCACTATTGCATTTGTAGTTGGCCATCTTCTCTTTCGAGGCGCATCACACATCATGAACACGAAACATCGATGTTTGACTCGACCATTCGGCCATTCAAAATGGACATCACATGAAAGTGTAGTGAAATTTCACTCACGTAATGCTTCTATGTTGCATGTCCAACAACACACATATGCCACATACAAATTAGGTCGTACAAGACTTTGCTTGAGCGAAGTAGCGCGAATATACATCCCTCACATTCGTCATGCTTCCGGGCAAACGATCCATCGGCTCCGGGTGAAACAAGGATGACGAATTACATAGACCCCCGCCCCTCCAACACCCTCTCCAACCCACCCTTCGTGCAGGGCGGACGTCGTCGATCCTTCCCATACGTCCCACATGCACATATGGAACGCGATGGTTCCGTGGGATCGATGTCGATTGTGGTACGGGGGTCTTTTGATCATCGCAATGCGGAAGACGACGGGAACAAGACCCTTCCTTCTAGAAGCAATTGATCGCGAACCTTATGCTTGGGTACAAGTTTCATCCAACGCGTCACGGTCCCTAAACTCTCGAATCGACGTGTAGAAGAACCGGAGGAAAACTAGCGAGCGACACTCCTTTTCGCAAGAAGATTTTGCAACCCTTGCGCATTCTTCTTCCAATTTCCCATCTTCCGACGATACCGGTCTACGCTCCGTCCGGAGGATTTCCTCCAGGGAGCGCACCTTCTCGTCCATGATCAGTGGACGGGTCGAGGCTACGATTCACCGGGTCATACCGGGACTTCCAAAGGCGTCGTTCGTTTGGCTTGGTGCCTGTGCGTTGGATCCACGGTTGGAACCGTCCCTAGTCCGTGCGTTTGACGTTCTGATCCCTTTGGTGCGCATGTGGTGTTCCTACACTCTGCGTTTCCTGTTCTACTTCGTTTGGTTCTGCTCGGGGGAGGGTTGGGATCGCATGTGCTTGCTTTCTTTCGTTCTCCTCCACCTGGGTGGTGGTGTTCGCGTGTGTGTGATCGGGTTCCACCTGGGTTTTCCGATCCGTCCGGCTTCCGTTCCCTTCGAGTACCCGTACGGATGCACTGCACGTCCGAAAGGACACACCGAAGGACGGTTTGTTGGGTTCGTTCCCTTCGTTCCTTCCTTTCAGGGTTTGGGTTTCGAAGGACTGGATTGGAACGATGGCACGAGGGGGGCAGGCAGGTACCCTGAAGGCGGTAGGCAAGAGGGCTTGTGTCGGTGTGGGTGTGGCCGACACTCGGACACCATGGTGTCGACCACCGTGGACTTCGCCGATCAAGAGATCAACGAAGAAGACGTGTGGACGGTCATCGATGCCTACTTCATGGGTGAGCCGAAGCACGCAAGACTCGATCGACGAACGAAAACGAGAGGGACGAAACCAACACGCAAGCTAGGGTTTGGAAGTGCCCAAGCCACCACGCCTTGCCAAGCGAAGAACGAAGAAAAGACCTCCCACCGAATTTGAGGATCCATCCCACGCTGACAAGGCGATGCGACGGACGACGCGGCGATGCAGAACAAGGACTGGTGAGACAGCAGCTGGAATCCTTCGAAGAGTTCGTCGAAAACGCCATGCAAGAAATCGTGGACGAAAACAACACCATCGAAGTGTCGCCGGCCGCACAATTCGCACCCAACCTTGCAGGTGGAGAGCAAAAAGCCTACCGGATCCAGTTCCATCAGATCTACCTCAGCAAACCCATCGTCAACGAAAACGACGGCGAAACCTCCGTGCTCTTCCCCCGAGAAGCCAGGCTCAGGAACCTCACGTACGTCGAACCAATCCACGCGAAACGAAACGAACTGGAAGCACGAACGATGCGTGCGAACGGCGCTTGGGCGGTGGGCTGACGAGACACCGCGCGAAACAACGCCAGGTACTCGGCACCGCTGTACGTGGACGTGACCAAGACCATCGTCACCTATGGTCCGAACGGAGAGCCTTTCGAAGACATCGAACAGCTGCCTAAAATGTTCATCGGTAAAGTGCCCGTGATGCTCAAGTCCAAATACTGCAGCATCTACGGACAGAGCGAACAGGACCTCGCGGAGAACTTTGGGGAATGTCCGATGGACGAAGGTGGCTACTTTATCATCAACGGGAGCGAAAAGGTGCTGATTGCACAAGAAAAAATGAGCAACAACAGGGTCTACATCTTCGAGAAGAGACAGCCGGCCAAGCACTCCTTCGTTGCGGAGTGCAGGTCCCAAATGGAAGTGGGGTCAAGACCCACCAGCACCATGTATGTGAAGATGCTCTCCAAGGCGGCATCCAGAGGGGGGGTGGGAGCATCCATCACCTGCACCATTCCTTACATACGCACGGACATACCGATCATCATCGTTTTCAGAGCACTAGGGTTCACTGCAGACAAAGAGATTCTTGAGCACATCGTGTATGACTTTAACGATTCGGCCATGATGGAATTGCTGCGCCCTTCCATCGAAGAAGCAGCACCCATCCAGTCACAGGACGTGGCCTTGGACTTTATAGGTAAGCGAGGAAATACGCTTGGTTTCAACCGCGAAAAGCGGATTAGCTATGCAAAGGACGTCCTTCAGAAGGAGCTGCTGCCCCATGTGGGGGTGGGCGAGTTCTGCCAAACGAAGAAGGCCTACTACTTTGGGTACATCATTCACCGGCTTTTGCTCTGTGCCCTCGGCAGACGAAAGGAAGACGATCGCGACCACTATGGAAACAAACGTCTGGACCTGGCCGGTCCTTTGCTCGGGGGTCTGTTCCGCATGCTCTTCCGAAAGCTCACGAAGGACGCACAGTCGCACTTGCAAAAGTGCGTAGATTCGGGGAAGGAGATTAATTTAGTATCCGCGCTGAAGTCCAAGACCATCACGTCAGGCCTGAAGTACTCCCTGGCCACAGGAAACTGGGGCGCGCAGGGCACGCAAGGCGTCCGCGCCGGTGTTTCTCAGGTCCTGAATAGGCTCACTTTTGCCTCCACGATGTCACACTTGAGGCGCCTTAATTCCCCCATTGGGAGGGAGGGAAAGCTAGCAAAACCACGTCAGTTGCACAACAGCCACTGGGGTATGATCTGCCCAGCGGAGACGCCAGAGGGGCAGGCATGCGGGCTCGTGAAGAACCTTGCCTTGATGGCAAAAGTGTCCGTGGGTTGCCCGTCTGCAGTGGTGCTGGAATTCCTGGAAGAGTTCAACATGGAAAGCTTGGAGGAAGTGCAACCCTCAGTCATCCCTCTTGCGACTCGCATATTCGTGAATGGCAACTGGGTTGGCATTCACAGGGATCCAGATTTGATTGTGAGGACCTTGAGGCGACTGAGAAGGGACGGAGACATCAATTCCGAAGTGAGCATCGTGTGGGACATGCGCCTCCAAGAGCTGCGCTTGACCTGTGACGCTGGGCGCTGCATGAGGCCGCTATTTATCGTGGAGAATCAACGTCTCAACATAAAGAAGTCGCACATCATTGGCCTTCAAGACCACGAAAACTTACATGTGACGTGGTCATCTCTGTGTCAGAACGGCTGCGTAGAGTACGTGGACTTGGAGGAAGAAGAGACCACGATGATCAGCATGCACATCCGGGACCTCACAGAAGCCAGGCAAAATCCGAAGGAGGCGTATTCCACGACTTACACGCACTGCGAGATCCATCCTTCCATGATTCTGGGGGTCTGTGGTTCGATCATACCGTTTCCGGATCACAACCAGTCACCGCGAAACACATACCAGTCGGCCATGGGCAAGCAGGCGATGGGCATCTATGTCACCAATTACAACCTTCGGTTCGATACTCTTGGTTATGTGCTTTTCTATCCTCAGAAGCCGTTGGTCATCACCAAGTCTATGGAGTACTTGCACTTTAGGGACCTTCCTGCAGGCCAGAACGTATGTGTTGCCATTGCCATTTACACGGGATACAACCAGGAAGACTCGCTGATCATGAATCAGTCTTCCATCGATCGAGGTCTCTTTCGCTCGGCATCCTACAAAACTTACCGGGATGAAGAGAAGAAGCAGATGGGCACCATCATTCGTGAGGAGCTGGAGTGTCCTTCAAGGGAGAGCACGTTGGGTATGCGCATGGGAACATATGACAAGTTGGATCAGGATGGGCTGGTGCCCCCTGGCACACGTGTTTCGGGGGAAGACATCATCATTGGGAAGACGGTCGCCTTGCCAGACAATGTACCGGGTATGAGCCAGAGGTACTCGAAGAGGGATCTGAGCACCTCGATGAAGGGAAGCGACACTGGCATCGTTGACCAGGTTCTGATCACGACCAACGACGAGGGCTTGCGTTTCGTGAAAATGAGGATTCGCTCCATACGCGTTCCCCAAATCGGCGACAAGTTCGCCAGCCGGCACGGTCAGAAAGGCACCGTGGGTATGACGTACACACAGGAGGACATGCCTTTCACGGCAGAGGGGATTACGCCGGACATCATTGTGAATCCGCACGCCATTCCGTCGCGCATGACCATTGGCCAGCTGGTGGAGTGCCTAATGGGCAAGGTTGCGGTCTTTGAAGGGAAAGAAGGGGATGCCACGCCTTTCACTGATGTGACGGTCGATAACATATCGTCCCAGCTCCACCGTCACGGTTTTCAGTCCCGCGGGTACGAAGTAATGTATAACGGGCACACGGGTCGCAGGTTAAATGCTCAAATCTTCATGGGCCCCACGTACTATCAACGACTGAAGCATATGGTGGATGACAAAATCCACTCTCGTGGCCGTGGTCCGGTTCAGATCCTCACCAGGCAACCGGTCGAGGGTAGATCCCGCGACGGCGGGCTTCGATTTGGAGAGATGGAAAGGGACTGCATGATCAGTCACGGGGCCGCCAACTTTCTCAAGGAGCGATTGTTTGACCAGTCGGATGCATATCGTGTGCACGTATGTGAATGGTGTGGGCTTATCGCAATCGCCAACTTGAAGAAGGGCACATATGAGTGTCGTTCCTGCCGCAACAAGACGGACATCGTGCAGGTCCACCTCCCGTACGCTTGCAAGTTGTTGTTTCAAGAGTTGATGTCCATGCAGATCGCCCCTCGCATGTTCTTTGAATGATCGCGCTCCTTCGCTGCTGGTTGACGGATGCATCCCCTGATGATCATGCCTGGGTAGGTAAAATAAATGGATGTTAGGTTCCTGTTGTGTCGGGGCCCTGAACTTTGGTACGCTGTGGGACGGGACGCACGGGTACGTCTGGCACCATCCTTCCTTTCCCATGTTCCGAGCGCTGCAGGTTTCGTCCGGTCTCCGATTAGTTTTCTCCGTGTTTCCCCGCTCCTGGATCAGTCTCATGTTTTTCTCATTGTACTGCTCGGCGTTGGTGGGGAGGGGGCGTTGCTCTTTCCTTTGGGCACCGGATGAAACGTTGCTTTGGGGGCCAAGGTTGGGGCATGGGGCACGTATGCGTTCCGCACTCCATGCCATGATTCTCTTCCTTCCCCGTGGACTATCCTTTCCTCTCTCGTTGGGATTCGTTGGTTCGTTTTCAACTCTCCTGGTTGCTTCCTCGTATGCATTGGATCCCTCCTGTCTCTACGGTGGGACCTTCTTCCATCTGGGTCGAGGATGGTACATGACCCTGTGGAAGGGTAGGGTAGGTCCATGGGGTCGTGTCTCCTCGTTCCCTCCCCGCCACCCCCCCCCCCGGGGTTGGGAGGGAAGGGTGGGGGGTGGATCCTCTGCGCACATATGGTCCTCTCTCCCCGGATTCCCGGTCTCTTCTTGGTTCGCATTCGGGGGGATCCGTCCTAGCCTCGTGGAGGAGGTCCTGGGGCGGAAGGTATATTCCTTCCCCCTCTCCTCCCGGGACAGATCCCGTTTCCTCCCCCTCCCTCGCTTCCTTTTCGATCGGGATCCATAATGGGTTTCAAACCCACCCTCCCTTCCTTTCACGTCCCATCCGAAAGGGATGGCTTCCATGCCCAACGTGTCCCTGTTCATCCCCATTCGCGACACGACGAAGCCAAGCAAGGAATCCGTCGAAACCGTCCGCTTCGCAAACCATCAATCGCACGGTCCTCCGGTCTCGAAGGCACGAGTGGAAAACGCACAACGGGTTCCTGTACGAGAAGGAAAGGAAGAGCGGATCGTAGGAACCCTCCCATCCCTCACGTCCGACATGAAGTTTGGAAAGCTGCTGCGAAACACGGCAGAAGCCCAACCGGAATGGGCCGACGCCTACCTGGACTACAAGCTGCTCAAGAAGAAGCTCAAAGCACTCAAACGAAACGAAGAAGATGCAGGTGCGGGAAACCGAAAAAAAAAAAAAGACGCGAACGAGACCTTCGGACATCGCGCGGGAGGAAAGAGAGTGGGCCGTCGGACCTCGGTGGAGAGAGACGCAAACGAGGTCGAGTGGAAGACAACGACGCAAGGAACCGTTCGAAAGAGAGAAAACGGATGAATACTGACGCCGAAAACGAAGACGCGAACGGACGAGACAACGGAGAGGCTGCGAACCAACACTGGACGGAAGCACGAGCCGACAGCCAACAAGGAGCAGGCGTCAGCCAGGTACGCACGCGTGTCTTTCTGGACCAAAAAAGAAATCCCGCTCGCACCTAAACGCTCGCCAAGGGAGCGCGGCCGGTGCAAGGAAAAATATGGGTCTTTCCTGCGGCATCACAAGCTGACCTCCTCGTGCTCATTGACAAACCTGGCTGCCATGACCTCGTGCCACCCAGCTGGAGAAACCAGAGCTCACCACGGAAGAGCAGGAATTCATCACCACACTCAACGAGGAACTGAACAAGTTCAACAACTTCTTCATGGAGAAGGAAGAGGAGCATGTGATCAACCTGAGAAATTACGAAGATCGAGCGCGCGTGCTACTCTCCGAGGAAGAAGCAGACGTGGAAAGGCTGCAGCGCCTCATCGGGGAGCTGACGCAACTGCATGGTGATATGGTGATGCTTTTAAACTGGAGCATGCTGAACTATGCGGCCCTGGTTAAAATATTAAAAAAGCATGACAAAATGACCGGCCTCCTGATCCGATCGGAATACCTGGCAAACGTGGTGAAACAGCCGTTTTTTTCCACAGGCCTAATGAAAAAGCTGGTGAAAAAAGCCGAAGGGCTGATCCGTACACTGAGCTCAAAGCTTGGTGACACATCAGAACCTACCCCCGGACGGCTCCCTGAATTGGTAGCCTTCAGTGTGTCCGCAGATCCCGACGCACAGCTATCACACATCCAGCAGGCCATCGAGGTGTGGAAGCAGCTTAGACCCGCAGCGCCACAGCTGCCAGAAGTTCCCCCGCCAGAAAAGCGTGCAAGGTTGAATTAGGGCAGTGAGGAAGCCTTTCAAATTTCAAGTGGCATCCACTGGTAGCCAAAGAAGATGTACGCAAGCATGGAAGACAAGGCGAGCCTGAGCTTAAGCCTGTGTGCACATCGTGCCCTCTAAAGTGCAGAGTCTATAACGAATCATTCGTTCCTTGCAGACGAGAAGCACAGCGTCATGAGCCTGGTCTTTGCTATGCCGTCGTCTATCAACCGGCTCAGGTGATCTTCTGACATACACGCACCATTTATCAAGTGAAGGCACTTTTGCTGGATGCTGTCCTCGATGTAAACATCCAGCACCGTGAGGAAGTACTGCATTTCGAATGCAAGCTGCTTACATGCAGGTCCTTTTCCGTGCTGTACCCTTGCAACAGCAGATGCTAGGGCATCCATCACCTGTGTAACAAACAGCGGCATGATCTTTCTGGTAAAAGAGTCCGGGAGACGCAACATATCCGCACGAAAGGACAGCAAGAATTCGAGCACATCCAGTGCCTCGTAACGAACAGTACCCACATCTCTTTCCTGAAGCGATTCGAAACCTTGCACATATGCGGACACCACGTTGGAAAGACCAGCGAAATGTCGTTCCACTAGGGCCTCTGCGGCCTTGCTTTCTACTTCTTGCGCCTTGGAGCAAAACTCTTCAAGTGCTCCCGCGAATTCCCTTAGCAGATCTACTCTGTGCTGCAGGTGGCCTGCCCGCACCGACCTCAAGAGAGAGGCTGCAGTGTGCTCTTGGATAAAGTGAATGGCGCAGAGACAACCAGACAGCTCCACATCTGTCGTGCCAGGGATAGAAACAACCGCCTGCACAGCGTTCAAGTACATAGTGAGGCACCTGAAGAGGATGGGAGAGAAGGATTGCCACAGGGCGGCGACCGTGCTCGCCTCTCCACCGCAGCTGCCAGCGAGGCTCTCGATCTTGTCCAGGTGCCTCAGCACAACCCCTTCCAGCTCCAGCGCGCTCTCGGGCAAAAGCGTGCCATACTTCTCTGCTGGCACTTCGAAGACGGGCCTTCCAATTGGCAATTGCTCTGGTGCCCAACAAGTGTTGTTGATCAGCTGCTCCATCTCGTGGTTGGCAGATTTCTGCAGGTACCAGAAGAAGCGGCCAAAGAGCTCGGCGCGCAGCGCAGAGATAGCATCCTTTCCGAGTGAAGTGCATGGATCCAGCTGTATTGCGTGTGTAGTTTGCAGGAACTCTACTATAGACTGGGACAGCGTTTCGATGGTGAGGGTCCTCTTGATGAAGTCATTGTAGGCATCTTTCACAGATACCGAAAAGCATGCGAAGAGATCCAGAGTCATGGCATCAAACGCCTCTTCGTCCAAAGCTGTCGAACGATCCCCTTGGGTGTAGGATCCACGGAAGGTAGACAGCAAGGAGCAGAAAAAGGGAATGTTGGCTGCTGCCACGGCACAAAGCCTTCGCACCAGCCTCAAGCTAAGCAGCACGCCCCTTTCTTCGAGCTCCTTGGTGTGCGGAGTCCTCTGCTCTGTGCTTGGTGATACCGCCGAGTCCAAGGCCCTGGCGCTCAGGTCCACATCTCCGTGCAGCTCTCTCCATCGGCTCTCCGCCTCGGCATGCTCTTGGAGCTCCTCCTCTAAGGCCTCCATGCGTTCCATGTAGTTCAAGGTGCAATTCTTGAACAGGTTGGTGATCCTGTCGTGCAAAAGCTGGAGGTAGTACCCCACAGGATCTTGCTTGGACTGATCGAAATCTGCCCAGAGGCTTTCCTCCACTTCCTTCAGCTCCAGCAAATGCCTGACGATGCGTTCTGCTTCGTCGATGCCGAGTTCTGGGTTTTCCAGTTCCACATACATGTTCTGGGCCATCTCCTTGAGCATCTTTTGCAGCTCTCCCAGCAGTTTGTGCAGTATCCCCATGCTGGTTTTTTGGATGAGGCCCTTGGCCCTGCTGTATTCCGTGACGATCTTCGTGTGTTCTCCCTTGCGCACGTACTCACGGAACTGCTTGGGCAGGCCCAGCAGGGATTTGAATCTTCCGAGGAGGTCCAGGACTTTTTTGATGCGTTGGATCTGATCCTGCCTCTCTAGCATGGGTCCGTAGATCCTCTTGGATTGTGCGTTGAGCTGTTCGAGGGAGACTTTGAGGGACGCGATGGAGGCCAGGTTTTCGGTCCCGTCTCCCACGTACTTCATCCTGGCATGCAAGTGATCGATGGTGTTTTTGCAGCTGATGAATCTTTCGAAGTTGTCTTTGACCAGTGCCTTGAGTTGTCCTTTCCTTTCCGACAGCTCTTCTTGCAAGACTTTCGTCCCTTGTTCGAGCTTTTCTAGGGTGGTCTCCCGATGGACGATGGTCAGGTACGCGACGGGATCGAACCCTTGGCTGTTGGTTCGGATGTCTTTGTTCTCCAGTTGTCCTTCGATCCACGACGTCCTTCTTTCCGTGTGGTTGCTTTTGGGGGAGAGCAGGCCATTGGATCCCCCACGTTCGCCATCCTCTTCTTTTTCTTCTGCTCCACCTTCTCCCTTCTCCACTTCTTGGCACAGCATCCCTCGCGTTGTGTCGCACCATCCCCATCCGAGCGGATCTTTGCACCATCTTTCCTCCCTAAGCACGTGGGTGCGGTCTTGGTTCGGGTGTCGGGTCCCTGGCGTTCCTCGGTTTCCTTCTTCTTTCGCTTGTGGATCGCGTTTGCCATCGTCGGTGTCTGCACCGATCCATCGGGAGAGTCTCTGGGCCGCATCCGTCAGCTCCTTCTCGTCCACTTCCGCCCACGTGCGCGGTGGGTGGTTTCGCGCCTGGGCCATCCTTCCACCGTCTCTCGTCCCCGCCCAAAGGGAAAGGGAAAAAGGGAAAGGGAGAGGACGAGTTTTGTTCGATCCCTTCCTCTGGTTTCACGGTGGGAACCCGTCTCGTTTCCCCCCCCCCCAATCATCCCCGATCGATCGATCGATCCCTTCCCTTGGGGACCCAAGGGTGGGTCTCCCCTCCCCCGGTGGGAGGAGGGGCAGGGGGATCCACGTGGGATTCCAGCCATGGAAGGAAGGGCACCCGTGCCGATGCGGGCCATGCTGGATGGATGCAAGGAAGAAGAAGCCCTGGTCAAGTGGGAAGGGATGGACCCACAGCAACTGGACGAGGAAATACAGACGTGGAGGAACGTGGTGGAGAGAGCGAGAAAGATGCTGCGAGATCAAGGCGGAGACGATCGTGAAGAAACGGGACAAGACGAGGAAAACGAGACCACGAGAGGACATGCCCAGGTGTCCGTGGACGACCTCGATCCTGAAGAATGGCAGGTCCCGCCGCACTGCATACCCATACACGCGAACGTCACCACCTACGACTTCGAATCCCTCGCGGAATACACCCAGTTCGATGTCATCATGATGGATCCACCCTGGCAACTGGCCACCGCCAATCCAACGCGTGGAGTGGCGCTCGGTTACTTCCAACTCAACGACACGCACATACAAAACCTGCCCGTGCCCAAGCTGCAAACCAACGGGTTCCTTTTCGTGTGGGTCATCAACGCCAAGTACAAATTCACCCTCGATCTCTTCCGAAAGTGGGGATACCAACTGGTGGATCAAGTCGTGTGGGTGAAAATGACCGTCAATCGCAGGCTGGCCAAAAGCCACGGCTACTACTTGCAGCACGCAAAAGAAGTGTGCCTGGTCGGAAGGAAGGGGAACCCGCCGCCAGGAAGCCAAACGAACGTGGGGAGCGACGTCATCTTCAGCGAAAGAAGGGGACAGAGCCAAAAGCCGGAGGAGATCTACGAGCTCATCGAAAAGCTCGTGCCAAACGGCAGGTACTTGGAGATCTTTGCAAGGAAGAACAACCTGAGGAACTACTGGGTCAGCTTAGGGAACGAAGTGACCGGGATGGGACTCCCAGAAGAAGACATGGTCCGTGTCAAGGCCGGGCAGGGGGTGGCCAACGCAAGCACGGGAAGGAGGAAATCCAACGGATGATGTGCCTTTCGATCCTTACACAAGAGGAAAAGGTGCAATCCCCCTCCGGAAGGGGATCGAAGCTGGCGCACGAGAACCGCTGCGCGATCAACGGATGGGCTCGATCCCGTGTACAAGCCAAAACATCGCGTGACACGTGCGCGAGGGGCGCATTTTGCGACGCTCGTGAGAGCGGAGGGCCGTCCCGATGGCCTTCCTGAGCGTCCCGGGTCGCCGTGCCGGACGTCCTCTGATCCTTGGACGCACGCGAGGAGCGAAACGTGAAATATGTACAAGTTCTGGTGTCGGAGGGGAGGGGTGGAATGCGACCCTTCGATCCGCCTCCTACATCTTGCGCAGGTTTTGCAGCCTCGCTTCCAGGTCGCCGTCTAGGCTGGCGGGTTCTTCTGTTTGCGCCTTTTTTTCCGCGGCCTGGGCGGCCGTTCCTCCTGCTGGCGCTTGCACGAGTTCGGTGTTGAGGTTGCACCCGATTTCATCCAGCACTTGGCTCACGAGTTCTTCCGTTTCTTCTTCTTCGTCTTCTTCTTCGAACGCGTCGTCCATCGCGTCGGACATGAATTCGCTGGACATTTCCATCCTTTCGTTTTGCATTTCGAATTCCCTCATGATCCTCTGCACGGCCGGTAGGTTCATCTTTCGGTTCATTTGTCCCATGGCTTTGGTGACCCCTTTCATGGCTTGTGCCATGGTTTGTGTGGATTTCATGGTTTGTATCCTGAGGGACACGGCTTGGAGCTGCGACCTGAGGGCGTAGAACTTGGTGATGGAGTGTCGTGTGCGTATGAGTGATTTGGCCATGACTTTGACGGCACCCATTTGGTTCTGCTGGGCGGTCTTGCGGATGTCGGCGATGATTTTTTTCTCTTGCTGTTGCAGCTGTCCTCTCTCTCGATCCAGTTCGCGTATGGCTTTGTCGAGCAGCCTCTTGTTTTCACGCAGCATCTCTTCCGTCGTCGTCGCGGTGTTTCGGTCAGATCCTTCGGTGGTCGCGACCTTCCGCGCGTTTCCGTTCGTCCTCTTCCTTCTCTTCCCTTGTCCGTTTCTCCTTGCTCACCTGCGGGTGTCTTTTTCCTTCGAAAGAGCGCGGGCAGCTTCATCTTTTCCTTTCCTAGTCCACGCTCGCCTGTGTTGCTTTTCGTGCGTTTCTTCGTTGGGTCTTTTCGATGGTCGGGCAGTTTCGTGGACCGGGTCTGGGTCGGGATGCCGTTTCCATTGGATCGTTTCGATCGGGAAGGGTCCGGTTCGATCGGGGGGTTTCGGGTGGGGACCTGCGGGGATGCCGTAGGGACAACCCAACCTGGGGTCGGGTGCGATCCATCCCCTCTTGCCAAGGGAAGAGACCCGAGGACGTGGACGATCCCCCCCCCCCACTTCCCCTTCCCCTTCCCCGTACCCGTACCCGTACGGGTGGGGGGAAAAGGGGGGAAGGGAGGGCCTTCCATCCCCTCCTATCCAATCGAACCCATGGCCCAGACACCGACACAAACCGAGACACACACAGGCACTGGGACCGTGGACGATGGCGACGACCGCGACACGCGCCAAGATCCCACAGGTGCAGGGACGGATGGACAGCCGCAGGAGATCGACGACGAGACGCAGACGGGTCCGTGCGTCCGCCACCCAAGAGAACGGAGGAATGAAGGAAGGAAACGGACTCCAGGTGGGCGATGCCGTGCGTGTGGTGGAATCCGTGATGGTGTATCACGTGCCCAAGAAGAACCAAGGGATCGATCTAAAAGGGATGAATGGACAAGTGGTCGGCGATGCAAGGGTGTACAAAGGGAAAGAAATCTCCGCCAACCTGCCCTGGAAGGTGCAGTTCGAGATCCAACCCGAAGAAGAAGGGAAAAAAAATACCAAGTTCTTCGCACACCTCGAAGAACACGAGCTGGAACGCACCTGAATGCGGATGGTATGCGTGAGAAAGAATGCGATGTAAAACCCATGGAAGACGCGAGATCCATGCCCGAAATCTCATGCATCCGTCGCGAAGGAGGACGAACCACGAATGCGACGAAAAGAAAGGACGCACGTGCCGACACGAACCAACGTCGCGGAACCCGCACATCCGATGGGAAACGTATTGCACGATACGGATGGCGCAGCGCCACGCGTGAACGTTCCATCGAGGACGAAAACACACGTGATCCGATGGGATCGAAACGCCGATGGAATGAAAGCGAAACACCCACCAAAGGACGAACCCAAACGAGGTCAAGGGAAAAGGACGTTCCTGGGCGCGTACGTGCGCCAACACGTCCACTTGCAAACGGCACGACACGAACGGTGGGAAGCGCGCGATACCTTACATCCACGGCTTTCACTTCCGTCCTTGTCTCCACCCTCCTTTCCCTCCGGGACCAAGCACAATCCCAACCAAGAGGCGACCCTGATGTGGATGCAACTGGCATGCATCCACACCCTTGCCCAACCCTTTTCCACACTACACCTTGATGCTCCGCACACGAAAAATTACAGACCCCAACAAGCAAAGGAAGATGCATGCGAGGTCGAACATCACCCTACCCAGCACACCACTGCACCAGGAGACGCGACTGTTCCCAAGCGAGCATGTGACACTGGCAGGGAAAGGGTGACGCTCGAGCTTCAAACGAACGCACCTGTCCAGCAGGATACACGCCTGGAAACCAGCATGTCTCGATGGACCATCAAAGGAAAAAAAAATTGACTGCCTTGCAAGCGTCACTCACGTAAGGTCCATCATGTCCAAAGGCTCTCCCTCCGTTTGGACCGCGTCGTAACGGGACATCATTGCAGGGTTGCCCCAGATGGTACGAGAAACCATCTGGGCGAACTTCTCTTGGTGCTCTATGTTGGGGATCTTGGAAATTGCATGAATGGCCTTCAGGGCGCTGCGTAGCAAATCCTCGTGACGGTCCACCTCCTGCTTGACCGCATCAGACTTCAGCCGCGTGCGCAGCGTCTTCTCCAGGTTGGCCACCAGATCATCCACCACATGGAGGACAGACTGGCCATGCGTCTCAGCCAGCTTTGCCAAGAGCAGATGGCAAGGCACCTTGACATCGTAGTGGTCCGCTATCCCTTCCTTCAGGCAAGTGACGAAGGAACCCACATCTACCACCTCGAAGCAGTTCTCCATGACGGTGGAAAGGCATTCGAATGTGGCTTTCCGAAGCTCCAGACCGTCGTCTACGACGTGTTTGAAAGGTCCGAGGTCCACCGTTCGAACCAACTCAGGCAACACAGCGGTCTGCTTATACACCACCGGCATGATTCTGGGCAAGGAGTCTCCCAACATGTCCGTGCGGCCGTGCACGATGCTGCTCAGCGTTTGGACGGCCGCCTTGCGAACAAACCACGCATCGTCTTCCAACAGCTCCAAGAATGCGAGGATCCGCGGCCTCAACCACTGGTCTACGGGATGGGGTTTGTCCAACACGGCGAATCTTATAGAGGTCGCAACGGTTGCACGCAGATTGCTATCTTCCGACCCTGCGGCCTTCTGCAGCTCCACGACGATGTCCTCCGGTCCCATGAGGACGAGCTTCCCTAGGCACTCTGCCACCACGTTCCGGATACCCTCCTCTTCGTTCTGGGCGTGCTTCAAGAGGATCTGCAATATCCTGCTGTAGTCCTCGGCCACTATGCTGCCCTTGGAAGATGTGTCAGAGAGGGTGACGATGACCTCCTTGAGTGCATGGAGGAGCAGGTACTCCTGCTTGGGGGACGATTCGATCTGAGCGATCAGTTCCGGAAGGTGCTTGTGAGCATTTCCGGCCACCATGCACCCGAGCGCAAAGGAAGCCGCAGACTTCACCTCCTCTAAGGGCGATTCGAAGCACTTCAATATCATCGTCTCCGAGGTTGAAAACAAGCCCAGGTCCCTTCGCTTGCCAATTTCCCCGAGGCAGTACAACGACAAGACCACGCTCTCGTCCAACGTGCGAAGGCCCTCCGCAAGCGCATCCACAGTGCCGCGGCATGCTCCGTCCCCGGCAGCAGTACACAACGACGCGATGATCTTCGCCACCGAGTGGATTTGCTGCCTGCTGGCGGCCGTCTTTCCTGCTTCTACCAGCATGCTATACAGGGAGTCGAAGCTAGTCTCCGGCTGCTCCGATCGCACCAGCAGGGCGAAAAGCCTCTGCATGGGTTCCAACACACTGCCTTGGAGCAGGGGGCTCTTCAGGAGCTCAAAAGTAGGCTTCAATGCGCTGTCGGAGACAGCAGCGGCGCAGTAAGGCTGTTGGGCAATGATGGAGCTCAGCACGCTGAAGGCCATCGCGCACATGTGCAAGTCGGAATCGTTCAGGACCCCCGCCACCTCCACAATGATGGTGTCGCAAAGCATGATGTCCAGGCCGGGGGACGCGGTCCTAACGATCGCATCCAGGGCGTGCAAAGCGGCCTGCCTGAGGCGCCGGTCGGCCTTCCGGAGCAGGCCGGTCAGCTCCTCGATTAAGGGCTGCACCAATGGGTTGATGCAATCGCGGGCCGGCGAGAGAGCGATGGCTCCAAAGGCTTTGATGGCGGTCAGCCGTGTGACCTCGTTCCTCGTGCGATCCAGCATCACCTGGAGTCCAGCGTGCACTTGCTTCCCGATGGACTTGTCCAGCCACGAGACCACCGTGGCCATGCAGCGTATGGCCTCCTCCTTGACCTGGAGGTCCTGGTCCTGCTCGGACAGGCGGAACAGCACGCAGCTGTACAGCTGCGGGACGAGGTCCAGGTGATCGGACTCCGCACCTTCCGGGCCGGGCTTAAGAAGCTTGACCAGGGCCTTGCAGCATCTCAAGGCTTCGGCGGTGACCCGATAATACTTTTCCTTGGTGGCCTCGAACAGCACCTTGGACAGGTCGTGCACGTGCCTGCGGAAGTTCTGGGGGGCGTGAGTGTCCAGGAGCAGCCTCACCACGACCAAGGCCTCGATCTTGGCGTTGGAAGCAGAGGATTCTTCCGCGATCATCTTGAGCAGCGCAGGCAGGATGGTGTGTACGTGCTCTTCCAGTCCACCAGGAAGGCAAGTAGCGAGGTGACGCAACAGCTGCAGTGCCGCGAGCTTTCCTTTGGGGGACTTCCCACGCAGTTCTTTGGTGACGTTTTGGAGGAGCGCAGGGAGCGCTTGCTGCAGGTAATGTCCTGGTTTTTGCGGGATCTTTGCCGAATGCAGTTCGGACACGCCGGTCTGTCGGAGAAGGTCCACGAACACTTGGTAAACATCGACCCGCACGTTTTCTTCCCTTTCTCTCATCCTTTGGAGCACGGTGCTCGTCAAGCTCTCGTAGAGGTAGCACAGCTTGTCCGGCATGGACTGCACGAGGGCGGAGAGCAATTTGGCCGACGCTCTTCGGACCTTCCAGCTGGTATCTTCGTCGTCGCTGTATTCGTCCTCTTCTTCGTCTTCTTCCGGTTCTTCGGAGAGCGCATCCTCGCTGCCTGCTCGTTCTTCGCGTTCCATATGATCCTGGTCCAGTTGGCCATCGTCTTGGTAATTGGGATCGTACTTGACGTGTTCGAGTCCGACGGACAGGACTTCGTCCAAGTAAGGACGCACGTATGGGTTGCATTTTCGCACCATGGCTTCCATGGCTTGGATTCCCAGCTCCATCTGTTCCACCGCCATTTCTTCGTCTTCCTCCGCCGTCTCTTCCGCTTCGCGCACGCATTGCAGCAGCGAGGGGAGGACGTCTCCGACGTGCGTTCCCATCCGTTCGCCGTCGTGGCGGACGAGTGCACCGGCCATGTGGAGGTGGATCGCGCGTCCTTGCCTTCCCAGCTGGGACGCAGGTCTTCCTTGCAATCCTTCCACCACGTCTCGGCACGTCTGGTTGTACGTGGTCTCGTCCATGTGCGGCGAGAGGGCGGCGATGCACTGCATGGCCCGTTTGCGCACCGTGGACCTTCGGTCGTTCGTGCAACGTCGCAGTCCTGGCATCCACGACGGGATGGCGCCTTTGCAGGCGGGTCCGCACTGCACGGATGCTTCTTGGATCACGTCCAGCACGTCCAGGCGCACGTCTGGATCGTCTTGGACGCGTTCCAACGCCTGTTGCAGCAGCTCGGAAGCCGCCTGGACCGCCACTTGGGCACGTGGACCGGATTCGACGTTCGCCAGCACGGTTTTGGCGCCCACCGCGGCCTGCTGTCCTGCATCGTGTCCGCTCCGTTCGCGATCCTTTTGGTCCCGTTCCGTGCAGACGCGTGCGACGAGTGCGTGCACCAACCTTCGTAGTTGTTCTTCTTGGACTCGTGCGACCAGCGGGACCAAGCACTGCTGCGCCATGTTGGCGACGTCTCCGATGGGATCTTCCATGCCACGCACCACGGATTGGCAGATCCTCGATCCCACTTCTCCGTCCACGTGGGTCTTTGGATCGACCAAGGCGTGGGCCAGGTCGGCCCAGGCCATGTATCGAAAGTCTTTGTCTTGGCTCTGGGCCTTGTCCAGCAGGTTGTTCACGTCCACCTGCGCCATCCTCTCGTGTGGATGTTCCTCCTTCCCCCTCTTGGCGCCTGGAACGCACACACCTGCTCGTTCCACGTGTCCCGATGCACGCGTCGATTGGGTTTGGGATCCACGCTTCCTGGGTGTCGGGAGTCGTCACTCGGTTGTACCTTCGTCTCCACCCCCTTTCCGGGTCTCGGGTCGGGGAAGGGGATCCTTTCTCCCCCATCGGGAAGGGGATCCTTTCTCTCCCAGGGTGGATCCAGGAGAGGAAAGGGAAAGGGGTAGGATCCAAAAGGAACGAAGGCGTCCGAACCAGACCCTTCCCTTCCCTTCCGACAGGGACCGAGGGGGAACGAAACGAATTACCTTGGACCCAAGCAGATCCATCCGAACCCAAACGCAGGATGGGCCTGCCGATCGACGTGCATCCATCCCACAGGAAACGAATCGAACGACGACCGTCCATCCACCCAAACGTGGACGAAGGGCAAGGTACCGGGTATGAAGGGACAGAGGTGCACCCGTCCGTCCCCGAGGAACATCCCATGCAAAGGGAATCGTACCACAGTGAAAGAGAAGGAGAAAAATGGCACCCCCATGCCACCCCACATGACTGGCTCGAAACAAAGGGAAGGATGCCCCGGGGACAGAGGAATGAACAAATTCAATGCATTGTTTTCTTATTGCGAACCTGCACCAGGTTCCGGGCCATCCTCTGGACCGGGAGGTGGGGGTGCAGGGGAGCGCCTTCCGGATGGATTGGAGCTCCCAACAGGGGCCAGAACACCTGGAAGGTGCGCGGGAACTGTGCCTGACTCCTTTCGAATGGCCGGTGAAGAGACCAAATGGGGTGCAGATGCATGAGCGGGACCCGGTGCGCTCGTGGGGGCAGGTGAAACGGGCGGTGGAATGGACTCGCTTGGCCTCCCCGGCAAGTCCTGGCCCACCAGAAGCTTTCCGGGCGCACCCTCCGTACGACCCCCTGGGGATGACGTGGTCGAAGAAGGGGGATGGATGCCCTTCGCACCGCCGTGAAATGGAACGGAGGATGCCTGCGATGCCATGGCAGGTGCTTTCCCCACCAGCGTCGTCGACGCCTTCTTCGCCGGGAGGCCAGCGGCAGCCCCAGAGGCCCGTTCTGCCTTTGTGCCCTGATTTGCTATGCTACCTACCATGCTGCCGGCCGGCTTCTTCTTCGTCAAGAGGTTGGAGGCAAGGCCCACCTTCGATGAACCCACACCTGTCTTTGGAGTCTTCTTCGGTTTCGGAGGCACCAGGGGCTTTACTGGCTTGGGCTCAACCCTAGACTCCGGCGCGCTGGGTGGTTGAATTTTCCCCTCGTGTAGGCCTCCAGGATTCTGAAAGGGCATCCCAAAATACTGGTCCTGTTGACCGGGCTGTGATGGGTTCACCAGGTTCGTCATGCCCGGGATCTGGGGGAAGGCCATGCCTTGAGGCAACGCCTGTCCCGTCTTCCCTTGTGAACCCGAGGCACTAGACATGTGGGCCAGGTACTGGTTGGCCATAGCCCACATGTTCGCAAAATTTTGACGTCCCTGCATGATGGACAAGCGTATGACCTTGGGGACCGAGGCAAGCATGGAAGGTGGAAGGATGACACGCTGCGGAGCCAGGAAAGGAAGCATGGCTGGGTGCATCATCGGTGGCATCCCGCCTGGTGGGAACATCGGCGGCCATTGCGTCGTTCCTTCGGGGGTCTGTGCGGGGGGCTCCTCGGCCGGTGGCGGTGTCGGCTCCTTGGGGATCTCCGTGGGCGCCTCCCGCACCGGCGGTGGAGACGGTGCCTTGGGAGATTTTTTTTGCTTCTTGGGAGGCGGGGCCGGCTGCGGTTCCTCCTTGGTCTTCTCCTTCTTTGCCGGAGGAGGGGGCTCTCCTCGGCAGATGGGACAAAAGTACTCCACGTCATCTGCCATGTTCAAGTATTCCTCCTGGGACATGCCCTCGCACTCCGCATGGATCCACTTGGCGCATTTGTCACACTGGATCATGGGAATGTTGTCTCTGGCCCGATACACACGTTCGCAGATCGGGCAGTACGATCCTTGGGAGAAAAGCCTCCCGCATGCACTGCATAGGGACGGATCCTGGCTCCACCACCGTGCCACGTCCTTGTTTCCGCAGCTCCTGCAGCTCCTGGTCTTCTTGCCTTTGCTAACTGCCTGCTCCTCGGTTTTGATGGAGGGAGCAGCTTTCTTTCCGCCTTTTCGTTGAGATCCGCTCCCTCCCACCGCCGAGAGGGTCCTGGCCGCTTCCTCGTCTTCGTCCATGTCCTGCAGGGCAGTTTCTAGGGCCACGGTCCCCAGCAGCTCCAAGGGATCCACCGGCGCATTTCTCTCCTTTGGTGCATCCAAAGCGTTTTCCCTTCCTTCGTACCGTTTGAGGGGCACCTTTCTTTTCGAGGCCGGGCGTAGCATCCTCCTCTTGGTCGTTGGACTCGTGCTTGGCTCCTCTTGGTCCTCGGTGTCGTCGTCCAATTCTCGTCCATTGGGCGACGTGTCCTCTTGTCTTTCCCGAAGCCCCTCCGATGGTTTCATGGACACGGCGTCCTCTTCTTTGGTTGGGTGTTCCGGTTCTTCCTTGCCATCGCCCTCGTCCTCGGATTCCAACCTTTCCGAGGTGAGTATGTCTTGTTCTGCATTGGCATTCGGGTCTCGTCTTTCTGGATTGGATCCGATGGCCCAGAGGCCTGAAGAGGTGGGGAGGTTGGTCGGCTCGGCCACCGGATCCACCTCCGTGGACGATTCGTCCATCTGCCCGTCACACGCGTCTGCGGTGCGTTTTGGAGGCACGCCTGGAGAATCCTTCTGGGGACTCGCCTTGGACGGATCGCCTCTTTCTCCTCGGAATGGATCGGGGATCGGCTCCACGGGTTTTTCGTCTTCCTCTCCCTTTCGCTTCTTCTTCTTCACCTTCGCCTTCTTGTTCTTCATCGCCTTGGTTTCCTGGTGTCGGTCCTTTCGCATCCGGTCTCGTTCCCACTGGGTGGCTTGTCGTATGCTCTCCACCAGCTCGTTTCCGTGTTTCCCTTTCCTCGTCGCATCCATGTCTTCGCTTCGAAACGCACGCACGTTCCCACCTTGTGCGTGCACCCATGCGCTGCGTCGGTTTTCGCGCCTTCGTGGTCAGCCTTCGTTCCGTTCCGCCGGGTTCGTCGGCGGGGGTGGTTGTGGAACCGTTCCTCGTCGTTTTCGCGTACGTACAAGTCGTTGGATCCGAAGAACTGCACGAGCTGTGCGTCTTTGCTTTTCTTCTCCTTGAGCAGGTGAGCGTCGGCTTGCTTCTCGTCCACCACCTGGTGACGTGTGTCGTTGCGTCCCACGTTGGTCGTGTCAGTCGTTCCTTCTTCTTCGGTCGGCAGGGTCCACGTGACGATCCCGCTTGTTTCTCTTCTTGTCGCATCTTGGATGGAGTTTTGGATGGCGATCGGATCTCCTTTGGGTTTCCTCTTGGCCATCCTCGTGTTGTGTCGTGTTGGTTGTGGTTGGGTCTTGGGTCTCGTGTTCGTGTCCTCGTGATCACGACGCCGTATCCTTTTCGTACCTTGGCCGGCCACCACGGGAACCCTCGAAGCCTCACCCACACCACTTCGTGTGGGACGAGTACTTCTGCGTTCACGGTTGGGAAGGACGTCGTCCCTTCCTTCCCTTGGACGTTCGTCGAGGGAGGGTGCATGGACGACGTCGGTGGTTGGACGTCCATCCCGTCCTTCGGATGTCCCAAATGGGTGTCCGAAGGGCCCGTTCCTGTCCCTTGGGTTGTCTCTCCTCGTTCCTCTGCGACGGATCCGATGCGTTCCACGTCTCTTTCACCCTCGTCTCGGTCTTCCAGGCTGCTGCTCTGGCTGGTGGTGGTGGTGGCGGTGGTGGTGGTGGGCATGGTGCCACTGGATCCCCTCTCTCTCCCTCCCTCTCCCTCTCCCTCTCCCTCTCCCCCTCTCCCTCTCTCCCTCTCTCCCTCTCTCCCTCTCTCCCCCTTTCTCCTGTCCGGGTCGGGATCGATCCCTCCCACTCTGCCGGTACCCAAGCCGAAGGGAGGATCCCAAGGGGGGGAAAGGAGATCCAACCCCAACGAGGTGTGAGGACGGTGCGAAAAACCGACACACACCCACACCCGAGCGTGGGCAATGCACGAACCCAGGAGGAGGACAGGGACGAGGAAGTGGAGAGAGACAGGACCGGGGGGGGGGAAAGGGGGGAAGAAGGAACCCGTCGTGCGTCGCGTCCATCCGAAGGACGACGGGGAACGTGCGGGATCCAGGACGGGCCGACGCCGAACGAGACCTTCCCCCGTCCCCGAAACAAAGGAAGGAAGACGAGCTTCCGAACGTAAGGGGACGAGAAGATACCCGACCCTATCGCCCGCGCCCACGTGTTCGACACAGATCGACGCATCCGAACGGGGGAACGAAACCCTTCCGATGGATCGCAGAGGACGCATCCCCGAACACCGGGATGGATCCTCTGCGGTACGAAAACGGTGGTTGGACGGAGGGTGGGGATGGATGGGAACCCAGGGAAACCCGGTGGAGAGGTGGAATGACCGTGGGTGCGATCCGGCCACGTCCCCGGTTGGATCTCCTTGGAAGAACGGGGGGGAAAAGAGAAGATCACAGGAGTGCGATGGAAACGAACGAGGGACGCACCCACCGCCGTCTACTACCTGACGGATGGAACAGGATCCAGAAAACAGGAGACAACGTGAGAAACAGATGCACGGTCGTTCCCAACATCCAAACCCCGATTGGACAATGTATCAGCGACTGCCAACACTCTCCATCCATCCACAAAGACAAAGACATCCAACCGAACCAGGCTTGCAACAGGAATCCATGTCCAAGAGCGTAGAATCGACCCAGAAGACAGACTTCGTTCGTCCACAATGAAAATGATCAAGATCACTCGCGTCCAGAAACGAGACGTATCTGTGAAAATACAAACAGCCTAGTGGCGCAGGGGAGGAATGAAGGAAAAGCAGAGGCAAGTAACAAAACTCATATACCGAAGTCTAGTGAAAAATTCAATTACCGAATAGTATGTCCAGTATCAGATCAAAGTTCTGCGCCCGTTGCGGTCCGCCATGGAGATCTGGGCAGTCCGGACGGCCGCGATTGACCACACAACTGACCTTCTGAATGAAGGGCCCCTTGGCACTGCTGTGAATGCCCTGAGACACGTACTCCTTCAGAGACTCCATGTAGTTGAAGCCCCCGTCGTTGAAGGTCTGGACGCTGCGCAGCCAGTAAAACAGACCGGAGATCCACTTGAGCTCCGGGTGCTCGGTGCTGCTGCACACGGCCTGGGGATCGGTACAGAAGTCAATGTCGTTGTATATCCCCGATCCCTTCCCCATGAAGTGGTTGAGAATGCCGTAGTTGGAGATGCCGGTCAGCTGGATGGCCCCGCGACCCCACCAGCAGCATCCCTCCACGTCCGTGCGCCCTGCCATGTTGGAGGTGGGTGTGTCCACCAAAGCCCCTCCCAACTGGCCTTCGTAGGCGTTGCAGTTGCCGTCCTCGCAGGGTGCGTAGGGGTTCCAGTACCCCGTGGTGGGGTACTTGCTCTTGGGACCGCACACCAAGGGCGGCGGAGCGCCCCACCACTTGGCATTGGTGGAGGCCGCGAAGGTCATGTCCGGGTCGACCTGGCACCTGTAGGGGGACTCGGCGTAATCCTGGTAGGACTGCCCCAGTTGTCCGCAGGAGTTGGCAATGGGATAGCCCCCGTCAATCATGTCCCAGTTGTTCTCATCGCACACGTCGTAGCGGATGGATTCCTGCATGGCTTGGGCCAAGAAGGCAGCGAGGTTGACACGCCCGTAGGCCAGCTCTTCTTCGCTGGTGTTTTCGCCCACAAAGAAGCGCAGCCCATCCACCTCGTTTTCAACCATGCGGCGGATACCCGCAATCATGTCCTCTAGCTTGTAAACGGTGGAGGTGGTCCAGGAGGAATCGGGTTGTTCGGAGACAAAGACTCCATCTTTCCCCGGGGATTCCAGTTGCGGTCTCCTCTCTTCCAACTTCTTCACAAGGTTGTCCAGCGCCTCCATCTGTCCTCCTGGAGGGGTGGGTCCTGGAGATGGGGTCGGGCTGGGTTCTGGTTCCGGTTCCGGTTCCGGTTGCGGCTCTGGCTCTGGCTCTGGCTCAGGGTTGGTTGGGCTGGTGGGGGAGGGTGCGGTTCCTACCAATTCCCATACACCCCACTGTCCCGTGGTCGTGGGATCTTCTCCTTGTGTCCACCACTTAGCACGGTAGATGTTTCCTTGATGCGTCACTTCATCGTTGCCCACGTAGACCTTGGACGCATCCCATGCTGGGGGCACGTTGTCTGGTTGCGGTTGGGGCTCTGGTTCAGGCTGTGGCTCTGGCACAGGCGAGGGAGAAGGTTCTGGCACTGGCACTGGCGATGGAGATGGTTCCGGTTCTGGTTCCGGTTCCGGTTCCGGTTGTGGTTGCGGCTCTGGCTCTGGCTCTGGCTCAGGGTTGGTTGGGCTGGTGGGGGAGGGTGCGGTTCCTACCAATTCCCATACACCCCACTGTCCCGTGGTCGTGGGATCTTCTCCTTGTGTCCACCACTTAGCACGGTAGATGTTTCCTTGATGCGTCACTTCATCGTTGCCCACGTAGACCTTGGACGCATCCCATGCTGGGGGCACGTTGTCTGGTTGCGGTTGGGGCTCTGGTTCAGGCTGTGGCTCTGGCACAGGCGAGGGAGAAGGTTCTGGCACTGGCACTGGCGATGGAGATGGTTCCGGTTCTGGTTCCGGTTCCGGTTCCGGTTGTGGTTGCGGCTCTGGCTCTGGCTCTGGCTCAGGGTTGGTTGGGCTGGTGGGGGAGGGTGCAAGTCCCTCATGCTCCCAGACCCCCCAACGACCCGTGGTGGTGGGATCCTCACCTCTGGTCCACCACTTTGCACGATAGATGTGACCGTCGTGTGTTACCTTGTCGTTGGCCCAATATGTCTTGGATGCATCCCATGCTGCTGGGCCTTCGCCTGGCTGTGGCTCTGGTTCTGGTTCCGGTTCCGGTTCAGGTTGGGGCTGAGGTTGTGGCTCAGGCATGGGTGTAGGTGTGGGCTCTGGTTGTGGCTCTGGCTGCGGTTGTGGTTCGGGTTGCGGTTGTGGTTCGGGTTGAGGTGAAAGGCTTGGCACAGGTGTGGGTGAAGGTGTGGGTCCGGTCCCTTCCCCAGTGATCGACACATCTGCACAGTTCCAGAAACGCTCTGGGCTACCTACCCCGTCTTCAGACATGTGGGCACACCTTGCCAAACCGCCCCCCGCTGCCCTCCAGTTGGAGGCAGGAAAGTCCACATCATCGTATCCTGGCACCTCGCAACTGTTGGCGGTCATGTAAAACCATTGGAGGACGCAATGGTCGCAAGAGATGCCCTCAGGGAGCCTGTACTCCATTTCGAATCTCATTCCTCCAGAAGTGGGCAACTGGGCACTGCTTTCCGAGGAGAGGGACCCATCGTTGGGTGCAATGTAGCCTCGCTCTGGATAGTTGGGGTCCACTGGGGCTCCGTACTTGAGGTCTCTGACAAAGGTCAAAGGATGCGCATCAAAACATTCTTGTGTGACCGCATTGGCATCTGGGCAGAGCTTCAATTCCACGTGTCCTCTGTGGTGCGCAGTCAGGACGAACCGGATGGTGATGGTTTCTCCGGGCTGGAACTCCCCCTGAATGGCAAGCGGCAGGTCACCCCCATTTACTGTCTTGGGATGGTCGTAGTTCCTACCCTCCACCAGCCCGCACACCGCGGATGGACCTCCACGGTTGAGGCAGTGTGGGCAGGATTCGGGTCGGGGCAGCTGCGCATTGGGATCGGAGGACCACCACACGCCGTCTTGGTTTGCCACGAAATTCCTCGACCTCGGGAACTCGAGGAATCCGTGTCCTTCCGCTCCTTCCCACCATCCAAAGGCAGACAGCAGGAGTGCGGCGACCGCGGTGATTTTGCTTCCGCTTCGTCGCGTCATGATCCTTGTCCTTTCCCCTTCGATCGGTCCCGATCGCCTTGCTTGTGCTCTGGTGTCGCAGGTGGATGTTGTCTTGAGCGCGGACGCGAATTGACGCCGTTCCTCCCCCCCCTGGGCATTATATACCGTGCCCAGGGTCGTCCGTGTCCCGCAGAGGAAGTGGGGTGGGAGGAGGGGTATCCTGGGGAGGATGGGAGGCGATTCCTCGTCGGGTCCCCGAATGCCAGTTTCCGTCGTAGGGTCACTCAGATCTGACCCATCTTCGTTACCCCATGTGATACGAAACGTTCCCAGGCACATGCAGGTTTTCGATCGAGGCTGGGCAAGCCGGGGTGATGGGGGAGGACGAGGCGGTCGATCCGATCAACCCACCGTTCCACGACTGGGAGTGCCGCCCCCGTCCCTTTCAAATCCATGCTACAGCCCCCCGTTTCCAGCCTGTATCCATCCCCCGGGGTGAGGTCGCACCTGCCGGACCCAAGGGAAGGTTGCCTGCACGTTTTCGGGAGACGTGCCCAGGCTGTAGCAGAAGGGCGCGTGGCACATGGATCCGTATACCGGTCGACCGTTGCTAGGGCTGTCGGTAGGGTCGGACAATGGATTGAAACGGCGATCCTGAAAGATACGATGCTGGGGTTGCAGCCGGACCCTCCTGAGCCCACGTTGCGACCAGGAATCCAGAGGGAATGAATGTGTGAAAGCTTAGCAGGCGAAGAAGGAACAAAAAGCCATTGAAAACGCCTAACATTTGGCTCTGTAGGAGAAAGGATAGAATAGGGGGTTAGAATCCCTGTGAGAACTTCCATGGGAGAGAGAACCACACATCACACGTCCTGCACTGCTACTTGTGATTGACCCAGCACCTGCTCGCCACTCAAAACACAGCCTGTGCAAGTCGTGGAAAGAATAACTCACTTCTTATCGGAGAGCGGATGAAGAACCAAATATAAGGTTGTAGAATGGTGCAAGCGTGGTAGAGGATCAAGGCCACGAACACACCAATGCATGGGAGCATTTTGAAGTACGAACTTCAAGGGCAGGGCAGTAGAGGCAAAAATGAACAATAGATTTCCATGGCTACTCATCGTGGCTTGTTCCAACAAGTATTGCAGCGTACAGAATATTTGGAAAGAGCGTTGTTTTACTCCATAAATTCTCATATTATCTTGACAGCCAACTCATGTGATCTGCTGTCCAGGTCTGCACTAGATGCATGCAAGTTCATAGTGATGCAGTTTGATCCTTGGTTGTGACTGCAATATTAGGTCATTGTGGCAAGCAATGTGCATTGCTGCACACACTTGGTCCTTGCTTTGCCTAGTCGGTACATGGTAAGAGTCACAGTATGCAAAGGCTTGACACATCAACATATGCTACGTGGATACTGTTACCCCACTGCGAAGTATGCGTTTGGCCTGTGCTAACATTGAACGCTCATGTGCCTAGCCCTGTTGTACCCGGAAACATGCAGTCACTGGCCCTTGATTTACGAGAATGCACCTAAGTTCGGGGGGTCATGTCGCCTGCATATGACCATTTCTGCGTGACATTGATCTTTTGTCGTAATAAGCACACTCCACCTGCATCTGCTTCTTTATGGAGCAGTGCATAAATCATATCCTTCTTTGTGCATCAGGTTCAAATTTACAGTTCTTGCTTTCTGTGGCCACAGTAGACCTGCTGCCTGCTTGAACAGACGTGAGTTTACAAGTGCGTGGAAGTCAATGGGACATAGCTGAGACATAAAGCATGCAGTTTTTGATGGCGCAAGTCGCATACTGTGAACGTAGGAAGGACAGAAAAGGACACGGCGATGCTCCTTGAGAGGGATAAAATCAAAGGGATGAGCGACTCGGTGAGATCAGGGCATATGTGCACAGCCTCTCCTTCTTCTAAGAAATTAAAGCTATAACATGTACTCCCATTTGAATGCTCAAGATGAAATCAAGCTAACTGCATAGATCCTATGACCTAGGGAACAAATTCAAAGCATGTGCATCAAGTCTTGTAGAGAAATGCAGAAACGCTCTGGTGCCAAAAAATTCATTTACCGAATAGTATGTCCAGTATCAGATCAAAGTTCTGCGCCCGTTGCGGCCCGCCATGGAGATCTGGGCAGTCCGGACGGCCGCGATTGACCACACAACTGACCTTCTGAATGAAGGGCCCCTTGGCACTGCTGTGAATGCCCTGAGACACGTACTCCTTCAGAGACTCCATGTAGTTGAAGCCCCCGTCGTTGAAGGTCTGGACGCTGCGCAGCCAGTAAAACAGACCGGAGATCCACTTGAGCTCCGGGTGCTCGGTGCTGCTGCACACGGCCTGGGGATCGGTACAGAAGTCAATGTCGTTGTATATCCCCGATCCCTTCCCCATGAAGTGGTTGAGAATGCCGTAGTTGGAGATGCCGGTCAGCTGGATGGCCCCGCGACCCCACCAGCAGCATCCCTCCACGTCCGTGCGCCCTGCCATGTTGGAGGTGGGTGTGTCCACCAAAGCCCCTCCCAACTGGCCTTCGTAGGCGTTGCAGTTGCCGTCCTCGCAGGGTGCGTAGGGGTTCCAGTACCCCGTGGTGGGGTACTTGCTCTTGGGACCGCACACCAAGGGCGGCGGAGCGCCCCACCACTTGGCATTGGTGGAGGCCGCGAAGGTCATGTCCGGATCGACCTGGCACCTGTAGGGGGACTCAGCGTAGTCCTGGTAGGACTGCCCCAGTTGTCCGCAGGAGTTGGCAATGGGATAGCCCCCGTCAATCATGTCCCAGTTGTTCTCATCGCACACGTCGTAGCGGATGGATTCCTGCATGGCTTGGGCCAAGAAGGCAGCGAGGTTGACACGCCCGTAGGCCAGCTCTTCTTCGCTGGTGTTTTCGCCCACAAAGAAGCGCAGCCCATCCACCTCGTTTTCAACCATGCGGCGGATACCCGCAATCATGTCCTCTAGCTTGTAAACGGTGGAGGTGGTCCAGGAGGAATCGGGTTGTTCGGAGACAAAGACTCCATCTTTCCCCGGGGATTCCAGTTGCGGTCTCCTCTCTTCCAACTTCTTCACAAGGTTGTCCAGCGCCTCCATCTGTCCTCCCGGAGGGGTGGGTCCTGGAGATGGGGTCGGGCTGGGTTCTGGTTCCGGTTCCGGTTCCGGTTGCGGCTCTGGCTCTGGCTCTGGCTCAGGGTTGGTTGGGCTGGTGGGGGAGGGTGCGGTTCCTACCAATTCCCATACACCCCACTGTCCCGTGGTCGTGGGATCTTCTCCTTGTGTCCACCACTTAGCACGGTAGATGTTTCCTTGATGCGTCACTTCATCGTTGCCCACGTAGACCTTGGACGCATCCCATGCTGGGGGCACGTTGTCTGGTTGCGGTTGGGGCTCTGGTTCAGGCTGTGGCTCTGGCACAGGCGAGGGAGAAGGTTCTGGCACTGGCACTGGCGATGGAGATGGTTCCGGTTCTGGTTCCGGTTCCGGTTCCGGGTTTGGTTGCGGCTCTGGCTCTGGCTCTGGCTCAGGGTTGGTTGGGCTGGTGGGGGAGGGTGCAAGTCCCTCATGCTCCCAGACCCCCCAACGACCCGTGGTGGTGGGATCCTCACCTCTGGTCCACCACTTTGCACGATAGATGTGACCGTCGTGTGTTACCTTGTCGTTGGCCCAATATGTCTTGGATGCATCCCATGCTGCTGGGCCTTCGCCTGGCTGTGGCTCTGGTTCTGGTTCCGGTTCCGGTTCAGGTTGGGGCTGAGGTTGTGGCTCAGGCATGGGTGTAGGTGTGGGCTCTGGTTGTGGCTCTGGCTGCGGTTGTGGTTCGGGTTGCGGTTGTGGTTCGGGTTGAGGTGAAGGGCTTGGCACAGGTGTGGGTGAAGGTGTGGGTCCGGTCCCTTCCCCAGTGATCGACACATCTGCACAGTTCCAGAAACGCTCTGGGCTACCTACCCCGTCTTCAGACATGTGGGCACACCTTGCCAAACCGCCCCCCGCTGCCCTCCAGTTGGAGGCAGGAAAGTCCACATCATCGTATCCTGGCACCTCGCAACTGTTGGCGGTCATGTAAAACCATTGGAGGACGCAATGGTCGCAAGAGATGCCCTCAGGGAGCCTGTACTCCATTTCGAATCTCATTCCTCCAGAAGTGGGCAACTGGGCACTGCTTTCCGAGGAGAGGGACCCATCGTTGGGTGCAATGTAGCCTCGCTCTGGATAGTTGGGGTCCACTGGGGCTCCGTACTTGAGGTCTCTGACAAAGGTCAAAGGATGCGCATCAAAACATTCTTGTGTGACCGCATTGGCATCTGGGCAGAGCTTCAATTCCACGTGTCCTCTGTGGTGCGCAGTCAGGACGAACCGGATGGTGATGGTTTCTCCGGGCTGGAACTCCCCCTGAATGGCAAGCGGCAGGTCACCCCCATTTACTGTCTTGGGATGGTCGTAGTTCCTACCCTCCACCAGCCCGCACACCGCGGATGGACCTCCACGGTTGAGGCAGTGTGGGCAGGATTCGGGTCGGGGCAGCTGCGCATTGGGATCGGAGGACCACCACACGCCGTCTTGGTTTGCCACGAAATTCCTCGACCTCGGGAACTCGAGGAATCCGTGTCCTTCCGCTCCTTCCCACCATCCAAAGGCAGACAGCAGGAGTGCGGCGACCGCGGTGATTTTGCTTCCGCTTCGTCGCGTCATGATCCTTGTCCTTTCCCCTTCGATCGGTCCCGATCGCCTTGCTTGTGCTCTGGTGTCGCAGGTGGATGTTGTCTTGAGCGCGGACGCGAATTGACGCCGTTCCTCCCCCCCTGGACATTATATACCGTGCCCAGGGTCGTCCGTGTCCCGCAGAGGAAGTGGGGTGGGAGGAGGGGTATCCTGGGGAGGATGGGAGGCGATTCCTCGTCGGGTCCCCGAATGCCAGTTTCCGTCGTAGGGTCACTCAGATCTGACCCATCTTCGTCACCCCATGTGATACGAAACGTTCCCCTTTTTTTACTGGTAAATTGGCGGGGTGTTTGTGTTCGTAGATGCAAAACCGAAGGAAAATCCCCGGGTTCATGCATCCCCGACCCCTGATTGCTCAGACCGATAATCGCGGGAGGGTCGAAGGAGCATGGAGAAGATACCGAGTGCATGAGATGACTCGATATAGATTCTTCCCTTGCAATCTCGATGATGTGTCGTATCTTGGATTCACGAGCGAACGATAAATGGGGGTTTCAAAAGACGTTAAATATGTCCTCGGATGAACGATAGAGGACTATCGAGGAGCATTGTAGGTGGAAGGGATGGGACGAATTGTAGGTGCCCTAATGGGAACCGACCAACGGAGTTTTCGCTCAAAGAAAGACAAAACATGGTTATGGACCTAGTAGGAGCTTTCATATGTAACAAGTTTTAACGAGGACACACAAGAAGGTTTCAGGATTTTTTTTGCACGCAAGTGCATGTTGCAACCAAGCAATGTGTTGTTCGAAGTGGCCGAAGCCGAACGAGGCATAGCAATCCAACGGTACACGCTATAATTCCGATGACAAAGGCTTTCATACCAGGGTGCGCTCGTTATTTGGAGGGTTCTTGATTGAGGGAGATATTGACTTGTGAGGTTGTGCGTCTCCCTCGCTTATGTATGCATGGTCAAGTATCCTCTGAATAAGCCCTATCAACAATAGATGTATTAGGTTTTCACTCGATGGTATGCTTTGCAAAACGATGGGGCGGAAATTTTTCTAGACAACCCGGACCATCAATGATCCTATCTAATAACTACTTGCTCTTTTTTGTGCACAAGCCCAATCACAGCAGTTACTCTACATTGTTCGATGAAGCAAAGACAAGCGAACCTTTACTGGAATCATGTCCAACCTTTTGTAGGAAAAGGCTTGGCATTGAACACGCGAACCACTTTTTACATTAGTTTTTAATTCATAAGCGCAAACCATGAAAGTCCATGACACATACTCAGGCAAGGATCTTGCTCGATCTCAACTGCTTCGTCTCAGGGTACCTTTTACAAAGTAAATGCCGTGGGGTGCGATACGATAGAATTCTTGCACTCTTATCGTTGATTGAGGTGTGTTGTCGAAGCCCGTTGCACTTCAACTACCATTTGTCCTCTTTCGTCACAAACCCGGGAGTGTCATCTTCATCGATGCACGCAATGTAGGGATTCGTAATTGGTGGTGCAAAGGACTTGGATTGCAATATTAAACGACTCATCTTGCTGCCAGCTTTATGTTGGGTTACGCGCTGGGAATCTGCGAGGAATAGGAAAGAGGTGCTTGGAGGTTGGCGTTCATCCATTCTGTGTTGCTTTCCCATCGACCCATCCCCATGGACGCATTTGGCGAGGAATGGGTTCCTTCCCAACCCATCATTCGTTCCTTTCAATTGGAATTCCATATGCCTTTCCGAACCGAAAACGTCTCGGCTTGAACCGACGCCACATCCCAGGATTGCGCGCCAACCGCCGTGGCTATGGCGGCGGCCACTTCCCGCATCGCACGCGTCCCCGCGGGACGAGGAAGGTGCGTGTGCGAAGGAAGAATGAAGGAAAAGGATGGACACTTGTGTTGCGACGGGAAGGAACGCTGCTGGAGGGACGAAGAGGAGACCGCCCAAGCCAGCACACGCAAGGACGGTCTGGTGCCAGTGGGCGCGTTTTCGATCCTTGTTTGTTCGATCGAGACGGAGCAAAGACGCGTCTTGTGAACTGCCCCAGGCTGACATGCGCCTTGCGATGCTTCCGTCGTCAAAGTGTGGCTCGTGAGGAATCCCTGGTCGCACGATGCAGGAGCAAGGCGTTGCGACGCGGATTCCTCCTACCTAGAAGTGTGGTGGGAGACATCCAAAAATATAGCGATGGTACGAACCGAACGCGGAATCCGTGCTGCAACTTTCGAACCGGTTTCTAGGGGAGGCTTCCGAATGGCTGATCAGTCCAACTGACCATGGAACGCGGACGATGAATGCGATGCGCAGAGGCCTGCACCTTCCACCGGAATGTTGTTGCCAAGGCAATCGCAGAGGACAGGACGTCAGGAGGCCAGGAAGGTATGATGGAAGCTCTCAGATCGGATGCAGAGGTTGTTCAGCTGTATAGAAGTCCGGCAATGTCGGAAACTGCAACAGCTACTCTCCTGAAGAATGTTCAAGCGAGAGTTGGTGGGAACGTCATTTCCATCCATGCAGAGCAATGTTACAACGTTGCTCTCTCAGAACCGCTAACTGCAGATGAAGCAAAGACGTTGCTTTGGCTATTGCAAGAAACGTTTGAGCCGGAGAAGCTCTCTGGTCAAACCAAGCTGAAGGAGAGTGGCACAGCCACGGTGGTGGAAATTGGTCCTCGCCTCAGCTTTAGCACTGCCTTTTCAACCAATGCAGTGTCCATCTGCCACTCCTGTGGTCTGCACAAGATACTGAGGTTGGAAAGATCGATGCGATTCCAGATAGAGACAGCTGGCACAAAGCTATCAGATGCTGATACCGCCCAGTTTGCGGCCATGGTCCACGATCGTATGACCCAAACTGTGTATCACAGACCCCTCGCCTCTTTTAAAACGAACAAAGTCCCTGATCCCGTCATCACAATCCCGGTCTTGGAAGGGGGCAGGCGAGTGCTAGAGAAGCTCAACAAAGACATGGGCCTGGCTTTCGACGATTGGGACCTAGACTACTACACGGCAATGTTCCAGAACGAACTTAAGAGGGATCCGACCAATGTGGAACTCTTCGATATAGCTCAATCCAACAGCGAACATAGCAGGCACTGGTTTTTTCGGGCTCAGCTTATCATCGATGGACAGCCAGCACCCCAGACACTCATTGACATGGTAATGGAGACGCTGGAAAGAGCTTCCCACAACTCAGTGATTGGATTCAAAGACAATTCCTCTGCGATCAGAGGATTCAAGACCACACCTGTTTTCCCTGTAAGTCCTGGAGGTCCGTCTGCGCTTGATCTCGTGGAAAGGGATTTGGATCTCCTTTTCACTGCTGAGACGCACAACTTTCCGTGCGCTGTTGCTCCCTATCCTGGTTCCGAAACCGGAGCAGGTGGGCGTATCAGGGATACTCATGCCACTGGCATAGGCTCTCTGGTGGTTGCCTCTACTGCAGGATACTGCGTTGGTAACCTAAGGCTTGACGGTGCGGTTGAAAAGTGGGAGGATAACGCCTTCGTGTACCCTAGTAACTTAGCGTCGCCCATTCGAATTCTGATTGATGCTTCCAATGGGGCTTCAGACTATGGGAACAAGTTTGGAGAGCCTCTCATTCAGGGATACTGCAGAACGTTTGGGATGCGCACACCCAGCAGTGAGAGACGTGAATGGTTGAAGCCCATCATGTTCAGTGCTGGTATTGGACAAATCGACCACAGGCATCTGGAAAAAGAGGATCCGGAGATTGGAATGCTGGTCGTGAAGATTGGCGGGCCTGCTTATCGTATCGGAATGGGTGGGGGAGCAGCAAGCAGCATGGCGTCTGGTTCCAACGATGCAGAGCTGGACTTCAATGCGGTGCAACGTGGGGATGCTGAGATGGCGCAAAAGCTGTACCGAACTGTCCGGGCATGCGTTGAGATGGGCGAACACAACCCCATTGTCAGCATTCACGACCAAGGGGCAGGAGGAAACTGCAATTGCGTTAAGGAGATTGTTTATCCTGCAGGTGGGGAAATCGATATTCGTAAGGTTGAGGTAGGGGATGAGACATTGTCTGTACTTGAGATCTGGGGTGCCGAATACCAGGAGAATGATTGCCTTCTCGTCAGGCCAGAAAAGGAGCATGTTTTGAAAGAAGTGGCCCAAAGAGAAAGGTGCATAATGACAGTGATTGGACACGTTACAGGGACAGGCCGCATTGTCGTGAAAGATAGCCGGGCGCTTGCCGGGAGCCCGACGCCGGAAGATCTTGACTTGGACAAGGTCCTCGGCAAGATGCCTCAGAAGACCTACCGTTTCGATCGTCAATCCCCAACACTTGTGCCGTTTAACTTTCCGGAAGGAGAAACTGTCACTTCTGCTTTGCAGCAAGTGCTCCGCCTCCCTGGTGTGTGTTCGAAGCGATTTTTGACCACCAAGGTAGACCGCAGCGTCACAGGCCTTGTAGCTCAACAACAATGTGTAGGTCCTTTGCTTCTGCCTTTGGCAGACTGTGCCGTGATTGCACAAAGCCACCAGACTTTCACTGGCGGGGCCTGTGCGATAGGAGAGCAGCCCATCAAAGGCCTGCTCTGCGCTGCAGCGATGGCTCGGATGAGCGTTGGCGAAGCCATTACCAACCTTTGCTTTGTGAAATCAACCGGATTGAACGACATGAAGGCTTCAGGGAACTGGATGTACGCTGCAAAACTTGACGGGGAGGGTGCGCATTTGTACGACGCTGCTGTTGCCTTGAAAAGTGTGCTTATTGACCTGGGGGTAGCCATTGACGGTGGAAAGGATTCACTTTCCATGGCGGCGGCGGCGGGGGACGAAGTGGTGAAAGCGCCAGGCTCCCTTGTCATGAGTTGTTATGTCACCGTGCCAGATGTCACAAAGAAAGTCACGCCGGCCCTGCAACTGCCAGGGGAGGGGAAGCTCCTGCTCGTGGATCTGGCCTGTGGTTGCCGCCGTCTGGGCGGCTCTTCCCTTGCACAGGTATACAAGCAGATTGGAAACGAGACCCCAGATATGGAGGATGTCTTACTTTTCAAGGGGGCGTACGAAACCATGATGAACCTCCTGGATGCGGGTAAAATCACTGCTGGACATGATGTTTCAGATGGTGGGTACATTACATGTTTGCTAGAGATGGCGTTCGCTGGTAACACGGGGATCCGTGCCAGTCTTCCGGAGGCACCTCATGGGGAAGGGGGTGAACTTGCAGCTCTCTTTGCCGAGGAACTTGGATTGATCCTTGAAGTCTCGAGCGACAATCAGGAGGAAGTTCTGTCTGCTTTCAAGGAGCGCGGCATACCTTGTGCCTGCATCGGCGATGTCAGGTCAGACTCTGAAATTATCGTCTCTGTTGGAGGGAACGACCCTGTAGTAGTGGGGTCTGTGTCTTCCTGGCGGGCCGCGTGGGAAGAGACCGCCTTTCGCTTGGAGAAGCTTCAAGCATCCGAACCGACTGTGGATGCTGAGCAAAGCATCCAGGCGTCACGTGAAGCACCTATCTGGAAGGTGCCTTTCACTCCCCAGTACACCCCAGTTGAAAAGCTGAAATCTGAATCCAGACCGAGGGTGGCAATCCTGAGGGAAGAAGGCAGCAACGGCGATCGCGAAATGGCAGCGGCTTTTTACGCGGCTGGTTGCGAACCATGGGACCTCACCATGAGCGACCTGCTCAGCGGGCGTGCAGTGTTGAAGGAGTTCCAAGGCCTTGTGTTCGTTGGGGGCTTCAGCTATGCGGACGTCCTGGACTCGGCAAAGGGCTGGGCTGGGAGTATTCGTCAGAGCCCTCGGCTGCTGTCCCAGTTTGACGAGTTCTACCACCGCCCTGACACGTTCAGTCTCGGCATTTGCAACGGTTGCCAGCTTATGGCCCTTTTGGGTTGGGTACCTGGGAATATCGAAGGGGACAGGCTGATGGATACGGATCAGCCACGGTTCATCCACAACAAATCGGGGCGTTTCGAAAGCCGCTACGTTCCAATAAAGATCGAGAAGTCCCCGGCAGTGATGCTGAAGGGGATGGAAGAGACGGTCATGGGCGTCTGGTGCGCGCACGGGGAAGGTCTTGCGTACTTCCCGAACCAATCAGTGTTGGAGGAGGTTGTGCAAGGGGGCATGATTCCCATCCGGTATTGCGACGCCACGGGCACGCCAACCGAATCGTACCCGTACAATCCGAACGGTTCCCCTTTTGGCATCGCAGGGCTCTGTTCTCCGGACGGCCGCCACTTGGCCATGATGCCACATCCGGAGAGGAGTTATCTTTCATGGCAGACTCCATGGGCACCATCAAGTGCTGGATTGGATCCCTACGGTCCTACCCCGTGGATCAAGATGTTTCAGAACGCACGGGAATGGTGCGAATCTCGCGCCGTGTAGTACCATCTTGTTTTGCACGTCTGTTATTGCGGCTGTCCATCTTCTGGTCCGCCTCGCTCTTGCCTTTCCACGTGTTGGATGTGTGTTGCGGCACGGGAGAGGGATCCTGTCATGATTTTCCCCACCCTGCCATCCTGTTCCATCCCTTCGAGTGGACGGGAACCTCTTCCCCTTGCGTGCCACCATCTGCTTGTCCCATCCCCCTTTGTTCCCACGTGTGGTGGTTCCCTCCCCCATCGATCCCTTTTGCATGCTCTTCCTCCCTTTTCGGACGAAGGGAGAGGTGGATCCCATTCGAACCGTTCCGCGCCTACGAACGAGGATGGGTTCGGAAGCCGTGGACGCACTCGTGCTGCCCTTGGCACCCGTGGCACGAGCCATGGGATTGCCAGACACGCGTGGAGGAAGGCTGGCCATCCTGCTCGCGGCGTTCGCGGCGGCGTACGCCTTGGGATACGCAGGAGGCAGGCTCGGATCCCCCGACGCCGAAGACGCACTGGCGCGTTGCCACGACGAAGCGAAGAAGGCGCAGGCCTGGATCGTGGAGCGTCGCAGCTGCGCCTTCGAGGTCGAAAGGGACGAGGACGCCGATCAGATGGCCTGGGAAGCGGCGCAGTTCTTCGCCAGATCCGCCGAGTCCTGGACGTCCAGCTGCGTCTACGTGCAGGTGGGCGTCGGAAGCGATCCTGCGAGGATGCAGGAGCACATTCAATCCGCGTTTCGAGACGGAGATCCGATGCATGGATGCTTCAAAGCCTTGTTCGTGGATCGTCACGAACCCATCGATGCGCTGCAAGCCACCGTCGGCGCGCACGGCGACGAGTGCGTGTTGGTCCAGCTGCCGTCGAAGCCGTCGGAGAAGCAGCAGGAGATGGCCAAGAGCGTCGGCGAGCTGCGCGGCTTGCAGCCCGATTCCGCCTTCTTCCTATCCTGGAACGGTCTCGATGGCTTTGGTCGCGACACCAACGCCAGCACCTCGACGGGTTGGACGATGGACGCCGACGCAGCGGTGCGTCGTGCACGCATGGACGTGGAAGCTTCGGTGCAGGCGACCCTCCAGGACGTCCAGAGGCTGGAGAAGGACGGATACGCGGTCCATGCGCTCGGAAGAGGCGAAGACGGCGCATTGGGATGGGCGCTTCGCATCGATGGAGACCTCATGCCGGCCGCTTGGAGAGCACCTGGCGACCTGCAGGCCTTCCTCCTGCTGGCGGTGAAGCAGGAAGGTGAGTTCAAGCGCGAATGGGAGCGTGCCATGGGCGTGTGCGTGGACGAGGAATGGGACCAATCCCGTGCGTGCCGATGCGTGCCACGAAGGTGGGAGAACCTGGGACGTGCTTGCAGGGGTCGGGAACCGACGCCCACCGCGGTGGATTGAAGAGACGCCACGTCCGGCCTCGCGCGCACGAGACCCCTCCATCGACCGGACACCGCGACGCACCATGGCAGGCGACCAGTGGGCGGAGGAAGTCCGCACCTGCAGGTCCCGCACGTGCCTGGTGGCGTCGCACCTCGCTTCCAGGCGTGCACGACGCCCACTGCATCGCGACACGTGACCTTGCGGGACGCCACGAACGAGGATGGATGCGTTCTTCGCCTTTGCTTCACGTCTTCGATGCTTGGTCGTGCCCACGGGATCGCCACGCCCATCCGCGAGGTTCCGCCTGGACCGACGCTTCACGTTCCGTGCGTCGGTCCCGACACCTGGGACCCCTTGGGTTCGTACAGCGGCACGAAGGGACATTCTTGGTTCCGCTGCAACCAATTGTCTTCGGACCAGACGGCACCGTCGCTCTCCACCACGTGCATGGTGTACGCGTGCCTGGACTTTTGGGAAGTGTTCTCTCGGCTGAAGTGCCAGAGTTGACCGTGCAACAGCACCGCCGTTCCGCTCTCCACTTCCAGCGGCACGTATTCCCGCAGGTCCAAGGCTTCCTTCGCCACCTGTTCGTCCACGAATCCCACTTGGTCGTCCTTCTTCACGAACCTGCGCGAGAGTGCGCTCCGATGCGAGCCAGGCAGGGCCCACAAGCATCCGTTGTCCACCGTGGCGTCTTCGAGTGCGATCCAGAGGCCCACCACCGAAGGTGGATCGGTGTACAGGAACGCGCTGTCCTGGTGCGGGACCACCTCTCCGCCGATGCCAGGTTGCTTGCAGATGTACATGGACTGCACAGGGACCGGTCTGCGGAATCCCAGCTCGCGACAGAGTGCGGACACGCCTTCGGAGCGCGAGAACTCCCGAAAGACGGGATCCAAGTCGTGGAGTGCGTGTCCGACCTTGTTCACGGCCAGGTTCTTGTCCACCGTCAGGGCACCCGATTCGTCGAAGGCTTTCTCTTCGAAGAAGAAGGCGATCCGATCTGCGCTTCGGAGGAACTTCTCGTCCGACGTGAGCTTGGCTTGTTTGGTGGTGGAGAAAACCGACGCCGTGGACGGTTCGTACTCGGACACGAGACGGTCCATCCTCGCGCGCAGGCGTGCCACTTGCTTCGGATTCGCGAATCCTTCCACCAAGGCGTACCCTCTCTCTCCCATCTGCTTCGCAGGGCTCGCGAAGGAGGACGCCATGGTGCGCCTCTCTCGCACGTGGCGACGTGCCGCGACCTCGTCCCACTCTCGATGGATCCTTCGCTCCTCCCCCTTTGGGGGTTCATCGCGAAAGGGCCTCCCTCCGGGTTCGAAAGGGAACGCGTCCGGTTCTCCACCGGGGACGTCGAAAGGGGAACCGATCGGATCGTCCCGTTCCTCCTCGTTCCCATCCCCCTCGGATGGGAGGAGAAGAAACACGCCTGACGGTCGGGTCGACACCTCCTTCCCGCGCTCGTTGTGGTGGCGATGGTGGTGGCGAAGAAAGGGGTGCTCCTGACCTGCGACGCCACCGTCAAGGTGTTCGTGCTGCAGCTGAACGAAAAGAGGGATCCAGACAAGAAGTTCGTGCTCGCAGATCTGGACGAAACCCACCTCTTCGTGCACAAATCCGCCGCAGAAGACATACGAAAAGAAGTCGACCACTTCCTCGACAAAAACACCTACCAGAAACCCGACAACGTGGAAGAGTACTGAAGGACGAGGCGGAAGGAGACGCGAACGATCCTCGACGGAGGAACGTCCGAATCGCAAGCCATCGCGGGGTGGGAGGGAGGAACGATCCCGTGGGTTCCTTCTCGCCCAACGCCGAACCAATCGTACGACCTGTCCTTCGCGACGATCGCCACCGGTACCGGAAGGCATGGGCGCGCCTGCGAGGAGCCAAAACCGAACGGAGGCGTGCACACCGGCGTAGGACATGCCTTCTTCGTGCACGCGGATCGACGCGCGCCCGCGTGGACGACGCAGGGATTGAAGAGCGGACCCCGCCCGGCGAGCGGTCGATGATCCAGAGAAGAAGAAGCACGAGGATGCCGTCTGCATTGCACCGAGCCGTCCGTCCAAGTTGAACACGTGCACGACGCGCGCCCGTTGCGCGACGGGTGCGAGATCTCTTCGTCGTGCCGGCGGGAGGAAACGTCCGCGATCCTTCCAGGGTCAGGACGAGGTGCCATCGTCCGGTGGTGCGGTGCTCGCGTGGGAATGGCTTTGCGGGCCAGTTGGTGCGCTGTGGATCACTTGCCGATGCAAAAGCGGGCGAAGACGTGGGCCAGCACTTCTTCTCCCACCTCGTCCCCGGTGGCCTCGCCGAGCGCCATGGCGGCGGCTCGCAGGTCGACCGTGAAGCAATCCTCCGGCACTTCCATTTCCATGGCCTGCAACAAGTTGTCCAGCGCCTCTTGTGCCCGATAGAGGGCCTCTATCTGCCTCTGGGACGCGGCCCACACCACCCCGTGTCCGTCCGCGCCGTCCGGTCCGGCCACCAGCTCGGCCACGGCCGTTTGCAGTTCTTCCAGTCCCGTCCCGTTCACGGCGCTGGTGCGCACGACGCATCGGAACGCGGCGTTCCACGGTTCGGGCAGCACCAGCTCTTGTCCCATCCGTTCACGTTCCAGCATGTCTGCCTTGTTGATCACCAGCACTGCGGGCGGGGAACGGGCGCCCAGGGTCGTCGGCGACCCCGGTGGATCTCGTTCCGTAACGATCGACGTCTCGTTTCCCCATATGACGCGTGCGATGCGTTCTTCTTCACGGCCCCAGCCCAGGACACCGTCGACGACCAGGAGCACGGCGTCGGCGGCCTTGGCCGCCTCTTCGGCGCGTGCGACCCCGATCTTTTCGACGTGGTCTTGGGACTCGCGTATGCCTGCGGTGTCCAGGAGTCGGAGGGGTGCGCCGGCGAGGGACGTGGTTTCGGCTTCCACGACGTCGCGTGTGGTCCCGGCCGTTTCCGACACGATGGCCCTTTCGCAACCGGCCATGGCGTTGAGGAGGCTGCTTTTCCCTGCGTTGGGCCTGCCCACGAGGGCCACCGCGGCACCCCTCTGCAGCACGAGCGACCTCTCTGCGCTCTCCTTGGCACGTTGCACTTGCCTTCGGACGTGTCGGGTGCGACGCAGGATGGATTCCCGTTCCAGCGGTGGGATCCCGTCGGCGTCTTCGAAGTCCACCCTGGCTTCCACCTCCACCATCATGGCGATGCAATCGTCCCTCATCTCTCGGATCCGCGCGGACGCGTCTCCACGGAGTCCGGCCAAGGCGGCGTCGGCGGCACGTGGCGTGCGGGCTTGGACGAGCCGTTGGACGCTTTCGGCTTGGGCCAGGTCGATGCGTCCGTGGAGCACCGCGCGAAGGGTGAATTCACCCGGCTGGGCCATCCTCGCGCCCGCCTGGAGCGCGCATCGGAGCACCCTCTGTGCGCACACGCTTCCACCGTGTCCGTGCACTTCCACCACGTCTTCGCGGGTGTAGGACTTGGGTCCGTGCATGGCCAAGAGGAGCGCCTCGTCCACCACGCGATCGGAACCGTCCACCACGTGTCCGTAGTACACGCGATGGCTCCTGGGCAGCCAATCCACATCGCGCGACTCTCCTTCCCGGACGGGACGTCGGAACATCTTGGCGCCCACCTGGAGCGCGTCCCGTCCGGAGATGCGCACCACCGCCACTGCTGCACCTGGGCTCGCACCGGTGGCCACGCCGGCGATGGTGTCTTGTCGATGCATGGGATCTTCCACAGCCTCTTCCGTTCGTTCCTCGTCGGATGGGATCGGTCGCGACCCCTTCGAACCCCCTCTTGGTTCCGCCATTCCGCGTCCGCGTCGCGGGACGTGCGCTTCGGCAAGGCGGATCGCACGGGATGGCTTCGAAGCACGACGACATCCCCATGGCTTGGACGCCCTTCCGACGCACGGACCCGCACGGAGGCAGGTGGTGGCCGCGTGGCGCATGGATCCCGTGCGCGAAGCAAGCGTTGGGGATGGTCCTCTGGTTGCCCGTTCGCGCCTGCTTCGCTCTGGTCTTGATCCTGTGCTTCGCCGGGATCTGTGCCTTGGCGATGCCACCGCCTGGATCGTCCAGGAAGGCTTCCGTGCGGAACAAGCGTTGGGTGGCGCGGCTGGGAAGATGGGCGGCTCGTGGCGTGTTGTGGACGATGGGCGTCGCACGGATCCACGTGGTGGACGTGTCCGGGAAGCGGCTCCAAGCGGCGGGGGTGGACGACGATTTGATCACGTGGCCGGAAGGAACGGACGTGGACGATCCAGGACCTTGTCCCTGTGCACTGTGGGTGTCCAATCACGTGTCTTTCGTGGACGTGCTGGTGCACATGGCCTTGAACTTTCCCAGCTTCGTGTCTCGGGAAGAGACCGGTCGGACGCCGCTGGTGGGCGGCATCGCCAGGGCCATGGAATGCGTGTTCGTGCGTCGCGAGAAGGTCGACGGATCAGGGAACGATCCGGGGAACGCCGTGCGGGCCTCCCAGGAGCTCGCGAGGCGCGCACGTCTCCGTGCCCAGATGGTGGAAGACGGTCGTGCCGACGTGGACGTGCAGGCACCGCCGGTGGTGGTGTTCGCCGAAGGGACCACCAGCAACGGACAGCAGCTGTTGACGTTTCGGACCGGTGCGTTCCTATCGGGGAGCTGGATCCGACCCGTGGTGTTGCGTTACCGTCCGCTGTGGTGGGCGAGCTTCTCTCCGGCGTGGGAGAGCGTGTCTGCGGTCCAACACGTGGTGTTGATGTTGTCCCAGGGTGCCTATGGGGTGGAGGTGATCCGTCTCCCACCTTGTGCTCCGTCTCGGATGAATCGTGGGGATCCCGTGGCTTTCGCCCAGGCCGTGCGTGCCCGCATGTCCCTGGCCAGCGGTCTGCCTTGCGTGTCGGCCACCTTCCAAGACAAGCGTGCGTACCACGCGCACCTCCGTTCGCGTGTGAACAAGCCATGCGACCTGCCTTCCTCCCCTCCGAACCGGAGGGAGAAGGACGCCTGAGAGGGGGGGTGGCACCTGGGCTTCGACCCAGGGGATCCGATCCACCTCTCCCTTTCCCTCTCCCTTTCCCTTTCCCTTTCGGGAACGGGGGGGAAAAGAGAAAGGGGGGGAAAAAACACCCCTGGCCCCCCTTCGGTGGATCTCGGTTCTCCACTCGACCGATCCCACTGGAAAGGGAAGGGAAGGGAAGGGAAGGACCGACGAAGGTCGAAGACGTGGACGAACGGAACGAAGAGCATGCCAGGGACGGCGTTCGACGGATCGACGTGGGTGACGGGAGCGCAGGTGGGCGCACTGGCCCTGGGAAGCGTGGCGTCCGTGGCCGTCAGCGCAGCACTGGTGCGCAAAGCAGCGCTGGAAGAAGCCACGAGAGACACGAGGAGACGAGGAAAGAAACCCACGACGAACCAAAGGGAAAGGGTGCGCCTGTCCAACCGGAGGAACGCACACAAGCTGGAACGGAATGCCAAGGATGAGACGGAAGGCGAAGGACCGAACCAGGTGGACCCGGAATCGAAGGAAGAATGAGACGAGAAAAAACAAAGCCAGGAACCAGGATCGGTGCTTGATCGGATGCCCAAAAAAAGACGAGCGGAGACGATCCGGAACGGATGCGAAAACGCAACCACGCGTCCCACCCTTTTTTATTCGCGATCTTCCGTAGGGGAGCCGGAGGTGCGGATCGCTGTCGGAAGGATGAACCCCGGTGCAGATGCCGAGCGGACCAGGAGAACGAAAGACGGCGGTGCGCCACCGCCCACGAACCCACCGCCAGCGACCAGGAGACGAAGAGGAAGGTTCAGATGGCCCACGCCTCGAGCTCCTTGCGATCTTCGGGGCCCACCAAGGGTCGACTCAACGTTCCCACCATCAATACACCGCAGTAGGGACATTCGGAAGAGATGATCTCGTTCACTTGGATCTGGTTGCGTTCGATCCTGCGACTCACCTCCTCCAGCTCTTCTTCGCCGTCGGGGATGCTGGCGCCCATGGATGAAAGACCCGCAGGCAGCTGCATGTACTGACGCTGCAGCTGCGCCAACTCCTTGCTGTCCTGGGCCAATTGCTCCTGCATGCGTTGCAGACGAGCACGCAACTCGCCGCCTTGCATCTCCGACACCTCCTGCAACAAGCATCCTTCGTGAAACACGTGCGTGCACGGGAACACGAAGAACGGATGGCAACTCAGGAGGTCCGAAGCCGGCGCACGAGCGGTGGGAGGACTGGGACCCAACATCGTCTTGTTGCACACGCTGCAACGCGTCTCTGGGGTGACCTCCACGCGCCGGCAGGGGAGGTCGCGGAGATCCTTGCGAATCACCTCCGCCTCCTTGGTGGCGCTGTCCATCTCTCGCTTCAGCTCCTCGATCTTCAGGCTGTACTCCTCCAAAGCGTCGCCGATGGCCCCTTTCAAGTCGTCGATGAGAACAAAATCCGGAAAGAAGGGAAGGATGTCCTCCAGCTTCAACAAGCCGTCTGTCTCCTTCAGGAAGCTCACCACGTTTCCTACCTGGTCTCGCGTCGAACCCTCGGATTCCAACAGGATGACATGCTTGGCGATCATCAGCCAAAGCTTCCTTCGCATCCCCTCGTCGTCGACGGGCATGTCAGCCACCGTCTTGGCCAGGTCCAGATCCACCTTCAGCGCCAAAGACACCGCCTCCTGGTACATGCCCTGCGTGGCATACAAGTGGCAGCACGAGCGCAGCCTTGCCCGCTCTAAGCACAGCCTGAGAGCATACTGGACGTCGTAATAGGGCTCCCCCGTGGGCTGCACGGCGTCAGACAAGTATCGCAACAGGTTCATCTCCGTATCCTCTCGTGTCAGTAACTGCAGCATGAGGTTGTGGACGGCCACATCCTTGCACTTGTGTCGAAAGATCACCACCTCCAAGTAACGCCGTGCCTCTACCTCCTGCTCCGTGGTGCGCGAACCAGGCTTCTTCGATTGCTTTTCACTCACAAGCAGGGCGGGGAGAAGGTGCTTCGGATCCAACTGCTTGCCCATCACCAACCAAGCATCCACGGTCTCCGTCGGGGACAGCAGAAACAGATCTGGACCAAATTTGTACCACAGTTCGGGGGAGACATGCGGGTGCCTCAGGACGGATATGGCACGTTTGGCGTTGCCCTCCTGAATCATGTGCATGCATGCAACGTCGTACATGGCCCTAGCCGTGGCGTAGTAAACCAGCTCTTCGACGCGCCCGTAACCGGCCAAAAGGTTGAGGGTGGTCCCATCGTCCAGATCGTCCTTCTGATCCATCATGAAGTCCTTCAACTCCTCCACTGCAGCCCTGCTCCCAGGTGTGGAAGGCTCACCGGGTGGTATCTTAAGCTCCTCCTGGTACGTGGCATCCAAGTACAGCTCGAGCAACCAAGTCGCCAGCATGGTTCGCTGTGGTCGTTCTGACCTTGGGAGATTGTCCAATTTGCGAAGGAGGTACGTGCTCAGCGCTCCTCTGTGACCCGTGCGAATGAGGCGAAGGGTGATCTCCTCGAACCTCGGACCGGCAACCTGACTGCATCGCGCCCAAAGCGCGGCTGCAGCTTCGAGGTCCTTCTTTGCAAACGCCTCCTCAGCCTGCTTGTTGTAAACCGTGTCCTTCTGGCTTTGGGTCCGACAGTGTTGTATGGCCAGGTACCACTCCTTCCTTCGGAGGTAGATTTCCCACATGTCTTGTCCCTCGTCGTACAGGATGATTTCGAAAATCGTGCTTTCGTTGAAGGAGTAGACCGCCCCGGTCGCTTCGTCCCTGACAAGCGCAATCAGACCCTGGTTGAAGTACTCGTCGAAGATCAATTCTTCGCTGACCCGGTTGAGGGCGAGTATACGGTCCTGGTACAGCAGCAGGTAGTGAAACTCGGTCACTGCAGCCGAGATGGGGGTCTGGGAAGGTCTTTCTTCCTCGTGTGCTTGATCGCCCAGGAGGGGATACGGGATGAGCTTCTGATCGGTGACGAACGCTTCGATCGATCCCCCTCGCGTCTCCCCTTTGCTTTTGCCTACTCCAAACCTTCCGCAGTACAGCCCGTCTCCGGTGAGCCAGACCAGCCTGTCCGCGGTCTTGTTCTTGGTGAGGTACACGTGCAGTTCCGAGTGCGGTGTTCCGTTCACCACCAGTTCCCCTGGCATCTCCACAAAGTGCTCTTCCCCGGCGAACACTTGTTCGAGCGTGGGTCCCCCTTGGAACACGTACAGGCGCGTGCTGGTGACGACGATGGCGCAGACTTGTTTTCCATCGTCGAAGGTCTCGAGGTGGATGCCTTCTATGTTGCAGGAATGTCCGCTCAGCGTCCCGACCAGTTTGACGGTGATTTTTTCCTTCCTGGCCGTTGCATGGGCGTTCCCACTCCCTCCAGGATCCTCCACCACGCACTCGTAGACCGTCCCTCTGGCGGTTCCCATCACGAAGTTCGTGCTTGCACCCCTTCCCATCGCTTTTCGATTCCACGCCACGGCAGTCACCACCTGTCCTTTGAGCCTCGGCAATGCACGCGCTCGTTTCGCTTTGGTGTGGCAGACGTGGTGCGTGGTTGGGTTCCTTCCTTCTTGGTCGCTGGTCACCACGGCGTGCACGCCGGTTGGATCGCAGAACACCCTCCTCACGCGGGAGGGCGCCGTCCACACGTCCTGCGAGGTCGTTTCCGCCTCGTTTCGCAGGTCGTAGCGCGCGAGTGCGCCACGTGCGGTGCCGAGGAGGATGGCGTCCGATCCTGCGGCCAAGCTGGTGGCGGTCCCGTGTCCTCTCGAGGCGCTTCGATCCAGCGGTGCCACCGCCGCTCGTCTCCACGCACCGAAAGGACGCGCCATCTGCGTCCACGAAGACGAAGACGGGACCGATTTGCGCGACAAAGGCCCATCTCGGCCTCGGTCCATGCCGTCCATCCCGTCCCAACGCTCGCGTGTTTACGTTCGTGTTCACACAAGAACACGTCGGGGAGTCCCTTGGGAGGGAGTTGTCCGGGTCTACGGGATCGTCCATGGGGATGTACCTCGGTACCATCCGGGTGGTTCGTTCCGATCAACCCAGGTGGGAGAATCTGCTCCCCATCCCACACACATGGGTCTGAGGGAAAAGTCCCAGAACGGGCGCCAAGGGACGGCACGACTCGTGTGCACCATGGACAGGGGTGGTGGCATGGAGTGCATGGGACGGTCGCACTGCCTCGCCCGGATCCATGTGCTCGGTTCGAGGGTCAGGAGGGAAAGGGAAGGACAAGCGTGGAAGCTTGGCGTTGTGCGATGGACCCATGACCCTACGAGCGATCGGAAACGCAACGCAAATGGAACTGTTGAAACACAAGCAATCCAACTTGGAACCCGGTGATGTGTGACTCGCCTGTCTGTGAGTTTGGAAGGATTTGCCAGGTAGTGGATGAGTGGTAACAATGATCGATCCCTCTCATTCAAGACCACGGAGAAAGACGATTCGGTCCACGCCACTTCCTTCACGATACCCGCCTCGAACCCATTGCAAGTTGGGAACGAGGGGGAGTGGAGGTTTCCCACGCATCCCACAGCCCGTGGGCACGGCGAAGCGTGAAGGTAGGATCTGTACATGGACACCAGCCACGTACTTCCATGGAGGGAGAGGAACGAACGGTCCGCATCCCTCCTTCCCTCGTCCGAAGGGTCATAACGCACGGGGCATACGAGGATGCCGCGGTCGAGACCGACTTCGGAACCGAAACAAGCGTCTAACCAAATGAACGAAAAAAAGGAAGAGGGATCGAGGGAACAAAGAGAACAAGAGAAACAAATACCATGGGAACAATCAAAGAAAGATAGAGCCATGCGAGCGATAGCGCATCCGAACCACCATCTTTCCACCGCATGTGCCTTGTCATGTGCACCGAGCGATGCGCATCTTCGTGGTCGGTGTGGTCCACCCAACGCGTGCAAGAGACGTCTTCACATGTCTTTTCCATGCTTTGTCCGTTTCATCTGCCCGGAAATACGCATACAAGCTTGATAAGTCGCTTGCGATCCACTCCATCCACCGGCCTTGAAATTCCGTAGCGCCAACGCCCGCCGAACGAGTAGATCACCTCATGCAAAGTCCGTCTCGTCATTCCTCTACCCCAACGCCGCCGCGTTTGCGTGGCGTCGCGCTTCCATGTTCGTGGACCACGTGATCCCACACATACGGAGGGCTCCGTCCGTCCATCCGTCCATCCATCCGTCCATGTGGACCGAAGTTAAGTTCCAAGTTTAGGATGTGGTCGGCCATGATGGCGCTGTCGCTGTCGCTGGCTTTGGCGATGGCGGACGGAGGCCGTGGCAGGATGGAGCTGGAAAGGTGCGATCCAGAAGGGAGCAGAAGGGTACGTCGAGCGGTGACGGAGGCTCTGACGCCGCCTGGAGGGCTGGGAAGCTTCCCCGGCGATTGCCTGTTGCACGTCGACCGTGACGTGTGGAAGACCTTCGAGCAGAAGAAGTTGAAGAAGCGTAGAACGAGATGGACCTGCGGCTTCTGTGGGAAGCAATTCCGAGGGGAGAAGTACTTGGATCTGCACATGGCCAACCGACACGCTGGAGAAGCGCGACCCGAGGCCGACGTGTGCCTTGCAGACCTCTACGACGTGCTCCACGTGGACGCCTTCGAAAGAGCCATGGCGTACGATCGCAAGGGAGAACGGTGGAGGCAAGAAAACGTGGTTTGCAGACCAAGGGAGGTTCAGAAGCGGAAAGAAGGATGCGAAGCACTCGCGCAGCAATGTTACCCACCAGAAACCTCCCGGGAGTTGAACCTCATGCATCACAGATTTCTGGAAGAAGTGTGCACGTTTCATGCTTGTGGCGTGCCCGGGAAGCCATACGCAACCTTGGCACCCACGCACGCAGCCGCACGCGTGATGAAGACGATTGGGTTGATGGCCACGCTACTCGGGGTCCTCGTCTTCTACGGGCTGGTCTTCGTGGAACGTTGGCAAGCACGCATCCCTGGAGATCTTCGAAGAGTCACCGCACGCAACCGAACCCGGTCGCAAAGATTGCGACGTTGGATGTGGGCTCAGCTGCCACTTGCACTGCGTCGGAAGCACAAGCCAGCCTAGCGAGGATCCGGGTTGGATGTTTGCGGCTCCTTTTCCTTCCCATTTCACCATGAATAATGAGTCCGTTGCTGCCCTTCTTGGCTTGGTTCCGACCCTTCCTGTGGGTTTGGGCTGTGGGACAGGCGTGATCCGAAGCGACCGGTTGCCGACGGAGAGCTGGACGCATCCAAGGCGATGTCTCGCTTCGATCCCTCCCACCACGTCCAGGCTCCTTCCACGTCCTGGGTGCGACGTATTGCTCTCTCGTGGGATCAGGTACCGTCCTGCCTCCATGTCCCATTGCCTTGACTTCAGGGTCGCACGAGCGTCCACTTCCACCCTCGACAACCCCTTTGCTCCAGGGGCGGAAGTGCCCGGGGACGGCGACCCATGCGTCGTCTGAAATCCCTCCCAGAAGGCGTCGCCGTTGGCGCGCTCGTCGCACCGTCGCGCGCTTCTTTCGAACCTCCATGGCGGACGGGAAACCGCCCGTGGCCTTCGGATTGAAGGTGCAGAAGCGGAAGCTGCCCGTTCCTGCACCGATGTTCGCGGTGGAGGACGAGAGCGACGACGAAGCCCAAGAGGAGCCAAGGACCGTCGGTCCAACAGGAGACCCAGCAGAGCAGCCATCCGAACCAAAAGCAGAGCGTAGGTGCGAAACAACGAAACAAACGGGCGAAGAAGAGAAACAGAGGACGTCCAAAATGGCACGTGCGTCCCTGCTTGGACGCGAAGCCAGCCTCAACTACTACATGGAAATGGAAGCCAAACGGGAAGAGCAGAGACAGAAGTTTAAGGAGGCCATCGAATGGGAGAAGGTCGAAGAGGAGAAGCTCCGAAAGAAGATGGACACGAGGAAGAAGCTGCTTGAACCCTCCAAGCATCACATGGAAGATTTCATACCCGAAGATGAGAAGGCCAAGTTCTTGGCCAAGTGCGGGGACGCATCAAGCAAAGCGAAAGCAAAAGAGCTAGAGGACGCCAAAAGGATCAAAGCAGACAACGTAGGACACAAGCTCCTGGCAAAAATGGGATGGAAGGAGGGAGAAGGGCTTGGGACCGGCACCTTGGGAAGGGCAGATCCATTGCAAGCAGCTGGGCAGACCTCTACAAGACTTGGCTTGGGAGCCGCGAGAACGGAAGAGGTCAAGGAAGACGACGACATCTACACACAGTATCGGAAAAGGATGATGCTTGGGTACAAGCACCGTCCCAATCCCTTGAATAATCCCCGTAAACCATACTAGCAAGGCAGAGGTTGGGCCGGTTCACGTCCTGCCCAGTGGACAGCTCCGCTTTCATCATCGTTGGAACATCCCCTTGGGGGCTGCCTCCGTTGGGGACTGTACAATGGGGTCCCAAACCTATTTGTGTGCCAGAGACTTTTGGTGGCTGGGAACAGAGCGATCGTCAGGGTAGGGGCAGCCAGTTCATCAAGGCGAGCCATCCCTGGATATCGCAGGCCACCCGGAGGATCGCGCACGTGATACCTTTTCCTTGAACGGATACTCCTGTCAATCAGACTGAGTAAGTCTTTCACGAATGCACCAGGTCGTCCTTTGACTTTGGCATCTCTATCTCGCATGCCTTGGCACTGGGCTGGTCTCCACTTGTATATTGTTGCTCACAATATCGATTGCATCACCATTCGAACGTACAATGCATAGACATGCCCGTGCATGCCGTCCCCTTGGGTACGTGGCCAGTGGTCCAAGGGCGTTCTTTCTTGCGGGACGCTACGATCACAAATGCGCGCAGGAACTAACCCTGTGCATGCAGCCAAAGCTTCCAGCGCGGTGTGGTGGGTGTCAGCAGGATCTTGCGGACGTCTTGACCGTTCAACCTGTTTATTCGTCCATACGTGGCATCCTTCTCTTCCACCTGGAACAAGGCATCTTGGGAGAGACTCTTGTCCACATGGAGACACTTTGTCACGGACGAGCTTCCTGTTTTTTGTGTGGAGTACGACTTGATGTGGGGTTTGGCTTCCATACAAGCCCTGCTGGTTTGCATCTTCGAATCGGGGAGCTTCCGGCTCCCTTGTGGACCCTCTGGCAGTTGGGGAGCACGCCTCATGCGTCCACGGAACAGGTTTGGCGTGGTACACCCTCCCTTTCACAGGGAGCCACGTGTGTATCAATCACCGCAAGGTGACGCCGTTGCAATCATGGCATGTGGGTGCACCTTTGGAGGGTTGAAAAGTTGCCCCTGTCACCATTGATCGCTTATCCAACAAGTGGCAAGACCCCTTTAACGAGGTGGAGGCATGCATGGATGAAGCCATTCTCGCCGAGATCAGTACTTGGTCCGAAGGAGGATTCCCTTGCAAACACCTTCCTTGTGCAGAACAGAGGAGCATGGTGGGCTGGGATCCATGTCAAGAGGTACAGTTACAGGACGGCTGAAGAAGGCGTGTTTGATTCCACCTCGGCAGGACGAGCGACCAGCGGATGACAACGCTCGCAAAGCGTCGGATGGTCGTCGAATGTGCCCACCAAACTGCTGTAGTTCCAGCAACGCTCACACTTGGTCCCGTCGGCACGATCCACGCCGATTTTCACATGGCCGACGCCTTCCAAAGATGTTGAAGTCGCGTACTTCAATGCACGAGCATCGAACGCGTCCACTGGCACCAGCTCCACACCCGAAGTGATAAACAAGCATCTCAGCTCGTCCACTCCGTTCTTTGCTTTCTGGAGGTTCTGCAAATACGAAAGAAGGGCAGGGTCCTCCACGCTCAAGATCACTTTTGCCTCCAAGCTTGCACCAATGGATTTATCTGCGCGTGCCAATTCCATTGCTTTATTCACTTCCCCGCGGATCAACAGGATCTTGTCCCACATATTCACCGCATAGCTGTCCAAGGAGATCCATTGAGGCTCATCGGCAAACCAACCCATCTGAAAGATCGAGTCAAGCGCCTGGCCATCCCTCTCCACCTTGTATGGTATGGCCAAAAAGGCATCCTCTGCCATGTGGGGAAGGACTGGGGCGATGCCACGCAAAAGCACCTCTAGCACCGCATGGAGAACGGTCTGACATGTGCTTCTCCGTGGACCACCTAGTGCATCTATGTACAATCGATCTTTAGCGATATCCAAGTAAAAGTTGGATAGCTCTGTCACCGTCAATCTCTGCATTATGGAATAAAATCGCGAGAAAGAGAAATTATCGTAGGCATCAGTGATCTCCCCTGCGACTCTGCTCAACCTGTACAGCATGTACTTGTCCAAGGCTGGGAGTTCTTCATAAGGGACTATGTCCTTCTTGGGATCAAAATCATGAAGGTTTCCAAGCACAAACCTGAGTGTGCCTCTAATCTTTCTGTACACTTCAGAGGTTTGCTTGATAATGTTTTCCCCAATGAGTACATCGCCCGTGTAATCAACCGAGGCCACCCAGAGTCTCAACACATCTGCACCATAGGGAGGCTCCAGCTTCTGGTTCTTACCCCCCTCGATGACCTTGGTAGGATTCACCACATTGCCCAGGGATTTGCTCATTTTCTGACCCCTCTCATCCAGCACAAATCCATGAGTCAATACTGACTTGTATGGGGCGCAGCCTTCGGTGGCCACTGAGGTGAGCAAACTGCTTTGAAACCATCCCCGGTGCTGGTCCGACCCCTCCAAGTACAGATCTGCAGGCAAACCAAGGGTTTCATTCTGTCGCAGCACGCCAGCCCACGAAGAGCCGCTGTCAAACCAAACATCCATGGTGTCTGTGCCTTTCACATAGTCTTGTGCCTGCGCTTTGAAGGGCTCTGGAAGCAGCTGCTCTTCAGACATGCTGAACCAAGCATCGCTCCCTTTCTGTGCGATGATACTTTTGACGTGTTGCAAGGTTTCATCGTTGATGAGAGGTTCGTTCGTATCTCTGTGGTAGAACACTGGGATCGGGACACCCCAAGTGCGCTGCCTTGAGATGCACCAATCTGTCCTACCCTCGGTCATCCCAGTGATCCTCTTCTCGCCTGCTGCGGGAATCCACTTGACCCCCTTGATGGCTTCCAGCGCTTCCTGGCGAAATCCCTCCACGGAAGCAAACCATTGTTCTGTTGCACGAAAAATGGTCGGTTTCTTTGTGCGCCAATCGTACGGGTACTTGTGCGCGTATTCCTCCTCCTTCAGCAGGGCCCCCACTTCTGTAAGCGCATCGATGATGGCCTGGTTACCATCGCCCAGCACATTGAGGCCGGCGAATCTACCTGCCTCTTCCGTGAAGTTCCCGTCTGCGTCGACAGGAGAAAGGGCAGGAAGGTTGTTCTTCAGGCCCACCAGGAAATCCTCGGCTCCGTGACCAGGGGCGGTGTGCACTAGCCCAGTGCCTGATTCTGTGGTGATATAATCCCCGCCAATAACGACCGCGCTGCTCCTTTCCATGAGGGGGTGCCTGTACGTTATGCCTTCCAAGGCCGAGCCCTTGAAAGTGTCCACCAGCGTCAAGGAACAACCTAAGAGTGTGCCCAGTTGTTCAGCCAATCCTTCTGCCACCAGCAAGAATTTGCCACTGGTTGAGGCATCACCCCCTTCAATCTTAGCGAGCGCATAGTTCAGATTCGCATTCACGCCAACCGCCAAATTCGCGGGTATGGTCCAAGGAGTGGTCGTCCAGATCGCCACCCCAGTGTTTCCGCGGTTTTCCTGCACAGAAACAGGGGCAGTAGAGGGTACATCCTCCACTTGGAAGGAGACATAGATGGAGCGCGAAGTGTGCCCTTCAGGATATTCGAGTTCAGCTTCTGCAAGTGCCGTTTTCGATGAAGGGCTCCAGTGGACAGGTTTGAATCCTCGATAGATGTGCCCCTTCAAGAACATTTTTCCAAACACTTCGATTTGGGCCGCTTCATAAGCGGGGTCCATGGTCAGGTACGGCACGTCCCAGTCCCCCCAGATCCCATACCTTTTGAATTGCTGTTTTTGTGCCTTGACGGTCTTTTCTGCGAAGGCTTTGGCCTTCCACCTCAGCTTCATGGTGGTGAGTTCCTTCCTCGCGTCCGCATCCAGTGATTGCAGGACTTTCAGCTCGATGGGCAAACCGTGGCAATCCCATCCGGGCACGAACCGGACCTTGCGACCACGAAGAGTCTGGTACCGACAGATGAAATCTTTGAGTATCTTGTTGAGCGCGTGTCCGATGTGGAGGTCTCCGTTTGCGTACGGAGGGCCGTCGTGGAGCGTGAACGGCTCTCGACCTGGTTCTTCCAGTGCTTTTTCGTACACCTGGGTTGTGCGCCAATGTTTTTGGATTTCGGGTTCTCTCTGAACCGCATTGGCCCTCAGGTTGAACTTGGTTTGCGGGAGGTTGACGGTGTCTTTGTACGCGCTGTTTTGATCCGTTCCGCCTTTCTTCTTGGCCTTGGGTCCGTCCGACTGGACCGCAGCACGCGCCGCCGTCCTGGCCCATCGCCACGCCGCTCCACTTCGTCTCACCAGCCTCAGTTCTCCCACGTTCCACCTTCCCGCCATGGTATCCGATCCTCCCGTCCTTCCCAGCTTCGCGTGGGTTCGCGTCTGCACACGCGAGGTGGTTGCAGAGGCCTTCGCCATCGCCTTGCAATGCAAACGCACGTGGAACCCTCTGCACCCTGCTTCGACTCCACCACCTCCATCCACTCCCTCTCTGTCCCTCCCCACCCACACCACAGGGGGGGGGGTCTCCTCCTCCCCTATCCAAGGCCGCCTTCCACGGAGGAGGCACACACGTCCACGAGGAAGGCGATCCTCTCTTCACGTGGAATCGAAACCATGGAGTAGGAACCAAGGGACGGATGGAACGGGATCCATCGGTCGGGAATCCCGTGGAAGGGTGTGCATGCGTGCATCGCCCGCACCCGTGGAAGCTTCGTAGACCCCTCCTTGAGATCGTGCCGTCGAGGCTCAAGCATCTACGCCCTCGCTCCCAGCGCATGGATCGCTACGTGCGCACGAATGAGGGAAAAACGAGCGAGGGATCCAATCGAACCCGAAGGGGAAAGGATACACGTCGAAGCATTCAATCCCAATGGCACACTTGCATGCACATTTGCGCGGGAGAACTCAAAGCAAGCCAAGGCAAAGCTGCGGACAAGGACGACGACGATTGGGCGCCTTCCACGCACAAGCGACATCGCCCGTTGCACGAATGAGCAACCGTCCGTGCAAAAACGCCGATGACGTCTACAATGTGGACTTGCATCATGACGGTGCTGGTCGACTTGCTCGTACAGTGAAGGTTTTGCATCAAATACATAGTTCCTATACTTTGGAGGAGCGCTTTTGCCTACTTGCTACGCAAGGTCGCCGCAGGTCCTAGTAGGAGCGCGTGCGCCGGACGTACGCATTTTGCAAGCTTTCACAGGCCTCGCAACAACACTCCTTGAAGGGGTGCGTATGGTGCACGAGCTGGTCTCGCACCACTTGTTTGCATCATTGCAATCTAAATGTATCCCATCAACGGAATCGTCCGTGCTTTTCGCCAGCATCAAATGTTGCATGCTTGCAGAGGGGGAGAACGGTTTCGCTTGCGTTGGGTAACTCCACTTTGTCGTCGAAACAATGTTGTCCATCCACCTTCGGAGGGAAACGTAGCCAAAGGACATCTTTGACGTGCATGGGCGTCAATCCCCTTGCGGAGAACATCCAACCGCGTTTGGCTCTCCACTTGCTACGGAAGGCGCGACCTTCGCCGGTGGACGGCCTCGTAGAAAGCATCGCGGTTCGACACGCCGTGACGACGTTGTGGAGCTACGTGATCCTTCCCTTCGCTTTCGATTGGCACTCACCTCCTTTTCTAAAACAATCGGTCGGTTTGGAGAGCCCCTTTCTTCGGTTCGATCGAAAGGGGCTGTAGATTCCGTTTCAAAATCGAGTTTCGAAAGGGAAGACGAGGTGGCCTCGTCGTGAAGCGGGTGTGGCGGCCATGGCGCTGGTGCTGGACCACGGAGGCGGGAGTCTCAAAGTGGGATGCACGGATGACACTGCAGGACCCAGGGTGGTGCCCAACCTGAAAGCCAAGGTGAAAGGAAGGAGCGAAACCTACCTGGCGGAACAGGTCGAAGGGTGTGCAGACATCTCCAGCCTCCTGCTTCGAAGACCCTTCGATCGAGGACAGTGCGTCGCGTGGGATGGACAGAGGGAAATATGGGATCACACGTTTCGAGACGTGGTCAAAGTGGACCCTGGAGATAGGCCGCTGCTCATCACCGAGCCCATGTTCGCCCTCGACGCCCTCAAGCAGGAGCTAGACGAAACGGTCTTCGAAAAGTATGGGTTCCCTTCCTGCCTTGTCACCACCGCACCAGCACTCACCATGAAGTACGCATCCAACCGCTTCAAGGGACCGATCGCAGAGGGCGGATGTGGAATCGTCGTCGATGTTGGATTCTCTGCCACACACGTTGTCCCTTGTTTTGATGGCAGGGTGTTGAACTACGCGACCAAGCGAGTAGATGTGGGAGGTAGGGCTCTGACGCATTACTTGAAAGAGCTGGTCTCGTTCCGTTCCGTTGACGTCATGGACGAGACGTACGTGATAGACAAAGTCAAAGAAGAGACCTGTTTCTGCTCCTTGGACTTTGTCAGGGATCTTGTTGCTGCCGGGAGGAGGCGGAACCAAGGGCCTTTTTCTATAGAGTACGTTCTACCGGATGGCGTGAACATTTTGCGGGGCTTTGCACGTCACAAGGAGAATGGCGTGGCCATGGACGCGAGCGAGGGCTACCAGGCCAAGATCGCACGAGACCAAATCCTGCACCTGAACAACGAGCGTTTCGTAGTGCCCGAATGCCTGTTCAATCCGTCCTTGATTGGGGTCGACCAAGCTGGCATCCCCGAGGCAATCGTCCAAGCCGTCCAGGAAACCCATCCGGATCTCCACGGTTTGCTGTACGGCAACCTGGTCATGACGGGTGGGTGCAGTAGGCTTCCAAACTTTTGCCAGAGGCTGGAGCAAGACCTCCGTCCCCTTGTTCCGGAGCACATCGACGTCGGCATTGCAAGACCGGACGATCCGGTCACTTGCGCTTGGGAAGGGGGTCGGATGCTGGCGTGTTCGCCTGGCTTTGGCCGCATGTCGGTCACCCGGGAGGAGTACTTTGAGGAAGGCCATCGACGCATCCGACGCCGGTACCCAACCTGAATAAATCCCCATCCATGGCTTGGGCGTTCCTCGTGATTCGAGGAAGGGGCAGCCGGTTGCGATCGGTCCTTCCTGCACGAAGGGTGTCCATGGGCTTGTTCCCCACACGAGTTCCATCTCCATCACTTTCCTTTCGTACTTGGTGTCGGGACGGAGCGCACGGTCCCTTTCGCCATGGCGCGGCCTTCTTCCGCGGTCTGCAGCACCGCTTCCTACCCACGAAGGCGCGTGGGTTCGGAGCGGGAGCGTCCCGCCTCGTCCACGTCCGTCGGGCCACGCGGGCGCTGTTCGTTGGGCGCGTTGGCTCGCGAGCTCGCGAAGTTGGACGTCCTTCGCCGTGCAGGTTGGACCGGCATGGCCTCGCTTGTGCTGTTCGTTTCGCCTGCTTCTTCATGGGCAGACGTCGAATCGAACGTGTACGTGGGTCTGGAAGAACCTTCGGCGGTGCCTTTGAAGACGAAGCGTCGAGATCGCGAGGTGATCCAAGAGTCGAGAGCGGACCTGGACCGTCAGGATTGGTCCCACGAGGACTTGGCGGGCGGCATCTTTGCCGAGGCGTCCATGAAGCAGGCGGATCTGCAAGGTTCGGACCTGCGCACGTCCATCTTCAGCCGCGCCATCTTGTACAAGGCCAACCTGTCCGGCGTCGACGCCACCGAGGCGCTGTTCGATTACGCGCTGTTGCGCGGTGCAGACGTGCGCGGTTCGGTGTTTCGGAACGCCAATTTCGTGCGTGCAGACATGGGCGAGATGGACGTGACGGATGCAGATTTCACCGACGCCATCATTGACAAGTACGAGCTCAAAGGCTTGTGCGAAACCGCACGTGGGACCAATCCACACACCGGCGTGGACACCAGAGCGAGCTTGGGTTGCGAGACCGCCAGGTTCTACGAAGGATTCAACCGTGGCCAGCGCATCCAGCCCAAGTAGGTGCGTCAGAGCCCTCTCTTCACGTCCAGGACGTACACTTCGAACAGGAAGGGTTCCTTGGCGTGCACGGAGATCTGCCGACGTGCGCCGTAGCTGGGCGGACGTGGCCTCAGCCCTTCGCGGACGAATCCGAGCGACGGCGGCACCACCAATCGCCTCTTGGCTCCTGTACGCAGGCCGAGCAGACCTTGCTCCAATCCAAGGATGAGCTCGCCGTTCCCAAGGATTGCGCTCTCGGGTTCGGTTTCCACGTCGAGGGGTTGGAAGCCGACGCCTTCCACGGTGCCGTAGACGAAGTATCCGTTCGAGCGTCGACACACGTAATCGAAGACGACGCGGTCTCCGACGCGTGCACCTTCCCCTCTGCCTTGCGTCAGGTCCTGCACCAGGAGTCCGTTCTCTTGCTTCACGAACGTGGGTCCATATCCGCGGTCCGAAACGGAGGTGGATCCGTCGGACCGCTCCTCCAAGCCTTGGCGCGCGTCGACGGTCCCTTCCACGCCCAGGAGCGGCAACGTGACGACGCCATGCAACCACCTTCGCCGAGTCGATCGATCCTTCCATCCCTTGGGCGGCGTCCATCGCGACGTGCACCTGGCGTGCATGCTTCCCACCACCCCCTGCGCGTCGACGTCCACGTCGATCGAGGCTTCTGTCCATCGGATCGGATCGACCGTTCGTCACAGTTGCACCTGTGCGCTGTGGATCGGATGGGATTGGTTCCAGGCGAAGGCCGTACCAAGTCTCGCGTGAAGGACGGACGGATCGACGGAGGCGCACGTGAAAGGGCGTCATCCGCATCCGAAGTTGATGAGCGTGCACAAATCGTCGTCGTCCAACACGCCCACCGGCTTCCCACTGCGCACGAGCTCGGCGAACATGTCGTTGGGTAGCATCAGCTCCAAGCAGTACAAGCGTTCCACGTTGAGGTTGTCGATGCCGTGCCAGGTCTTGGGTGGAAACACGGCCAACGAACCCGGTTCCAAGTCGAACGAATGTCCTTCGGAGTGTCCCACGCCGCTTCCGGAAAGGACGAAGAAGAGCTCGTACCCGTCCTCGTGGACGTGGAGCGGCGTGATGTGACCCGGTTCGAACACCTCGACCCCGAACGTGGCGTTGATCTGCTGGTTCCGCACCGGATCGAACATGAGCGCCAAGCGATTGGTCTGGTTGGGCATCTGGTACGTGTCGACGTCCTTGAGCTTTCGCAAGCTCACCAGCCCTCCGTTCGTCCCATCCATCTCCGATCCTTCGAGGTCCGCATCCTCCGATTCGTCCGACGTGGAACCGTGCCTACGCTTGGCGCCTTCCAGCATCTGCACCACTTGGTCTTGTCGGAGCTTCCCGAGCGGACTTCCACTTTTCCAGTTCTGTTCCACCAGTGCTTGGGCGACGTGCAAGGCTTCCGACGTCCTCCTCTTGTGTGCGAGGTCTGGATCCACCAGGCACTCCGGGAGGTACGCCACAAGGCTTGCGAACTCCCATTCCACGTCCAGTCGTGGGTCCTTGTCTTTCGACGCTCCATGGCACGGTTCCAAGCTTCGGAGCACGTCCGGTGGGATGATGAGTCCGTCTCCTGCGCCCAGGTGGAGCTCCACTTCGTCCTCTTCTCCCGCCGTGAGTTCGGCACACCCTTCCAGGACGTAATGCAAGGTCCACGCTCCACCCACCCGTTCCTTGGGGTTTTCACTGGCGCGAGCACCGCAGAGCTCCAGTCCGAGTGCGAACGGCAGTTGGTCCCGTTTCGGCACGAGCAGGGGAGCCACGGCGCGTGCCTGTCTCCCCCTCTTCCGCACCAGCTCCGTTTCCACCATCTTCCTCACCACGGCTTTCCCTCCCTCCCCTCCCATGGACAGCACCGTCCCGCGCATGTCGGACCTGCTCGTGTGCTACGTCTCCGGTCTGCTTCCAGCCACGGATGCGACCACTTTCCTCGTCTTCGTTCGTTCGACACCTTCCCTTTGCCTCCCTTCCCGAGGGGGGAGGGAGATCTCGATCCAGACGGGGGTGAGCTATCGATCCAGACGGGGGTGAGCTATCGATTCGGACGGGGGAGAGCTATCGATGGGAAAGGAGAGGGGATGGGCCCTGGAGGCCTCCACGTAATCCACCTGGTGCCATTCCCGACACCAGGCGGTGTGGCGCACAAGCAAGGCCGCTTCCTTGGGAACGTGGAGCGCCCATCGGTTCGGAATCGGTGCTGGAAGGTGCACGTGTGCACATGGCGTCGAAAACCGTGCCCGGCGTGCAGGCCGAGGGAAGGAGACGCGGAAGCAACGGCATGCGAAGGGGTCCAAGGAGGGTCCAAGCGAACGTACGTGCTTTCCAAGAGATGGAGAAGGTGCGAACGGCAGCCTTCCCGAAGCCTGGACCCTTTCGAAGGAGCGAAGACGGCTTCGAAGTCACCGTCGTGGGAGCGGGACCAGCAGGACTCGGCGTGGCGGCCAGGCTGGCGGGGTTCGGCGCCAAGGTGGCCGTGGTCGCACCGGCGCTGCAATCGCCCTGGCCCAACAACTACGGCGTGTGGATCGACGAGTTCCGAGCCATGGGACTGGAAGAATGCGTGGATCACGTGTGGGAAGAAGCCGTCGTGCAACTCAACACCGGATCCGAATACACAAGACAACTCAACCGACCCTACGGAAGGGTGGACCGAAAAAAACTCAAGACCAAACTCATGCAAGAATGCATCGACAACGGCGTGCAGTTCCTCGAAGCCAAAGTCAATGGGGTGGAGCACCGTCAAGGTGCTTCCTACCTGAACATCGAAGGACAAGAAACACTGCCCACCAGCTTCGTTGTGGATGCCACCGGACACTTCCGGAAACTGGTGGAATTCGACGCCGAATTCAACCCAGGGTACCAGGGGGCGTACGGGGTCCTGGTGGAAGTGGAATCTCACCCATTCGACGTGAACAAGATGCTTTTCATGGACTGGAGAGACGATTACGTGGTCGATGAAGACATGAAACGGAGGTGCAAAGAGCTCCCGACCTTCCTGTACGCCATGCCCTTCAGCGAAACATACATCTTTCTGGAGGAAACGTCCCTGGTGGCCAGGCCTGCAGCTCCGTTTGAAGACCTCAAGGACAGGTTGGAAGCACGAATGAAACATCTAGGTATCAAAGTGAAGCACGTAGAGGAAGAGGAGTACTGCTTGATTCCGATGGGAGGGGTGCTGCCGAAGTTCCCGCAGCGAGTGATTGGGGTGGGGGGAACAGCAGGTATGGTTCATCCATCGACGGGTTACATGATATCCCGCGTCCTGGGTGCAGTTCCAGGTATCTCTGATGCCATTATGGATCAGTTGACTCTCTTCCGGCAAGGGCAATCTGGAAACGGGAACGGTCACTCTCAAGGGTTGATGAGGGCGTGTTCAGAGGTACAGGCGGAGGTTGCTTGCGGACAGGTCTGGCATGCCATATGGCCCTCTGAACGATTGTATCAACGTGAATTTTTTTGTTTCGGTATGGATGTGCTTCTGAGACTTGATCTGCAGCAGACAAGAGAGTTTTTTGATGCATTCTTCGGTCTATCTGACTACAATTGGCAAGGCTTCCTGTCTGCCAGGCTATCATTTGGGGAGCTTTTTATATTTGGGCTTGCTTTATTTGGGAATGCAAGCACAGAGGCGAGAATATCCCTTCTCGTGCAGGGTGTCCCGGGGCTCTTGCAACTCTTGCTGAACATCGCGAAGGGCTATCCTCAACCTGGTGACCTCCTGGAGAAGGACGAGGCACAACGCCTCTTGAAGGTTTAGGATACCCTTCACACACACCCGTACTCTTCTCGAACTTGGTAATGGGAGTCGGCTGACACCTTGTAATAAATTCTCATCCCGATGTCAAGAATCAAACCCATAGCAAGGAAGACCAGCCCGGACTGCACAGCCCAGGCGCAGAACGCCATGCATTCTAACAGCAGTGAGGTTTGTGCGCGGATACGAGCAGCAGCTGCAAGAGCACCGAGTGTCGCTGACAAAACCCCCCCTGCAATGTACGCAAGACCAAGTACGGCCCAAACATGCATGGGGCGGTCGAAATACCAGCGAAGGTAGACAATGGTCACCAAATCGGCCAGTACCCGAGGAATTCTTCCCAGGGCGGAATACTTGGACACCCCAGAATATCGTTGCGAATGAGCAACTTCTATCTCAGATACAGTGGCCCCGTTGATGGCTGCCATCATGGGCAGAAAGCGATGAAGCTCCCCATAAAGCTCAAAAGAGTGAGCCACCCAGGATCGAAAGGCCTTGAGGCTACATCCGGTATCTTGGATATTTACACCAGTTGCTTTTCGAATCAACCGATTGGCTACCCTCGACGGCAAATTCCTGACCAACGCATTGTCTTTCCTATCTTTTCTCCATCCACACACCACATCGAATCCCTTCCGATTCGGACCTCCGTTTTCAAGTTCGTGGATCAATCGTGGGATATCTGCCGGATCGTTCTGCAAGTCGGCATCCAAAGTCACCACCGTATGCCCGCGCGCCCTTTGGAATCCGGCGGACAATCCGGCGGTTTGACCGTAGTTCCTTCGAAACACCACCACCCTCAGGTTGACCAATTCGGTGGCCAATTGATGCAGCACCTCGGTGCTTCCGTCGGAACTTCCGTCATCGACGAGGATCATTTCGTACGATTTGCCCGTGCCCTGCATCCCTTCTGCAATCCTTCCCACCAGCACTCGAAGGTTGTCGGCTTCGTTGTAAACTGGGACCACCACCGATACCTCAGCCTGGACGGACACTTGCACTCGAGCTTCCGCCCGTCTTGCGGCATTGGATCGGGCCCTCTTGCCGCAGAATCCTTTGGTGGGAGGCAGAAGACCATTCTTGGTCGCACGCATCGCCTGCATGGAGCTTCAGACACGGTCATGGAGGTGTTCCAGGTGTCGGTTGCTGGTGTAGACCGAGGAGAGACGGGGGAACGTAGGGCAAAAAGGACCCCTTCGTCCCTCCTCGATCCATGGACATAGAAGGGGGGTCAAGATGCCCTTGGTTCCCCCCACCGTCTTCGCCTGAAGGAGGGCAAGGGCCCCGAGGTTTTTCGCGGGAACGAAGCGGATTGTCGCACGAGGTCGCTTCGACCGCACCTCCTTTTGCGTGGGTGTGGCTGCACAGAAAAGGACGTGTTGGGCGCGTCTGGAGCGTGGGAAGGTCGATGAGCGTCACTCCCTCGTCCGAAACGGTTCGGAAACGCCGGAACCAAGTGCAACCGACGTCCTCGACGGGATCCTATGATTCGCAAGACACCGCTACCACGCCCAGGAAATTGTTGATCGCCCACGATGATGCCGTCCAGATGGAAGGAGTCGCTCCGGATGCTTCGGTGGCGTTCATGCTACTCGTGGCAATACGCGTCCTGAGTGCTCTGGTAAACACAGTGCACGACTGTGATGAAGTGTACAACTATTGGGAGCCCTTGCATTATCTGCTCTATGGTTATGGGATGCAAACATGGGAGTACGGAGCTCAATACGCACTGAGGTCTTATCTCTACATCGTCCTCCATGCAGTTGTGGCTGCCCCCCTAGGTTTAGTCTTTGGGGCAGAACATGGGAAAATTGGCGTCTTCTACACCACCAGGGTCCTACTCGGTATCATGTGTGCGGTTACAGAGGTAGCTCTGTACAAAGGATTGATGAGTGCCTGCGGGCCACGGCCTGCCCGATACCTACTGTTCCTGTTGTTGTTTTCTGCCGGCATGTTTACAGCAAGCACGACATTGCTACCCAGCACACTGTCCATGTACTTCACCACGCTCGCATCGGCTGCTGTGTTGGACTACAGTCCAATTCTGGTTGCCGTGCATGTGATCACTGGAACAGTCCTGGGGTGGCCAGTTGCCGCCCTAGCAGCAGCGCCTCTTGGATTCTTTGTCCTAGTGGTTGGAAAGTTGACCAATGTTGTTTTGATAAGTGTGCTGGTACTCGCTTCCTTGGTGAGTCTTTCGGCAGTGGTGGATCAATTATTTTACGGTAGATGGACAGTGTCGCTTTTGAATTTCCTGGTGTACAATGCGGTGGGAGTAGACGGGGATGGCGGGAACAGTCAACTCTATGGCGTGGAAGGCCCACTCTTCTACTTGAAGAATGCACTCAACAATTTCAATGTGGTGCTGATGCTGGCTATGTCCTTTCCAGTCGTGGCCCTTCTCAGTAGACAGAGGCGTCGAAAACTGATGCTCTTGGCTTCTTCTCCATTGTACATATGGTTTACTTTTATGTCTGCTCTTCCACATAAGGAGGAGCGTTTCCTCTACATTGTGTATCCGCACTTGTGTTTGGCAGCCGCTGGGACTACTGCATCCATTGCCAACTTTCTGGAGGCAATCTTTCATCTGTTCTTCAAGAAACGGTCGCTGGCCCGCTGGTGTGGCAAAGCTGCACGCCGGGCGATCCTATGCTGCGCCTGCGCTCTATCCATAGCACGAACAATGGCCTTGCTGATTCATTATCGGGCTCCCATGGTCATCTACACCAAATTGCCCAAGTTGGAGAGTGTGAAAGGCGCAGCAGTCCCTCCCACATCTCTAGTATGTGTCGGGGCAGAGTGGCACCGCTTTCCCTCGTCTTTCTTTCTGCCCTCTCCAAGTTATCGCTTGGGCTTTGTGGACGCGGGGTTCAATGGGCTCCTTCCACGCAACTTCAACCCCGAAGCTGGCGGCACAGCTGCAGCACCCGAGCTGTTCAACGGTAGGAACATAGCTGCAAGTGATCAATTTGTGGAAGGGATGGACGATTGTGATTTTTATGTTGGGTGGGATGGAGATGGTGCCACTTCTGGTGGAACAAGCAAGTGGCACACTCTTGCTAGGCATAGTTTTGTGGATGCAAGTCGGTCTCCTCGTCTTTATCGTGCCCTTTATATACCTTGGCTTAGTTCGCAGAAGGTAAAGTATGTGGATTATGTTCTTCTGGAAAGGCTGCCTACGGAAGAGAACGTAACAGTGATAGATGCCGAATGTACTTTGGAAGTGCCTTTGGAGAACTAATCTTCATAGCCACGAGACTTCCAGCATTCTTTGCGTGCCGCGGCAGAGATGAGCCATACGATTGCACTTCACGGGATTGTTCCGGAAAGTCGAATGCTTGCCTTGGATGAAATAAACGACCAATGGGTTACCCTGGTCGAATCAGTTCAACTCAGCTGGCAAATGGCTGTTGCATATTGGAAACAAAACTCCAATCAATTTATTAAGAAGCAGGCCTTCCCTGTTTTTCCTTGACATCGTGTTCTCCCTACAGAAGGAGCGAGAAGGTTCGGCCGAACTGTTCATGGGAGCTTCGTTCAGAAAGCTGCTTGGGGAGGAAATCCGTAACATTGAACACCCCAAGGCTAGCACGTGAAGGGAAAGTAGACCCAAAAGTTCCGCAGAACATCCCCAGGCATCCCAACAGCTAGAACAATCAGCCAAATTTGAAGTAACATGCTCATGTCTTAGCTTCGTTTGACAAAAAAATACGGCAGCGGAGAGAATGGCAATGCTATAGAGGAGTGTTGATGCTACGGGACGGCCTTCATACCTAGTGTGCACAGTCCCCTTCTTTACTGATCGGATAAATCTTGCATGGGCAGCAATCTCTGGACAGTGAGGTGTGACACAGGCCTACTGAAACGAGAGAGCTTCGCTAAAAGTTGTCAAACAATGCAATCAAGTCATCCAGCCGCCCCATTAAAGTCTCTAGAAGGATTGCAGTCTTCCTGACCTGCTCCACTTGCTGGCGCTGGGCAGAGGTCAGGACAAGGGAAGGAAGGTAGCCGCTCTCTTCGTTATCTCTGTCGGCAACTGCATCTAGCAGTCCCAACACTTCCTCCTCCTGCCTAAGTTCGTGATCAAGCCTGGCTCTAATGTTGGAAAGTGACCCGTACATCTCTGCCGTGACGTTCTTCATCACCGTGGGCAAATCTACGTAGAAGAGGTAATACGTACGCGCAGGTGCACGGTCACTTGTCTTTGGAACCTCTTGTACAGACAACCACTCTTCCTTCATCAATTTGTAAAGTTCTTCCCTCGCGTCCCGGATGGGTAGCATGGCAGCATCCGCTACCTGCTTCTGCTCGAGCATACGTTTCGCACACAGCAGACGAAAAATTCGACAGCCTCGTTCCCCAAACTTTTGTGTGACCACTCCTTCAACGTGCTTCAACTTCAGATGGTCGATGACTTTGCCCGAGCTCAATGTGTACGACAATACCTCCGTGTTCGTGCTGAAGCGAGACAGGAAACCAGGCTTGTCCATGGACAAAAGCTCTAGCAAATCCAGAGCTTCCCTGAAGGACAGGCAGGTCTCCTGCCCGGTCTGCCCAGTGCAGGCCTTGGCAATGTCATCAGCTGCGAGTAGGACAGTCGTTTCTGCTTTCACCTGCGTTTCCTCCCGAGCCGAGAGTTCCAGCATAGCCTTCACCAGTATGCCAGCTTTTTCTCCATGCATTTCTGCCATGGCATCGACAATCAATTGCATGCGAAATTGCCGGTTGAATTCTTCAGCATTGACTCGCCAGAGCACTTCGCACCCGCTTCCTTCCTGCCACAGAACTTCTTTGCTCGGGACTTCATCTTCTTCCTCGTCCGCCAGTCGGTTCAGTTTTCTGCGTTTCCTCCTCACGGCAGTAGGAGCGTGTGTTTCTTCGGCTCCGACGAAGATTTCGGGTGGTTGGAACCTCCTGTTCATCGCTTCTTGCGCCGTTTCCCCTTGTTCTTCTCTTCCTTCCCCTGTCTTTTTTCCCATGGCTTGGGCCAATCCTCGTCCTGGTCTGTTCCTTCTCGAACCCAATGGTTCTTTGCATGGAGGTGGATCCCGATTGCCATCCGGCGCTCGTTCCACCATCCTTCGTTCCAAGAGCGACAAGAAGGCCGACTTGAGCTGGTCTGCAATGCTTTCTTCCGACGATTCCGACTTGGTGGCCACGGACGAGAGCACTTGGCTCAGCCTCAGCCTTCCGTTTTCCAGCAGCGCTTGCAGCACGGATTCCGCTTCTTCTCCCAGAGTTTCCTTCGCATGAAGCAGAAATTTGGGATGTCGCAGCCGCATCAGGATCTGGTCCACGTCGGCTTCGTAGAGGTGTCGACGCGGTCCATGCGTCGTCGCGTCCGTCGCAAGGAGGTACGTCTTCACCAGGTTGTGCTGCACCAGCACCAGAAGGCACTCTCTCACCTGGTGCAACTTCACACGCGCATACCTGCGCAATTCTCCGAACGAGAGGCGACCTCGCTCCAGCAGCACCGCGCACACGCGCTGGTCGTGGAGGCGTCAGCCTGCGCTCGCGTCCGACATCGGCGTCTTCGCGATTTCCCGTGCGTCCCGTTACCTCGGCGGGCGATCCGAAGTGTTCCTTCACGATCTCACGAGCCAAGAAACGCGCCTCCTGGCTCGCCATCGACGCGCGCGACGCGTCGAAGCGGCGGCGCGGTGTCGGCATGCCGGTCGGGACGGACCTGGACGTCATCCCCGTTTCGCGGATACGGTTGTGGGTGATAACCGTTTCGAAGGGGAGGCAGGGATCGACACGGCGTTGCCGACGGCATGGAGTAGAGACGGCATTCCACGTCCTCGAGATGGCCATGGCGACTTGTTCTGCGGGAGAAGAAGAAGGGAGGGAAGTCCTGGAGACACCCTGCGAAATGGGCACCGAAGCTTCGTCGGAAGGAGGTGGGAAGGAAGCGGTGGCGGTGCTGGTCATCGGCATGGCCGGCAGCGGGAAGACGACGCTCTTGCAGCGACTGGCGGCGCATCTCCACGAAAAAAACACGCCTGGATATGTCGTCAACCTCGATCCTGCCGTGAAGTTCCTCCCGTACGAAGCACACGTGGACGTGCGGGACACCGTCGATTACAAGGCCGTGATGGAAAGCTACGACCTGGGACCCAATGGTGGGATCCTCACTTCGCTCAACTTGTTTGCGACCAAGTTCGATCAAGTCATGGAGCTCGTAGAACGAAGGAAGGAATCCGTGCCGTACGTGCTCGTCGACACGCCTGGACAGATCGAAATCTTCACCTGGTCGGCGTCGGGAAGTATCATCACCGAAGCCTTGGCCTCCACCATGCCCACGGTGGTCGTGTATATCATCGATACCCCCAGATGCACCAATCCCAAAACGTTCATGAGCAACATGCTACAAGCTTGCAGCATCATGTACAAAACCAAGCTACCGGTCGTGCTCGTCTTCAACAAGGTGGACGTAGAGGACCATCAATTTGCCCTCGAGTGGATGAACGATTTCGAGACCTACCACGAAGCGCTGGAAGAGGAGAGCGACTACGCTTCGGACCTCAGCCGGTCCTTGAGCCTAGTCCTGGATGAATTTTATCGAAATTTACGCACGGTAGGCATCTCTGCCATCACAGGGTTTGGTGTCAATGAGTTCTTCGAACAGGTCCAAGGAGCTGCGGACGAATACAACCAGGTCTACAAACCAGAACTCGATCGTCGGCGCAGTTCGATGGTTGCAGAGGAACAAAGAAGGAAAGAACAGGATCTGAAGCAACTGGCAGCAGATCTGGCACCGTCCATGGGTAACTTAGGGATTGCCAATGCTGTCCAACCGAAGGCTAGCCAGGAAAACCGAGAGAACACGCAGGAGACCTCGGACGACAACCTTGATAGCGATGAAGAAGAATGAATTATTGTATCAACGCAAGCCTTGCATCTTGGGGGGGGGCTCGACGTTGACATCTCATTGCGCTGCCCCGATCTTGATGGAGCTACGTCTCAAGTGCGCCGCTCGCACTCAAGCAGCCACCACCTCCTTTCTCCTGGCATAGAACGGCCTTGACTTCCTCGTCGTTTGTTGGCTGGCTGGTGCAGGGGCGCGTGCCAGAACCGACCTTCGTCGGCGCCGACGATTGGATATGTGGGACAGGCCCTTTTCCACGAGGGCGATGATGCTATCGGCAACTAGCGATGCCTCTTCCCGCTTGGGGAAGGCGCCTTCGTCGAACCTGTAGGAAAGCCACAGATACAAGGACATAAGTTGGTGCATGCCTTCAAGGCGAGCCAACTCCTTCTCGCTAGACGGGGCAGTTGTTGTGTCCACGTCCAAGGCTGGCACTACCGGCTTCCCAGCCGCGAACGTTTCAGCGTAGCGAATGAACTCTCGCATGATAAGTGGATCCCTGGTGTTTACCGGTGCCACGACGAGGTTGTAACGATCCCGCAGGCTCAGCCCCTCAATTCGCTCCAGCTGCTTGGCCAGCTGCACCAAAGGATCATGCCTACAAAAGAAGTATATGCCGTCCAGACGCGACTCCTCCGCAAATCTTGTGATCAAGCGATGAAACGGCAGGTCAGGCAGCGACCCGGCGAAGAGCTCTATCTGTTCAAAAGTGGGAAACAACCCGGCTGCGGCGATGGGTGGAAGCGGTTCCATCAGCTTTTCCCGGAGTTGAGCGTGATCACTCTGCTCCATGGTAGTCACCAGCCCTTCTGGGAAGTCGCTCCCCCTCCGACCCGCCCTGCCCGCAATCTGTTTCACCATGGACGACGGAAGGGGTCCCCTTTCTTTCCCGTGGAACTTCTCCAGCGTGGAAAGCACCACTCTTCGTATGTTCAGATTCAACCCCATGCCGATGGCATCGGAAGCCACCAGGACCCCGTATTCGCTGTTTTTGTCGTTGAAGAGGTGGGCTTGCTGACGTCTCGTTTCCGGGGGGAGGGCTCCGTAGACCACACAGCATTTCTCTTTGGATTCTCTCTCGATCCTTTGTTTTATTTCGAAGATGTCCTTTCTGGAGAAGGCCACGACTGCATCCCCTTTCTGCACATTGGCCATATTTCCTTGCAGGGATCTGGGTTCCACCTTGAGCGTGGTGAATCGATCGTACGTCCTTTCTTCCAGTTCGTCTCCCATGACCTTGACCAGTTCCCGCACCAGCGGCAGGGCGGAAGGATCCCCGCACAGGTGCAATTCTTTGGCAGGCAGTCCGCACAGTGCTCGGGTCCATGCCCATCCCCTGGATTCGTCTGCGATCATTTGGATCTCGTCCACGACCGCCACTTCCACTTGTTTGCTCACGTTAGCCATTTCGATGGTGCAAGAGACGTGCTTTGCGAATGGCACTTGTTTCCTTTCCTGTCCGGTCACGAGGTCGCAGTACGTGCCCTTCTGATTGCACGTGTCGTAGACTTCCATGGCCAGTAGCCTCAAGGGTCCGCAGTAGACTCCAGTTTCGGCCCTTTGCATGGCTTGCAAGGCGTGGTACGTCTTCCCGCTGTTGGTGGGACCTGCGTGGTACACGATCCGACGGTCCATGCGCCTTGCTTCGGCGTACCAACCGTGTGGCTTCCGCAGATCCGCCCTCTGCACGAGTGCGCGATAGCTGGCGATGTCGGACGCGTACTCGGCCACCGCGTACCTCGCGAACAGGGGGAAGAGGGCCCTTTCCAGCGCGCGTGCGTCGCTGGAAGCTTCGTACGAGGCGATGGCGCGTGCCAAAGCCGCGTCGGCGTGTCGGAGGAGGAACTTCCTGAACTTTCCCGTGGCTTTGGGGAACAGCTGTGCGTTCACGTAGATGGCGATGGCCTGGTCCGCCGCCCATCCGCTTCGTTGGAACGCCAGCAGCGCCTCGTTGAGCTGTTCCTTGGTCGCTTTGTTCAGCGGCGGTGCGCGTCTCTTCGTTCCTTCCGACGGCGCCTTCTGCTTGGCCCGTTGCAGCAGGGACTCGAAGGCGGATTCCAGGGACGTCGAGGAAGACGCCTGGCTCGATCCACGTCGCAAGAACCACTCCCATGCGCGCCACGCGCCGCGTCGACCGGCGTCCATCGCGCACGCCTGCGACGCACGAACCCTTCCTGTCCGACAGGCGTCGATCCGACGGTTCGCACGTTCGTTGCTTTTCGACGCTCGTCGGGTGCGTTCGTGCGCCTGGTGCAGCTGCTGCACGACTTGCTCCTCGCCAAGGCGCAGGTCCAAGGTCGAAGCACCGCCTCGACGTGTGTGTGTTGGGCGCAGGCGTTCGCGTCTCCTCCCAGGAAATGGTTTCGCCGCCTTGGAAGGTCACCCAAGGCGTTGCTCACGATCCGTTTGGATGGATGGTGGATCTCGAACGATGCACACCTGCCCTTGGGGACGTCCAGGTGACGTGCAGTGCCACCGCCATGCGCCGTCACACGCACACCGCCTTCCTCTCCTTGGACCCAGAAACGTCGCCTCCACCCGACACAACAACCCCACACCCATTCCCAACCTAGATTTCACAACAACCGAGCATTCACAACAACCGAGCATTCACAACGTAGGTTTCACAACGGATGGGGGTGGGTCTGGTGGGGTTGAGGTGGGCGGCAAAGGGAAGGTGGCGACGATGGCGTCTCGTGGACGCAAGCGTGCGGGAACGGAAGGGCAAGGTGGACGAGGGAAGGAAGAGAGAGAGGAGGACGAGGCGTTCTTCGCGCCCACGCGGGCGAAGTTCCGACTGAAGGATCCCACGCAGCGACACACCAAGCATTTCAAGCGGAAGAAACAAGTCGTCGCAGCGGAAGGGTTCGATCAGATGTCCCTCCAGAACGCCACGTACGTGAGCGTGGAAGCGCCGCCGTCGATGTATCCCGTCAAGAAATACTGCGACGTGACGGGGTTCCCGGCCAAATACGTCGATCCCAGGAGCAAGCTGCAGTACGCGTCCTTGGAGGTGTTTCCCACCGTTCGAACCATGGCGCACGACGACGCCCAGAAGCTGCTGGCCCTGCGAAACGCACACGTCTCCCTGAGATGAGGGAGGAGGGGTCCAGGTGCACGTGCCAACCGCACCGAGGGGCCACGGTCGTCGCGTTCGACGTCCTGGACGTCGTCCAACCGCGCGCGCCAGACGATCCAAGCCTTCCTCCAGGGATCCGTCCCGGTTCGTTTCGGGACGAGACCGGTTGAAAACGCCCTTTCGAACCCGGTTCGTTCCCATCAGTCCTGGGTCTGGGGTCTGGGATCCGCACGGGACCGAAGAAAAGCCACGGATGGATCCACGAAGCCGCACGCCTTTCCCTTTCGAACCCGGTTTCCCTTCCGATGGGAACGAAGGGTTGAAAGGGGATCCTCGATCCAAACCCCCCCTTTGAAAGGGAAGAGGAATGGCAGGAAACGAGCAGATCCCCACGTACATCGACGTCGGATGGCGCGATGTTCTTCAGCGTCGGCGGCGGAGATGGCGCACGACCGACGCTGTTCGAACTGGTGGCCGCCGAAGGACTGCTCCCAGGACTCAAGAACGCAGTCGTGTACTCCATGGGCGTGTTCGAACACCGACGGCCCGTCCTACGACGCGCACTCGACCGACAACACGAAGCCTTCGCCGTCCTGACGTGCTGGATAGAATGGCAAAGCCTGCGTGACAACGACGCATCCTTCGCAGAGGCGCTGTACGGGCTCAAGAGGTGCAGCGGAAACGACAAGAGACTCACAAAGACGCAGAAAAAGGCGTGCCTCCTGGCCCTCGTCGCCGCACCCTACGTCCAAGCCAAGCTGGAAGCGTGGCACGAAAGAGCGCGTGCCAGGAGAAGACCGGCGTTCGGACTCGAAGAAGTGGACCTGAGCGATGAAGCGCACGAACAAGAGACGGGGAGAAGCAACGATGGAGGAAACACGTGGGAAAAACGGGTGCTGGACATCTATCCCAGACTGAGGAGCCTGCAAGAAGGAATGCGATTCCTCTATCAATTCGCCTACCTCATGGGAGCAACCGACTACGCGTCCCCGTTGTTGCACCTCTTGAACATCAAGCTGAAGAGGGCTTCGGGCATGGACCTCGTGGAAAACGAAAGGAAGCTGCGGGCAAGGAGGGAGAGGGAGATCCAATCCGCCTCACGGCACCGTTACCTCCTGCTCCGAAAACTGCACGAGTGGCCGTTGAAGCTGTCACACGCCATGGCGGACAACCTCCAATACACCCTTGTTGCATCCGTGTTCGGGTTCAAATTGTTGGAGTGGTGGTTCACTACTGCAGAAGAGAAATTGAAGGCCCAACAAACGCTCCCGGTGCCTCCGCCACCGCCAGTGGTGGAACCGTCTCCTGCAGGAGTAGGCTTGCCAGAAGACACGTCGTTGTGCCCGGTGTGCAGGAGACGCCGGGTGAATCCAGCCTTAGCCGAGGTGTCCGGGTATGCGTTTTGTTACACTTGTCTTTTCAATTACGTCGTTGAGAAGGGCTGTTGTCCAGTCAGTAGAGTGCGGATGACAACCGAAAAGGTGAGAAGGTTGTATCCAGCTTCCTGAAGCAGAAAAGATAGAAATCCTCCAATAAATTTAAAGACTCTCGGTTGTGTTTGAAGGTTTGGCCATCCTCCTTATTTCTGCACACATCTTTTCTATGCGTGCATAGTTTCGCGAATAAAGCACGGGTAGAGAGAAGGAAGCAAGTACCGCAGCGTACACGAGCGTGGTGAAGCTGAAGTACCCGGTGACAAATGCAATCACGTACAAGATGGAGGACACCCCCAGCGTGGTCGTGATGTCCCTCTCGCAACCAATCTTGCAAAGGACTGCTCCAGTGGCTTCGTAGCAGGTTAGGCATGGGCGGATCACGCGTTCCACATCTTGCACACCGATGGTGGGAGGGTGGGTCTGCATCTGAATCTTGGAGGCCATGGAAGGGCTTATCCTGATCAAGGGCAATGGTACAGGCACACACATGTCAGCCTTTGGCTTCGTGCTGCTTCCGTTCCTTCTTGCTTGCAAGATATGTGAACCTTTTCCTCCTACCTTTTCAATACTTCTGGTACAACACAAAAAACAAGACCAGACACAGCAACAGCACAACCGAAATAAGATACCAACGCAATGGGGGAGGCTCGGCTAATTAGACGAAGGGCGAATAGCACCGTTAGCAAGAACATCAGGCTCCGCCCCAAGCTCTCCCAGAGGAGCAAGGATGCCACCGCTTTGTTGCCTAGCAACTTCTTTACCGCACAGGATCCTACATCTTTCTCACTACCTTTTGATGGTTCCTTGCGAAGATGGTCGTAGGCTACAAGGGTACGTTTCAGGCCTTCGTCCAGGGTCACCTGCGGGGCATAACCAAGGAGGCTCCTTGCCCTTGAGTTGTCAAAGTAGCGGTTTCTCGTGGCTATTTTGATCCGGCTGGGGGTAAACACGGAATCTATCTTTTTCACGGGCTCAAGAAGCTTCACAACTCCGGCTACTAGCACGGCGAGGGGATAGATGACGAAAAACGGGAGCCCAATTGTTGGTCTCTCGTAGCCTAAAGCCTCGACGACGTCCCCGCAAAACTCCCAGAAGAGCCTTGGCTCACCGTTGCTGATGAAGTACGCTTTCCCCCCCGGATGCTTTTCATCCTCTTGATTCTTTGGTGCTCGCTTCAGAGCGCGGTACGCGCAGATATGGGAATGGGCCACGTTGGTGATGTAAGTGAAGTCCATCTTGTTCTTCCCATCTCCAATGTAGAACTTGAGCTTTCCTGCAGCCGCGTTCTTCACCAGTGTGGGTACGAAGAGGGGATCTCCAGGTCCAAACAGGCCACTTGGTCTGAGCGCGCAAGTTCTGAGGCCGCCCTTTTTGTCGGCTTTGAGCACCAGTTCTTCTGCCCATGCTTTGGTTTGTGTGTAGTAGTCCATGGGTGCGTCTGGATACTTCAAGTCGCGTTCGTTTCCATTTCGGATGTCCACGTTTCCGTCGAAGACCACGCTTGCCGAGCTGGTGAACATAAGCATCTTGATCCCACACGCCACGCACGCGTCGATGACGTTCTGGGTTCCAGTCACGTTGACGTCGAAGAAGAGCTGGAAGTCGGTGACGCGCTCTGGAGAAGGCGAGGCCATGTGAAACACCGCTTCGACTTCCATGCAAGCTGATTTCGCATCGTACATTCGCACCGGTCAGCTCGGCTTTCCCGTGCGCCGTGGCAAATCGAGGTGCGACGCGCTTCCTTCACCTTCTAGCACTTGGCTCTTGTCTCGCAGATCTCCTTGCACGTAGGTCGCACGTCCATCCTGCAAAGCCATGTCCAGCACGGATCCTTTGTCTTCCTGCACGTCGTCCCATCCATCCACCATCGTCAGGCGCCGCCTGTCTCGCATCCGCGCCCGTCGCTTCCGCCATTCGTCTCACCTCGCGAAGGTGCATGGTGGGCGCCAAGTCGAAGATGCGCACGTGTGCGCCTTCGTCCAGCATTGCCTGCACCACGTGTCGGCCCAGAAACCCGCCACCACCCGTGCAGAGCACCGTGGTCGCCTCCATGTCCGCGTCGAGGCGCTGCTGGAATCGCGCGACGCGATGATGGACGTTCGGATTCGGTTCAATGCTTCTGGTGTCAGGAAGGCACCTGTCCAAGTGGACTGGAACCATCCACCCACCTGGTGGAATGGGGAAGGTACTCACATGGATCTTTGGACCTGCAGAAGGCTAGACCATGGCCCATATGTGCGTGTGTGTGCCTGAAGAAGCCAGGGGATCCAACCCTGGCAGAGCCGTGCGCCTTCATGGACAAGGAACGGACGGAGGAAACCGAATGGATCGACGCTTCCCAAGGCCGCTGGACGTGCACATTGCACTGGACAAGGGGACCAAGGGCATCAGGATGAATGGAGGGTATCGAGTCAACAGCTTCATGAATGCATGGGAGATATGGGATCGTGTCTGTCCATCGAATTTGGAGATGGCAATGGCAATGCGCTTTGCTTTGTCGTCGGGCCCTCAGATCGCCATGCAAGGCGTGATGGTGCAAGCATGGATGGCGGCAAGAGCGCTTGACGACAAATCTCCCCCGTCCTAGTCAAGCATCTAATGGGCATGAAACAGGACAGCAGCGATCTGAGAGGGTGCGATCCTTTCTCCGATCAACATGCCACGCCTAAATGCAAGCTTCACAATCACAGCAAAAATCAGCAGCGATGTTGAGCATCTTTGCAAAGGACGTGTATCAAGTTGGCCAGCCTTGGCAACAAGATGAACAAGAATACCCAGTCAAAATATACAGGTGAGTGGTCGATCATGTTGAACCTGCGCATGTGAGGATTCACGTTGTGCCTACTTCTTGGCCTACGGTTCGGCTGCTTGATGGACCTCTGGAGGCAAATGCAACCAAGTTCAGAGCGCAAGTTCGTGCACTCCGGCCAGGGTTTTGTAGAATGGCTGGAGCCACCCAAATAGCACGGTGGTTACGGTGCTTGGAAGTAGAGTTGACAGAAAGATTGGCAGCTTCAAACGTGGCAACCACTTTTGCATTGCTGTGCCACGAAGCGTTTGATAACAAGGACAGGCGCATTGCCTGCCAGACGATGGCCCCGAGGAGAGGCAGTGCATTCCATGTTTCCTCCTTGCAAGCCATGTTTCATGGGATCGCTTCGGGCGGTACATGCACAGTGTAGTTCATGGCCATCCTTCCCCCATCCACTACTACCATCTCTCCTGTCATGTAGCTGGCTGCTGGAGAGGCAAGAAAGGCCACCACCTCTGCGACTTCCCTGGGTTGGCCAATCCTCAACATGGGTGTTCGCGACAGCACTTGTCTCATTTTCTCCTGGTCAGAAACGACGGAATGGAGCACGTCTGTTTCGATAGACCCTGGAGCCACGGAGTTGACCCTCACCCCATGCTTTGCCAAGGAAAGTGCCATGCTCTTGGTGAGGTTGACGACACCTCCCTTGCTGGCGTTGTACCCCGCAATGGTGGGGATGGCAGTCATTGCATTCACCGATGCCATGGTCACCATGGCTCCACCTCTTCCTGGTCTTTCCTTGTTCTGTTCCCTCATTTGTCTTCCCACTTCCTGACAGGTCAAGAAGACCCCCTTCAGATTGACCTTGATGACGTGATCGAAGTCTTCTTCGGACATGTCCAGGAAGTCCGCCGATCGGACCACGCCAGCGTTGGCCACGAGGACATCCACGCCACCAAAAGCGGCCACCGTCTCCTTCACCATCTCCTTCACCTGCGTCGGATTCGAAACGTCGCACACGTGCGTGTCCACATGTGCGCCGTTGCCTTGCAATTGTTCGTTCGCACGCACCAGCGCCTCCTCGTCCACGTCCACCAGCATTACGGAGGCGCCTCTCTTGGCCAGCAGCTGCGCACATGCAAATCCGATGCCTCTGGCGGCTCCCGTCACGACGGCTGTGCGTCCTTCCAAGGACAAGCTCTCCATCCCTTTCCCGCCAAATCCGATCGCCAGATTCGGACCTTGGACCCCGTTGCCTTGTTTCCTTGTCCGACCCTGTCGATGGTGGATCCGAGGTCTTCCACGGCGTGGATGCAGCCTCGTGCTCCTTCCTGTGTGCGCAAGCGGAGCCTGACCAACGTTGTTGACACCCGAAACACGTGTCCCGACACGTGCTTCAGGTGTCACCACGCCCCGGATGGATGGCTACCATAGGGATGGATACGATAGGGATGGTTGAATGGATGGATACGATAGGGATGGTTGAATGGCATAGGGATGGATGGCATAGGGATGGATGAATGGATGGATACGATAGGGATGGTTAAATGGCATGGGGATGGTTAAATGGCATAGGGATGGATGGCATAGGGATGGATACGATAGGGATGGTTAAATGGCATGGGGATGGTTAAATGGCATGGGGATGGTTAAATGGCATAGGGATGGATGGCATAGGGATGGATGAATGGATGGATACGATAGGGATGGTTAAATGGCATGGGGATGGTTAAATGGCATAGGGATGGATGGCATAGGGATGGATGGCATAGGGATGGATGGATGAATGGATGGATGGCATAGGGATGGATGGACCGGATGTGCAAGGGACCGACCCTGGACAGGAACAGAAGAGGATGGCAACCACCATCGTCGTGGCCTTGATCCATCCGTCGGTGCACACAAGCGAGGAGGAGGTGGAGGGTCCAAGACAGCGACGGTGGAATTGTTTCCCCTCCGCATGTCGGAGGGAGCCGGTTTCGTACGTCGAACGAGGAGACGATGGGGGGTGTCCATGCCGGAGGAATCGGTCCTAACAAGAGCCACACCTCGCACCAGAGACTCCCGCCGCTGTCCTGTCGTGCACCCGGGCACGAGCAGCCGTGCCGTGATTCAGAGCGACGTTGCTTCGACATCCATCGTTTGCGAATTGGCGACGCTTTCCATCCACCCATGCCTCCAATCTCCCTCGGCATCGCACCATGTCCATCATCCCACCCTCCTGGTGGACTGGGTCCTTCCACCACCAGGGTCCAATCCACCCTGTTTGATTAGTGGGTCTGTATCCTCCTTCTCAGTGGATGCTGGGCAGTTCGATGGGCTTGGACCTAGGGCTTTTCTTGCCGTAGGGTTGGAACGCTTCTCCGAAATGAAAGATCGATCGCGTCTCACGTTGCTCACGTGGTGATGGGTTGAGAGCAGATGCAGGTAGGTAGGCGTTGCTGTTGTTGGTAATGCAAAAAACTGGTTACAGGTACAGTCGCGAGTGCTTTATATAGTGCGCTCTAGCGAGTTGAACGAGGTCACGTGTCTTTGGAGTATCCGCTGATCATCGTTGTTTTCGTCTTGTTCAGAGATCCACTGTGAGGGCGTTGATCTTGTCGTCGTTGTCGGACTTTCCGTCTCGACTGCTTGGGACCCCTTCGGTTGGCGGGTCCCCGTTTTGTCTTGGACCATGCTGTATACTCAGGGAAGGGGTATTACTTCCAACACTCCCACTCAGCATGGTAGGAGGTAGTATCATTCCAAGATTCTCCAGGCATTGCTTGAATTTTGGTGCTGGTACTTGTTTGGTTAGGTAGTCTGCCCACATGTTTTCCGTGGGGCAGTAGGTTAGTTCAATTTCTTCTCTCATCGCTCTTTCTCTTATGAAGTGATGTTGAACATCGATGTGTTTGGCTTGGGTGACCGATTGAGGATTCTTCAGGAGTCTCAGTGCTGACTGGTTGTCTATGAAGATGGTCACTTTCACTGCCGTTGGTTCGAGTAGTTGCTTCACGAGGTTCCTGATCCACAGCGTTTCCTTGATAGTTGCAGAGGCAGCTTGGTATTCTGCTTCTGTGGTGGAGGTTGCAATAGTAGTCTGCAGCTTGCTCTGCCATGAGACGAGTGCTCCCATGGTCATGATTGCATATCCGGTTCTTGACCTTCTATTTTCTTTGTTACTCGCATAATCAGCATCGCTGTATGCGGTAATTTGGACTTCTTGGTTGGTGTCTTCTTTTGTTCCGCAGTACTGCATGGTGAGTTGTTGGGTACCATTGAGATACTTCAGTGTACCTCTTATAGCTTTCCAATGGGTTGTTGTGGGACAGCTGTTGAATCGTGCCAGTACAGATGTGGCTTGGGAGAGATCAGGTCTGGTAGTGGCTCCCAGGTATTGGAGTTGTCCCACGATTTTTTGGTAGATGGTTTGCCCCGAGATTTCTTCGTCTGTTTTGGTTTCGAGCGGTACTGACAGGGGAATTTCTTTACCTTTGCTGTTGAGGCTTCCGTGTTGTTCCAGGTATTCCAATACTTTGTTGGTTTGTTCCATTTCTAGTTTTCTCTCAGCTCTGTTTCTTTTGATAGCGATTCCTAGGAAATGTTTTGCTTCTCCTAGGTCGGTGGCTCTGTACTTTTCTTGTATTAGCTGCTTGATGCTTTGAATGAGGTTAAGTTGTTGACTTGCTATCAGTATGTCGTCCACGTAGAAGCACAGGTAGCAAGTCCCTTCTTCTGCACGACATTTCAGTATGCTTTGATCTACTTCTATGCATTCAAATTTCAGTTTCTTGAGGGTGGTGGTTAGTTCTTCATTCCATGCTCTTGGTGCTTGTTTGAGCCCATAGAGGCTTCTGTTCAGTTTTAGAGCTTGGTTTTGCCTTTCTGTGTTTAGTCCGCTTGGTACTCGTAGGTACACTTCTTCTTGGAGATCTGCATTGAGGAAGGCAGTCTCAATGTCCATTTGATGGAGATGTAGATCCAGGTGATTGACTGCTGCGAGGAATATTCTTAGTCCTGTCTTGCTTACAACTGACGCATATATTTCATCGTAGTCCACTCCAGGTTTCTGGTGGCAGCCAAGAGCTACTAGTCTGGCCTTATATTTGGTAATGTTTCCATGTTGGTCACGTTTTACTCTAAAAATCCACTTAGTTCCAATTGGTTTTTTGTCAAGTGGTAAGTCTGTGATGTCCCATGTCCGCATTTTAGATAGGGCTTCAAGTTCATTTTGTATCGCTTCTTCCCAGAGTTTCTTGTCTGATCGGTTCATGGCTTTGTGGTATCCGTCAAATTTGTCAGGTAGTGGTTCTGCTATGTATGCTGTAAACTTTGTTTGCCTATTAGGCCTTAGATTGTATGGCTGACTGTTCGCTTTCTCTTCTGTAGTTTCAGTGGTTGCATGTGGTGCATCCTCTTCAGGTTTGGATGCTTCTTCTTCTTCCTCTTCTGTTTCAGATTCGCTGGAGCTATGCTCCCACTGATCTGGTTCACTGATTAGTTCATCCTGATAAAATGTTGTGGTGTCATCACTTTGACGATTGTACTGACCCATTTTGAATTCATTGAATCTGACGTTGTGGCTGGTTACCAGCCTTTTGTCGAGAAGCACTCGGTAGGTGCTGGAATTTTCGTATCCAATGAAAATTCCTTTTTCACTTCGAGTGTCAAATTTTCCATTTATTTTTGGTTCAGGTTTCAGCACCCAGGCCTCACATCCGAACACTCTCAGATGCTTGAATGATTGTTTGCTCCCACTGAGCTTCTCAAGTGGTGGTCGTCTGTCCTCCCCATGGGCAGGGGGAACGCGGTTTCTGATATGGCAGTAAGCTCTGACCGCCTCCCCCCAATACTTGTTGGGTAGGTTGGTGGCGTTTAGCATGGCACTGGCGTGTTCCCGCAGATCACGATGCAGTCGTTCGGCATCGTTTTGTTGTGGGGTGTATCCAGCTGTCTTTTCGTGAGTGATCCCGCGTTCTGACAAGAAGTCTGCAAGTTTGTTTCCCAGGAATTCTTGTCCAAGGTCCGTTCGGATGGCTTTGACCGTTCTGCCTCCTGCACTCTTTTGTTCCAGTACGTTGATTGCCATCCTGGCATATTTCCCTGTTGAGCCTTTGGAGCTCATCAGATATATGAGGCTTGTTTTGGTGGCGTGATCTAATACTGATAAAAAGTATCGTTGTCCTGCAGGTGTCTCTGGGTGTATGGGTCCCACCACATCCATGTAGATTAGATCCAATGGTTGGTACTGGTAATCTTTGGCCTTGAATTTGGTTGCGATTTGTTTGTTTTCCATACATGGTTCACAGGTCTCTGTCATTTGGTGTGGAAGACCCATCAGCTTGATCCGTTCGTTGTGGATGTGGCCTAGTCGTTGATGCCAGATCTTTGCAGTGGCGGTGAGGCAGTAGTTGGCTCTTCCAGTGAGTTTTGCTTGCAGAGTTTGCTTCCCTTGTTTGATCTTGCACTCTCCATTGTTGAAGCTGACTGTTGCTCCGTTTTCAGTCATGCAGGTAACTGATAGGAGGTTTGATGCTAGTCCAGGTACATACACCACGTTGTTGAGCGTGATGGTTTTGTCCTGATTGTTGCCTAAGTGTAGGACTACTCTTCCAATGGCTTCACCTTTCATGTGAGTTCCATCCGCTATTTCGATGGTAGTATGGAAATCCTTTAGTGTGCTGACCTCCAGATATTCTTTGTGTCCTGTCATATGCCAACTGGCACCTGAGTCAATGATCCATTGATCGTGGTTGTTGGTCTCCAGATATGCAGAGGTGGCCATCAGGCTCATTGGCTTGTCATTTCTGTCAGTGTTGCTAATTCCTTTTGGTGGATATGCTGCTTTGAATCTGTTGCATTGATTCAAGGTGTGTCCTGGTTTGTTGCAGAATTGGCATCGTGTGCTTCTGGGTTGCTGCATGGCCACAGGTTGGGGATGTTCCTCTGCTTCCTGTGTAATGAAGGCTTTCGCCTTTCTTTGGTAGTTTTCTTCATAACATAGTGACAGTCTGATCCGAGACATGGTTAGTTTTTCATGATGGTGCTTCAGGATGAGCACTATCATGTGGTAGCTGTCAGGTAGTCCGTCCAATACAGTGTGGGCGACCTCTTCTTCGGGCAAATCCACATTCACTTGCCTGAGTTCATCCACGATGGAGACAATACCATTCATGTATTGGTCTATGGATTGGTCGGATCTTTTCCGAGTTTTTGCCAGCTTTTCCCTCAGCTCACTTTCGCGCATTGAGCTGGAGTTCTGGTATAGGTCCTTGAGGACCTTCCAGGCTTCATGAGCAGTGGTGCAGTGGTTTACATGTCCACTGTACTCCTCATTTACACTGTTAATGATTCTGCATCTTGCTTGTTGTATGCACTGTAAGATGATTTTGTGCTTTTCTTCTCCTTCTTGTTTCTCTGCACTGTTTAGTTCAGGTTCAGTGCAGGTAACTTCCCAGAGTCCGTAGATTCTGAGATAGTTCTCCATCCTTATAAACCATTGTCTCCAGTTCCTTCCATTTAGTTCAGGGACAGCTGCTGCACCAGCTGGATCAGTCATGCTTATCTCTGGTGCTTTTCAAGGCTCTTAACCTGTTTGATTAGTGGGTCTGTATCCTCCTTCTCAGTGGATGCTGGGCAGTTCGATGGGCTTGGACCTAGGGCTTTTCTTGCCGTAGGGTTGGAACGCTTCTCCGAAATGAAAGATCGATCGCGTCTCACGTTGCTCACGTGGTGATGGGTTGAGAGCAGATGCAGGTAGGTAGGCGTTGCTGTTGTTGGTAATGCAAAAAACTGGTTACAGGTACAGTCGCGAGTGCTTTATATAGTGCGCTCTAGCGAGTTGAACGAGGTCACGTGTCTTTGGAGTATCCGCTGATCATCGTTGTTTTCGTCTTGTTCAGAGATCCACTGTGAGGGCGTTGATCTTGTCGTCGTTGTCGGACTTTCCGTCTCGACTGCTTGGGACCCCTTCGGTTGGCGGGTCCCCGTTTTGTCTTGGACCATGCTGTATACTCAGGGAAGGGGTATTACTTCCAACACACCCCCTCTTGTGCGACCCTGAAGGATGGAACCGTGACAGGTTGGGGTCGGCCCTTCAAACCGTGGGAAACACCAGGGAACGCGTCCGAACAACATTCCTGCATCTCACCGGAGTCGGAAATACAGGCCAATCGGCGACCTGAAAGGCAAACCAAAGTGGACGAGTGCAGGCAGAGGAAAGTCGAGACGGGAACGCCTGGTGGTCGAGGGTTGGGAAGCGAAGGATTCATGGACGACTTTTTCAACAAGGCGTTGGATTCCTTGGAAAAGAGCGTGGTGGAACCATTCCATGCTAGAGCTGCAGAGATCGTGGAAGAATATCCGACTGACAAAGACGAAAAGCTCCCGCAAACGAAAGGAGAAGAAGCCGTGCAGGTGGCACAGGATGCGCGCCTCCAATGGGAAGAGTTCGACCTAGCGAGCAAATTGGAAAGTTGGAAACAGTTGTTGAATCGAAACGAAAATGTTCAGCCGGCTCCTGACATGGAAAGCCCAGAAAGAAACTACATCACATCAAGCGAAGCAGCGGGCGCCACACGGTTGAATCCGCAGTCTGAACAAAGTGCAAAGGCTGCCGAGCAAGCATTCCATGAAGTGCTGTCTGAGCTATCTAAATTGCCAGATCCTTCGAATGCGTTTCTAAGGTTGCAGCGCACCGTCAAAGATCTAACCAGCGTCGAGCAAGAGAACGAATCACTGCTTGCAGAACTAGAGGTGGTGAAGAGGGATGCTAGGTCGGCCAGAGGTTTCAAGCAGCAAATCAAAGCTCTTCAAGAAGAATTGACCATCCTGAAAGAGAATGCCGAAAGCTCAAAGACACAGCAGTTGCAGGAAAGCAGCGAAAGGTTCGAGCAAGAAAAACGAGAGTTGGTAGCTACACTGAAAGAGGAGGTCAGCAAGAAGGCCACAATGGAAGAGCGGGTCAGCCAGCTCACGGCTGCAAAACAAGTGGCTGAAGAAAAACTTCTTGAAGTCTCGTCGGAGCTGGAAGCCATAAAAATCAATAAGCAAAACGAGCTTGATGAATTCGCCGAAGAACTAGATAGTTCCAAGGCAAGGATCAAAGATCTGGAACGGCAACTTCAAGAAAGCAATGCTTCGGACGTAGGGAAATCTGAAGGAGATTGGTCCCTGGAAAGAGAAGGTGATGTCAACGCTTCCAATATGGTCCCTCAGGAAATGCTATGGGACGCTGAACGTGAGTTATCTGATACGAGAAATAAGCTGCAGGGCTGCATCGAAGAACTCGCTTTGCTCAAGAAGCGTTCAGAACAAGAAGGTAACGCGCTGAAGGAACTGCAGCAGCAACTGGAAGAAAGACCAACGCTTGACCAATACAATAGGCTAAAAAATCAATTAGAAACTATTCCGCTCTATTTGGAAAGCGGGAAGCTTGCTGAAGATTCTGTTCCAGGTGGAATGGCATCAAACGGTGTGCTGGAAAAAATAAAGCACCTGCTGGATGCCAGGTGTAAGGACCTTGATGCCGAACTGTCGAGCATGCAAGCCAAGATCGATCAATACGAGAAACTCGAAGCTGATCGGGATAACACAGTGGAGCAATTGCGAGAGACAGCTTTGTCGCAGGAAAAGACGATTGCAAAGTTGGAGGCCGATCTGCTTGTAGTAACCAACTTGCACTCCGCAGAAGAAGATCCTGATCAGTTTCTAAATGTCATTGTCAGCCAGAGAGATCGGCTCAAAAGTATGAGCGATGCCCTTTCTCTAGAGGTATCTAAGGTCAATGGAAAGCTTGAATCAATGCAGATGGAGAAGGACAGGCTTGAAAAGGATAATCTTGCACTGTTCGAAAAGGCTAAATACATGGAGCATTGGGCACAAAATAGGTTGTCTCCATCTTATGAAGCTGGCGCCGCGCAAGGGGGTGCTGATTCTAAGCCAGTTGCGGCAAAGGAAGCAAGGTTTGCTTGTGGACCAGTCAACATACCCATGGGTGCCGCTTCACGTTTTTCAGATATGACAGGAGCAAGGCGCCGATTTGGGTGCTTTGGATCTGACCAAGAGTCAACACCGGATGTTGGTCCTTCTGGTCCTCTAGAAGAGAGGTATGGAAGGGCTTACGCAGCAAAATTGAATCCATTTCAAGAGTTCACAACCTATGAGCGCCAGAAGGAAGTACGACGGCTTCGGCTTGGCGATCGCGTAGCCTTCATGATGGGCCAAATGATCGGGAATCAGGTAGGTCGGATCTTCCTAGTGATCTATATCATGCTCCTACATCTCCTGGTATTCTCGTTGGTCATCGCAACCATGCTGTAATAAAAGATCCCAGAGGAGGGGGTCGATAGCCGACTTGGCATGAGAGGTATTTTATTGTTAGCAAAGTCTACTGCAAAGAGGAAGCAACGACCTCTGCCATAAGCTCCACGGGTGCTCTTGTCTTTGTGAAAAGGGCAAACTGTTCGGCGGCTTGTCCAACAAACATGTCGACGCCGTTCGCAATTGCACAGCCTGCAGCTGATGCATCCTGAAGCAACCTGGTATTTTTGGGATTGTACACAGCATCAAACACAACCAAAAAACCAGGCAAAATTTTTGCTGGCACGGGCGAATGCTCTACGTTTGGGTACATGCCAACTGAGGTGGTGTTGGCCAGCACATCCCCACGAATTTCGCCTTTCAGGAGCTCGTCAAGGCCCCTCACGCTGCAGCCTACGTCTGCTGCAAGCTTTTCAGCGCTTTCTTTGCTTCTGTTTACAACTGTCACATTCGCACCTTTCTCTTTCGCACCGAATGCAATTGCCCGTCCGGCACCTCCGGCTCCCACAACCACGACATTCTTCCCCTTCAGGTCTTCATGCCCTATGGAACGCAGAGCATTTTCGATTGCTTTTATTGCTGCCAAATAGTCTGTATTGCATCCATACAAGGATCCATCCTCTAGCCTTACCAGTGTGTTGAGCGCTCCAATCTTTTGTGCCACAACGTCCACATCGCCGTGTTGGACGCCATACTTGAGCGCACTCTGCTTGTGTGGAATGGTCACGCTGAAGCCACTAAATTCTGGAAAAGCTGACAAGAAGGCATCCACATCATCCACCAGGAATGGCACGTACACTCCATCAAAGCCGATTGATTGCATGGAGGCGTTGTGCAAGACCGGACCCTTGCTGTGAGAAACAGGGTTGCCGATCAAGCCAAATACTTGTGTGTCTTCGTTCTGCTGGTGAATGCGGTACACGCTGACCAGATCTTTCACGGTCGTCTGGCCTGGAGCGCTTTCCTTTCCTTTTTCCAGAGAGCCAAAAGTAAGAAACGCCCCGAATTTGGACGCAAGCAGTCGCGATATCTGCCCGTGATCCCCCATCGACAGTGCAATGGTCCGGCCCCTCTTCTTTTGAAGCAAGTCGATGACTTGTCTCACATCTGTGATTGTTTGGGCGGTCGTGGCAATTTTGACAACGTCAGCTCCAATGTCCCAGGCTTGTGCTACCCAGGCCTGCAGCTCTTCAGCCGGTGGGGTCCTTTCAAAGTCATGGCGTGACAGAATCAAACCCGTGCCCTCCAGGCTCTCTTTCGGAAAGGTTTTCAAAAATTCCTCTGCTACCTTCAGTTCCACATCGATGAATGTGCACCCTGCATCTGCAGCCCGTTTCAGCACGGCCAATCGGTAGTCTTCCGCTCCCTGATATTGTCCACCTTCCCAGGCGGGACGAAAGGTGGCGATCGTTGGCAACTCGCAACACTTCACGAGTGCATCGATGTCTCTATCCTCGTCGATGCTCTCCAAATAGTCTAGTCGCAGTTCTACGATGTCGGCTCCTGCTTGTGCAGCCTGTCGGATTTCCGTTTTCATGTCTTCCAGGTTGGTGGCGGTGACGCTTGTGGCGACGTTTCCTACGTTCCTATCCATCCGCTTCGCGACCGCCCGCGCCGCATTCATCCTGGACGTCGATCTGACGTTTCTAGAGTGCAAAAATCCCGTTCGTGAGGCGCACTTGTGCGCCATAGCCGCCGCCGTCGCGTGCAATCGATTCTTGGGATCCGACGTTTCTGATCCGATGGAAGGATGCGAATGTAAGGGACCCCGATTGGACTTACCCAAAGTAAAGAACCCAAAGGAACCACCATATATATACTTTGCCCATGCAAGCCAACGTGTCAGGATGGGATTCCCCCGTGCGAACCGCAAGGAAGGTCGGACCACGATGGACGGCGTCGTCAACCTCAGCGAAAATGCGCTTTGATGGGACGTTTTGCGGAGTGCACGGTTGTGGTATGCGAAAGCGTGGTCGATATAACCATGGCTTCCTTTCCCATGAGAATCCTCTCGAACTACATATGTCGTGGAAAGGAAAGGCAAACAAGGACCGTCAACTCACCGAAACCACAGCGTAAACCGTGTCGGACGAAACGAGATATGAACAATACTCGATCTAGGAACACATCCGACCCAACCACCAATCGGGCGCTTGCATGGTTGGACCAAGGATACAACACGAGTCTGTGATAGCGGAACCACCAAGTTTGGAGCTTGCGAAGCTTCCAAGATCAACACGCGAATCAGAACGACTTCTTGACCCGGCATGGTGGATGGAGATCGTTTGCGAAGAGAGTGAAATAGGGTGAGATGCCAGCAGTCGTTTCGCGATCCATTGGAAACGTTTGCTTTGGTTGCGCCTGCATTTTAGCTTGCAGACGAGGCAAGCGCTCGAAGCCCTTTGTCTAATGCAAGCGTCAAATGGTTGCACGTTTTGTATATCACCCCTCCTTTCCCCTACACGTCGATTCCCGTGCACCTTCGTGGCGCCACTTCCGATCCTCCTACCATGGGGTTGACGCCTTCCCTCTTCGCCTCTCTCCGACACGTGCTTCAACTACGCCTTATCCCCAACTCCCAAGGACAGCTATCTTTGCGGTCTTTTATCGGTCTTTGGACGGTCTTCGAGGAGGTCGGTCGAAGACGCATCTGCGAGTTTCGACGACGATGGCGACGCGGTTGGCCGCAACTTGTGCCACTGCGAGGGCGTCTCCTCGTGCTTTCTCCGTCCTCCGAAGGAAAGGAAGAGTTAGTCGACGGAGAACACTGCGTTGTGAAGCCAAACCGTACGTTGCGGAGGCGCTGAACGATGCGAGCAACGCCGCCCTGTCCACCATGATCGCCAACGATGAACGAGGTGCAAAGGAGCTCGCGAGTGAATTGGCGGACCTGCAGCGGTACCTGGTGAACGAAGAGAAAGACGAAGACAGCGCCAAGTTTGTGCGTGTGGTGCAGGGCATGTTGGGACACCGCCTGACCCAGGAAGCAGAGCAGCTGGACGGCGAACACCGACACGCTACTGAACGGTTGCTCAAGCAGTGCTTAGAATCCGAGTGGAAGCTGACACAGGAAGGGGAGGCAGAAGCAGAGGATCCCCAGTTCAAGACGTGGGAGGACGTGTTCCGCGAAAGAAGTGAACGAGAACGTAGCAAGTATGAAAAGCAGGAAGAAACGCCGATCCGACCTTCCGAAGCGGACTACTACAAGCTTTTGAATGTGAGCCCGGATGCTACCACACGCGACATCAAGAAAGCGTTTCGGACTTTGGCGTTGAAGCACCATCCAGACGTGAGCGAGGAGGACGATGCCGAGAAAAGGTTCGTGCAGATTGCCGCTGCGTATGACGTCTTGTCCAATGAGGATTCAAGGAAGCTTTACAACCGGTATGGAGCAGAAGGCATGAAGGGTCGAGGAGGGGCAGAAGCAGGTCGCGGAAATGCCGTAGACATGTGGGACGAATTCAAGCGCTCCGAATCAAAGAGTAGAAAGAGGAGTGCCAGGGCGTCTTGCAATGGACCTCCTTCCACCGACAAGGAAGTCAACGGGATCGCGGAAGTTGGCAACATCGTTGAGTATCCACTCCCGCAAAATGTAAAGGACGACTTGTCAGATGGAAGAGAATACGGGCTTGGGCTCTTGGTGGGGCGCAACATGGACCGAGGGGACAAGGAAAAGCTGAGCGACGAGAAACTGGACCTGTGTGAGATTGAGTCTCTTCGCCAGGAGGAACAGGGTTCCAACGTGTGGGTGGTGGACGAGCTGAGTCCTCCAATTTTTGTGAGCATACGTGACCTGAAGGTGGTTCCCATAGACAGCTTTGACCGACGATACGACACATGGCTCATCACCGCAGATTTGAGCCCTGATTGCGGTGGACCCACGCTGGAGCAAGAAATCATCGTGTGAGGGACTGCATGGCCGCTAGGATTCCCAAATAGGTGGCAAGTCGTCAAGAAAGCGTGACGTCAATTAACCCAGGTTGTGGCACCCTGAAAACCAAGCCTTCGCCTTCCAAGAAATCCATCACAGCAGCGGGCAGCCGTGCTGGTGTTCTTGATCCCCTTGTATGATGTCCCGTTCCCACCACAATTTGCACACTCTCGGATGCATGACTCGTACGTATCTTGTTCAGTTCTCCTCGCAGAATCCCCAGTGCTTCCGCCACGTGCAAGCCATGCAGGTCGATGAGCTTTGCTCCGGACTTGTTCAACGCATTGGCTTGCGAGTTCCTTTGCTTGTATATATTCGTGCTGGCTTCAGCATGCGCAGCCTTCATTTGTTCGTTATGCCAGCGCCCTTGTGCACTCAGCCGTTTTGCCAACTGGCCATTCCCTGCCACGTAGGCCTGGGTGGCCTGCTGGAAGTATGCATTTCTCAGCCTTGCATGTTCTCTAGCGTCTACGCGTGAGTCTGCATACAGATTCGTGACTGCTTCGCCGGTTTCAAGCCACGGAACCGCAGCGGCAGGTGTCTTTGAGCTGCCCGGGGCACAACCGGGTCCATTTCGCTTCGTCGGCTCCTTGGGTTGGGGGCGTTGCACTTTGGCTCCTTGTTTGGCTGCCCCGACAAAGTTGTGGTTCTGCTGGGCACTACCTTCACGTGTGGGCTGCATGGACGTGCCCTTCTCTCCCAAGCTGGGAAAGTTGAGATCGTTCAGAGCAGGTGCAACGGCCGTGGGCACGTTCACACACAGGGAATCCTCTTCCAACTCCAGCTGGGTGAGCACGTCGACGCATTTGGCGATGTCAAAGTCGTTGGCATCGAGTATGCTCCACAGGCTCTCTTCGTCGAAAGAGGGAAACTCAGCGATGAGCATCTCCAAGATCTCGTTATCGCTCATGCCTTCTGCGAAGAATCCGGCACCGCATCGACCGTCTTCGGTTCCATCGGACCTGGGCGAAGATTCTGCCGTTCGCACGTCTTCGAGTGCTTGTTGCATCTGCTTCCATCCTCCCAGGCTTTCGCCGCTCTTCGCGGTCGACTTCGGTTTGAACTCGCACGCGTTCGGGTTGAGTCCCAGCGCCAGGTTGGACGTGTTGAGCGGCGGAAGATCTGCCGGTGGTGCGTCCGGTTTCTCCATCTCCTGCGTCGATCGTAGCGCAGCGCACGAGTTCCTTCCGAAGCGCTTCCTCGCGCGAAAGAAGAATCCTTCGAGCGCGTCGCTGTCGACGGAGGTTCCCGTCACCGCGTTCAACACGTCTGCAGCTGCGCAGAACGCGTCGTCGTTGCTGTCGTCCGAAGCCGCCGACACGATGACCCTCGTGGCGTAATCGAGGACAGGTTCGTCCAGCGCTGCGGATGCGCCGTGCTCGATGAGGAACGGGAGCAGTTGGCTTCGGATGTGCGCCTCGTCGAAGGCGTCCTTTCGTCCTGCCAACATCGCGTGTGCACCGTTTCTATTCCAGCAACGATCTGCAGTCTCGTTTCCCTTCCACCTCCTTCGCGATCACTCGCGTTCCTGGGACGGACGCTTGTCTTTCGACTCCCTGCCGAAAGCACGGTTGAGCGCGCTTCGCACGGCCGGTTTCACCTCAGAGAAGACGTGGCGCTCTCCACTCACCGGCGTCCAGTCCATCAGCAGGGTGCCCAGGACCACGACGACCGTCACGGCCGCAGTCGCTGTCCGCACGCGTCTCTGGTAGCGCGAAAGCGCCTCCACCATGCACGTGCGCTCGCCTGGTCTTCACCGCGAAATGCGCCATTCGACGCATCGCACGAGCGCAAGCAGGCCATGGCCGATGGGCGTCCTCGAAGGCACCTGCACGAGAGATCCGGACGGCGACCGATCGCCGTGGGGACAGCGGAGGGAGAAGGTGCGGGACCCGCGGAGGAGAGCTGGGTCCTCGACGGGGGATGGAGATCGGGGGGACGAGGGATGGGGGACACGACCGACGAATGGAGCAACGAAGGACGCGAAGCGAAGGAGGGCTACCGGGCGGGGATCCGGAACGAACCCCGATCAGAGGCGTGGGTCAGACCCAACCCGAGCCTTCGGCAACGCCAGAACGAAAGGACCACACGATCGGATGCATCCAAGGTTCACCAATGTCAACTGGGAAGAGCAGGCACGGATTCACGAGACCATGGAGGAACAGGAGAGGAGAAGACAGGAATCATGGAGTGCAGAATGCGTGCGCCGCACCCTCCTTTTGTTGCGCCTTGGACGCCTTCCGTCCAGGTGCCCGGAGGCAGGAAGCAGCAGTGCAGTGAATTCAAGTGCGCAGTCGTGGCTATGCTTCGATCGCAAGTGCCTGGAGAGACGGTTCCGTGCGTAGGAGAACGTTCCACAGCACGAGAGTCAGGAAATCCATCCTCCTAGACATTTTCCAGCGCACTGCTTGTTTCCGCCTTCTCCTGATCCCGGGTAAATTTTTCCACGGCCCTTTCTTGCGCCTTCTCCATGTGCCCAGGACAACACCACTTTCCCAAATAATGCAACGGGACACAGAAAATGACTGTAAGGATCAAGATGACAAAATAAAACGGCAGGACCAGGAGAGAAACCAGCAGGACACAAAAGAAGGCCACGCCCCTGAAGCTAAGTAGCGTTTCTAACCACCCAGGAATCTTCACTTCGTCGTTGGCATGCCTGGCTTCCCATTCGTGATAAGATTCAGCATTGCCGGCATCATCAAAATCGGCTTTCACTGCATACCTGTTGTACAACAACCTCTTCGCTGGATGAACAAGAACCCCGCAGGCCTTCTCTACTGTATCCATCGCATCTTCGGCCCGTTTGTTCGCGCAATCCGCGGTCCCGATTATCTGTATCAATCTACGACGGTTTTCCCGGATGGTGTCCGTTTCCGTCTCCCTGCCCACTTTCAGCACGGCATAAAAGTTTTTTCGCAGTCCCAGAATGCGTTCAATTTCGGTCTCTGCGTCTCCAAAAGCAGCGTCTTCACCTAGGCTGGTGAGCGACGTTTGCAGGTCGATCCTCGTCTCCACTTCACAGAAGGGGTCGCTCATTCTGTTCGTCGGTCCGACGCGTCCAATTCCGTGTGCAGTCGCTCTTGCGTTCGACTTCTTCCCACACCCACCCTTGGAACTGCACCTGCTCGCTTTCAACTCCGGCAGGCGTACGTCCTCGCCAACTCGACCCTCAGCGCGCGTCCATGACGATGGTCCAGGCGTCGGTGTTCCCAAGGTCTCGCTTGTGTCTTGGACAGACGCGGGTCTCCCTCTCTCCAAAGGACCGCCTAGGCGCTCGACCCCGGGTCAGTCCGGGATCAAACGCTAGTTTGACCCGGGAGGATCTCCTTTCGATCCGGGAAGATGCCGGGTCGAACCGCGAAGCAGAACCGTGGTCGAACGCGTCGGCGTCGGCTGGGCATTCAGCGCCGCCATGGACCCCGCGCTGGCGCCTCGCGTCCTGCATCAGGTGCGAAATGCGAGATGAAAACACGTAGGAAGAAGAAGGAAGGATTGATGGAGAAAAGGACGGGGTCGCGGCCGACGAGGAAGAGAGGAACCGACCTCCAGCGTCGCGAATCCGACGGCGGCGGCGGAGTGGAGGGCGAGGTCGCGGGCGTTCTGCATCGCTCACGAGAGGACGATGGTACGGATGGAGGATGCTGACCAATACGTTGTCGCAAGGTCGAGTTCTACTTCAGTGATAGCAACCTCCCCAGGGACAAATTCCTATTGCAGAAGATTCAGGAGAACGAGGATGGCATGGTGAATCTGGACATCCTCTGTACTTTCACCCGGATGCGTTCACTGCTCGGGATTCAAGCACCAGACGTCAAATTTGTGACCCCAGAAATCGTCCAAGACGTAGCAAAGTCATTGGAACCGTCCACCCTGCTCAAGGTGAGTGAAGATGGTCAAATGGTGGCACGGAAGCACAAGCTGGACCTCGAAGCGGCAGCAGCCAAGGTGGATGCAAGAAGCCTCCACGTACGACCCTTCCCATGGAGGACGACCATGGAAGACATCGAGACGACGTTCAAAGACGTCGGCAAGTTGTTGAGCATTAGGCTCAGGCGTCATCCAGCCACCAAGGATTTCAAGGGAAGCGCCTTCTTGGAGTTCGAAACCGAAGAGGAGGCCCATCGTGTCCAAGAGCTTGATATCATGCACAAAGGGGCAAAGCTTGTGATGGAGAAAAAAGTCGATGCCATGGAGAGGGAGAAAGAGGAAGAAAAGGAGGCTGCAGCCAGGGCCGCAGCTGCTCCAGTCAGCGAAGCCCCTGCTTCAGCCACGGAGGGAAAGATGCCCGATTACACACCTGGAGTGATCGTGGAAGTAAAGATCGAAGGCGAGGTCCCAGAAACTTTCCAGAGAGAAGACTTGAAAGAGCTTCTCGGTGGGGTAGAAGCCGGCGTCAAGTTCATCGAGTATGTCAAAGGTCAGAACGAGGGCTACATCCGCTTTGACACCCCAGAGCATGCCAACGCTGCGTTGGAAAAGGTGGGCGATGGGATAGATCACGAGGGAAAGTCTATCCAGATTTCATTGCTGGAGGGAGAATCAGAGGTTCAGTACTGGAGGAAAGTGGAGGAACTGCAGAGAGCCAAGCGCGATCGATCGAGCGGTGGCAGAAGCAAGGGTTTCGGGGGCAGCCGCGGCAGGGGTGGGAAGATGTTCCGTGGCAGCAGTAGCGGTCGCGGACGCCGCGACCACTCCAAGCGCCCACGTGAGTCTGGGGATGACAATGCCAGTCCTGCTGTGAAGAAGCAGGCCGTGCAGGAAGCAGCTTGATTGGAACAAGTATTCCCCGCCAGGATCTTTCTCTAGAGTCGAGAGAGGAATAGCTCGTGGCATTCGACCAAGAGGTGTTTCTTCATCTGCATGTCCCCCCGGGTTCCTATGAATAACGTTTCGTGCAATAGCGTGTCTCGCTCTTGCTCCAGTTTGTGTCCCTGTGCATCGCAAACCGGCCTGGCTGTCACCCGGGTCTTCGAACCCCCCGTTTTGGAAATCGATATCTCTCGGTGAAGTGTTCGATCGTTTCGAGAACCTCGGACTCTCCGCGCGGCGAAGGAGTTGCCGACACGACGCCACAGGGGCGAGATGGCGAATTCACATCGTCTCTCAGTTGAGAAGAAAAGGGAAGCATGGTGACGAGGACGCTGCGAAGCTGTTGTTGTCGCTTGTCGTTGTTTGATTCGCTGGCGCGGGTGTTCCTGGTTGTCGTCCTGGCGTTTTCCGGAAGCGATGCTTCTCCCGATCGTTTGTGCATTTCCGACTTCGACGAGACGCTTTGGATCCGAGCGACGAACAGTGTCGCCGAAGAAGCACGTCGGGTGGTGAGGGCTTGCGTTCGTAGCGGGTACGAGATTGCCATCGCCACGGTCAACCCGTTCCCTCTTCACGTGCGCCGCGTCTTGCAGGAAGAGATCTCTGAAAGATGGTTTACCACGGAGTTGTTGGTGAGCCCTGCGTTTCAATTTGGGAGAAGGAACAAGACAGTGGCAATGAACAACATCTTGCGCTACTATGGCATGCTGGATAGACCCGAGTGTGCCGTCCTTTTTGACGACAACAAGCTGGCCAACAAGCCGCATGCGGATGCTACTGGCGTCCTTTGGGTCCACGTGGACGAGAGGATCGGCATCACCATGGACGATTTCGACCAGGCTGAGCGGAAGTTGGATCGATTCTGCCCCTGATGTGCTTGGCTTGTGTTCCACTTCATCCACACCCCCCTCCCAGGACACCCTACGTTGGACGTCCCATTTCGTTGTAAACTCCTGCCCCCTTCCCCCCCCCCCCACGAAGGGAAGGGGACACCAGACCCTTCCAAGGTTAACTCCGGTCCTTAACTCAACACCAGGACCGAACACGGTCCCAGAAAGGAACGATCGTGCTGCGCGTGCTGCGCGTGCTGCGCTCGGCCATGTCCCGAAGCTGGCGCAAGAGGGGGCGTGGAGGACGCAAGAAGGTCCCAGTGGTGCTTCAGAAGATCTTCGGAACGCGTCTGAAGCCGATCGGCGTCCTCCTCGCGCAGGACCTGGCTGGGAGCGTCGGACAAGAAGCGGAGCTTAAGGAGAGGCTGCGTTCGACACCGGACGATCCGCATGGATTCGAAGAGATGCTCAGAACGTGCCTGGCGGTCGTGTGCACGAATGCACCGGAACTTCCGGTCGACCTGAGGCTCGAAGAATGCAGCGAACCGATGGACGTGATTGCACGAGCCATCCTCGCGTCGTTTCGGAACTCCGCTGCACCTCGGAGCGTGCTTTGCCAGGGGTTCCGAATGCAGTCGACCGGGAGGAGTAAATCTTTCGAAGGTCATGGAGACGCGATCGTGGAGCAGGTGGTTCCAAATGCACTCGTGGACGTGTTGCTCTCGCCGCAATGGAAAGCACTCTTGCAACGGATTGGGGATAGACTCATGGTACATTTGCTCACGCATTGCCTAGTGTTCGTACGGTGTAACAGGCCACGTGGAAACTATCTACAACTCTGTGGGGGACAAATTTCGGGCGCTGCGAGAATGAAAGGGAGGGACGCCATGGAGAACCCTGTTGTCGCGACTCCAGACAAGAAGCCCGTTGTCAAGCCACATGCCAGGCATCCGATGCTGGAGATAATGGACTGCAAGCCCGCAAGCCAAGATAGCATGGTTGCAGATTCTGAAGGAGAGGATGACGAATGTTACAGCAGTGCTCCTATCCGCTCCTCAAGTGGCGTCAGCGTCCACACGAAGAGAACCAGAAGACCAAGCAGCTGGCTTAGAAGGAAACACCGAAAGCTTGTCCAAGGGAACCGGGCAGAACTCGCCGCGCACACAGAGAACAACGCAGAGAACGTAACGTGCACAAATACAAGACAAGGAACAGATCATCGATCACCACAACACATTGAAGCCGACATGAAGGGAAAGCAGCCACGTGACACTTCTCGCGCGAGTTCTGCGCTCTCAAGGAAGGCGCCGCAAAAATGGAAACCTGCCACTAACGTCTTAATACCTCGCTTTGGAATATTCTACAGCAAACTCCTTGGTCAAAAGCCTGGACTGCCAGAAGTTCATGTTCTGAACCGTCTGTCTGAAAGCAAGACATCTGCACGGAAATTATACAAAGATATATTTATGAGGAGCCTCGAGGTGGGACCTAGGACACGAGGAAAAGAGAAAAGGCAATCAGCTCGATCTCGGAAATTCGACGAACCCAGATTTGTACCTAAAAAGCACCATGAATTGCTAGGGCTGCTCGAGAAGGTGCTGCATAGAGGCAAGAATTGTCCCTTTTCACTTTTGCTCGAGCATCATTGCCCACTCCCGATCCAAGTGGCAAGGTCGGGTGTCAGCTCTCTTTCTCTTAGGTCGTCCTCAAGCCTAAAGTCGCCACCATACCAATCATTGATTGCACAGCACGTAGAACACAGCAAGGTTGCGGATTTTGTCTGGTCCGTCTGCCAAAACACCTTCCCCAAAAATTTATTCGGGGATAAGCACAATCGATTGATGCTCCAGAGGACAATCAAACTTTTTGTGTCCATGCGGAGGTATGAGACATTGTCCTTGCATTATGCATTCTCGGGTTTAAAAACTGGAGCAGTCCCTTGGTTGCACGGTGAAAAGAAATGCAAACAAGCGGCACTGGAAAGTGAGCATGCAGCAAAGGTGCGCATGCTCCAGAGGCTTGTGCATTGGTTGCTTTCAGAATTCGTGGTCTCCCTCATTAGGGCTAACTTTTATGTGACAGAAAGCCAGGCCCACAGACTTCATGTCTTTTATTACCGCAAGCCTGTATGGAAGCAGATCCAGCACATGGCTGTTCACAATTTCACTCGCAGTGTTTACCAAAGAGTGACCAGGAAGGAAGCAGCAGAGATTCTTTGTGCCAGGCGCGTTGGATTTTCTACCTTGCGGATGATTCCTAAAGCTTCTGGAATGAGGATGGTTGCAAACTTTAGCACTCCCTCCATGGCGACATTCCGGTCAGGAAGTGGCAGAAGGGACAAACCTTCCAAAGGTGGTTCGTACACCCTGCGCTTTGCTCCAATCAATCACGTCATCCAGGGACTCTTTCTTGCCCTTAAACAAGAATGCAGGTTGAATCCGCAGGTCCTTGGGAGCTCTGTTTTTGGTTACAACGATGCCTACTCCAAGCTGCAGCCTTATCTCAGGAGACTGAAGGCTTCTGCGTCTAATTTGCAGCGCCCCCTGGCGTACATTATTGGTGCAGATATTTCTCAGGCTTTCGACACCATCAACGTGAAAAAGCTTTTGGAGGTCGTGACCCCATTATTTACAAAGGAGGAGTACAGATTTCTTCAGGTCTCTTCCATTGCTCCAGGCACAGGGCGACTGAGCATAACCCAGAGGACGCTTCCTGCACTTCCAGAAAGCAAAGAGGAACTCAATGCTATTCTATCTGACATAGGGGGAAGGCGTAAGGGGATAGTGTTCACCCACCTGTCCCACCAATCTGTGGTGACACGAAATACTGCTGTAAAACACCTGCATGATGCTCTGTGTCACAGTCTGCTGCGTATTGGAAGAGGATACTATAGACAGAAAGTAGGAATTGGTCAAGGTATGGTTGCATCTGCTCTCCTATGCAGCCTTTACTATGCGGAAATGGAAAGGGTCTACATTCAGCCCATGTTTGATTCCTCAGATGACTTTGATGACCTTCTTTTACTCTTGGATGAGATTGAAACCCCTTCCAGGAAAGCAAACGGGATCCAACAGCCTCTCCTGCTGAGACTGATCGATGACGTACTGTTCATAGCACCCAGCAAGAGCATGGCCGAGCGATTCCTGAAAAGATTGAAAGAGGGATTCCCAGATTTTGGCGTGAGGATACATCCTGGCAAAACCAAACACAACTGTGGGTGGTTGTCTGATTCAGGAAACGAGTATGTGGATGGTATGGGTGTGCGCTTCGTTTCCTGGTGTGGACTGCTTATCAATTCTGCCAACCTGGAAATCCAAGCTGACTATACAAGGTACAGAGGTGATGGCATTGCATCTACACTGACCATACCGCTCACGAAAAGACCAGGAAAAATGTTGGCCACTAAACTTTGCAGCTACATGCGACCCAAATGCCATGCCATCCTCTTCGATAGAGCTATCAACTCGCCGACAACCATTCGGCTCAACGTGTACCAGCTATTCATGCTCAGCGCAATGAAGTTTCACTGTCATGTATCCCGGATGCCAAAACCTCCCAACAAGTGCGAATCCATGCTGGTGGATACCATCTTGCTTGCTATTGAGTACACTTTCTCATTGATGAACAGCCGTATGGGGACCTCTACCACTGCAAAAGGCAGTGGGACACCTGTCTCCTATTGCCATGTCAAGTGGCTGGGGCTTACAGCCTTTCTCAAGATGCTTTCTAGGCGGGCAAAGGAGTACGAACCTGTTCTCCGTGCTTTGAAAAAGATGCTTTCTGCTTCGGTGTTCAGGTTGATTGCCAAGCAGCTTCGAAACGTGGTCGACGACCGCCGCTCTTCGGTGTTTTGGCAGATCGAATTTTGAGATGCATTAGCAGCTGGGCTTCATCTCTGTCACGGGCATTGGCTACGTTTCCTGGGCTGCAACGTTTATTTCATCTTCCGTAGGTCCAAATCTGCAAGTGCACCGTAAACAACGTTGGCGTGGGGTTCGAGCGCTTGTCTTGGCAACGACGTCGCAACGCCGACGGTGAATGCCCCTGCAGCCTTTCCAGCCTTCAGCCCCAGAACGGCATCTTCAACAATGAGTGCAGTGCTTGGATCTACGCAGCGCACACGCCTCATGGCTTCAAGGTACACGTCTGGCGCAGGCTTTCCTCGTGGCACAGTCTTGGCACTGACGATGCATTCGGCATCGAAGAGATGGTAAATGCCTGCCTTTTCGAGATTCATCCGGATTTTTGCCGGGCTCCCTGAGGATCCCACTGCGATGGACAACCCGAGCGCTCGGGCTTGTCGGATGAGACCTTCCACACCCGGGAAGGCTTGGATGCCATGTGTTTCAGCAATTTGGGCGTAAAGGACATCCTTGACGTCGCCGATCTGCTTTGCTAGCGCTTCTTGGTCGTTCCAGCTGGGATCGTTGCTGCAGTACGTCTGGCGGTAATACGCCACGGTTGCACGGACGTCCATGCCGAACAGCGGCACGAAGTCTTCTGGAAACCGGTGCGGTGGATCGAAGCCTGTCACCTGCTTCACGGCAAGGCGAAGAGCTTCGCACGAGACGCGCTCCGAGTCCACCAGAACGCCGTCGCAGTCGAAGATGAGGTGTCGGAATCGCGTGGGCACGTCCCGGATTGGCGCTCCTACCGCGACGACGTTTCGCGTCGGCTCGTCGATTTTGCTTCGCAACAGCTGGAAGGCCGGTCGGATCCAAGCACCGCAGTTGCACTGCGCGCCACTCCAATCGAACGAGCCGAGACGCGCACGACAGGACGGACAGTGCAGTTTGCCTCGCACTTCGCCGTCCGCTGCTTTGTCCATCCACGCCAGCGGTTCGACGAACACCGACCAGCAGGAAGTCGTCCCTCCTGCGCCACGGTTTCGCTGGTCCTCTTTGGCACGCTTGCGCCACGCGAAGGCATCGGCGCCGGATCCTGCTTCGTGTTCCAGCACCGATCCGGAATCTGCGATCGCTCTCCGACAGGATTTGCAGCGGTACAGCAATCGGTTCGCAGCCGCCGGACCGTGTGGATCGCGAAGCGTTGCGTGCCAGTCGAGGTTGTCCTGTTGGGCCAATTGTGCAGCACGATGGGAACGATACGCGACGTTCTCCTCGTCCAGTTTGCAACCCATGCGTCGAAAGAGCTCCAGCTGTCGCATGAAACCGTCGTTGGGACAAGCTTGTGGACGCACCTGGCGGATGCGCGTCAAGGCGGCGTCCAAGGACAGGTCCTCGGTGCGCATCAGGTGTGCCACCACGACTGCCGTGCTCCTGGACACTCCAGCCGCGCAGTGTACGAGCACGTTTCGCCCACGTTCGATTTGCTTCTCCAGGAAATCGCAGCACATCGGCAGCTGCGTCAACAAGTCGGCATCTTCCAGGTCCAGGAGGGACACCTTCAGCACCTGTTCTTCCGGCAGCGGCAGATCCAGCGGCACACCCACCGACACCACCGCCGTGGCGCCTTCCTTCAACGCATCAAGCACGTCCTCCTGCGCCCCCAGAAGCACGTTCTGCGCCACGCGAGACCACGGCATGCGGCTGCGACGCCGCGGCTGTCCACTGCCATCGCTCCGATCCCCACCGACCCCCCGCCCTTCTTGGAATTCCACCCCATCCTTTTGCGGTCCTCCCTGAGCTTTGCCCAGGGTTGTGGACCGCGAAACTCGGAGGGACCGTGTGGACCGTGAAATATCGCGGTCTTCGATCGGTCTTGGAGTGAGGAGGGAAGGAGACGGCGCCACCACTTGTCCGACGCGATGGAAGGTGGCAAGCGCACCGCGAGCAGAGAGGGAGGAGATGCCGGCGCTGTGGTGGCCACCAAGAAGCAGAGAACGGAGGAAAAGGGGGAGGAGGAACGCACGGTCTGGGAGAAGAAGGTTCGTGCCTCGAAAACGAAGGCTTGCCTGCGAAACGTTCGTGTGGAACGCACACTGACGGTGTTCTCGGCCGCTGAAAACGCAGGGGATATTGAGGACTTCGAAGCTGGATGCACCCACCATGCTTCTCACAGGACACCAGGTGCGTGGAAGAATAGAACCTGGATCGAGGCGGGCGAGACGTGCGACGAACGAGTGCTGACGAACCGCGGGATAGGACGAAATCTTCGGAATCCGGTTCTCACCGCAAGGCGAAGTCGTCGCCTCTGGATCCAAGGACAAGCACGTGTTCCTCTGGAAGGTGTATGGAGAATGCGACAACTTCATGGTTCTCAAAGGGCACAAAAACGCCATCCTCGAACTCAGCTGGACGACGGATGGAGAGAAGATCCTCACTGCGTCGGCAGACAAGACGGCAAGGCTGTGGGACGTCGAGGTGGGCGCACAGATAAAGAACTTGAAAGGACACACGGCGATCGTCAACAGCTGCAGCCCGGCGAGGAGGGGCCCTCCCCTGGTGGCCACCTGCGCCGACGACGGCGCGGCGAAGCTCTGGGACCTGCGTGCCAGGGGTGCTGCGCACACGTTCCAGCAGAAGTTCCCGCTCACCTCCATCACCTTCTCCGATGCAGGGGAGAAATTGTACACAGGAGGCCTCGAAGGAGTGGTCGGGATTTGGGATATTAGGAAGAGCGACTCAATGACGTCATTGGGAAACCATCAGGACACCATCACAGGGCTGAGCCTCAGTGCAGATGGCACGCACCTGCTTTCGAATTCCATGGATTGTACGCTCAAAGCTTGGGACGTCCGACCATACGCTGAGGGGGATCGTTGCACCCGCACTTTCAGTGGCCATGCTCATGGCTTCGAGCAGAATCTGCTCCGATGTGCATGGTCACCAGACGGGAGTCGCGTGACCTGTGGCAGTTCCGATTGCTTGGTTTACGTCTGGGACTTCAGCTCCGGCAAGCTTGTGTATCGGCTGCCGGGTCATTCAGGGTCCGTGAATGAGGTAGTCTTTCACCCGCTGGAACCAATCGTCGGCTCTTGCAGTTCGGATAGACAAATATACCTCGGAGAAATCGAAGAAGATTAAAGAATAAAATTTCATCAGCCCAAGGGCTCCTTGGTTATTTTTACGCCCATTTTGATTTATCCTATCGCAGCTTCGTACGGGTCAGGTCCAACGTCTGCCACAGCAACGGAGAGTTCGTCTTCTTGATTCGGGATGTAGGTGGGAAATGGAGGGTTCAACCTTAGATGCTCTCCCTCCCAAAGCTTGCGAATCGCATCCTTCACCAATACAAAATTCCCCTTGTGTCCGGGCACCTGTCCGACCACGTACAGGAGATTTCTAGAGGGGTCCACTTGGTACACCATCACGTTCTGCACCGTTCTCCTATCATTCCCCATTTGTCCTGCCATTTTTTTGCCCTTGAACACCTTCCCTGGATCCTGGCACTGCCCGGTGGATCCGTGCGATCGATGTGCTAGACTCACTCCATGCGTCGCGGGGAGTCCTTTGAAACCATGCCTTTTCATCGGGCCTTGGAAACCTTTCCCAATCGTGGTGCCCGTGACATCAACGTGCTGCCCGGCCACGAAGTGTGCCGCATTGATCTCTGTGCCCACGGGCAAAAGAGCATCTCGGGTGACTTGGAACTCCGCCAGCTTCCTCTTGATGGGCACTTGTTGCTTGGCGTAATGTCCCAGGAGTGCCCTGGGGACTTGCTTCTTCTTCTTGCTCCCTATGCCCACCTGGAGGGAATTGAACCCGTGCTTTTCCTCCGTCTTCATCTGCGTCACGTGGCACTCGTCGATCCACAGCACGGTGATCGGTCTTCTCACTCCCCATTTGTCCCAGAGGCTCATCATCCCGCACTTGACCGCCACTACGCCGCACCGTCTTGAATCTGGCGACCAAGGACGCGGTTCAAGCGGCACTTGGGGCGGTCCCGCCTCTTCCAGCACCTCCCCAGCTTCCACGGCCAGGTTTTGGGATCCGATCCATCGCCTGGCGCATGCGTTACGTGCGTTCGCGAGCAGGCGACGTGCGAGCATCGCGACGCCGAACCCTACGACGATGCCGTCGGCAAGCCACCTCAATGGTTCACACCCACATCCGAGCCGATGATATCCGTATCGGTTCGTCCGGACGGATGTGGAAGGGGGGGGGGTCGAGACGGTCGGATGGAGGGATCTTCGGAGTGCAGGACACGTGTGGGAAGCTCGATGGACGGGTTTGGAGATTCCCAGGCGAGGAGCAGCATCCAGCTGGATTGGCGGGGATCTCGGAGATGCGATGGGCCCCGCGAAGCTGGGAGATAAGACCGGTGCGTGCACGCCAGGGGAGTTGGGCGAGAGGCGACGGGCAGCCGACCTCAGCCGCTGTTTCACCCCCAAGATGCCCATCCCCAACCTGCATCCGGCCCAACCAGAGGACGACATGGTCCATCACGTGCCACCCGGTGCCCATCCACGGTGGGAGCTGCCCAGGCTGGCGGCCGCTTTCCCGCCAGAATCGACCCTGGGGTGCATGGATGGGCTCCGTCTCCCCAGGAACGAGATCTGGGGGGAATCCAAACCGATACGCAGGACACGTGTCGTTGTTGGAGGGAAGGAAAGGTGGGGGACGACGACGTCCGAGCCGGGATGGGGAAACGGTTGCCGGTGGTATCTGTCCGGTTTGGACGGAAGAACTGGGCGATGGAAGATGGACGTGGACCGGGTGTCCCCAAGTCGACGAACCTACCAAGGCGCGGTCTCGACGTTGCGAAACCCGTGGCCCTTCGTCCCACGCCGGAGAACTCCATGCACGACGCTTGTACATGCGGAAGGATTCTTCGATACCCAGATGATAAACTGAAAGATGTACAACAAGAAAAATGACCCAAGCATTCCCACTCGATACACGATCAGAACTCGCTGTCCCAGCACCACCCTTTGAAGCTGCAAAGGTACTGTGAACATGGATCTGTCTGTGAAGACCGTCTTCATTCTACATGTGATAGTGAAACAAGCATGGTGGTGAGTGCCCCTTGCCATGGCAATGTGAAGGAGTGCATACAGCTCAATCAAATGGTCCACGTGTACAGGGGATGATGGACGGGTTTGTCCATTCGCACGTCGAACCCCCACCGTCGACGGAATTCGCCCACTTCCCTCTCTTGCGCACTCTTCAAGTAGGCATCTGCTTCAGCCTGTAGCTGCGAAACATTCTCTATGTCTCCCATGAATAACCTCGAAAAGCGACCGTGCGGGAGCGACCTCGCTCCCGTGCCAGAGCTTTCGCAGCAGTCGCTGAAGCTCCCCCCTTGCGTGCTTGCCTGTGATTGAGCAACCACCCTATCCTCGACGTCCGTGCAATTGGTCGGAGCGGTGCTGGTCTTCGGTGCTCTACATTTTCCCTTGGATTCCACGTTCGGTCGTTTCACCTTCCTCAAGTACACTTGAACGCCTCGCGGGCGAGTCTCGTCCTCCGTGGCCTCGTACACTCTATTTCGAGTCTTCATGCTTCCACCTCGAACCAGTCTTCCACGGGTTCTTTCCCCGTTTCGAACGCTTTTCCCCCGAGCGCCTCTTCCTCCTCGGTCCTCCCTGGCTTTCGACGTCGACACGCCCAGGCACGTTCACCTCCTTCCGCGACGGAGCACCAGCCTGTCGCGACCCCTTGCTTCGCACGGGTCTTCCCTCTTTGGCCCCCCGTGAGCCTTCCACGTTCCCTCTCGTGTTTCTTGGAGGACGTGAAGCGCAGGTGTCGTCCTCGAGTGCCTGCGCTCGAATGTGCTCGTGGTGGTGCTCGGCGAACCCCTTCTGGTCTGGGATTCCCTCACCCCCCCTCTCTCGGTCCTTCCGACGGGGCCCCACCCAGGAAGGAGAAACGAGCACGGATCGATACCTCGAAGAAGATTGCGATGAAGGAGGGTACGAGATCACAGGGGGGTGAGGGGAGCTGGACCCATGTTTCGGCACTTGCTGACTCGGACACCGACGAAGGTCCCCCCCGCCAACCGCTGTGGGGGCGGAGGAAGTTCCCCCCGAAATATCTCGATCCTCGCAGAGGATCGACCTTCACCTGCACGAGGTCGACAGGGAGGGGTTCGTTCCTCTGCGAGGATGGGGAAAAGGTCTCCCGTGGACCCCTCCCCTGGTCGTTGGTCGTTGCCAGGGGGGTCGTGTGACGTGAGGTGTCTTGCGATCCTTCTGTCCCGAGGCCCCTGTGTGGTCTCCTTCGCTGACCCCCCCATCCGGAGGTGGAAAAGAAAATATCTTTTTGCCAACCGTGGAGTCTTTCCCCCCAACCGTACGAACGCCTCCAGACCTCGTGGGGGGAACGAACCACGTGGGTGCCCCCTCCTCCAGCACCACAACGAACGCAATGCGAACAACTCGATCCTGTCCAAGTCTGAGGTTGGAAAGGTCGTGGTGAACACCCCCCCGAAAGGTTCGGAACGGGACGGGATGGAAGACATGGATCGGTTGCCTTCCTCGTGGAACGTCTTCGCCTGGTAAGGTCGGAGCGTGGAGGATCACACAAGATCGGAAACAGAGCTGAAAGAAACCGTGGAACGGGAAGGTCTCGTATCCTCCAGGAGAGGTGGAAACCGATGGGATACAGCCCAAGCGATGGGGATCGACGGATGTTGCACCAATATATGCAAAAACCGCACCCATCCGTCGTCAGGGCCTGTTCCTTCGCTGGGATGTGATCCTGCCAAAAGTCGGCAGGAGCAGGGACCTGCAAGTTGAAGAATCGAAGACACGATCGAAACTCGCCATCCGAGGGTTTTCGCTTCAAATGAACAAGTGCACAGGAGGTTGGGCTCTGACGGCAGGGAATCGAGCTGGACAGATACTGTTCCCGAGCTGGTGCAGGGCACGCCATCCTGCCGATCAACAAGAAAACTTGCCGCGTGTTTGCTAGCGGAACGTCCTCAAGCAAGGCTGGAAGGCAAGTGCAATACTATGCATGCACCGGGGGAGCGAGTGCGTAGAGGATCTACTTTCAAAACAAGAACTTGGGAAAGGATGCTTCGTGATGGGATCTGGTGCTGGGTTGTGCACAATCCTCCATCAAAGCCTGTTCTTTTGGGTTCCGATCCACCCGCCGGATGTCCTGGGTGCGCATCCGTTGCACTTTCTGCCAGGAGACAAAGCGAAGGCAAGGAACGTAGGGCCATCTCCCTCGCGTTGCGATTTGGACCTTGCCATGCCAACTGAATTTGCCCACTCGCGCAATGAGAGGGCGTTGTTTGCACAGCAAGACGGAACGATGTCTTGTGACATAGACCTTTTCATCCCAAGCCCCCTCCTCCAACGTTCCGCGTCCTCGACTCTTCGATGCCCTCTTCCATCGATCTTCGCACCGTTCGTGCCCTCCAGCTGTCTGCTCACCAATGCCAGCACCGCCCATACCAACCCATACAACCTGGGTGGTCTCCCAGACCGACCGTTGTGTGTGGCAGGGGAAGGCTGGTGGCACGGGTGGTGTGGTGCATGTTTTCATCCAGACCAGGTGGAGGACGGACGAGGAACCTTCCCACGTCCGCATCGACGTGAAGCCGTGAAGCCATGGGAAGGGGCACGGCAGCAGAAGATCGCGTGGGATGCATGTACGACTGGTTCCTGAACCACAGGCTGCCGTGGCCGACGCAGACGTGCAGGTGGGGTCCGGTGCAGGAGCGAGGAAAGAACCGGACGAAACAAACACTCTACGTGGCCGAGCAGACCGATGGATCCGCACCCAATACGATCGTGATGATGCACGTGGACGTTCCCGACCCTAGGACGGAAGATCCCTTCACGATGTGGTCGTACTTGGATGCGTCGAAGTCCTATCCCATCGGAAAGCGCGTCAAAACCATCCGTCATGCAGGCGAGGTGAACGTGCTGCGAGAGTTTCCCGTTCGACCACAGCTCGTGTGCACGCACACGGATGCAAAGGAAGTCTACGTTTGGGATCTGAACGCACAGCCTGCTCTCACGAAGAGCAACGCAAACGTAGAACCCAAGCCGGATATTGTACTCGTTGGGCACGAGAAAGATGCCGAATTTGCCCTGTCTGTATCAGCCAACCGGACGCAAGTGGCATCAGGAGGCCAGGATGGCCTCGTCATCACTTGGGACCTGGAAGATGAACAATGCTCCGTCGTCCAAGAGAACGATGTGTTGAAAGACCCTACCACGTGCATCCAGCCAAGGGCAAGGCTTGTGGGACACACAGGTACCGTGGATGGGGTAGCGTTGCATCCAACTTCAGAGGTAGAAGTAGCCAGCGTTGGGACCGATAAAAAACTGATTTTTTGGGATATGCGAGATCCTGCACAAGTTGCTGTTAAAGTGGAAGGTGCACACACGGAGGACATCGCTTGCATTGATTGGCACAATACGAAGGATATGTATGTTGCCACAGGGGGTGGTGACTGCCTGGTGAAGGTATGGGATCGTAGGATGATGCGGCCCGGAATACATGCATGCGTATTTGCTAGCAGAGAACATAAGGGGCCGCTGACCCATGTCGCTTGGTGTCCCCAAGACGAGAGGATGCTGGCGAGTGGTGCAGAAGACGGAAAAATCATGCTTTGGAACCTGGCTGGTGTTGTTTCAACGGCGACCGTCCAGACAGACGAAGGAAGCGATCCGCTCATGTTTGAACACAAGGAGCATTCCGGACAGATTACAGACCTGGGATGGAACCACCACTGCCCCATGACGCTGATCAGCTCCGCAGTAGGGTTGGACAGAAAGGGATGTTCACAGTGCACGCTTCAGAGCTGGAGAATCACGGACTTAATTTTCAGAGACACCAGTGAAGTCCTGGATGAGTTGGAAATGTACAGGGACTTTGTCATCGCTGGCAAGGTTGATTGCCTTAGGCATTCTCCAGCCACTCAACATATCGATTACGATGGTCGTGCGGGGTGATCAAGATGCAGTCAAGACGATACCTTTTCCTGTGCCTTGGTGTATTCGAACTTGTCTACCTTGAGCTCCCCGTCCTTCAATGAATAAATGTACGCCATCGCTCTACCTTCGTTCAAATCGAGGAGAACAAAGTTCGGGGTTGCCGTCGGATCACCTGTGGTTGCATACGCACCGGTTGCGGATCCAGGGTTGACCACGAAGCAATTGTAGCACTTCTTCGTCGCCGGGACATGGGTGTGTCCGGTCACAAGTATGTCCAATTTACGTTTCCTTATCTCCACCCCGAGCGCCCTTTCGTCGTCCCACGGGAGGACCTGGTGTCCATGCAGGAGGCCTATCCTGTAGCCTTCAATTTCGACAACCTGTGTGCGAAGAAGCAAAACACCTGTCAGTCAAAGTCTTTCGATTCGTTCGATCAGGAATGACGACCTTGCGGCATCGAAGCGTGCCTTCTCTGCGGGATATTCCTCCTCCAGGTCGAAGTCTCCCTGCACCACGTGCACGTCCGGTGCAATGCTTTTGAGGTAGTGTAGCGTGGATCTTGTGCACAGGTTTCCCGTGCAGAGCACAGTTTGTATCTTTCCTGGTACGAGCATGTCCTGCGTCGGTTTCTCGTCGGTCAGCTCCTGGACGCCACCTGTCTATCCTTCCCTCTCTCCTGGTCCACCTGCGTCTCACCAGGAACTTCTTCGGCATTCCCGAGGAGCGGTAAGGCACGTGAAAGTCTCCGATGCAGAGCACGAGCACCATCGCGACGCGACGCGTGCGTCGGAGCTCCTCGCGCCTCGTCGATATCTCCCGCCCCTGTAGCATTTGGGGTCGTGGGGGCTCCTTCGATGGGAGTTTCTTCTCTCGGAGGGTCGTGGTCTTGGCCTCTCGCGTCCGCGTTGCGGTCCCCGCGATGCCTTTGGGATCCGGATTCTTACCGAACGGCATCGTAATGGCGGATTCCCTGTCTCTCCGGGATGGTTCCATCGGTTTCGGATGGACCCTCTGCCATGGCGGACCATCCAAGCTCGCTGGTTCCGATCCTCCGAAGGAACCGGAGGATCGGGACCAGGAAGATCCCACGCCATCCCTCCGACCACGGTGTTTGGACGCGTACATCCGCCTCCTTCGGCCACTGCGTGGTCTGACCTCGCGCCTTGCTTCCCCTCTGTCGACATCGGTTCCAATTCTCCAAGCAAATCCGCCATCCTTCCATCGGACACGAGCCCAGTGCTTCCTGTGATCCAAACGGATCCGTCTTCGAGAGATCACGAGGGATGTACAGATCCAAAGGGAATCCCAGTGCAGGTCGGTGCAGAGAGGAATCGACGAGTGGAGCATTGCGAAGGTTGGAAGGCGGCATGCGCGCTGCTGGAGAGCGCCTGCTGCGCCTCGTCCTGGATCTGGCGAAGGCCAAGGTGCCGTGGATGGCCAAGGAAGTGCATGGAGGGAGCGGCGGATCGCCTTACGTGCGCAGCGAAGTCCTCGGCCACGTGAGAGGGATCGTCCTGGATCGTCCCGGCTCGCGGAATGCCGTGGACCTCGCCATGGTCAACACCATGGCCGACATGCTGCGCGAATGGGAGTCGAACGTGCACGTGGAAGCCGTACTGGTGCGTGGAGAGGGTGGAAAGGCGTTCTGTGCGGGTGGAGACGTGAAGAAGGTCGCGGAAGCGGCACGAAAGGGAGATCCCAGCGTTGGAGAAGACTTCTTCCGTGGCATCTATTCGCTCGTCTACCAGATCGCCAACTACGGGAAACCGTACATGTCCCTCCTCGACGGCGTCGTCATGGGAGGTGGAGGAGGAATATCCATGCATGGTCCGGTGCGTATCGCCACCGAAAACGCCGTCTTTGCCATGCCGGAAGCAACCATCGGATTCTTTCCCGACGTCGGAGCTTCGTTCTTCCTGCAAGAGCTCCCAGGTCTCCTTGGTAGATACCTGGCCCTCACTGGAACGAAAATGACTGGGAAGCAACTCCTCGATGCGGGAATCGCGACCCATTTCATCCCTTCCAACAAGGTGCCCTCGTTCTTGGAGTTCTTGCACAGTTTTCGACTCAAGCCTGGCCTTCCCCCAAAGGATGCACTCTTTCAGTCCTTGGATCGATTCAAAAATGAAGACACGGGTGCCTCCTCGACCGAGATGGAGGTGAAACGCCTGCTGAAGTTGGTCAACCGGCACTTCGTCCACTCGACCGTGGAAAGTATCGTGCAAGATCTGCGGAATGGCTACGAAACTGCCAGCAGCAGGGAGGATGCCCAATGGTACAGGGATACCCTGGAAAGGCTCGAAAACAACTCCCCCCTGAGTTTGAAGGTCATCCTGCGTCAGTTTCAAGAATCGCACAAGATCATTCAATCAGCTCAGCAGGGGAAATCAGCATTGGTTGACTGCCTGAGGATGGAGTGCCGAATGATGCAGCGTTTCATGCACCAGGAGGATTTCCTCATTGGCGTACAATCTGTCCTTGTGGAGAAGTCCACAAAGCCGCTATGGACGTATCAAAGCTTGGATCAGGTGTCCGACGAGCTGGTCGACTCTTTCTTCAAGCCAATGCCAGGGGACCAGGAGCTGTGCGGGGTGGCACATCCGATGGAGGGAGAAAGAGGAAGGGTGTATCCCATGTCGAAGCTGTGATGCCCTATACCGGTCAAACCGCAGACGGTGTGGATGCAACAGATGCTTATTTAGCTTGGTTACAAGGCTCGAATCATGTGATCACCCGAATTCAGATGCCGTGACCTGAATGTAGACTGCCTCCGAAATCCATGGCAGATCGCAGTACCGGCCGGCCAACGTGTGTATCATGCAGTAGAAGATGGTGGCGAGGATGGACACGAACGAGGCGTTCATGAAGATCGGCATCAAGATGGAATGTGTGACCTCGGAAGGCGCATACATCACCAAGATGTTGGCCAGCATCACCACAATGTCAAGCATGATGGACTGCATTGCACTGAACCTGAGGAAATGAGGCAACTTCGTGTTCCTCACCACACACAGGAACAGGACGAAGAAGATGATCAACGGCATGAACGCATTGCAGCCGTAGATCATCAGGAGTGGCATGGGCAGGTCATGGAAGATCTGAAAACTGGTCCACTCCTGGAAGATGAACCTCCCCAGCATGAGACAATCCATCCAGGGAATGAGGTACATCGCAGCAGCTACAGCTCTCCAAAGCGCACTTGGGCTTCCTTTGACTGCGTCTGCATCTTCTTCTCCGAGCATGTCTGGATCGTTGATGCGAGCACGCGTCGACTATTTCGTGCCAGTATCGGAGATTTTCCACGCGTTCGTGAACGTCAGCTTTTTGTACTTCCCGCGCTCCCTGCGATCCGCACCGCCGCTTGTCCGTGATTCCCTCGTCTTTCCGGCGGGAACGTCTCACGGTACGCTTGGAGCACGCTCCATATCGTTCATCGTTCCGTAGTCAAGCTACGTTCCTCTCGCGTTTCGTTCCTCGTCCTGGTGCCGCCGCCTCACCGTATCCCGCTTCGCCGCGCCCCCTGGCACGTGGATCGGCGTCCTCGTCTTCCTGACGTTCGTGCAAGGTTTTACGGCTTTCTTCCTGGCCCCATCTCGCCCTCGGACGATCGCGGTGCTGCGCGTCATCGCGGTCTTCGCCATCGCCATCGCCATCGCGTCCGAGCACGTCCTTCGACTGGACCGATTCCCTTCGATCTGCCGGTTCGAACCCGGATGAAAGGTGGCTTCGAACCCGACCGGACCTTCCTTCTCACCCCGATCGGATCCGGGTTCGACCCCCGGGGGAGCCTCGATCTCCACCGGGTCTCTGATCCGAAGCGAGATCCCTACGAAGAACACAGAGAGAGTTGAAGATTTCGATTCATGCATCGATCGCTTCGGTCGGTCGTCTCGATACGGAAACGTCGAGGCCGAGACGTGGTCTTGCCGACGATGATGGCCTTGGCGACACCAGCGCACCGGCAAACATCGCTCAGGAGGCGATGCGAAGGGACGCGAACGGATCGGAAAGGGAACAAGAGACTTCTGGGGAGATATAGGAGGACAGTGCGCGCAAGAGCGTCCACAGACGGCGAAGGAAAGACCGAGGCGTCGGTGGACGAGAACGTGCCGCTTGTGGAGCTGCGACGTGCCAAAGACATGGAATCCTCCTCGGCGTTCTCTGGGATCTCGGCAGTGGACCGTGGAGACGATCCCGTGGACGTGATCAAGCGCATTGCGCTGCTCGTGGCTTGCGACGCGAGTGCACTCCTAGTGTTCTCCGCCATTGGACGCACGGCCCACAGCAGCAGCGACGGGAGCCTGTTGGCCACTGCTGCGCCTTTTTTGATCGCATGGTTCGTCACAGGAGTCTTCACCGAATCCTACGGTGCAGAAGCGCGAGGAGGCGACGTGGGTGCAGCTGCAGGTGTGGCTGCCAAGACGTGGGCGGTGGCCACACCCGTGGGACTGGTCCTTCGGGCCATCGCCAAAGGTCGTGTGCCACCCAAGCCATTCGTGGTCGTGTCCATGGTGGCCACTGCAGTGCTGCTCGTGGGAACCAGGGTGGCGCTAGCGTGGGCAGCAGAACAAGAGCCACAGAGCAGGAGAGAAGTCATCAAATCCAGGAAGAACAGGAAGGCCAATCCATTGGAAATCTTTACGCTGATCGGGGGGCTGACCAAAAGGTGGTGAGGGAAGCCTGGCACGAAGTTGCACGACAAGCGAGTGCATCGGCAAGATGAAATACATGTGCTCTATCAAGCCTACCAATCGTCCTCCATGTCTTCCGAGGATCCATCGGCCAGGTAACTCGCCCCATGCTTATGGTTGTAGAGCTCATACCGCTCAATTTCTTCTGGCGAGACTGAAGCTCGTTGCGCACGTGCAGCCTTCTGAAAGTCTTTCAACACTACCGGGCGAAGGTCTTGGTCTGTCAATCCAACCACCGCAGACTCTCCCTTGATAGACATGATGTCCCGAACAGGACCTTGACAAGCCTCTTGAATGAGGTTTCGCATGTCTGATCCTGAGTATCCATCCGTCTTCCGAACAAGTTTGGTCAAATCTTCTTCGGACAAGTTAGATTTCACCTCTCTCAATGTGCGGAGGACCATCTGCCTACGGGCTGCTTCACATGGCAATGGAACGTATAGCTGTTTCGGCATTCTTCTGCGAGCAGCCTCGTCCAGCTCCTCCGGGCGATTAGTGGCTCCAATCAGCAGGACTCTCCTGTCTGCACTGCTTGAGTCGCAGCCCTCCATTTGGACCAGGAATTCTGTTTTCAGACGTCGACTAGCTTCGTGCTCTCCCTCCGCCTTCCTGGCCGAAAGCAAGGAATCGATCTCGTCGATGAATATAACTGATGGCTGTAGCCTGCCAGCAACGGCGAAGAGGGCGCGGACCATCTTCTCACCCTCCCCGATCCACTTGCTAGTGAGGGAACTTGCACTGATGTTGAAAAAGGTGGCATTGATGTTCCCAGCCACCGCTTTTCCGATAAGGGTCTTACCCGTACCTGGCGGTCCGAAGAGCAGCAGACCTTTCGGCGGCGCACGTGCACCCCTGAACAATTCCGTGTTCATCATGGGCCACACAACGAGCTCTTTGATCAATTGCTTTGCTTCGTTCTGGCCGGCGATGTCGTCCCAACTGGTCTGGCTAGAATTGTCCATGATTTCATTGCACACCTGCTCGACGATCTTTGGGTCCATGTTGCAAAGAGGTTCGGGCAGTTCTCCGCTTTCATCTGACAGCATCTCCATGTGTTTCTTGGAGATGGGCCCTTCTTCCTCTTCACCTCCACCTGCAGAATCCATGGCCTTTTTCATGAAGGGAGGAACAAAGCCTCCTCGGCCTGCCCCACCTTGCACGGACCTCCCCCCGCCTTGTTTGTCTCGTCGCGCAGGGCCGTGCTTCGGCCCAGCTGGAAACATATCGTTGGCCATTTTTCCGATAGCTTCTAGTTCTGCCGCTGCTGCTTTGTTCCCCTTCTTCTTGTGTTCGGCGATCAGTTTGGTGCGTGCGGTCACGAATCCTCCCGTGGCAGCCACCGGTTCTTCCACCGCTGCCGACGGTTCTTCGACATGCATGGGTTGGGCCTCTCCACAGGTCTCGGATCTCTTCGCAGCCCATTGGTTTCGAGCAGATCGTTCTTGGTTCGTTTCGGGATCAGGCTGCGGTTGGGCTGGCGGAGGGCCGCGTTTCAATGGCAACCTCCTTCTGTGAGCGTTCCCACCCTTTTTCATTCCTTCGAGACGGTCTTCTTGTGCATACTCCGGTTTTTTGGATCGGTGACCATGAGTCATGAACGGTGCCCCTGGATTTTCGAGCAGCTTCTTGATGCTATCGTCTTCGAGCACCTGTTCGAGGCTGAGGCACTTGACGTTCGCGCCTGGTTTCCTTCCCGACGCTTCGGTGGACCCATTGCTTTCCCTCCTTTCTTCCAGAACCTTCCTGTTCCTTTCCAGCGCATCGAGGCACTTGTTCCTCAGCTTTCTCGTGCACATTTCATGTCCTGCTCCACGCAAGGCTTCCGCTTCGGCGTGGAGGGACAGGCGCAGCGCCAAGGGCACGATTTCTTCCTCCCTCCCCTGTTTTTGCGCCGTTTCCAGGTTCCACATCAGTTCCTTGATCCTCTCCATCTCCTCCCTCCCCCCTTTCGCCTCCGTGCCGTCCATCCTCGAGCGCAGCACGCGCAGCACGACGTTCGCCGATGAGATCGTCCTTCGGTCGGGACGCTCCTCCCCCCCCCCTTCGGAGAAGAAACTCCCTCGGGGAGGAGCCCGGACCCCTCCCCCCAATCCCCCCCGGGCCGAAGGAGCCGAGAAGAAACTCCCTCGGATTCGAACGTTGGCGCGTCGGCTTCCGCCCCTGGAGCAAAAGGGACCCCCTTGCCGGGACCCCCCTCGGCCCGACGAGGATCGCGTGTTCGAATCCCACGAATCCTCGTCGGGAAGGGACGTCTGTCGGGGTGGATGTCCGGTCCGTTCCGACCTGCGATCGAGTCCATTTCGACGCGGTGGGTTCGAAGCGATGGCGCAGACGTCCAAGGCGCTCTTCCCCTCGCCAATCCCCGCGAAAACACTCCTGTTCGACTACGAAGGAGGAGAAGAGGACGAAAACCGAGGACAACCGGTCCAAAACCCCAAAGGAAGGGGGATCTTCGCAGGATTGGAAACCAAACACAAACGAACGCCACTGGCAGACCGATCCAACCGACTGCAAACTCAACCGTGCGAAAGATTTGAGAAGGACGTGAATGAAGTCAGAAGGAGTGCTGGAATCGAACGAGATGGATCCAAGACGGACAAAAAGACACCACAGAGGAGGAGATCCGTTGCCAAAGTGGGAAACTCGATCCTGCAACTGAGAGAGGGTGCACCGGCACCCATGCTGGATTTCGGCAGGGTCAACGTGGGATCGACAAAGGTAGTGCAAATCGACGTGGAGGCCGATGCAGAACAAGAGCTGCACGAAGAACTGCAGCTGCACGGGTTCGCAGGAGCAAAGGGGTTCCAGCTACCGGGTGGAAAGCTGTACTTCCTTCAACCCGGAACGAAAAGCACCATCAAGGTGTCTTGGAAACCGCAAGTAGCAGGGTTCGCGAGGTGTGTCCTACGCCTCTTGTGGAACCAGTCCAAGGTGCTGAGTATACAAATGAGAGGCCTCGCAACCGTGGACGCGGTTGCTCCAAAGCTAGGAAAGAGGAGCGGTCGAAATCCAGCAGATGGGGATGGAGTGCACTCTGCCAAGAAGAGCAAGACTTCCCACGCCTGCCACATGCTTTCTGCCAGTGAGTCATGTTTAACAACCAGGGAGAAGGCGGCGCGCAGGAGATCACGTCTATCCATCCGACACAAGGCGCACGTTCCAGCATGGGGGTTTCAAGTGCAACTGGGTAGATCATGCACAAGCCAAGAGAAGGCGTTTTCCTCATGGGTGAATCATGTGCTTTTCTCCTTTACGAGCGGAGAAGACTCAGACTGCGAGGTCAGCACTTCTCATCAAAACATTCATTTTGAAAGGGCGCTTTTAGCATCGCGCGATCACCTCTGGTGTATCTTTCGACAAGATGAGAATCTGCAAAAGGGTTTCCAAAAACTGAAAAAGAAAACAGCAGAGGGAACAATGTCGCTCGACCCAGGAAATTCCTTGCTCAACGATGTTAGAATTCAAGACAGGGCCCTGCGTGCACTGCTTGGCTACCATCCTTTTTGGTTGAAGCTTGGATTGGAAGTAGTAGCTGGGGCGAGCATCCCAGGGGCATTGTCCAGTATGGACGAACTGAAGGTTCTGCTCAAGAAAAACATGCTATCTGCACCGGAGATGCAGCTGGAGTATCTCATTGACCCCACTGTCCCAGGTATGTTCAAAAACGGGTACAAGGAGGCAGCTAGGGGAGCAGTGCTACGCAAGTGTGTCCTGCTTGTGGCGCTGCTGGACAGGGGGGTGCAATCTGCTCCAGCTGGAGCGCCACTCCTCTTTCGCAAACGTGCATCCATCAAGGATAGTGCAGGTGTGCTGCAAGCCCTCCTGAAAGAAAGTATGCAAGGGGGTGGGGACGTCCTCAGGCCATTGACCATGCTGGGCTTTCGCTTCAGCTACAAGCAGCCAGTGAATTTGGAGTACAACTTCAAAGTTGAAAATTTGGCGATTGATTTGAGGGACGGCATCAAGCTTCTCCGACTCGTTGAGGTACTAACTGGGACGGAAGGGTTGGTGAGAAAGGCTCGCCTCCCGGCAAAGAACAAGGCGGCAAAGCTTTCCAACGTGGAGCTCGCATTGTCAGCCATGACAGAGGCAAATTTGTGGGCAACAGAGGGGCTTGCAGGGCGTCCCCTCCAAGCTGCGGATATAGTCTGTGGTGATCGAGAAAGGTCTATTTGGCTGCTTTGGCAGATGATTGTCCATTGGCAGATTTCAGCTGTGGTTGAGGTGGCTACCTTGCATAACGAGATAAATGATGTGCTGGCCCAGCAATCTTTGGATAAAATGGGAAGCCCAGCTGAACCGGCTGTTGAGCTCTGTCCAGGCACAGCTGTAGTCCCGGAATATTGCCTTTTGGCAAAATGGATACAAGCAATTTGTGGTCAATACCGCCTTCGAATTCGCAACCTATCCACGGATTTTGCAGACGGGGCGGCCTTATGCTTAGCACTCCACCACTACCTAGGAGAGGAAATGCTTTCAATGCGAGATATCGCATTGCCTGAGAGTACAGAACGCAAAGAGGTTGAGGAAAACCATCAATTTGGACACGCTCGTACAAAAAGTGAAAGAGCATGTCGCAACTTTTGCTTGTTCCAGAAAACTATGCAGTATTTTGGTGGTAGCTTGTACGCTTCCGTACCCACCGGCACAGGTCCGTACACGGTCGACGAAAAATCAGCCATTGCTTTCTTGTGTTTCCTCTTTCAGAGATTGGTATCTTCCTCTGACGAGGTCAAGGCTGCTGTGTACATACAAAGGACCTACAGAAAACAGAGGAATTCCATAACTCCCTCGGCACATTTACAGAGGTGGATCACTTCAGCAATAATCATTCAACGAACCTTTCGGCAGCACTTGGAGCGAAGGCGGCACACACACTGCGATTTCAGGAGACAGCGCCGAGCGGCAGTTAAGATCCAGAGCGCAGTCCGCGGCTGGCTTTCAAGGAATGAAATCCTGAAAGCAATTCAACAAGAAACCGTGCATGCAGATTGTTGGGGTGATTTCGTCCGATTTCACATGAACAGCAAATTTGGCGAAATCACTTCTTCTCCGTCGACACTAGCTCATGCAATGCAGCTGCAATCACAGTACCGGGATTTCTTACACCTGAACCGTCGTGCCACGGTAATTCAAGCAAGTATCCGGGGATTCATTGTCCGGTGCCGCGTCATCCAAATGCGAAATGAAAATGCGCAGGAGTTGGCTCGAAAAAGAGCAGCCACTCGGCTCCAGGCTGCTGTACGAGGCTTTTCCGTAAGAAAAGAATTTGTACGCACCAAGGAGGCGACAATTACCCTCCAAGCCTTCGCCCGGGGCTGTTCTGTACGAATTGCCTTGAGGAATCAGGAGAAAGCCGCATTGAAAATCCAACGTTTCATTCGTTGCAAAGCCTTGCGTACCCAGTTTTTGCAGAAGCGCACATCCGCAGTTCGTATCCAGGCTGCTTTCAGGGGATGCATGGTACGGTCATCCTTTTGCTTGCTACAACGAACAGCCTGCACGATCCAAGCATGTTGGCGTGGGCATCGCACAAGGCAAGGTTTGAAAAAGACGCTGCAAGCAGCGGTCACTATCCAAAGATTTTATCGTGGGTATCTTGCAAGGCTGGAATATGCAGAACTTCTCCGAATGAGGCAAGCAATGGTAGAGATGATGAAAGCAGCAGAAGAGTACTCAAGAAAATACAAGGCAGCAGTCACAATACAGGCTTCGATCCGGGCATACTTAAGCAGGCGCCAGGTTGCTTTGCTGAGAGAAGATAAGGCTAACGAACAGGAACAGAAGGAAGCCCAATCTGCTCTTATTATCCAAGCTTTCTGGAGGGGATACGTTGTCCGTCAATCTTGCTCAGAGAAGATGCTAGGAATCCGAGCACGCTTGAAACAAGCTACTTGTGAGCTGCGGTGGGATCCATCTCGTTCCATTCACGCAAGGGCAAGGGCGGCGCTCTCCATGCTCTTGCAGAGTGAATGCCTGGTGGAAGCAACAGTGGACTGCGCATCCCTGGACAAAGCTACAATGTACTTTTCCGACTGCTGCAGATGGATGGTTGATTCCGGCGGACTGGACAAGCTCTTTCAACTTATTCGGGCTTGCGACCGCAGCAAGCCCAACAGGCGGGTTCTCTCCTCCTCATTGCATATTGTTTACAACATGTGTCATCTGCCTGATGTCCAGCAAGAAGTGTTTGAAGTGGAAGATTCGGTTAATATCCTGATCGAAGTGTTGCAGATCTATCGTGACATGGAGCATGTGTTTGGATTGGCTACCCAGGTTTTGCACATCATTTGCACCTCCGAAGCTCGGGTGTTGGACATACGCGCGATGCCGGAGGTGTGTCATCGGCTGGAGATGATTGCGCACATATTAAGTCGCAAGGTGGAGATGGAGGAGAAGTTCTTGGGGAGACTCACTCCCTCCCAGCGTGCATCCCTTCCTGCGTTTGTGGCAGCAGAGAAGCGACTGGTGGCATTGAGGAGCATGCTGGAGTCCCTATTGGAAGTCTTGGAGGTGCTGGTAGGGCATCGCGCAGCTGTCCTCCGAACCTCCCACGCCCAGCATTCGGCCATGCTTCGCACCTTAGCTACGCCTGCATCCATTGCCGCCACATCTTCTCGTCCTATTCGTTGAAGGCTGGTGTCACACACCTGGGTGCTATGCATGCTGCTCAATGGTAGTTGACCTTAAGGGGCCAAAAGGAAGCACTGCAACCCGTGGCCCTGAATCACGACGGCTGGTTTGCTGGGAATACAAGCCTTCGGCCCTAAATCCTGGAGGACACAGTCTCTTGCGACAGGTTCTGTCCGCCTTGAACCCTTTGCCCTGGATGCAAAGCAATTCTTGCATCCAATGGAATCAACATCTCTGCTTACGTTGGACATGAAAGGATCGTTTGAAGCACATTGATGTCCCTGCTCAGCAATACATTGCAATAAAGCTTGATTCCTTTTGATTCAGCCCTTTTACGAAGTGTGCAACAAGACACACTCCCACATGCCAGCTGGAACACATCTTTTGTCACTGCTTGCCGCACACCTTCGATGCCAGAAACACGCACCATCTTGGAATGGGAAATGGCATCAAATGCCCATGCAATTTAAATGGGAATGCTCAAAAACGATTGTTGTTTTGGGAAGTAGTTTGTGGGCATGATTGCATGTGATCCAAGGAGGCGTTTGCGATTGAGTGCACAACCATACCAAGGACGAATGAGCTACAATGTTGGTTCGAGAAAGCCACCAACCATGTCATCTCCAACACGATGTGAACTTTCCCCCCACGCTTGGACCTTGTTCATGGTAAAGCTTTCCGTGTCCTTGAGGAATTGCCCATAAAACAAGAACTTGCCATGATTCTCTTTTCGGCTGTCCATATTACTGGTTGTTTTCTAGCGAATTTCGTTATATACAAATGATACCTCCGTTTTGCTCCCGTCTTTCCTAGAACGCCGGTCTCGTTGTGCCATTTCGCTCGATTCCATCGATGATTTTCTCCACGGGCGTCACTTCATTTGCCTACGAAGGATTTGCGCGCACACAGCCTTTGTAAGGCTACCGGTCAACGCATGACGTTGTCTTGCTCTATCCAACCCTCGATGCGTGATTCTAGACGTCTTTGTTGTTCGTGCATGGCCCCTAGGAGTGAGATTACGCGAAACAACTCGTTTGCTTCAACAACGGACGCTAACACACCACTAGTCCTTGTTTTTGGATGCACTCGGGTGGGAGAATCCAGAAGCAAGTTTGTTACGAACGCTCATCGTGAGCGATGCCAACAGGTGGCCATGATTGACGCTCCTTCTTTCCTTTGAACTTCAATCCGATCTAATGCTCCTTGAACATTGTGAAGAAAGTGTTCCTTCCGTCACATTCAACCTTTGAATTAAGGCCTCCTGTTCATGCATCCATGCAAGCGAATATTTGAAAGGATGCGCTTTTTGCGTCCTTTCCCGGTCTTCGTTGAAGGGTCCATCATGGCAAAGCGCCGTTTTTTGCGTCCATTGTTTGCACCTTCTGCGACTTTGAAATATACCAAGAGGCTAGAAACGACCCGATCCATCGCTGGGAGGATGTGAAGTCCGACCACTTATGAGCTTCCCGTCTAGAACTTGTCCCACTCGCATCGTTCGAAAATCCCTGAGTGCCGTGAGGTCCGTGGTACTTTTTCTTGATTTTCTACTCGTTTGGTTTAGTATTGACACAACGGCAACGACGAGAAGCTTCGTCAAGCCTCCTAAGAAAGACAATGGGTGGACGTCAACGGCCACGATGACCGCCGGCAATGGCATGGTATTGCAAGGGGGTTCTACGTTTTTAACCTGATGCAAGTCCTTTTCTCCCAAAGAGGTGCGTTCGCCGTGCTTTCTCAGGCAAGCTTTGCGGACGGACGTCCCATCGTGCTTTTTGAAAGGGCAAGACCAAGCTTCGTGATGTGGACGTCCTTCGGCGCACCCCGTGGATGGTTCTCACAAATGCTTGATATTGACGAGAAGACACGGCGGCGCTTTCCTTCCGATCCACGTGCACATGATGCAGGTGTGGTGGAGAAAGGGATGTGTATTTCTGTGTCGAAGTCTCCCCACACGAATGCTCCCACTTGGGATGGAATGGAGGGAAAGAATTTGCCCAACATACTTCTTGTCCGAAGGTGTTGAGATGCAACATGGCGGTGGCGCAACCCGACGCACGCGTGTCCCGTCCGGTATACGCCATGGCGAGCCGAGGGCTCGACGGTAGAGCCACCATGAACGTGGTGACTTTTGCCGCGCCAGTGGCCATCCAGCCGCGGACCTACGCCGTCGGCCTGTACGTGGACACGCTCACGTGGGACAACGTGCGAAGGACGAGGAAAGGAGCGCTCCAGCTGCTGCGAAAGCGACACGCGGAGCTGCTCCCGCTCCTGGGCAAGCAGAGCGGTCGAGACGTGGACAAATATGCGGAGTTGGAAGCCAGAGGGTTCGCCACGAAGGAAACGTATGGATTGCAGGTCCTGGCCGACAGCTACGCGGTGTTGGATCTCCAAGTGGTCGGCGACGTCCTGCCTTGTGGCGACCACGACCTGGCCATTTGTCGCGTTCTGCACGAGACGTGGATCTCTGGAGACGAGGAAGACGTCCTGTACACCAAGGATCTGAAGATGGCGGGATACCTCTGAACACGGCGTTGGCGTTCGTCGAACCTTCCTCGCTTCGAAACGAGATTGGAATCGATTGCACCGAAAGAGACCACGTCAGGGACCTCGAACGCTTGCGTGTTTCGCCCGGATCACGCTTCTGTGGTACGCCTTGCGCGCTGACATCAGACGCGTGTTCTCCATTGGTTCGTGGTCGGCTCGGACCGGTTCTTTGTCGAGGGTCGTCGTCTTGCGTCGGATTCTACCTCGCAACTTCTTCTACGGGCTGGTTGGAATAGTTTCCAGCATTTCGTCCCACTCTTCTTCTTGGCTCTGCTTTTCTGCGTTTCTACGCTTGTACTCCTTCCAAGCCTCCAATCCTTTCGGCAACTCCTCCTCCTTCGACTTGCTTTCGTCTGGTTCCACCTGTTCGTTCGGATCCTTCGGTCCTTCACGTGGGCTTTCCGACGGCTTCTCTTCCTCGCCGTCCTTCGTCCACGTCTCTTGCATCCCTTTCCTGCTCTCTCTGTCCCTCAACGTGTCCCTCAGCGCCTCCAATCCGCGTGCAAAGCTCGGCTGCTGCATGTCGAAACGCACGCCAAGGCGCACCGTCCCCTTCCTTTCGTTCCCCCATGGACCGCTCAGAGACCGCAATTCCCGCGGTCTTCGCGGTCCTCGTCTCCCTCGTCGGGCACGCACGGTTAACCTTTCGTGAACTCGGGTTCCTTCCCTCAGGCCTCCCTGCTCCATCCCTGGGTTAACCTCGGTCCCTCTCCGGGCCCAGGACTGTTGAGAGGTGGATGGAGAGGAGTTGAGAGAGGAGGGTTTGGCCGACGCATTTCGGGACGTGTTTGGCGGATGGAATCGACGCCTCCGGACGAGGACTCCATGCCACGTGGCGGGGAAGCGGGACCCTCCTGTGGCGAAGGGAAGACGGACCTGCTCCTGCGGTTCTTCAACAGCAGCTTCTTCAACGAATGGATCGCCGTGACCTACCTCTGGCGGACCCAATCCGAAGGAGTGGAAGATTACCTCTGCAACCGTTTCTACACGCTGCCAGAAAATGGCGTGGAAAAGTACTTGAATCAACTGTGCACCATCGTGGCGAGGAAGGGATCCGAAAGGATGCAGCAAGTGCTGGTGGACCTCTGCGGATGCTCGCTGAGAATCGCCTGCAAAGTGCACTGGTTGCTGCTCGCCATCGCAGAAGACAGACCTAGCTCCACGTTCATCCAAGAACTGCAGAACAAATGCGATCAAGCAGCCATGCAAGGAAAATGGCACCTTCCCTTCCGAGAACGTGCAGAGGCCAAGATGAAGCAGGAAATCAAAGATGCACAGGAGAAAATCAAGGGGAAAAAAAAGAAAGAAGAAAAGAGAAGGATCCTGGAAATCAGGAGGTCCGTCGGACAAAGCTTGTGCATCAGCTGCGGAGCCTCTTCGGGAGAAGACGAAGAAGGGGAAACGCTCGTCACCACGCCAACGAAACCCAAAAGCCCCAAAACCGTGCCTCCAAGCCTGTCCACCTTTGGCTCCATGAGCCCACAAAGCACGTTCCAAAAATTGCGCATGAAAATCGGAAGGCACGCGCACAGCAACACGCGCGGAGAAGAACCTCTCTCTCCAAGGATCCGAAGGAACATGTTCAACGCCTCCCTCGATTTGGTCAAGGCCCTGTGCGAAGCTTCTGCAGGGTTGGCACGCATCTACGCCGTGGAGGAAAGGAAACAAGTTCTGGAAAGGACGCTCAAGGCGATCGATCAGGAATTGGATTCATCGCCACCGGTCATCTTTCCAATGTCCAAGGGTGGCCACCATGACCGAATCGTGCACATCCCGGCCGAGGAAGCAATGCTCCTGAATTCCAGAGACAAAGCCCCGTTTCTCCTGTTCCTGGAAGTAATGAAGGAAGATGGTGTGTCGGGACAGGTGGACGGGCATGAGCAATTCTCTGCAAAGATGTTGGAGCCCGCGTCCAACGGTGAAAAGAAAGGAAATGGAGGTACCTTGCGATCGGAAGAGAACGGGGAGCGCTTGCAAGATTTGTCCTCGTCTTTCTACACGGCCGTAAATGAAGTAAAGAAGGTAGGTAGGTCGGTGCATGTTGCTTTGGTTGTTGAATTGTCCAGGCGGGGAAGCATGTTAAACCTGGGGCTCTTGAATGGTACAGTTGCAACGGGACAAGCGAACGTGCGGGTATCCATCAAACCTATCGAGCCATCTCTCAATCTATCCAGACCGGTGGACTATGTGAAGCAGAGAGTACCCTCCTTTGATGCTCTCCGATTCATGGCCGAGTCCCAAAACCTTCAGCTCCCCCTGGCTGCAGAGTTTGAAGCGCCTGCCGCCTTGGAGGAAGCGGAGCGGTGCAGCGTGGAGTCAGGTGATTCCGAGGACCTTGCTGAGAAGGCGAGAGAGGTGTATGGCGAACTTTTCGAGGAAAAGAAAGCTAGGGTTCGAAATGTTTCGCCACATGGAACGGAATCGAACTGGGACCTGTATCAGCTGATCATCAAGAGCGGCGACGACTGCAGACAAGAGCTCCTGGCCGTTCAGCTGGTCCAGCAGTTTGACTTCATATTTAAGGAGGCAGGTCTGCCTCTATGGGTACGTCCATATGAGGTGCTGGTGACGTCTTCGCACACTGCCCTCATCGAAACTGTACCGGACGCGATTTCCATCCACAGCCTGAAGAGCAAGTGGCGGGGCGAACTGAGAAGCTTCTTCGTGGCAAGATACGGCGCTGGGACCCAGGCACTGCAGGACGCTCAGAGGAAATTTGTAGAGTCGATGGCGGGATATTCTTTGGTTTGCTACCTCCTTCAGGTGAAGGATCGTCACAACGGGAACATCCTGCTGGACAAGGACGGACGCGTGATCCACGTGGACTTTGGTTTCATGCTGTCTAATTCACCGGGCGGCGTTAATTTTGAGACTGCACCGTTCAAGCTCACGCGCGAGTTTCTGGAGGTCATGGACAGCGATGCGGAGGGCAAGGGCAGCGACCTTTTCGACTACTTCAAGGTCTTGTTGATCCAAGGTTTCTTGGCTTGTCGGAAGCATTCGGATCGCATCGTCCTCTTGGTGGAGATGATGCAACACAGTGGTTCTCCCTGTTTCAAATCGGGGGCCAAGGCCCTTCAGAATCTGTCTCGCAGGCTTCACATGTCTTTGACGGAGGAGCAGTGCATTGAATTGGTGTTGGGTCTGATCAGTGACAGCATGGATGCTTGGCGCACCCGACAGTACGATTATTACCAACGGGTGCTCAATGGGATCCAATGAATGGGCTCCCTTTCCAAAAGGGGATCCTTCCCCCCAACAACGGGCCTTCGAAACCGGGTTCGTGTTCGGAATAAAGCGAGGGAACCCTTCCCTTTTCCCCGCCCCGTGTACCTTCGAGGACCGCCTCTGCGTTTCCCACCCTTCCTCGACGGCGCATGGAGCACCCCCTCGTCTACCCCTGTGGGAGGCGTTCCTCCATCGCCATTCGCGTCACTTGCACGTGCTTCGATGGCGCGCACGAAGCACGAGGCCTGTTCCCGCCAGTCCTGGAAGTCGAAGGAGGACGTGGCACACGCGTACGCCGCCAAACAGGTGGCTGCCATGGCGTGCCGCCAATCGGACGTCCCGCGTGCGGTGAGCAAGTACCACACGTGCACGACGGAGGATCTCCTGGACAAAGCGGCGCGTCTCTCCGGCGTCGCGCAAGAGAAGCAGAAGACGCCGGAGGCGCAGATGAAGCTGGACAGCGCCATGGTGGAGGTTCGGTTCGAACTGGAGGAGCGAGAACGTCTCAAGCGTTCCTCGGAGTGGCTCGAAGCATCCAGAGCGAAGCGAAAGGAGAGCAATAAACGTCGCGAAAGGGAACGCGCGGCGACCACCAGCACCACCAGAAGCACGGGAAAACACCAGCTGTCCGCTGCACAGGCGGCCGTGGAGAGTCCACCCGATCACAAGCACGTGCGGCTGTCCAGCACGTCGCGACCGTGGACGGATCGTCGTCCCAAGGATCGTCTGGAAGACGTCCTGCGCGAATCCAAGAGCGCACAGAAACCGTATAGATCGATGGGAAGACCACGAGAAAGACGTGCATCGGCCTCACTGCCAGGTGCCACGGCCGAAAACGCCATGGAACTGGTGTCTTCGGACGAAGAAGACGCGCAGCAGGAGAACCCAGAAAAGGCGGAACGAAGAAGGGAACGTGGCGCGAGAGAAGGGCGCAGGCTGCGCAGGAGCCCACGCGTGAACGCGTACAGGAGCCTGTCGCAGAAACTGAGCGGTCTGAAGGTGGTGTTTCCGCCGTCTGGCACCGTCCACGCCGTCGAGATCAACGCCGAAGACCTCGCACACTTGGAGACCGAAGAGTTCCTGAACGACACCGTCATCGACTTCTACTGCAAGTATTTGGAAGAAACCATGGTGCAGAGCAAAGACAAGGAACGGGTGCACTTTTTCAACGCCTTCTTCTACAAAAAGCTGACCCAGAGGCCAGGATCGGGAAGTAGCTTGGCCTCGGCGGAAGGTGCGCAACTCAACCTCAACAGGAGGAGGCACGAAAGGGTCAAGAAATGGACCCGCAACGTTGACCTCTTCAGCAAGGACTACGTGTTTGTTCCCATCCACTCGGCCGCCCACTGGAGCTTGGCCATCATCTGCCATCCAGGCGCGTCCAAGAGTCCAACCAGCGACAAGTGGCCCTGCGTGTTGCACTTGGACTCCATGATGGGAGGACACAGCACGAACTTTGTGACCAAGACTTTGAGGGAGTATCTGGAGCAGGAGTGGATCTGCAAGATGCAACCCAAGATCGATGCAGGAGAGGTGGTGGAAAGAAAGCACTTCAGCCCGGACGCCATCCCGTGCAAGCGTGTGACGACCATACCCACCCAAAACAACACATGGGACTGCGGCCTGTTCCTGCTCTCCTACATCGAACACTTCCTCAAAGATCCGCCGTTGGCCATCCGGCCGGATCGGCTCAAGGAGCTTGCACAAGCTGGGGAGCATCCGCATCTTTTCACCAAGAAGTGGTTTCCGGTCCAGCTGCCAGCCATGCTGCGGAGACGGATTCTCACCTTGATCCTAAACATATATTCCAGTCAGGAAAACTTGAGCAATGACAAGTTGCTCCTTCTGGTGGAGGAGACGTTGAATGATCTCCTGGATGCAGAGGAGGCCGAGTCCGCCAAACAAGCACCACGCAATCGCTCGTCTGATCACGCCACCGAGGGAGGTCCGGGGCCCTCCGTTGCTGGTATGCAACCAGCTGCTTCTGAAGCACAAGAGGAAGACGTAGGAAACGGCTCAGCTTCAAGGGAGACGGGGGAAGCGGCACGAGATGTTTCCGAACCAGAGCACGTCTTCACGTTTGGGAGCCAGGGAGTTGAGAAGGGGAACGAGGACGTGGACATCATTCGTAGCCTGGAAGGTAGGTTTGCGGAGAAAGCTGCGGCAGCACCAGCCGCTGTGCTGGACCTGTTGGCGTGTATTTCCGATGGAGGAACCGAACCTCTAGGATCGCCTCCTTCGCCGGTGAACCTGGCGGAGGAGACGGAGCGGATGGTTGTCCCTGAATCGCTGCCTCCCACGGCCGGCGATGATTTCACTGCTTATCGAGAGACCAAGCTAGCAGAGACGCAACGCAAGGTCCAATCCATCGATCGTATCATGTGCAATGCAACCCTGGTGTGATTGCCCTGGCTGCTAGTTTCGCCTCGATTGGCTCCTTATTGAATAAACACCGCACCCCTTCCACGCTTGGTCGCGTTTGCCACGGGAAGGGAGTGCAGATCGATCCGTCCATGCACCTCGACGATGTTTCGCTACCCCGCCGATGGTTTTTCGGTTGGGATCCCGGTGGTCCACTTCACCACACATCCGAACAGTTCGCCGCCCAGCAGCTGTGCGACTTCTTTGTGTTTGACCCTTGCCACCCGGAGGCAGTCGCACTCCAATTCCACGTACAGGTTGGTTTCCACCGCTCTACCCATTCCCAGCAGCACCACGAGGTCCGCCTTTTGGGCTGCCGATGCCAGCTGCGTCGACACGTCCATCAGGTCGATCACGGGCAGTTCGTTTCCGCTGTCGACGACGCGCACCTTTTCGCCGACGTTTCGGAGGGTCTCGTCGTTCCGTCTCGCTTCCTCCAGCACCTCTTCCATCTCCTTGGCGGTGATGTCGTTGACGCTCGGCGATCCATTCGCCGCCAGGATCACCTCCATCTCCCTCTTGGCCAACGCTCTGGCGAACGGCAATGCGCCTAGGACGGCGTCGGCGCCGGCGTTGTCGACGAAGACGACCGCTTGGACGTGTCGTCGTTTCCACGTCGCGACGTCGCTCCAGGCGTCCAGGAACGCGTCTGCGTCGTCCACCATCCAAGGACGATCGGGAAGCTCGTCGCAGGACCGCAAGAAGGCGTCCACCGATCCGCTGGAGGCGTCGCCGTGCTGGAACGCGCGCGCCGACGCCGAAGCGCCGAGGTCGAACGCGTTTCCTGCCAGCATGCCGCACACCAGGCGTTCCATCTGGGCGCGTTCGTCTTGGATCTGGTCCACACTGGAGAGCAGAGAAGGCAACAGCTGGTTCGCCTGCGCGTTCTGGGACGCCTTGACCTCGCGAAAGACGTCCTCGAAGCCGTGCACGCGCATCGCGCGCTCGCGAAGGCGACAGAGGGACACGCAATCCAGCGTCGGAAGCGGCTTGGGACACCAATCCGGCGCGCATGCGGCGTCGGAATCGTTCTCGTACGCCTTCAGGACGCCTCGAAAGTCCCTCTCGAAGGCGCGAGCGCGCGCAGGCGCGTCCTGTCCGCCGCCATCTTCGTCGGATGCGCACGAGGCGCGTCGCACGAACTCGTCCAGGCTGGCGCGGAACACCTGGATCCAATCCGACGCGCCAGGTGCGTCCTCCCATGGAGGCACGGACATGTCGAAGGTGCAGGCGCGGTACTCGTTCGGTTGGCGCAGCCGCGGGAATGCCGCGCCGGAGCACGCCATGGCGGTGATGGCGGTGTGTGCGACCACGTTCGACCCAGACCGTTTGGCATCGAGGAAGGGGAAGAGAGTGGATCGAAACGAGGAGCCAAGCAGTATGGACAGGTTCATGGTAGAAGGAGATCCCATGACACACACCCACGGACCAAGAAGGGATGCCCGCTTGGAAGAGGGGAGAGGGGAAGGAGGAATGAAGAAGCTGCTTGCAAGGTTGGGAAAGCGAAAGCAAACGACAGTGCGGTGACCTGTCAACGGACAGGGACCACGTCGTCGATCTTGAGGATCATACGGACGCACTCCGAGGCCAAGGAAATGGCGCTCGTGGAAACGAGCAAAGGCTGGACCACGTTCTCCTCGTAGATGTTCGTGATGCAGCCACGACGGACGTTGATGCCTGCCTGCACCTCTCCATTGGCGTGACGAGCCTTGAGTTCCGTGACGATCTGAATGGCATTCAGACCCGCGTTCTCCGCCAGCGTGTAAGGAATGGCCTCGAAGGCTTCGGCAAACGCCCGCACGCAGTAGCTTGCGGCACCCTCCAGGGTTTTGGACCAGCTGCTCAGGCCCCTGGATACCTCGATCTCCGGCGCTCCGCCACCGGCGATGAGGAAGCGTTTCTGAACCAAGCACTTCACGACACACAGCGCATCGTGAAGGGAACGCTCGGCTTCTCCCAGCACGAGCTTATTGGAACCGCGCACAAGGACGGTGGTCGTCTTTCCCCTCCTCTCGATCTCCGTGATCTTCACGATCTTCTCCGAACCCACGTTTACTTCTTCCACCAACCCTGCAGACCCCAGCTTCTCGGGCTTCATGTGATCTATGTGCGAAATGGGCAAGCATCCTAGCGATTTGCTGATGAACTCGATGTCGTCCCTCTCGATGTCCTTGATGACCATGATCTTAGCCTTCGCCAGGTAATGCAAGGACAGCTCGGTCACGGCATCGCGCAGGATGCTCTTCTGAATCAGGAGGACGTTGCATCCCGATGCCTTGATCTTCTTGACCATCTGCAAGATGTAATTCCTCTCTTCCCTCAGTATGCGATCCATCTGTGCATAGTCACTCACGACCACATTGCTCTCCATGTCCGTCTTTGGAGGGGATACGCAAAATTGAATCAATCCTACTTTCGCATTGGTGACCCGGGTGGGACCGCTGGCCGACTTGGACACGTGCTGTTCAAACACCAGTCCGTCGATCATTTCGGTGTCCTCTACGGTCCCACCCAGCTTCTTCACAAGCTTGATGTCCCTGAGGTCCACACTGAACGAGTCCAACAACCGAGGCAGGCGAAGATAGGTCAGCTCGGTCCTACACCAGAGCGGGCACGACGGCGCGAGAGCGGCGACGTAAGACGGCCACGCGCGCGCACCTGTTGGGAGATTCGGGATCCACCACGCCCAGCACGCAGTCCACGGCCATGGGCGCCAGGATGGACGAGTACTGCGACACCACTTTGCTACCGAGCGAAGTCGTCGCGTTTTGGATCAGCGCTTCGCGGTCCGAGAGGTCCACTGGGATGGCGTTCTCTTCGAGGATGGCACAGGCCTTTTCGCCGGCGAGGTTCATGGCATCCGATATGACCGTGGGATGGATTCCCTTTTCGATCAGATCCATGCTCTTCTTCAGCAGCGCGCCGGCCAGCACGACCACAGACGTCGTCCCGTCTCCCGCGTTGATGTCCTGTGCGGTCAACGTCGGTCGGTCAGCGCTCCAGATCGCCACTCGGTACGTTCGCGTTTCGATCGATGGCACGCACCTGTGACTTGGACAGTTCCACCAGCATCTTGGCGGCTGGATGCGACACCTCCATCTTCTGGAGCACCGTTGCGCCATCGTTGGTGATCAGCACCTCGCCGTTCGCTTGTTCCACCTGTTCGGGACCAGGCGCGTCTTCCGGTCAACACGCGTTCCATTCGGATCCATCACTCCTGCCACGCATCCGTTCGTCTCTTCCCGCCTCCTCTGCTCCTCCATCGGTCCATCTTCCGCTCGGAAGGCACGCGCACGCTCCTGCTCACCATCTTGTCCATGCCACGTGGTCCCAAGCTGGTCCGCACGGCGTCTGCGACCGACTTGGCCGCCTCGAGGTTGTCCCATCGCACGTCCTTCTTGCGGCTGTCGTTGCGGTAGGATTCTCCCGCCTTTCCTTCGCCCATCGCTCCAGGCATGGCGGTGCGACGTGCACGAAACGTGCTCGGCGACGATGCGAAATTCTGATCCGCATCATCCGACGAAACGGAGTGGGAGTCGCCGCCCAGATCCCACCCCTCCCAACCAACATCCACCGACGAGGAACCTAAGGGTGGAGCGCACGCCTCGACGGGCGACGGCGATCTCGGGCGCGGTGAATCGAGGCCGAGGGGCGTTTGCCGCCGAGGAATGGAAAACGAAGCCACGGAAGCCTCTGCGGCAAATGGCGGTCGGGAGAGGGGGTGTTGGAGGCGGGCCCAGGCCTCGAAACGAAAAGGGAAGAAAAACCGAGATGGAAGCGACGCAAAAGCGCACCTGGAAGAGCGAAGAAGCCATGCCAGAAGGAAAAGAAAAGCTGGAAAAAGAGGTGCGTCGTCTCGCTCATTGGACGAGACGACGCAAGGGAGGGATACACGGAGGTTGCTGACGGACATGCGGGGAACGACGGACGTCCAGCTGAAGATGCTGCAAGTCGCAGCGTCGGAAGTCGAAACGCAGAAGCCAGGAAAGACAGTGTACGAGAAGCGATGCGCCGTCTTCTTCCTGGCAGATCGAGACGGCGTACGAAGCAACGTCCAGGGTGAGGCACGGAAGACGAACCTGGATCGAACCGCAGGACGTAGCGGCAAGCGAAGGTGCGGGCGTTGACGCGGGCCTGCCTGTCGCAGCTCAAATCGACAAGAAGAGAGATGAACTCAATTCATTCCAGTGACGTACAGTGTTGCTTGTGGGAATAATGATGCCATTTCCTTCAGTTTGGGGGGGGGGGCAAAGCAATGTTGTCTTCGTGGGGAGAAAAGGTGCTGCGTGAGCGTATCATGGATTGGTGGAGAAAGCCACAGCTTCACCTTCCTCGTCCACAGTTATGACCTCATCAGGTTGGCCTTCCAGCTGAATTTCGGACAAGCAAACCAGTACCACTTTGTCTTTGTGGTCGCCTTGATTGCCCTTGCAGCTGTCGCCTTGCTGCAAACAACGTCCCAAGGTGATGCGATCGAAGACTTCGGCGCTTTCGGCAAATTCCTTGAGCCTGATCTCTTTCTTCACCCACGTGGAATCCTCTCCGACCTGGGATGTTCCTCCGGATGCTTCGGAAACGACCTGGATGGGACTTTCCCCGTCTCCTTCGTTGCCAAGACTAGCTACGGAACTGACTGCATACTGCACAGAGACCGAGGATTCCAGCTGGATTTCTAAGTTTAGGTCTCCGTGCTCACTCTCCTTTTGCCAAAACGTGAGCGTTCCCTCAGCTTGAAAGGGTTTGCTCGTTTTCAAGCTGACTGCTCCAAAGGGCTTGATCTTCGTGCACATGGATGCGTCCGTTTCAGGGAGGGCGTATTTCTCGTCCTCGAAGTTCAGATACTCCACCCCCCAAGGCCAGCTTTCCCAATCGGATTGGAGCTTCCCGTTGGAATAAATGACTCGGACGCTTGCATCGCCTTCTGTACCTTCTCCTTCAGATTGCTCCCGAAGTCCCCTCGCAGCTTCAGTCGCGTATATGCTGCCTGCCAGCAAGCAAGCTAGGGCGATGTGCGTGCAAGGCGTTCTCATCTTCGCAATGCCTTGTTCGTAGTGATGGTTGCAATCCGTAGCCTTGAGAAAAATGGGGTCCAGTGCTTCTCAGTCGGAATGTGGCGATTCGGTACCTCTGTCTTCCCAAGTCTTGTACGCTTCGGTGCGGCTGCAGGCGGAGCGGTCAAGGCACGCGTTCGTCTTCGCACGTGTGGTCTGCAATCCTTCCACCGGCGATGGTGGATACCCGTTGGTCGTGGACGAGGTCTGCAGCGATTCCTTCGCGGTCTGTTGCGTCGATTGGACAGGACGTTGCGAACAAGCGGTTCGTATGGCGCTCCCTCGTTCGACTCGCAACAGCAAACGCCATCGGGACGTCGAGGGGACGCAGGAGGGGACCGTCCCATTCACCGACGAGGAATGTCTCCGGAAATCAGAGCGATTCTCCACGGGCGATGGGTTGAGGGCCGTCGGGATGGAGTTCGGAGATCCGAGGTCGGAAAAGCTTCGTTCGGAACCCCATCCTGTATCGACGAGGACGAGTGCATTCTGCAGAGGTGGGTGGGAGGGGATCCTCTGCGGTACCTGCCCATGTACCCCGATCGGCCCGACCCGCCGTGCCAACGGTGGCGATTCGTTTCCGAGGGAGTGCGCACGGTCAGGATGGCTTCGTTCGAACGTTCGAACGAGGACCCTTCCATGGGCTCGTGCGTCTGAACATGCACGTTCTTGGTTCCCCTCTGCGCCACCACCTCCCAAGGAAATGGACACGGCCCGAAAGACGGTGTCCTGCGCAGCATAGGATCCTTCCGACCGGATCTGACCTGGCAGGTCGGGTCTGGGCACTCCTCCAGCACGCTTTCGTCGCTCGGTTCCTTCCCACAGAGGAGCATGGATCTTGCGGACGGAAGGGCTGGGCTTCGCTTCTCGTGGCATGTCTCGTTTTCATGGCAACTTGCATCCAATCCCCGTGCAAGCGGTCCGGGGTCTGTCGCCACGCCACCTCCTCATGGTTCCATCCACGGCAGGACCGACATCGACAACCGATCAACCGGATGTGGGGACGACATCCAGCTGGAGGCCCCAGGAGGGTCGTTCGGCGAATATCCCCCCGATTCGTCCCTGTTGCTTTCTTCCTCGATTGCCCCTCCGACCCTGCCCACAGAAATATCTCCACCGGGGTGCGGAGTGGATAAGACTGAACCGATTCGAAGCATCTGGAGGCGCGGAGGCGAGCCCCTGGGATTCCGACACGTGCTGGAAAAGCAAGGGAAAGGCTCCGGGACGACAAAGCGAAGGAAGAGGAAGGTCGTTGGTGCAGGCATCTCGGCACACGTGGGCCACGTGCAGCGGATCTGAATTCAAAAGACAGGATGACATGTCTGTGCGAGGACCCGGTCGGACACCGGAGTTCCTCCAAGGCCGACCCAGATCTCCTTGCACATTCGCTCATGGCGTTCGAAGGGTCCACCTTTCCATCGCCGGATGGTTGGATGGAGGCGACGGCAGCCACAACGTCGAACTCCGGATTCCTCTCCTCCGGCTGCCGACGCGAAGCACCGGATCCGATCTTCGCGACAACGAGCAGATCTGCATCTGTCCGTGATCGATCGCTCCATCCCCCCTTCCTCTGTTTGCATTCCAGCCTTTTCATGGCAAGTACCCGCACCTCCACCTGTCCCTTCACACTCCGTCCATGGACGATCCATCGCTGCTTGCGTTCAGGACATACGTCCGTTGCCACCATCCCAACGACTTTTTCGGTTGGTCGGTATTGCTACGTGGACCCATCTGCCACGTAGGCAACGAAAGGGGGGTACCTGGAACGTCCTTGAAACGGGGGTTGACAGCACCACACCGGACCGAAAGGGGGGCATTGGTGCATGGTCTTTCGCTTCGTGTCGGAACCTTTCGTGATCTCGGACCGTCTCGGGTGCCCGTCCCGATCTCGGAATCCATCGGATACCGTCGAGGCATCTCTCCCTGCCCGAAGGCCTCTGCGGGAGCTGTAAAAAGGTGGGATGGAGGTCCCGAACCCACCGGGACGTGGAGTCAGAACGCAAGTGCGCAGCACGAGCACGCGGTGCTTTTCGGAAGCTCGAAAGAGGTGAGCGAGGAGCCGCAACAATGGGAAGCAAGTGCAGACTTCCTCTCTGTGTGTGCGTGGAAAGCCGAGGAAGGGAAGACGGCTGACGGGGAAAACGTCTCGGAACGAACGTACAGAACGACGCTCGCTCACCAACCCACGACACGTGAAGTTCAATGCGCGTCCCCGGAAGGAAAGGGACCACGACACAATCGTCCACTCCTGCGGGACAGCAAAGGAGCACAGCCAGGCCTGTGCAAAATACCAAGGCAGCAGCTGCTGCCGCAGAATACAACAACTCCTACGCACCCACGCCTGCCAATTTCAAGCCCATGGGCAGTGGACAGGCCAAGCATGAAAGCAATACAGCGGTGAGAACCCAGGCAATGGCAACCACCGACGCACCTACCAAGACGAAGTATGTGTACAGCTTTGGAAAAATCAGGACGGATGGCAACAAATCTCTCAAACAACTCCTGGGAGGAAAGGGAGCGAATCTTGCCGAGATGTGCGCCATTGGCCTTTCTGTTCCTCCGGGATTGACCATTAGCACGGAGACGTGCCAAGTCTTCCATAAAGCTGGAGGAAAGCTTCCCCAGGATGTGCTGGACGAAGTCGTGGAAGGCCTTCGAATCATCGAAGAGGAAATGGGAGCAAAGCTTGGGGATTCGGAAAATCCCCTGCTGCTCTCCGTTCGCTCTGGAGCAGCGATATCCATGCCAGGAATGATGGATACCGTGCTGAATCTAGGAATGAACGATCAAGTGGCCGAGGCACTGGCCAGAAAGTCCGGAGAACACGTAGCGTACGATGCATATCGACGCTTCTTGGATATGTTTGGCGATGTGGTCATGGGCGTTCCCCATGCCCTTTTTGAGGAGGAGCTGGAAGACCTGAAAAAGGAACGTGGAGCAGCTCAGGACACAGATCTTACTGCTGATGACCTGAAAGAGCTCGTTGTGCGCTTCAAGGGTGTCTACGACAAGGTTGGAAAGTCCTTTCCTCTGGATCCGTTGGAGCAGATGAAGGCCTCGATATATGCAGTCTTCAACTCCTGGAACTCCGATCGAGCGATCAAATACAGGCAGATCAACAAGGTAACTGGTTTGAAGGGAACTGCAGTGAATGTGCAGTCGATGGTCTTTGGAAACATGGGAGGAACATCTGGCACTGGCGTGTGCTTCACACGCAACCCGTCAACAGGAGAAAACAAGCTGTATGGCGAGTATCTGATTAACGCTCAAGGGGAGGATGTGGTTGCTGGCATCCGCACCCCAGAGCCTATTGCAGTGATGGGGCAGACAATGCCCGGTCCGTACCAGGAGCTTCTCCATAACACCCAGTTGCTGGAAAAGCATTATCAGGATATGCAAGATATTGAATTCACCGTGCAAGAGGGCCGTTTGTACATGCTACAGTGCAGGAGCGGCAAGCGCACGGGAACTGGTGCCGTAAAGATTGCAGTGGACTTGGTTGAAGAGGGTGTTATTGACATTCCCAAGGCAATCACCATGGTTGAAGCAAGGCATTTGGACCAGCTACTGCACCCCCAGTTTGACAATCCCAAAGCTTACGAGACGGACGTCCTTGGAAGGGGGCTCCCTGCTTCACCTGGAGCTGCGGTGGGTCAGATTGTCTTCTGTGCGGAAGATGCTGAAGAAGCTATTGCTGCCGGGCAAAAGGTCATTCTTGTTCGCGTCGAGACGAGCCCAGAAGATGTCGGTGGCATGCATGCTGCCGAAGGAATTCTTACTGCAAGGGGTGGAATGACATCACATGCTGCGGTGGTGGCACGTGGTTGGGGCAAGACGTGTGTTTCCGGATGTTCTGAACTGCAGATCAACGAAGCCGCAAAGACAGTCACACTTGGTGGTGTCACTCTGTCAGAAGGCGATTTTCTTTCCTTGAACGGCACAACAGGAGAGGTGATCAAGGGAAAGCAACCCCTGTCTCCACCAACCATATCTGGAGACTTGGCCAGGTTCATGGACTGGGTCGACCAATACAGGCGACTGAAAGTCTTGGCAAATGCGGATACCCCTGCAGATGCTGCAGCAGCTCGCAAGAATGGCGCGGAAGGAATTGGCCTTGTTCGCACGGAGCACATGTTCTTTGGTTCCGCTGAGCGCATCAATGCCGTGAGGCGGATGATTATGGCCGTGGAGACCGAGTCAAGAAAGGCTGCCCTCGAAGATCTGCTCCCCTACCAAAGGAGCGACTTTGAGGGAATCTTCCGAGCAATGGATGGTCTCCCCGTCACCATTCGTCTGTTAGATCCCCCACTGCACGAGTTCTTGCCAGATGGAGAAGTTGATGAGGTGGTTCAAGAAATGGCAAGTATATCGGGATGCAAGCCCGAAGAGGTCCTTGATCGCATCGAGAAGCTCTCGGAAGTCAATCCCATGCTAGGCTTCCGTGGGTGCCGTTTGGGCATTACTTACCCTGAAATTGCGGAGATGCAAGCCCGTGCTATTCTCCAGGCTGCTTGTAATGTGCAGAAGGAGGGAATTGATGTCCAACCAGACATCATGGTGCCCCTTGTGGGCACCCCACAGGAGCTTGCCCATCAGGCTGGCCTGATTCGGGACGTGGCTTCGGCCGTCTGCTCCGAGGAAGGAGTCAATGTTCCGTATCATGTTGGCACGATGATCGAGGTGCCTAGGGCAGCACTTGTTGCCGACGAGATAGCTGAGCACGCAGAGTTTTTCTCTTTTGGAACAAATGACTTGACCCAGATGACGTTCGGATATTCGAGGGACGATGTGAACAAGTTTCTACCCTCTTACTTGTCAAATGGCATATTGACGGTGGATCCATTCGAGGCAATTGATCAAAGGGGCGTGGGGCAGCTCATTGAGTTTGCTGTACAGCGCGGTCGTAGCACTCGCCCTGGATTGAAGGTGGGTATTTGTGGTGAGCATGGGGGTGAACCTTCTTCGGTCAAGTTCTTTGACAAGAAGGGACTAGACTACGTGTCTTGTTCTCCTTTCCGCGTGCCCATAGCACGTTTAGCCGCTGCCCAGGCTCAAATTGAGCAAGCATGAGCAAGATTTCGGATCGACGCGTTCAGTGCAAGGTGCAAATCAAGAGCCCCTTCCATCGACACAAGAGTCGTCGTCTAACATCCACACTGAAATTTCTACCTTTGTTTGTTTTTTTCATTCCTGCTCCTTCCTACTTTGAGATCGATCGTCCCACCTGCTACCCCCCCCCCCCCAACACAAATACAAGCATCTCGATGGGAAGCTGCTGCATGTTTCCCAACTCCTGCCTGGCTCGTCGCTCTTACATTGGCTCTGTACGTGTGCAGCTGTTTGCTTCCCCTGTTTTTCTCCTTTCCCACTTGCTTCATACTGCCCCATCGAACCCGTCTCCAAACCCTTTCCACATGCCTTGTGTCGGTGCCAGTTGCTTGGCCATCCTCTCCCAGGGAGGCAAGCGCACTCCTGATCCCCTCACTCTACCATCCATTCGAAAGCTCACGTACACTCCGCTGCTTTCAGGTACGTCGGCCAATTGCTTCTGGTTCCTCACCCAGTCCCTCCATTCTTCCAGACGCAAAGGAATCGCCTTCCAGCGCACATCTACGGGTTCTGTTGCCGTCCCATTGCCGCCCTCGGATGCATCGGTGGACGATTCGACATCGCTCGTTGTTCCACTGGTGTTTTCGTTCGCAGCTTCTGGAGGAGCTTGGAACGCATCCATGGGTATGGGCACGTACATCACACCGCGTTGGAGGAGCTCCTGGCGGTACGGCGCCGCCGTGGCTTGCGCTTCTGCGAGGTATTCTTGCGATCCAGCCACCAGCACGAGTCGATGGAATCCACGCAGCGCACCAGCGGCACACGTCTTTCCGTTTCCGAGCTCCAGTCGCAGCTGCGACAGCTGCGCTTCGCGTTCCATCCGCGCGATTTGCGCGTCTCGCGCTCGCCAGTCGCGTTTCAGGGACCAGGCGCAGAACGCCACGCCTCCCAGGTCCACCAGCAGCGTCTTTGCGTTCCGTATCACGTCTTCTTCGACCGCTCCTTGCGCCAAGGACGCCACCAGCTGCGTGGTTGCGACCGCCGTGCCGATGGAGGCGCCTGCGCCCACCGCTCCGACGAGGAAGATGCGCGCCACGCGGAAGGGAGAGGCCACCTCGGTCCTCAGGCGTGCTTCTTGGCTCGTGGAGCTCTTCCGGGTGTCTCGAGAGGCACGCACGTGCACCGTGCGACGCGCAGATGCGCGAACGCGCGTCGTCGCCACGGCCATCGCGATTGGCGAATGGTCACGTGGGCGAAGGGGCCATCGCCACCGCTCGGGACCACGAAACGTGCATCGCCCGTCGAGGAGGGGAGGAAAGTTTCACACCTTCCTCTGCGGGAGAGGGGGCGAAGGGATCCCCCCGGGTTCGGATCGGGACGAAAGGGGAGGTCGTCCCTTCTATCCGAGAAGGAGAAGGAGGAATCGTCCCGATGGTGACCGAACGGTCGAAAGGGAAGGAGACCCAGACGAAGCCCAACACAACCCAGCGCGTTTCGTGCAGGCGTCTGGCGACACCTTCGCGGCCTGGATCGCACCACGTGGATCTCTACGTGCCAGGTGCATCTCCCTCCGCTGCACGGATGGAAGGTGACCCAGCCGAAGCACGCCTGTCGGATCGGACGTGCGCGGATGGATCGGTTCGGTGACGTCGACAGTACGAGCTGAAGCCCATTCGCACGAGGTACGTCCCACACTCGTGCGCCTCGCACCACCACCCGCGCACTCCGGTTCACCGAGCCATCCGTGCCGATGCCGGGCAGAGAAGCTTCGTGCCACGTGTGGGGAGACGCGCACCCGCACGCCCAATCATCGACCGCGTCGTCCGTACCGTTGTGTCCCCTCCCGGACCGAAACCTTGGACCTTCCGACCGTTGGGGTGGGGGGGGGGGCTGCAGCAACCGTTCCCGCCAGATGGGACACGTCTCCCCTTCTTGCCACTCGAAGCATCGAAGGTGGCGTCGGTTCAGATCCGAGGAACCCGATGGGTTGACCGGCAGGGCATCCGATCGATGGGGATGCTTGATTGGGAAGAGGGATGCCAATGAAGGGAGGTCGGCGAAGGCTGTCCGGAGGACCGAAGACGTGCGATGGTGCAGCGGAAGTCGCAGCTGGCGAAGCTGGGAGCTGGAGCGCTGGTGGTGGTGATGGCGTGCTTTCTGGTGGTGGCCTCCGGCGTGTGGAAGCAGACGGATGGTGGTCAGGAGATGGCGCAGGAGATCGTGCGTTTGGGGGACAGGGAAACGTTCACCGAGGGCAGGAACACCTCTCGTGGACAAGTCCGGACCGATATCGACCCGAAGCAACCGTGCAAGCACGCACGATTCGTCTTCGTACACGCGACGGGAAGGAGCGGGTCCACCACGCTGAGGGGGTTCCTCAACTCCATCCCTGGATATTGGATTTCCGGAGAGAACTGGGGAGCATCGATAGGACTGATGGGGTTCTTCAAGAGGCTCAAAACCATTCCTCAAAACATGATCCACGGAAAGGGAGTATTCGAGAATCATTTTGATTATGCAGTGATTCGCAACAACATTAGGAAAACCATCATCGATGTGATCAGCCCCACGTGGGGAGATGAGGTCATTGGCTACAAGGAGGTGAAGAACACCGACCCAGAGCTGTTCCAATTCTTGAAGGGCATGTTCCCATGCATGAAGCTGATACTGAACTACCGGTTGGATGTGGAGGAGCAAGCAAAGACGCCCATGCACCGGCAGTCTCACCACACGGCGGAAGGGCTGGCGAAGAAGAACCAGCAGATGATCGATTTCCACGCCAAGCATCCGCAGTGGACGTACCTCATGCCTCTGCAGGACTTCAATGCTGCCAAGTTCGACGCCTTGTTGTCGTGGCTGGGGGAATCCCACTGTCGCACCGGTTCCATCCCTCACTCCCACCAGAAAGATTCATACGTGTCGGATTCCAGGTCATGGAACTCCACGGTGTGCATGTGATATGATTTCTCCTACCCCACATCTATCTTGTACCTTCCATGGTGTCCACCCGTGGTGCTCCTCCCATCCCCGGGACACACGGTCCACGACTCCTGGGAACTCCCTTCCGATCCCCAGGGCCACGTGGCACGTGCAGGTGTCTCTTCGGTTGAACCGGTCTGGTTCACCGGGAGAGAAGGGGACAAGGGGATGGATCCATCCCTTTGAGATCCCCCCCACTCCCCACTCAAACTCCGAGAACCGTCGGATGGACCCGACCGGGGGATCCCCGGTTCAACCCGATGGGATTGATCGGGGGAAGGGGAAGCGTGAAAGGGGTATCGTTCGGGATGAAAGGGGAAGAAGGATCGAGGATGGGATCCGTGTCTCGCAGACGTCTTGCCGACGCGATGCCCACGCACGTGACACGTGCTTCGTCTGCATCCGCGTCCGTCGCGCCCTCGAAGCGGCCCACGAAGGGTCTGCAGGGTGCTGTACGAGATAAACCACGCAGCGACCGGTTCGCGACGCAAGAGTTCCACCACGTGGAGTTCTACTGCGGGGATGCGCTCACCTGCAGCAAGCGGTACGGATGGGGACTCGGCTTGAACGCCGTGGCCAAGTCGGACCAAAGCACGGGAAACGCGCATTACGCGAGCTACGTGATGCGTTCCAAGGACGTGAGGTTCGTGTGCACCGCGCCCTACTCCAGCAAAGTGGACCTCGAAGGGAGTCGACGGCCACTGCCGAACTTCGACCAAGAGGCCGCCAGGCAATTCTTCAACACGCACGGATTGGGCGTGCGTGCGCTCGGGATACGCGTGGAAGACGCCCACGAAGCCTTCGAACAGAGCGTCCGAAACGGTGCCGTGCCGGTCATGGAACCCATCCAACTTCAAGACGAAATGGGAGACATGACCGTCGCCGAAGTCGAGCTCTACGGAGACGTCGTGCTGCGATACGTCAGCGGTGACTTCCAAGGAGAATATCTGCCAGGATACACCCACACGGACGTCAAGAAGCCGCACACATGGGGACCGTCGCGCGTGGATCACGCGGTCGGAAATGTCTACAACCTCGCCCAGACCGTGGACTACATCACGAAGTTCACAGGCTTCCACGAGTTCGCCGAATTCACTGCCAAAGACGTGGGGACGGAGAATTCCGGTTTGAACAGCATTGTTCTTGCAAACAACGACGAGAAGATTCTTTTGCCGGTCAACGAGCCAACCTACGGCACCCGGCGCAAGTCTCAGATTCAAATGTTCCTCGAGCAGAACGAGGGACCGGGCTTGCAGCACATCGCATTGATGACGGAAGACATCTTTCAGACGCTGCGAGAAATGAGGGAAAGGTCAGACATGGGAGGGTTCGAGTTCATGCCAAGCCCACCTCCCACGTACTATGAAAGGATGCCAGACAGGCTTGGGGATTCGCTGACGCCGGAGCAGTACAAGGCATGTGAAGAGCTCGGGATCCTGGGGGACAAGGACGACCAAGGTGTCTTGCTGCAGATTTTCACGAGACCTCTAGGCGATAGGCCTACGTTTTTCATCGAAATCATCCAGCGGATTGGGTGTATGGAAGATGGGGTTCAGAAGGGTGGGTGTGGCGGATTTGGAAAGGGGAACTTTTCCGAGCTTTTCAGATCCATTGAAATCTACGAAGAGCAGTTAAAGGTTTGAAACTGGTAATAAACAAGTCGCTCAAGTTTCACAATTATTGCGCAATGGATTTTGCCCCTAATCAAGCTCCCCCGCTCCCCCTGCAGAAGTGTGCTCGGCACTAGTGTTGAAACTCCCGCTCCCTGACGAGGGAGTTCCTAGCCAACGTTCGCTCTCGCTCCAAAGCAACTCGGCTACTGACTCATCCCTGGCATCCTTGGCGTGCATGCCAACGTTGCAGTCGGCGAAGTACTGTCCACCTAGTTCCTCCACGCTAGGGCTCACGGCGCAGTACAAGATGCCAGAGATGCCCTGCTCTGATGACTTGCACGTGCCCAACCCATGAAAGCAGTAGTCCGCCCAGCCGAACAAGTTCCGTTGCCACGACCCCATTTCCCAGCCCAAGTATCGATAGACCCCGGTGGAGAGCACGAAACCTGGATTGACTGACACCGCAACCACATCCTTCCCTTCTGCTTCCATTCTACGATTGAGCTCCACAGCATGCAAAATGTTGGCCACTTTGGATTGCCCATAGGCATAGAGCGGCGAGTGTCCCATTCTGTCCAGGGGCGTTCCGATGTATTGGAATCGTATCCCGGAATGGATTCGAAACCTTGGGTTTTCTCCATAATGGAAGTAATGAGAGGAGCAGGTCACGTTGACCACGCGGGATTTGCTTCCGGACTGCTCAGCGCCTTTTTGAAGCAGCGGCAAAAGCAGATTGGTCAGGTGGAAATGGCCCAGGTGGTTGGTGGCGAACTGCACCTCGATCCCTTCTTCGTTGGTGCGGAACGGACACATACATACGGCTGCATTGTTGATGAGCACGTCCAACTTGTCCCGTTTCCTTCTCAGAACGTCCGCGAAGGATTCGATCGATTCCCTGCTTTCGAGGTCGCATTCAAGTGCTTGGACGTCTGCATCGGGCAGTTCCTCTCGGATGTTTCGCATCGTTTCGTCTCCTTTGTGCTTCTGCTTCGCCGCAACCACCACACTCGCTCCGAACCTGCATAGGGTCTCGGCCACTTGCCTTCCCAATCCAGACGTGGCGCCGGTGACGACGACGGTCTTCCCGCGTATCGCATCGCCGTGCAAGGCCATCACATCTGCGCCGGTGGTGGCGGATCCGAAGCCGTTCGGACCGGGTGCGCCGGCGAGATGGGCCCAGAATCCCACCGCCATTTCCTTGGTCTCGTCTTCGAGGACCGAGACCTGTTTTCCCGTGTCGCACGCCATCGCAAGCGCCGCGATTCCGCGCACGAGAGTGGAACGAAGGTGGACGAAGCAGGCGTATGTATGGGCGACGCTTTCCCTTTCGTTGCGTCGCAAGCCTCCAAGGCGCGCCAGAGAAGGCTCCTGGTCGCGTTTTCGTCCTCTCAAGAGGCAGACGGACCGCCACCAGGTTCCTTCTTGCTTCCGAATCGGCGCGAACGGCGGCACGTGTGGCGCGAATGGCGTTGGACGCGCGAGTCGACTCCTCTCGAAACGAAACCCGACGAGTCCGGAAGAATGGATCGGAGGGACATTCCGATCGAACCCGAACGCGTTCCCTTTCAAACCCGGAGGGAGATCCCTTACGGGTCGATGCGTGGGTTCGAAAAGGGTGCGATTTCGGGTTCGAAAGGGATTGGGTTTCGGGTCGGAAAGGGATGGAGAAGGGAAACGGTTGGGACGCACGTGGAGAGGGCATGGCCGCGCGCACGTGCGTGGCGCACGTGTCGACGCCACGCCATGTTCGCCGGACCCGGCTGCGTTGCAGGGCTCTCTTCGAAGGGAAGGAGGTGCTGCGGACCTACCGGAGGCGCCTCGGAAACGGAGACATCGCGGTGAGGGAGATCCGAAACGAGGAAGCAGAGACGGTCGCCGAGCTGCTTACGGAAGTCTTCGCAGAAGAAATGGGAACGACCTACCGTCCTTACATCCTCAAGCAGGTGGGAAACTACCTCCGAGAGAAGGTGGAGGCATCGCCAGACGTGGTGTGCCTCGTCGCAGTCGAAGTGGAAGTGGGAACGGGACGCGAGGCAGTCGTTGGAACGGCAGAACTGTCGTTCAACGCCGCGACCAGGTCCGTGTACAATCTGCAACCTCCAGAGGAGCATGCGTACATGTGCAACCTCGCCGTGTCCGACAAACATCGAAGGAAAGGATGCGGGAGCCTCCTGCTCTCGTCCTGCGAGGAACTGGCCTCGCTCTTCGGCAAGGAAGAGTTGTACGTACACGTCCGCCTGGTCGACGAACCTGCCAGGAAGATGTACAGAAAGACGGGATACGACACGTGGAAGATCGAAGGTCCAATGATGAGCATCGGGAGAAGGAGGAGAGCCCTGCTCAGAAAGAAGCTGACGTCGGGATAAACAAACTTCAAGTGCAAAAGAAGGGTTGCTGCGCGTTGCTTCCATTCTTCCCAGGAAGCGCACGCTCTGCACAGCTCACTCCAAACATGTCAAACCGCGAGATTTTCAGACAGAGAACACTACGTGCGTTATTTATGGGGTATTTCCACTCTAGATTTGTGCAAGCGTGGGAAACGTTGTGCCAGTGCAGGGGGTGGATGCGTCCTCCGACGAGCATGCGTTGCCCGTTGCAGGGCAGAACAAGGCCCTGAGCCATTCTCGTGTGCCAAACTGGCCTAAGGTGTGAAGCGGCCGAAATGGGAGTCTTCTTCAGCGGGCGCGAGCAGGTTGCTGCTACCTCTGAAAATGCCGTTGGTGGAAGTCCAGGGTTTGCCTTCCTTCATGAACGCAGTCAAGGGCACCGTTTCTAGGCACCCATCCTCCCAGTTGATTTCCGTCATGATGGCAGCTTCTATGTACAGCGTGGCAGGGGAAGACAGCGCGTGAAAGTTGAGCACCTTCCATCCTCCCAGTTCTGGATCTTGCCTCTGCGTGATGGCGGGAATGGGCACCGCATAGTCCTCCCATGCGTCGCTCATGTCCAGTAACACAGGTGTTGAGAAGAACGGTTCGGGTGCTTCGGTGGCTTCGAAGACGACCTCCACCGTTCCGCTTCCTTTGGCTCGCACGACCAGCGACCCTCCGCCGGCAAGGACGGGTGCCTCTGCTTTGGCTCGCAACGAGAGCGCTCCCCAGGGCCTGATGTTGGCGCGTATGACGTTCTCACCTCGAAGATCGTGGTCGAATTCGAACTCGCCCAGCCAGGAGAAGCTTCTCCAGCTGCTCCCCAGCCCATCTGCATCGTACACCGTCAGGTACGTGGTGTCCCAGCACACGTCTTCTCCTTCCCTTCTCAGGAACGTGCGTCCCGAGGTGCCCAGCAACGCGCCCATCCATGCGACCGCCCACCACGTCCGCATCGTGCTCGTTCGGCTTTGAATGCTTGGAGAAGATCTCCAATGCACCGAGACCATCCCCTGCCCTCCCCTCCCCTCCCTTTGTCTCTCCCTCTCCCCCTCTCGACCCCGGTGGGGGAGACGAAGAAAAGGCGGTTCGAACACTTGAACCGAACGACCGTTCCCGTGGCTGTAGCATCCCCAACCGCCCAGGAGCAAGGGAGGGGGGATGCGAAGTGCATTTCGAGCGTACGAAACGAAAAATATAAAAGGAACGGTTGTCGGGGATAAGCGTGTCCGTGGAGACGGGAAAACGCAAAGATAATCGCCTACGCGCCCCCGCACTAGGGTCGGATCCCAAGACCCTGGCCAAGGAAGACGGTCCCTTCTCCGTGGCGCCAATACGCCATCCACATTGCTCTACCCCGAGCGAAAAGTAAAGGGTGCGAATGGAGGAGGCAAGGGTTGCCTACAACCACAGAACCCTCCACCTCGAAACATGCACGTGCGCAATCGAACCACGGCGGTTCGTCGGATCGTGCCAAGCCCACCCCCCGAACTGCCGATGCAAGGACCCTTGGAGCAATACAAAACCAACGGCGTGCTCGTTTCTTGCCATCCTACGTTCTTCCCACGGGCGGGCCCATCCTCGCGGGGGCCGGGTGGAAGCCATGATGCCTCCCCTCCCTTGTGCACGGGAGCTTCCTTGCTCTGTCCATCTTGCGGTCTTGTATTCGTCTTTCTCACGGCGTGCGCCCATGGTGTTCAAGCCAGGCACGTTTCGCCGAGGGGGTCCACGGTGTAACGGCCAGCGAGGCCTCCCAGGGTCCCTACGAGACCCTGGCCTACGGGACCAGACCCCCGGGACCCCATATGGATGAAGGGCAATGGTGTCCCCTCTCAAACAACGGCTGTACCGTTCCGGAACTGGAGTCAGTCCCCTTGGGGGTTCGTATTGAAGGAAGGTCGCCCCGGTTCAGAACGGGTTTTCCTGTAAGGGACATCGAGGATTTAGACCGAAACAGACCGACTAAAGGGGACCGACCCCATCTCTACCTTTGCTTCTGGAAGGTAGGGCTGGGGTGCTGGACGGTGTCGATGCGACTGCCAGCTCACGTTCGCCCCGGGGCGAACGCAACGGACGGTCAGATGTGACTCTAGGGAGCACGTGGGCTGCCATGGCACCCCTGTTGCCCCAATTCCAACCGCCAGTGAGAGGCGGTGAGAGAGAGGTAGACCCTTGGTCCCTCTTTGCTTTGTGATACACTTCTTCTACTTGCCAAGCCAAGTGCGCAACACGCCTCCTCCTCCGACCCTGACCAACGCAACAGGAGAAACCACTTGGACGCTCCAGCACGTCCGTTCTCGCCTCCCACGCCGGCCGAGGCTCCTTCAACTCAAGGGAGAAGAGAGAGAGAAGAAGACCCCGGTACAAGGGGTGAGAAGCCCGTCCTCCACGAGACCCTCGTCACCAAGAGTACGTGTGTTGGGTCATTCAACCACGGACGCAAGTCTAATACTGTCGAAGCCTACTCTGGGGAGAAGACGGCGTTTCGTTTGCAAGAATGGACGATACGGACCACGCCACAAGAATGAGCACTCTCCGAAGAGAGCTTGAACAAGAACGAAGCGAAGGGCACATCCTTCGTGGAAGAGTCGCTGATCTTGAAGCCCAAGTTGAGGCTCTTCAAGCCATACCACCTGATGGTAATGAATTGGAAGTAGCGAAAGACCTTCTCGATGGTGATGACTCTCCAAGTACCGATCAAGGCGCTCCCGCCGAACCCATCAGTTTGTCCGAAGAAAAGGGGCTCCCACACCTCACAAGTTTGTATGGGACAGCATTGCAAGACTCCAAGAACATACAAAAGGTCTCCCTTGAAAAACCTACCAAGTTCACTGGGCTGGAGCTTGAGGAAGACCCCTACTCCCTCACCTATTGGTATAGGGATGTGTTGTGTTGGTGCCAGGCCTACGCCTTCGATCGACCGAAGGAACAATTGGTCCTAGCCATCAGTCAAGCACTTGGAGGAACAGCCAAGTCCATGGTCCAGAACCTCATCATGAAAGACCCTGATGCTTTGCAATCGGTGGAGGACCTGCACTCATATTTGAAAAAGACATTTCAAAACCAAGATCCAGGCCCCGAAGCGTGGCGCGAGTTCCACACCACCAGAATGAGAAGGTCAGAAAATGTTTTGCACTTTTTGAACAGGTTGGTGCAGCTCAGCTTTGTGGTGAATGCCAGCAGCTCTCCTGTTTGCCGTACTCTGTCCGAGCATGACATATCAGCCAGGCTACAACATGGTCTGCCAACATACCTCCAAAAGGCTTTGTATAAACACCTGGAGCATCTAATTGATGTTGATAAGGTTCCAGACATGGAGCCAGGCAACCTGGCAGCCACCATATTCAAACTTGAACGCGAGGCGGCTGAACCAACAAGGAAGGATATCAAACAGCCTGATGAAAAGTGGAGAGGACGATCGCCCGCGAATCGCGAGTATCGACCGACACCGCAGCGAGCGGCGTACCGCTCTGCAGCCATAGCAGCTGCCATGCCAACTCAGCAGCAACAAACAGCAAGAAGCGATGGATACCCCAAGCGTCAGCACAAGCGGTTTGATGATTTGGAAGAGGAACAGAAAAATGCGATCATCAAAGTCCAAACACAGCTGGCCAGCAAGCCACTTGGGGGTAAGCTTACCCCAGAGGAAAAGAACCTTTGCCTTGCACATGCTCTGTGCCAGCGATGCCGTCGATATGGTCATGATCAATCAGTCTGCAAGATGGCATCAGTGATGGGCGCGCCAAAAAACTGATGGCTCTCCGTCCGGTAACGCAGGTTACCGCGACGGAGCCGGGAGCGAAAACTGCAGCCGCCCCGGTGAACAACAGTAGAGATCCAGTCTGCTTACACTCATTGACTAATGTGAAACCAAGACAGGAATTTCTTGCTGCAGAAACATACTTTGGAAACAGGAAACAGAGAATTAGAACCCAGGCCTACCTGGATACTTTAGCAAGTCACTGCTTTATCAGTGAAAAGCTTTTCAAGAAACTGCAGGATGCTGACCCGTGCCGTTCATCTTGGCAGTATACGACAGACAGCGTAGATTTCACAGTGGCTGTGGGCCAAGATGTTCACACTGCACCTGTGATTGAAGCTACGTTTACGATCGATGGATTCCGCACTCGCATGAACTTTGGAATAGCACCTCTGGAAACGTTCGATTGTATCCTGGGAGCCACCTTCTGCCATCAGCATTTGGAAGCACTGGACTGGCAGCAACACAGAATGATCCTGCGCGGACGCAATGGAACCAAGTTTACAGTGTATGGGGATCATCAGTTCCTGTCTTCAAGGAAACTGGACCTCATCGTGCCCCGGAGCGAAGCTCGCGCAGCAGTCAAGGACCCAGGCTGCTTGTTACTCATGATACAGCCTATGGACCCCACTCCAGAAATGATAAGTGAGGAAGAAGACTTCAGCAGAGTGCGCAGCCAACTCAGCGATGCATGGGACCTGGATGACCAAGACCAGGCCCGGCTAGATGACCTGATAGAAAAGAAATATAAGCACCTGTTTCAGCCTCGTACCGAGTTACCGCCCGAACGAGTACCAGGAGAGATGTTCAAGGTTCAATTGATGGAGGGCGCTACGCCCCAATATCGTAATTACTACCGGCTGTCCCCGCAGCAGCAGACTGCACTGAAGGAACTGATCGCCGAGTACGTAAACGCAGGTAAGATGGACCTGTGTGCTGGATCCAGCTGGGGAGCCCCGGTCATACTGGTTCCCAAGAAGGACGGCGGATGGCGAGTCGTTTTCGACTACCGCCTTCTCAACAATGTTACGGTCAAGGATCGCTATCCTCTGCCGAGGATCGATGACTATCTGCAGAACTTGAGGGGAGCCAAGTACTTTTCATCGCTTGATGCGATGGATGGCTTCCATCAGATCAGAATGGACCCAGATGATGTGGACAAGACTGCTGTGGTGACCCCCTTTGGGTCATTTGTATGGAAGGTCATGCCGATGGGGGCTGCGAACGCGCCATCGATGTTCCAGCGCATGATGAATAGAGTGTTTGGGCACCTGCTATATTTAAAAGTGTACATGGATGACATCTTAGTACACTCAGAGACAAAACAGCAGCACTTTCAGCATCTGGAGGAGTTCTTCGCCGTATGCGAACAAGCCGATATTCGGCTCAAGCGATCAAAGTGTCACTTTTTCATGAGCACCCTGGAATGGGTAGGCTTTCGCATTCGAGACGCGCAGTTGGCCTGCACAGGCCGTCTCCTCGATAAGATCCAGCAGTTCCCGCGCCCCACATCGCAGCGCGAAAATATGGCTTTCCTGGGGTTATGTCAGTTCTACATGCGGTTTGTTCCTCACTTTGCGGAGTTGGCTTCCCCACTTACAGAGTTGAACCAAGCATCATTGAAATACAACTTTGCTGCATACTGGAAAGAGCCACAGGAGAAAGCCTTCAAAAAACTGGTGACAGCTTTAAATAGCCCACCAGTACTGGCTCTCTTTGATGAGGACAAACCCATCAGGGTAGAGACAGATGCCTCAGATATTGGTATGGGTGCGTCGCTGATGCAGCAGGATGAGCAAGGCACATGGCGACCCGTCGAGTACTGGTCGAAGAAGTTCAACAGCGCGCAACAGAACTACCACCCTGCAGAAAAGGAAACCTGCGCGATACTTTATGCATTACAACACTGGAGACATCTTTTATTTGGGCAGAACTTTACGGTCATCACCGATAACAAGGCCAGTCATTTTCTCAATACCAAGGCCACTGAACAACTGTCCCCCAGAGAAATGAGATGGGTGGAGAAGCTGGCTTACTTTGCTCCATTCACTGTGGAGTACAGACCTGGCTCTGAAAATATTGGACCGGATTATCTCTCTCGCCATTCAGCCCAGGTTAGGAAAGGAACAGTATATTGTATACTTGATTTGTGTGCTGGGATGGGCACTACGCTCCGTGCACTGGAAATGGTCATACCAGAAACTGCAGACTACACCTTGGACTACATTGCAGTTGAGAAAGACGCGGACTGCAGAAGCGTCATCCAGCGCGTGTTCAATCAAGTGCGCCTGGCTCGGCCAGGCCTGTTCGCTCGCAAGGACATCTTCCGATATGGTGACGATGTTGCTGCTCTGGCGCATCGTCGAAAGCTTCCCCCAGTTCACCTGCTCATTGCAGGTGTGCCTTGCCAGCCGTTCTCGCGCGCAAACACAGATGCAAGTAAACCTCCGCTGGGCCTTTACGATGATCGAGAACTCTTTACAGCTGTGGGAAAACTTCACAGACGACTACGATCGCCAGACTTTGTGATAGAGTGTACCCCGTTTGCACCCCACCTGGAATCTCACTTGGACACAATCTCCCAATGGTTTGGGGAACCCAGTACTGAAGACCTTTCTCAGTATGGAGCTCAAGCACGGACCAGGCTCTGTTGGACCTCGCTGCCACCAGCCCCGGTATCAATGGGCACCACGAAACATACTCCCCTCACATGGCAGGAATGTTTGGATCCAGGGGCACACGCCCCAAAAGACGCTTTCGACAGGCCTCGTCTTAAATGCCCCACCCTGATGGCCAGCGCACGGTCCCATAGTGACCGCTCGCGATCCACCTGGGTACACGGCAATGACGGGGAGCTCCGTCCGCTGACCACCAGCGAGCGTGAGCGACTGGTAGGAGTACAGGCAGGTGACACTGCTGCAGTTGATGTCAGTGAAGCCGGTCGACAGCGCATGTGCGGCAACGCCTTTCCAGTAGGATGGATTGCCCACATGTTACTCCGCTGGATACACCACACACGGACGCTTCGACCGCTAGCCGGCCGCAGTCCTGATCGGACTGTGTGTGGCTCGATTGCGTCTCTAAATACCTTCAGCCCGATACCATCCGCTTCAGAAGCTACTGGTCAAGACATACCTCCCATACTGGATCGCATACGCATCGCAGCAAAAAGAGACCAGAGTTATCAGGACATGCTCAGCGCACCACCGCAAGACTGCACTGTCCAAGACAATCTCCTGTTCACATCAGGACCACACTCACAGCCAGTACTTGTGGTACCTGCTGATAATGGTATAAGGCAAGAGTTACTACACCTGGTACATGACCCCAGGCATTTTGGAAAAGATCGAACCTTTACGGAAGCTGCCAGACACTTCACCTGGAAGGACATGCGCCACCACGTACGACACTTCGTGGCAAGATGCCCAGTATGCCAATTGCAGAAACCAGGTAACCGTACTCGGCACGCATTGTTGTGTCCAGAACTAAGGTTCCACCCGTACCCGTTCCACACTGTAGTGATGGATGTGGTGGAAAACCTGCCACTTACTGCCCAAGGCCATAATGCTGTGCTTACAGTCGTGGACAGGTTTACGAAGTTTGCGATATACGTACCAATCCATTCCACTTGGAGCGCGTACCGGCAGGCCCAGTGCCTGATGGACCATCTGGTGTACAGGTATCACACCCCAGTGCACATTCACACTGATAATGGACCGGCGTACCGGACCCTGTTTAAGGCGTTCTGCGCAGCGTTGGGCGTGCGACATGTGACGGGCACCCCATACCATTCACAATCCCAAGGTGGGGCAGAGAGGCAGCACAGAACCTTACTGCAGACGCTACGCTCTACCTGTTCAAACAAGCATCAATGGGATGTCTATTTACAAGCAGCAGCTCATGCCTACAATGACTCTGTGCATGCTGCTACTGGTCACTCACCATTTGAATTATTGTATGGCTGCCCATCCAGGTTACCTTGGCATCTACAACTGCCCAACAGTGGACCGCACCAACACATGGATCAGGTCACCACTTATGACCAGAGGGTGTCAAACCTCCTGGAGCAGCACCGTGCAGTTTACGAAGCGGTCCTGAAGAATCTGAGCAGGGCTGCAGAAAGCATGGGTAATCTGAAATCCAAACGGCGCCCCAAAAGCTTCGCAGTTGGCGACAAAGTAAAAGTCCAGTACGGACTGAAGGGCCCGACCGACAAACATAAGCTGGATCCTTACTATGTGGGCCCCTATGTGATCAAGCAAGTGCTACAGAATGGTGCTTACCAATTAGATCTACCCCAAGGATCAGCCTTCTCCGATCGTATACACGTAGACAGACTGGAACCATGGATTGATTCAGATCTTACGCTCTTCCCGATGGATGAGCATCTACAGCCAGCAGCAGCACCGCTTCCGGATACTCGGGCCATGCAGGATGAGACTACAGCGTACCGCATACGCCGATATCTACTGCGGGACTATTCAGCCTTCCCTGCGCAGCCCGTACGATACTGGGTTGAGGGAAACATGGCTGATCCGTCGCAACGCTACTTCTGGGTAGATGAGACAGCAGCCTTATTGGAGGAATTCCTCCCCTTGGAGGAACAAAATGGATGCATACCAGAGCAAGGGATTTTGCCAGCGAACTTCGATGCCGTGCAGACTCATAAGAAGACAACTTATTTGCAGTCTCCGAACCCAATCATGGCGAACACCTGGCCATATCATAAGCTACCGTACCAGACACGCCGGCGCCCGCCCTCTCCACCAAGGACAACTCTACTGAACAGTGTGGTACAGGAGCTGTTTTATTTGGAGGGACAGGACCAACCGGCATACTTTCAGGGGATGGTGCATGCATACCAAGACAACCAGTATGAAGTACTATGGACAGATGGGAAAAAGGATTACTATCAGGAAGAACAAATCAAGGCTATGCTGTATGACCCAGTTTCGTACATATATGACTTCCAGCTCTAATTCAGATCGTCGCAGTGAGCCGGGAGAGTGTAACGGCCAGCGAGGCCTCCCAGGGTCCCTACGAGACCCTGGCCTACGGGACCAGACCCCCGGGACCCCATATGGATGAAGGGCAATGGTGTCCCCTCTCAAACAACGGCTGTACCGTTCCGGAACTGGAGTCAGTCCCCTTGGGGGTTCGTATTGAAGGAAGGTCGCCCCGGTTCAGAACGGGTTTTCCTGTAAGGGACATCGAGGATTTAGACCGAAACAGACCGACTAAAGGGGACCGACCCCATCTCTACCTTTGCTTCTGGAAGGTAGGGCTGGGGTGCTGGACGGTGTCGATGCGACTGCCAGCTCACGTTCGCCCCGGGGCGAACGCAACGGACGGTCAGATGTGACTCTAGGGAGCACGTGGGCTGCCATGGCACCCCTGTTGCCCCAATTCCAACCGCCAGTGAGAGGCGGTGAGAGAGAGGTAGACCCTTGGTCCCTCTTTGCTTTGTGATACACTTCTTCTACTTGCCAAGCCAAGTGCGCAACACGCCTCCTCCTCCGACCCTGACCAACGCAACAGGAGAAACCACTTGGACGCTCCAGCACGTCCGTTCTCGCCTCCCACGCCGGCCGAGGCTCCTTCAACTCAAGGGAGAAGAGAGAGAGAAGAAGACCCCGGTACAAGGGGTGAGAAGCCCGTCCTCCACGAGACCCTCGTCACCAAGAGTACGTGTGTTGGGTCATTCAACCACGGACGCAAGTCTAATAACGGCATCCCAAGGCACGAACAGGCCTCGCGCCGTCGAGGGAGTCAAGATATCCACAGAGAAAGTTCAACGACGACCGTTACGCATTTGATCGCTTCGAAAGCGTCATCACAAAGACCAGTCCGCACGGTTGTCAACGGTCATCCCGCGAACTTGAACGCGCATGCAACGTGCAAGCCTTCCGTGGAGGGCGCCTTATGGCGCGCATGCCCGTGCCATGGAAGGGATCGAAGGACACGAAGGACGCACGATCGTTGTCGTCCACCTCGCATTCCTCGTCGTTTGGAGGATGGAGTTGCGCGAGATGGAGACCGTAAAACGCGATGTGTCCGAGGGAGCGGTCCTCGGCTTGTCCGCCTCGGACGCGATACCACGGCCCCACCTTGGTTCCGTTCTTCTCTTCGTCCCTCTTCGAACCGTCCGAGCGAAGCGTTGTTTGTTTCCATGCTTGCATCCCCCTCGGCCCGTTCCTTCCGCGGGTCCACGCCAGCATCCTGCATTTGCCCGGTGTCCATGGGGTGAGGTCTTCCTCCATGCAGGTGTGTCTACCATTCCGCCTTGGGTGAAGCACGTTGGGCTTGCTTGCAAGGACGTGGGTCAGCTTGCCCCTCGTGGGTTCCATGGCTCCACCACGTGGTGTCCTTGGATGGGGAAATCGAATTCATTTCCACGTGGCGATGGCGGAGGCGTTGGCGACGCTCCTGGAGGCGCTGAAGCGATCTGCGGCGCGTCCGAGGAGGCGAAGGATGGACCGGACGGATGCCTTGCGCGTGGTGCGTGCGAGGAAAGCCTTGCGACGCGGGATCCATCGCACCTCCACGCGCATCGCCGGCATGCCGGCACCGCCGAGGAGGCATCGTCGCGTCCAACGACCTCCACGCGCTTCCTTGTCCGTTCGCACGTCCTCCTCGCGCGTGGGAGAATCCTACCAAGCACGTGTGCCGCGTCGTGCGACCTATTTCAAGCCCACACGCGCCATTGGAAACTGGCCAGGTGTGCCGACCGACGCGCATCGCACCTTGTCGCCAAGCGCGGAAGCCGCGATGGAGGCGCAGCTGCGCGGTTCGTGGAGCTCGGAAGACGCACGAGCCTTCGACGAAGCCGTGCGAAGACTGGGCACCGATCTGCGCGCGGTCAAGGCGTGCTTGCCAGGCGGTGCGAACCGTTCCATGCGCGACGTGGTGGCCTACTTTTACACGATATGGCGCTGCGACGAAGCCAAACGAAGGAAGGAAGAGAGCTCGAAAGGAGACGGAAGGATGAAAATGGACGACTTGGAAGATGGAGTGGATCCAGACCAACTGTCGGCGTTTTGGAGGAGATACTACGACGAAGACGAAGCCTTTGCCAGGAGCAAATCTGCCAGCGATGCAGCCAGGGAAGCCGCCGTGCAGAAGAACAAGATCGCGACACTGGAAGGGATGGAGCGGAAAGATGCAGAAGAGGCGGGAAACGAACCTTCGGATGGTGAAGCTGTACGTGAAGATCGAACAGACGCCTGCGAACTCGAAGATCGCCTGGTGGAATCCAGACCAAGCATCGACCAAGGTGGAAATGGACTCGAGTGGGGCGTCTCTGAAGAACCCATGGATTGAGGGCGTGGCGAGAGTGCGAAGCACCGAAAGAATCGACTCCATGAACATTTATTGCACGTGCGTGCCCCCACGTGAGGTAGGAAAAGGAGGTCACAAGGACAAGTACTCCTTCGTGCGACGCACCAAGAGATGGAGGTACTGAAGGTCTCGGCCAAAGTCCTTGCCGCGCATCTGGGATATGGTCTCCAGTACAGGAAGGAGGAGCTTGCTGAGCTGCTCCAGCTCCAGCTGTGTTCCAAGCATAGCCATAGATGAGGGCTCTCCGCCATTTGAAGGACGCATTGGAGTGGTATACATGTCATCCGCTGCACCGAAGGCATCTCTCGCGGCAAACGTGTCCTTGGCCGCCGGTTGCAAGCAACGGCGCAGAGTCAGATACATCGTCGCCAGCACATTCTCTGAAATAAAGAAAAGACGGGAGAGGATCCTGTCCTGGTGCTTGAGAGCGGAAGCTACATCCCGCGGAGTGACCCGTTGTGGATCCACCCCCTCCATTTTTAGCGCTTCCACTGCCTCGGCAGCCAGCTCCAACCCCATGTTTTCGTCTGCAGGATCGATCGCCCCTGCAAGGGCATCCCTCTGCTCAGCATGGTTGAACAAATCATCCACTGTAGTCCTGAGGATATCAACCATAAGCCGGAGTGTGGGTCTGCTGCCACTGCCTTCTGCATCCACTACCTCCGAGTGAGATACAGATCGGATGCATGGGTAAATGTCCCCATCCATTGACGCCACGCCACGCAAGTAGCGGGCAATGTTGCATCGAACCCCCCATGCTCGATCCATGGTCTCTGCCATGGAGGCCTCCTGTCCCATTGCTGCAGACAGCCTCTTCGCCACCGGGCTATCCCTTGGGAAAAATTGCCAGGCCAGACTGTACATGGATGCTTTGAGAACGGGAGGCGTTCGAGATGGATCCTTGCCCTGCACATAAGCAGTCAATGCTGACGCAAGCAAGATCAGCTCCAGCTCCTGATCTAGGGGGAGGGTGGCTGCACCCATCGCACGACCGGCGAGGCAACGGACCAGGACACGTTGCTGAGCGGATACGAAGGTAGCTGCCTGTTCGGCGACCTCCCTTGAAGTCGGTAGGGCTGCTATGATGGCCAAAGCAAGTCGCAGCGAAGCGCACAAGACTCTTCGACGCCTGCCCACTTGCGAGCCTGGCACTCCAGGAGCTATTTCTGGCTCAGTGGAAATGGCACGGAAATCGGCCAGAGAGGTGAGTGCTCCACTGGCCGCCAGCTGCTTAGCACCATGTGGAACACGGGAGGTCGCCAGTTGCAGCAGCAATCCGAGGCCAGCCTCCAAAGCAAAAGAAGCCCTCCAAGCAAGTGCAGCTGGTGCACTAAAGACATAAGCAGGTGATCTGGGGAGATCCGCCAGAAAAGCTTGGGGTGCGCCAGTATGAAACACACCATCCACAAGCATGGGGTCCAAACTGACCAGGCTTGCCATGATGCAGCGCGAAAGACTGCGAATGGCCGCACCACTGCCACCCAGGTTGCCCTCGGATGCATCCCGTGCCAGCGCTGGCAATAACCAATGCGCTGATCCACGGATGAGCGATACAACTCCACCTATCAGCATCTCGCTTTCTACCCGTGCACGGTTGTATTGCAAGAAGGCAAGCAGAGCACCATACAGTGGTGTAGAAGTTGTCTCTCCACGGCGCTCTGTGCTTGCTTTCACGGCTGCAAGCAACTGACGGAGTAAAGCATGGCTGGCCGCTGGCGCAGGAGCCCCAGGGGAGTCTGGATCGAGCACTAGCTGGGCCACCAGCGTTTGCACTGCTAGAGCAAAAGGACGAGCGAGTGCTGCCCCGTCTTGCGCCTGCAGAGTACCAGGCAGTACTGTTAGAGTGGATGAAAGAAGAGGAAGCACCACATCCAAAGCACTCCCGATGTCAACCTGAGAGAGCCCAGCAGCCTCCCTGTATAGATGGTACCTGCGAGAGACAGCAATTTCAACAGAAAGCTGCCATGCCTTGGCCAGCCCCCTTACAACACTCCATACTAGTGCATATCTATTCCATTCAGCAGCATACTGAACCGCTGCTAGGACTGCCTCCTTGAGAGGTTCACGAGCACCGCCTTGGCCAACCAAACCCTCTGCTCTGTTTTGAAGTGTAGCGCCCAACAGATGAATATCGATCTGTTCGCTATTGCCCTGCATTCGCATGGTAGGATCATTTAGGACTGTCTCAATTCCAAGCTCGTCTGCTGCCCTGCGTGCAGTTGCAGAGAGCTCAAGCCCTCCAGGTGCCGTGGGAATGGACTCGCAACAGAGTTCTAAAACCTCATCAGCAGCACTCCTTGTCTGATCTGATTCTGTGCGCATAACTTCTAGGCCTGGAGAAAAGCTGCCAGGTACACCGTCTTCCTCTGCTGGTGGAAAGAAAAGAGCCCCTAATATTCGCACAAGTAGGGTGCGATCCACGGGATCCGATTCATCCGCATCATGAAGAGCGAGAGCGGCCAGCCGAAGCAGCCATGACCGCTGCTGCAGGCCGTACTCAAAGTTTTCCTCCGAAAGCGGAGTTTGAAATATCACTGGCATGTGTGGGGCAAAGTAACTAATTCGATCCCTCAAAAGTTCATGCATTGCTGCACGAGTTGCACAATCTTCGCATAATTGATACAATAACTCGAGGCATCTTGCATGCAGGATTGGTGCCTCCAGCAGGCCAATATCCGACTCTGCTAACAAAAGCACAGGTCTGAGACAACCGTCAAATGCGCGCGGATCATACAGCGCAAGTGCAGAAGCACCAGGAGCTGCAGATACTACATCAAAACCTAGGAGGTAATGTGCAAAGCTTGGTGAAGGGGAAGAGCGTAAACTTGAAACAATCAGGTCAAGCAGCAAGGATGCCCTTTCATCAACTGTCTCGGCCTCGTCCTCGGGTAATCCACCCGCTTCTGCTGCCGGAGGGGCAATGGTGAGGTGGTCTTGTGTACCCGTAATTGCGGACTCAAGACCTGCCTCTAGGGCAGCTGCAAAGCCTGTCACAATAGGGAACGTCCCGTTTGTTTCTGAAAGCAAGCTTGAGAGCAATCGCTCATCGCTGCGAGAATCGAGCTGCAGAGTAATTTTGATGGCTTTAACTTGCAGTGAAGGATTGTGCGCATAGCTAACATAGCTCAAGAGGGCGGCTGCACACGATGCATCTCTCAAAAGTGCCCGGTCCACTGTTGGTGGCGCCCCTCCCCCCCGTGCATTCCTTAATGCAGTGGAATAAGGCCCATCGCAAGCAAGAGCTAGCTGAAGAACGCTCAAAGCTGATCCAACTGCCAACTCCATCCAGGCACCTTCGTGGCTGCTGAGTCTTGCCCGCGCAAGTTGCTCACTGCCAATCGACAGAATCCCCAGAAGGGCTCTGAAGACGCTTCCTTCTTCCAAAAAGTCCACCATTATCATGGACGCTGGGGTATCTAGCTCCTGCAAGGACTTTGCTGACACTGCAGGTTCAAGGATTTTTTCAAAGTTCTCAAGGCAGGCATTAGCCACCTGCCATCGCTCACTCAAGTTTTTGTAGCCTCTGCGCAAGCAAGGCGCAAACACAACATTACGCACAAAGGCAAAGTAATGAGCTCTTGCTCGTCCAAAGTCAGGGAGCGAAGCCACGGAGAGCAGCTTGTTCAGGAGCTTTACAAAGGACAAAGTTTCCCCGTAGCTCTCCTTTTTTGCCTCCTCTTCTGCAAGTCTAATTGCCAGATCTGTACGTCCAGCCCCAATACCCAGGTTCCCGAACGTGTCCAAAGCATCCCAAACCTGGGTGCAAGCGGATGGAGAGGTAGCCATTGCCCCAATGAGTGCATACACCTCCACTTTGATCACTACCGGGGTCGGAAATTGCACAATCTGCAGGAGAACTTCAAGCGGGCTTGAATTTTGCCTCTCCAACAGCCTGCGGGTCCACCCCGGGACCAGTTCTGGAGCTGCCTCGTAGCAGCTCCTAATGGCAATCAAGTAAGCTGACAATCCTGCAGCGTCCTCTGGTGGCATGACCCCGGTCAGGCTCTTCTCGTGCCTTCCGGAGGAAAGAACTGAAGCGTAGCGCTGGCAGTAGGCCTCGAGCGATCGAAAGAGTATGTCCCAGCGTATGTTATTGGGCGCCCCAGGCGGTGGAGAAAGCAACCTCGTGAAGACTTCGTTCGCAGTTTCTGCCCCACCGGTGGAGATCGCAGCAACACACTGCAAGTACGGAACAAGCAAGCCTAATGTAGGTTCACCTTCTGCGGCGTAGTCCAGGAAGCTCCAGTCCCTGATGGGGGGGCAGGTGGTAGAGAGGGCGGGATCGCGATCATACACAGCTGCCAAGGCAGCCAAAAGGCTTCCAAGACTTGTGCGCGGAACATTCTCCATCGGTCCTAGTGCCCTGTACCCTGATCCCAACGTTGGTGCTACATCTTCCCCTGCGTCCCTGAGCTTGGATACAAGCTGCGCACCTCGCTGAGAAGAAAGCAGTGCGGACAGAACCTTGTGACTGGCAGCAGCGTACTCCAGCTGCATGGTGGGAAGATCGTCTCGAAAGGTTGTGGATCTGTACACAGCTTCCATGGTGGCCAGTGCACCTGCAGAGATGGCATTTTCAAGTGCAGGCATGGCTGAAGTATCTTCAGAGGTTGGCAACACCAAGGCCCATGCCATTGTGGCAATGGCGAGGAGTCCTCCGGAGAGCGTCCTAGCGTTTCCATCGTCATTGTTCCCTTTCCAGGCCATCTTGGCGGCCAGCCCTGTATCGGCCGCCATGTGCGCATGTCTTTCCTGGACCTCTTCTTTCCAAGCTTTCCACTTTTGCTTGGCGTCATTGTTTCCTTGTCCCTCTCGGATGTATCGATCTTCTTCTTGTCCACCTGTTCCCTCGTCGCCTTCTTCTTCCCCGTCCATGATTCCAAATGCGCGTACAAGTGCCAAGGTGATCACATACGCATGCTGCAAATGGACTCCATCGTCTTGGTCTGCAAGTCTTTCGCATCTTCCGCACAGTTCTGCGGCGAGATCCGCGATGCTGCGCACCTCTTCCAGCGGCATCATTCCAGTTTGTATGGTACATGCGAGGTAGATGCATTCGCATGCCAAAGTGATTTCTCGTTGCAAGAGTACGCTCCTCGACACCAGCGATCCTCCAGGTCTCGTCCTTGCGTGTTCGAGGTTCGAACCAGGCGACACCGTCCATGCTGCGTCTCGCACGTGAGCCACGAGCCTCGCCACCAGTCCGCTCCCATGCACGCGCTCGGTGAGCAAGGCAGCGTTGAAACGCTCCACGTAGTCGTCTGTGTCCCTGTCTTCTCCTCGGTCCCCAAAGCACGCGATTTGTGCGCCAAGGAGCATCCGAATCGTCTGCAGAAGCGCCAGCTTCTCGGCATGGTATGCGCCAGCCGCATCGGGAAAGAAGGATTCCAAGGCCAAGCCACGCGTGGAGGCGTAGGCATCGGCTTGCTGCTGCACGTGGCGGAGGTAGGAGGTCGCCTCGGCCTCGCTGGTGCGCAACGAGGCGGCCAAGGCGCGCGCAGCGGCGACGAACGGCGGTGCTTCCTTCCCTCCTTCTGGTCCGTCCGTCGAAGGTGGCGTCGCAGAGCTCCCAGGTGCGAGCGAACGCAGCAGAAACGGACGTGCTCTGGCCAGATCCGCTCTGGACGTCGATCGGAGGCGATCTTGCGCGCCCAAGGCCCGCGAAGCCGTCGCCAGGAGGCGCCGATGCGCGTCCATCGCCATGGCGATCGATCCACGTCCAAACCCACCTTCTCCCCCTTCCCTTCAGGACAGCAGGGATAGGGTGTCCTTGTGAGGACCACACAGACCCGTGGTTGGACCAGAGACGGCAGCGTCCACCTCAACAATCCAAGAGGGAAAAGAGGGAAAGAAAGGAGGGGGGGCAGTACTCCGCCACACCCCCCCTGGAGGTGTTTCTCCGTGGTCTGCTCGTGGGGCGGAAGATTCTCGCGGACGTGTGGGCATGGGAATGGAAGCTGAAACTCCGGAGAAGGGCCCTGCGTTGCCCGATTGGAGCTCCGTGCCTCGATACTGCCCGTAGACCCCCTTTGAAAACAGGTCCATTGGAAGGGATGGTCTGAAAACACGATTTTTTTTTACAAGTCGCTCCCGGTCCCCATGAAGGGTCTCAAGAGGCCACCTTCCGTCGGCGATCCAGGAGGCGCAAGACAACTCCTTGCCCTCTCCTTTCACGTCCCTATCCTTCCCTTTCTCTTCGGCCTGGAGACGGAGCCTTGGATCCCAAGCGGCGAAGATGGCCTGTTTCGAGGGGTCACCAACAGCCGGATGGGAATGGGTGCCACAGGACACCCACCCAACTTCGACCTACGAAAATCGATGACAGTGTAGAACACATAGCGGTCGATCTGCACCCGGAGTTTCGAATCCATCCCATCCCCCGCTGGGCAATGGCGAACGAAGGCGTCCGCCCAGCCGTGGCTGTGCAAAAGGGTCCCCATTGGGGCCAACCAATGGTAGGGACCAGTTCCCCCTCGTTGTGTGCCACTGAGGCCGATACAGCCCCAGTGAATCCCATGAACAGAAAGAGAATTTTACAAGGAATCCGTTGGTGTGCAATGCAAGTCCTGAAACGATCGGAATGAGGGTCAAACGGGGAGGAGAAGTCAGGGGTTCGGGCAGGAACCCTGAAAGAAGTGGCGGACTACTGGGTCAGCCCTGTTTCAAAATCGTGCCATGGACAGTGTATGCACCTACGGAGAGCCACACGAAGTCCATCACTTTCACTGTTGGAGACAAGACTCCTGTAAAAAATTGGAAGGAAAGGGAACCATGGTGAATGTAGGAGGAACGATGGAAAAAAACAGCGATTTTGGCCTGGATTTTCAAATTTTCAGGTGGGTTGGGCTACTGTCCTTCAAGCCCACGTGTACTCCACTTTCAATAGTGAATCATTTCTCCTTTCCTCTTCCGTACTTGATCCATCCTCCGGGGCATGCTATCCATCAGTCGCCTTGGGATAGTTCCTCTTCCAAGCTCAGCCCATGCTTGGTACATGCACCTTCTCAACTCCCCAAGGGTGGTGGGCTGAGCATGCAAAACCTTCATGTCAAGCAAGGCCCAAAGATTCTCAATGGGACTGAGGTCTGGGCTCATAGAGGGCCAGTCAAACATCACATCCACACCCATGTCTTGTGTCCATTCTCTCAAGGTGGTGAGGGTGGCCTTGGCTGTGTGTGCCCCGTCACCGTCTTGTTGAAAGGTCCATGACCCCCCCTTGAACAACCTATTGCCTTCAGCCAATAAGCGAGGGAGGACATCATAGGAGTACTCCGTTGAAGACACCCCCTTGCATGCTTGCTTCCCACGCTTGGTTTCATAAGCATTCTCCAAGTCCGTGGTCCCGGTGACCTCCACAAGTTCGGTACACCCATGCTTGGTTAACCCAGCGTACACCTTGATGCAAGGTGGGTTCTTTTGGGCAAACAACTTGGGAGTAACGCCACTTGGTGCCATGGTTCTCCTCCCCTTGGAGTGAGGAATGCGTGACAAGCGCAAAGTGTGTGCATCCGTGAACATGACCTGTCCAAAGTCAAAGTTCATATGGTCTTGGGCAAACTGAACTCGCGCGATTTTGTGCTTGAGGTTGAGCTTGCGCTCCACCTTTTGCACCTTGAACCCCACTCCCAAATCTCGAAAGACACGTTGAAGGGTCCTCAGGGGAATGACTTTCTTGTACTTGCTGTGCCATGCACGTTGGACCTCTTCCGTGTACGTGAGCTGCCCCTTCTCGGCCCGTTGTGTAAGAAAACGCACAAGCCATTTTTCATAGCCATGTGCGTACTCCAAGCTTCGATGGTTGCCATGACCATGGGCCTTGGAAGGCACCTCGCGGAGGAACGACTCCACCTCTGCCACGGAACGTTTCATAACCAACGCCGTAGTGGTGATGTCACCACCACATGTTTGAAAGGCATACCGAACCACTTGTTGGGTCACCTTGGAGATTTCCCTCGCTTGCTTGTCCATCGTTCCCCTCGTTTGCATGGGGAGCGTGCTTGCCTTGTGGAGGGCTGATGGCTCTCCTCACGAGCCCGTCTCCTAGGGCATGTGGTAAAGCCGAGTTAACCCTGTACCATTTGTTTACACAAGGGGCGAATCTCCCCTTGACCCCAGGTCTCTCTATGGGTCACGGGCTGTACCACCAGCCGGTTTGCCCATCGAAATGCATGGACCACCGGAGCTTCCAAGGTACAATTTTGCGTACAAGTACCCCTATGTATGCACATCTTCCGCACCGAATTTCACAGCCTCGGTCGTTCTCGTTGGGGCGTAATGGAGGGTCCCTTTCACCCGTGTGTCGATTGGGGTCCCTTCAAGGGGGGAGGACCCAGTACTCCGCCACACCCCCCCTGGAGGTGTTTCTCCGTGGTCTGCTCGTGGGGCGGAAGATTCTCGCGGACGTGTGGGCATGGGAATGGAAGCTGAAACTCCGGAGAAGGGCCCTGCGTTGCCCGATTGGAGCTCCGTGCCTCGATACTGCCCGTAGACCCCCTTTGAAAACAGGTCCATTGGAAGGGATGGTCTGAAAACACGATTTTTTTTTACAAGTCGCTCCCGGTCCCCATGAAGGGTCTCAAGAGGCCACCTTCCGTCGGCGATCCAGGAGGCGCAAGACAACTCCTTGCCCTCTCCTTTCACGTCCCTATCCTTCCCTTTCTCTTCGGCCTGGAGACGGAGCCTTGGATCCCAAGCGGCGAAGATGGCCTGTTTCGAGGGGTCACCAACAGCCGGATGGGAATGGGTGCCACAGGACACCCACCCAACTTCGACCTACGAAAATCGATGACAGTGTAGAACACATAGCGGTCGATCTGCACCCGGAGTTTCGAATCCATCCCATCCCCCGCTGGGCAATGGCGAACGAAGGCGTCCGCCCAGCCGTGGCTGTGCAAAAGGGTCCCCATTGGGGCCAACCAATGGTAGGGACCAGTTCCCCCTCGTTGTGTGCCACTGAGGCCGATACAGCCCCAGTGAATCCCATGAACAGAAAGAGAATTTTACAAGGAATCCGTTGGTGTGCAATGCAAGTCCTGAAACGATCGGAATGAGGGTCAAACGGGGAGGAGAAGTCAGGGGTTCGGGCAGGAACCCTGAAAGAAGTGGCGGACTACTGGGTCAGCCCTGTTTCAAAATCGTGCCATGGACAGTGTATGCACCTACGGAGAGCCACACGAAGTCCATCACTTTCACTGTTGGAGACAAGACTCCTGTAAAAAATTGGAAGGAAAGGGAACCATGGTGAATGTAGGAGGAACGATGGAAAAAAACAGCGATTTTGGCCTGGATTTTCAAATTTTCAGGTGGGTTGGGCTACTGTCCTTCAAGCCCACGTGTACTCCACTTTCAATAGTGAATCATTTCTCCTTTCCTCTTCCGTACTTGATCCATCCTCCGGGGCATGCTATCCATCAGTCGCCTTGGGATAGTTCCTCTTCCAAGCTCAGCCCATGCTTGGTACATGCACCTTCTCAACTCCCCAAGGGTGGTGGGCTGAGCATGCAAAACCTTCATGTCAAGCAAGGCCCAAAGATTCTCAATGGGACTGAGGTCTGGGCTCATAGAGGGCCAGTCAAACATCACATCCACACCCATGTCTTGTGTCCATTCTCTCAAGGTGGTGAGGGTGGCCTTGGCTGTGTGTGCCCCGTCACCGTCTTGTTGAAAGGTCCATGACCCCCCCTTGAACAACCTATTGCCTTCAGCCAATAAGCGAGGGAGGACATCATAGGAGTACTCCGTTGAAGACACCCCCTTGCATGCTTGCTTCCCACGCTTGGTTTCATAAGCATTCTCCAAGTCCGTGGTCCCGGTGACCTCCACAAGTTCGGTACACCCATGCTTGGTTAACCCAGCGTACACCTTGATGCAAGGTGGGTTCTTTTGGGCAAACAACTTGGGAGTAACGCCACTTGGTGCCATGGTTCTCCTCCCCTTGGAGTGAGGAATGCGTGACAAGCGCAAAGTGTGTGCATCCGTGAACATGACCTGTCCAAAGTCAAAGTTCATATGGTCTTGGGCAAACTGAACTCGCGCGATTTTGTGCTTGAGGTTGAGCTTGCGCTCCACCTTTTGCACCTTGAACCCCACTCCCAAATCTCGAAAGACACGTTGAAGGGTCCTCAGGGGAATGACTTTCTTGTACTTGCTGTGCCATGCACGTTGGACCTCTTCCGTGTACGTGAGCTGCCCCTTCTCGGCCCGTTGTGTAAGAAAACGCACAAGCCATTTTTCATAGCCATGTGCGTACTCCAAGCTTCGATGGTTGCCATGACCATGGGCCTTGGAAGGCACCTCGCGGAGGAACGACTCCACCTCTGCCACGGAACGTTTCATAACCAACGCCGTAGTGGTGATGTCACCACCACATGTTTGAAAGGCATACCGAACCACTTGTTGGGTCACCTTGGAGATTTCCCTCGCTTGCTTGTCCATCGTTCCCCTCGTTTGCATGGGGAGCGTGCTTGCCTTGTGGAGGGCTGATGGCTCTCCTCACGAGCCCGTCTCCTAGGGCATGTGGTAAAGCCGAGTTAACCCTGTACCATTTGTTTACACAAGGGGCGAATCTCCCCTTGACCCCAGGTCTCTCTATGGGTCACGGGCTGTACCACCAGCCGGTTTGCCCATCGAAATGCATGGACCACCGGAGCTTCCAAGGTACAATTTTGCGTACAAGTACCCCTATGTATGCACATCTTCCGCACCGAATTTCACAGCCTCGGTCGTTCTCGTTGGGGCGTAATGGAGGGTCCCTTTCACCCGTGTGTCGATTGGGGTCCCTTCAAGGGGGGAGGACCCAGTACTCCGCCACACCCCCCCTGGAGGTGTTTCTCCGTGGTCTGCTCGTGGGGCGGAAGATTCTCGCGGACGTGTGGGCATGGGAATGGAAGCTGAAACTCCGGAGAAGGGCCCTGCGTTGCCCGATTGGAGCTCCGTGCCTCGATACTGCCCGTAGACCCCCTTTGAAAACAGGTCCATTGGAAGGGATGGTCTGAAAACACGATTTTTTTTTACAAGTCGCTCCCGGTCCCCATGAAGGGTCTCAAGAGGCCACCTTCCGTCGGCGATCCAGGAGGCGCAAGACAACTCCTTGCCCTCTCCTTTCACGTCCCTATCCTTCCCTTTCTCTTCGGCCTGGAGACGGAGCCTTGGATCCCAAGCGGCGAAGATGGCCTGTTTCGAGGGGTCACCAACAGCCGGATGGGAATGGGTGCCACAGGACACCCACCCAACTTCGACCTACGAAAATCGATGACAGTGTAGAACACATAGCGGTCGATCTGCACCCGGAGTTTCGAATCCATCCCATCCCCCGCTGGGCAATGGCGAACGAAGGCGTCCGCCCAGCCGTGGCTGTGCAAAAGGGTCCCCATTGGGGCCAACCAATGGTAGGGACCAGTTCCCCCTCGTTGTGTGCCACTGAGGCCGATACAGCCCCAGTGAATCCCATGAACAGAAAGAGAATTTTACAAGGAATCCGTTGGTGTGCAATGCAAGTCCTGAAACGATCGGAATGAGGGTCAAACGGGGAGGAGAAGTCAGGGGTTCGGGCAGGAACCCTGAAAGAAGTGGCGGACTACTGGGTCAGCCCTGTTTCAAAATCGTGCCATGGACAGTGTATGCACCTACGGAGAGCCACACGAAGTCCATCACTTTCACTGTTGGAGACAAGACTCCTGTAAAAAATTGGAAGGAAAGGGAACCATGGTGAATGTAGGAGGAACGATGGAAAAAAACAGCGATTTTGGCCTGGATTTTCAAATTTTCAGGTGGGTTGGGCTACTGTCCTTCAAGCCCACGTGTACTCCACTTTCAATAGTGAATCATTTCTCCTTTCCTCTTCCGTACTTGATCCATCCTCCGGGGCATGCTATCCATCAGTCGCCTTGGGATAGTTCCTCTTCCAAGCTCAGCCCATGCTTGGTACATGCACCTTCTCAACTCCCCAAGGGTGGTGGGCTGAGCATGCAAAACCTTCATGTCAAGCAAGGCCCAAAGATTCTCAATGGGACTGAGGTCTGGGCTCATAGAGGGCCAGTCAAACATCACATCCACACCCATGTCTTGTGTCCATTCTCTCAAGGTGGTGAGGGTGGCCTTGGCTGTGTGTGCCCCGTCACCGTCTTGTTGAAAGGTCCATGACCCCCCCTTGAACAACCTATTGCCTTCAGCCAATAAGCGAGGGAGGACATCATAGGAGTACTCCGTTGAAGACACCCCCTTGCATGCTTGCTTCCCACGCTTGGTTTCATAAGCATTCTCCAAGTCCGTGGTCCCGGTGACCTCCACAAGTTCGGTACACCCATGCTTGGTTAACCCAGCGTACACCTTGATGCAAGGTGGGTTCTTTTGGGCAAACAACTTGGGAGTAACGCCACTTGGTGCCATGGTTCTCCTCCCCTTGGAGTGAGGAATGCGTGACAAGCGCAAAGTGTGTGCATCCGTGAACATGACCTGTCCAAAGTCAAAGTTCATATGGTCTTGGGCAAACTGAACTCGCGCGATTTTGTGCTTGAGGTTGAGCTTGCGCTCCACCTTTTGCACCTTGAACCCCACTCCCAAATCTCGAAAGACACGTTGAAGGGTCCTCAGGGGAATGACTTTCTTGTACTTGCTGTGCCATGCACGTTGGACCTCTTCCGTGTACGTGAGCTGCCCCTTCTCGGCCCGTTGTGTAAGAAAACGCACAAGCCATTTTTCATAGCCATGTGCGTACTCCAAGCTTCGATGGTTGCCATGACCATGGGCCTTGGAAGGCACCTCGCGGAGGAACGACTCCACCTCTGCCACGGAACGTTTCATAACCAACGCCGTAGTGGTGATGTCACCACCACATGTTTGAAAGGCATACCGAACCACTTGTTGGGTCACCTTGGAGATTTCCCTCGCTTGCTTGTCCATCGTTCCCCTCGTTTGCATGGGGAGCGTGCTTGCCTTGTGGAGGGCTGATGGCTCTCCTCACGAGCCCGTCTCCTAGGGCATGTGGTAAAGCCGAGTTAACCCTGTACCATTTGTTTACACAAGGGGCGAATCTCCCCTTGACCCCAGGTCTCTCTATGGGTCACGGGCTGTACCACCAGCCGGTTTGCCCATCGAAATGCATGGACCACCGGAGCTTCCAAGGTACAATTTTGCGTACAAGTACCCCTATGTATGCACATCTTCCGCACCGAATTTCACAGCCTCGGTCGTTCTCGTTGGGGCGTAATGGAGGGTCCCTTTCACCCGTGTGTCGATTGGGGTCCCTTCAAGGGGGGAGGACCCAGTACTCCGCCACACCCCCCCTGGAGGTGTTTCTCCGTGGTCTGCTCGTGGGGCGGAAGATTCTCGCGGACGTGTGGGCATGGGAATGGAAGCTGAAACTCCGGAGAAGGGCCCTGCGTTGCCCGATTGGAGCTCCGTGCCTCGATACTGCCCGTAGACCCCCTTTGAAAACAGGTCCATTGGAAGGGATGGTCTGAAAACACGATTTTTTTTTACAAGTCGCTCCCGGTCCCCATGAAGGGTCTCAAGAGGCCACCTTCCGTCGGCGATCCAGGAGGCGCAAGACAACTCCTTGCCCTCTCCTTTCACGTCCCTATCCTTCCCTTTCTCTTCGGCCTGGAGACGGAGCCTTGGATCCCAAGCGGCGAAGATGGCCTGTTTCGAGGGGTCACCAACAGCCGGATGGGAATGGGTGCCACAGGACACCCACCCAACTTCGACCTACGAAAATCGATGACAGTGTAGAACACATAGCGGTCGATCTGCACCCGGAGTTTCGAATCCATCCCATCCCCCGCTGGGCAATGGCGAACGAAGGCGTCCGCCCAGCCGTGGCTGTGCAAAAGGGTCCCCATTGGGGCCAACCAATGGTAGGGACCAGTTCCCCCTCGTTGTGTGCCACTGAGGCCGATACAGCCCCAGTGAATCCCATGAACAGAAAGAGAATTTTACAAGGAATCCGTTGGTGTGCAATGCAAGTCCTGAAACGATCGGAATGAGGGTCAAACGGGGAGGAGAAGTCAGGGGTTCGGGCAGGAACCCTGAAAGAAGTGGCGGACTACTGGGTCAGCCCTGTTTCAAAATCGTGCCATGGACAGTGTATGCACCTACGGAGAGCCACACGAAGTCCATCACTTTCACTGTTGGAGACAAGACTCCTGTAAAAAATTGGAAGGAAAGGGAACCATGGTGAATGTAGGAGGAACGATGGAAAAAAACAGCGATTTTGGCCTGGATTTTCAAATTTTCAGGTGGGTTGGGCTACTGTCCTTCAAGCCCACGTGTACTCCACTTTCAATAGTGAATCATTTCTCCTTTCCTCTTCCGTACTTGATCCATCCTCCGGGGCATGCTATCCATCAGTCGCCTTGGGATAGTTCCTCTTCCAAGCTCAGCCCATGCTTGGTACATGCACCTTCTCAACTCCCCAAGGGTGGTGGGCTGAGCATGCAAAACCTTCATGTCAAGCAAGGCCCAAAGATTCTCAATGGGACTGAGGTCTGGGCTCATAGAGGGCCAGTCAAACATCACATCCACACCCATGTCTTGTGTCCATTCTCTCAAGGTGGTGAGGGTGGCCTTGGCTGTGTGTGCCCCGTCACCGTCTTGTTGAAAGGTCCATGACCCCCCCTTGAACAACCTATTGCCTTCAGCCAATAAGCGAGGGAGGACATCATAGGAGTACTCCGTTGAAGACACCCCCTTGCATGCTTGCTTCCCACGCTTGGTTTCATAAGCATTCTCCAAGTCCGTGGTCCCGGTGACCTCCACAAGTTCGGTACACCCATGCTTGGTTAACCCAGCGTACACCTTGATGCAAGGTGGGTTCTTTTGGGCAAACAACTTGGGAGTAACGCCACTTGGTGCCATGGTTCTCCTCCCCTTGGAGTGAGGAATGCGTGACAAGCGCAAAGTGTGTGCATCCGTGAACATGACCTGTCCAAAGTCAAAGTTCATATGGTCTTGGGCAAACTGAACTCGCGCGATTTTGTGCTTGAGGTTGAGCTTGCGCTCCACCTTTTGCACCTTGAACCCCACTCCCAAATCTCGAAAGACACGTTGAAGGGTCCTCAGGGGAATGACTTTCTTGTACTTGCTGTGCCATGCACGTTGGACCTCTTCCGTGTACGTGAGCTGCCCCTTCTCGGCCCGTTGTGTAAGAAAACGCACAAGCCATTTTTCATAGCCATGTGCGTACTCCAAGCTTCGATGGTTGCCATGACCATGGGCCTTGGAAGGCACCTCGCGGAGGAACGACTCCACCTCTGCCACGGAACGTTTCATAACCAACGCCGTAGTGGTGATGTCACCACCACATGTTTGAAAGGCATACCGAACCACTTGTTGGGTCACCTTGGAGATTTCCCTCGCTTGCTTGTCCATCGTTCCCCTCGTTTGCATGGGGAGCGTGCTTGCCTTGTGGAGGGCTGATGGCTCTCCTCACGAGCCCGTCTCCTAGGGCATGTGGTAAAGCCGAGTTAACCCTGTACCATTTGTTTACACAAGGGGCGAATCTCCCCTTGACCCCAGGTCTCTCTATGGGTCACGGGCTGTACCACCAGCCGGTTTGCCCATCGAAATGCATGGACCACCGGAGCTTCCAAGGTACAATTTTGCGTACAAGTACCCCTATGTATGCACATCTTCCGCACCGAATTTCACAGCCTCGGTCGTTCTCGTTGGGGCGTAATGGAGGGTCCCTTTCACCCGTGTGTCGATTGGGGTCCCTTCAAGGGGGGAGGACCCAGTACTCCGCCACACCCCCCCTGGAGGTGTTTCTCCGTGGTCTGCTCGTGGGGCGGAAGATTCTCGCGGACGTGTGGGCATGGGAATGGAAGCTGAAACTCCGGAGAAGGGCCCTGCGTTGCCCGATTGGAGCTCCGTGCCTCGATACTGCCCGTAGACCCCCTTTGAAAACAGGTCCATTGGAAGGGATGGTCTGAAAACACGATTTTTTTTTACAAGTCGCTCCCGGTCCCCATGAAGGGTCTCAAGAGGCCACCTTCCGTCGGCGATCCAGGAGGCGCAAGACAACTCCTTGCCCTCTCCTTTCACGTCCCTATCCTTCCCTTTCTCTTCGGCCTGGAGACGGAGCCTTGGATCCCAAGCGGCGAAGATGGCCTGTTTCGAGGGGTCACCAACAGCCGGATGGGAATGGGTGCCACAGGACACCCACCCAACTTCGACCTACGAAAATCGATGACAGTGTAGAACACATAGCGGTCGATCTGCACCCGGAGTTTCGAATCCATCCCATCCCCCGCTGGGCAATGGCGAACGAAGGCGTCCGCCCAGCCGTGGCTGTGCAAAAGGGTCCCCATTGGGGCCAACCAATGGTAGGGACCAGTTCCCCCTCGTTGTGTGCCACTGAGGCCGATACAGCCCCAGTGAATCCCATGAACAGAAAGAGAATTTTACAAGGAATCCGTTGGTGTGCAATGCAAGTCCTGAAACGATCGGAATGAGGGTCAAACGGGGAGGAGAAGTCAGGGGTTCGGGCAGGAACCCTGAAAGAAGTGGCGGACTACTGGGGGGGGGGAGAGGATGAAGATGGTGTGCGCAACACGACACAGAAGCAAGGGCGCTTGACGTGACGAGGACGTCCCATTCAGCCGGCGCGCGTACAAAGGTCCCACCCGATCGGCGCTCCACGCCCCACACTTGCTTCACGAGGGAGCCGTGCGCATTCGAGATTGCACACGAACCTTCTCACGACATGAAGAAACGAGTGACAAGGAAGGTGCAATCACCACACACGCTTGAAATGCAGGTTTAGAGTGCATGGACCCAATCATGCGACATCCCTAGGGCAAAGCGTCCCAGGATGACAAAAAGTCGTTTGTCGTGTTGCTAAAAAGCAACAACACGCCCTTGTGTGGGAAGAGTGCAGGCAAACGTCCATGGTCGACAGAAGCTAACGGTGACCCAACCGTCATCGAGACACATGGTGGTACTTGTGTCAGAGTGCAAAGACACATCGTATTTTAGGAGGAGTCGTGCAAGTGTGATGGATTTCGCATTGAAAGTGGAAAGAGAGGATATTGCAATCGCGAAGTTCATAGCCCACACAAAACGCTTGCATCGCTTTCGGCACGGACATGTAAGTGTTGAAGCCGTGTGCGATAATGAGCAAAGAGTAGGTTGGAATAAGGAAACGACCCCTGTGTATGCATGCAAAGGGAGGACGTAGAGGTCGTAGGTCCATGCCCCGTTCAGAATTAAAAACTCTTTCCATGATACGAAAGGTTGCTTAATCAATAAACGTGTCCAATCCAGCCAATAGGATAGATGTTGTGCGCCATCGCACAAAGATGTGGGAGAGACTCAACACGAATGTTTCGTGCAAGGGTAAAGGTAGGAGTATGCCATACACAAAGCGTTGGGGCTACCGAGGAATAAATACGATTAATAGAAGCAAGCGTTGGACTCCAAGTTCGACGGACATTGTAAGGGAAGATTTAGGATTGACTCTAGATGCCATACAATCGAAGCCAAGAAGGTTGCTCATCTTTTTTACGAACCTACGCAAAGCAAAACCTGACCATTCACGTGCACAAGTGCAAGACAATTCCGAATGTGTCACAAGCTGTTGAACTAGAGTGTCCTTACTTGCAATTTTTCCATCCTCAAACAAGAAATAAGATGGCGGGACAATGCCCCGATTACGGCAAGCATAAAAGCTGTACTTGGTTTGCCACTCTGCTCCATGGGAAAGGAGCGAATGCGCTTGGCATTCTTTAGAAACTCGAATTCAAGAAACGGAACCGATGCCATAGCGAAAGCCCCAATCTTTAAGAGTAGATTTCACGGGAGGGTGAATTTTCACGAATGCCTTCCAAAACGCCAATGAAGCGGTCGTGCAATACAACTGTTTGCACTCATTCTCTACGACGAGTTTTGAAGCGTACCTCGCGAATCGAGCAAGTATAGGCATGGCATTGTTTCCCGAGATCTCTTTATGGCTTCATTGAATCCAAAGCATACGCTCTCACGCAGTGCGTGCTACCTGTTCGAGAAGTAGCTACCTTGCTTTGATGGAGTTGCGTGGGGTAGACCCATCCGCATGGATGCACGCCCCGGCTCAATCGAGCACGGTGCACACGTTCGTCCAGTCACTCTTTTGCGTTGTCTCACATTCGATGTCCCGTCGACGTGGCTACGTTGGCTCTGTTGCCCTTGCAGTCGCCTGTCGTTTGCAGCCTTGTGTCGTTCTTCCCGCCGTCTCTTGGTGGTTTTGGTTTCCATCCCATTGGCGGAGGTGTTGGATGGTGGATCTTCTGACCCATCCTTCTTCGTTTCCCGCCCCAACCCCCCCGTTGACGACCCCAAGACGTTCAAATTTACGCCAAAGAGTCGTTCCGGGGGAAATGTACCCCCTTCCCTCCCCCCGCGCACTTCCCCTTCGTGGAGGGCTCCCTTTCCGTTCGACGCCCCTCGATCTTCGGTCCGTCCTCCGCAGCAGGTCCAGTGGCCGCAGAGGACGAGGACCGTTGCCCCGGGGGAGTCCGGCCCGCTCAAACTCGGTCCCGACAGACGGTGGATGCGGTCCGAGTCGGCTGTTGTGTCGGCATTTGGCCGTGGACCGACGAGACCAAAAGCGCCATGGCGGAGCGCGTGCGCGTCGCCGTGCGTGTGCGTCCTGTGATGGGGAACGAGGAAGGTCCATGCGTCGTACGTGCCGAGGAAGGCGGGCAGGAGCTGCAGGTCTTGGACGCAAGGAACGCCACCAATCCGAAGACGAACGGCAACAGGAGCAGCGGATTGGAACGGGCCAAGTTCCTTTTCGACCGCGTCTTTTCCGACAAGGAGGAGTCCGATCGCGTCTACGAAGAGCACTGCAGGCATGTCGTGGAGAAAGCATGTCGAGGATACCATGGTACCATCTTCGCCTACGGACAAACAGGAACCGGCAAGACGTTCACGATGGGCACCATCCAGAAGAACGCCGTACGAGACATCTTCAAGAACATCAACGGAAGCTCGGAACACCAGTGGCTCGTGCGTTTTTCCATGATCGAAATCTATAACGACGCCGTCACCGACGTTCTGGGCGACAACGCCAAAACGCTCCGACTCCTGGACGGGAGGAAGTCGGGAACGCCAGGCGTGGTCATCGAAGGACTCACCCAGCGGGTGGTTGCATCCGAAGACGAGCTGCTGCGGGTCATGCAAGAGGCGAAGCAAAAGCTTCAAGTATCGGCCACCAAGCTCAATCGGCAGTCCTCGCGATCCCACAGTGTCATGCGCATCATCGTGGAGAGCCAGAAGAAGGCCATCTTTGGCGACAGGACGAATACCCAAGAGTCCACGAACTATCAGCCCATCTTCCTATCCTGTCTCAATCTTGTAGACTTGGCAGGTTCAGAGCGGGTGTCTGAGTCCAAGTCGGAAGGACAGCGCCTCAAGGAAGCTCAGCACATCAACTCAAGCCTCCTTGCCTTGGGCAATGTGATCAACTGCTTGGCAGACAGCGCGAAACACGTTCCTTTTCGGAGTTCACCCCTTACCCGTATATTAGAACACTCTTTGGGGGGAAATTCATACACATCTATCATTTGCACAGTGAGCCCGTTGAGCGGCTTTCACCTGGAACAAACCAAGAGCACTGTCCAGTTCGCCTCCAGGGCCATGAGGGTTACAAACAAGATTGAGAGGAATGAGCTTATGTACGACTCAGACAAAGAATTGCAGGCACAAAGCTTGCTGCGGCAGTACCAACAAGAAATAGAGGAACTCAAGACCCAATTGCAACATGCAGGCCTGCAGAAGAGGGAAGTGAAAGAGAAGGAGAGGCGTGCGAAGAACTTGGGGCGTTTCCTGCTGCAGGGATTGGCCATCGACCGTGCATTCTCGACCCCAAACAAGCGACATTCTGCTGATTCTTATGTGAAGCCAACGCCAACCAAGAGTGCCAACGGGAGGCACTCCTGGGTGGCCGACGACGCCGATTCCCAGGTCGATCGAGAGCAAACGGGCGATCTTGTGCAATTTATCAAAGCCTTTGGAAAGAGTCAGAGGGAGACCAACAACGAACTGGCGAGAAGCAAGGAGGATTTCGAGTATCTTGAAAACATTGCTTCGACTTTGCAGAGGAAAGTAAGCGATGGCCAAGATGTCATCTCGAGGCAGAAGAGGGAGGTAGAATCGCTGAAGGCTCAGCTGCAAATTGTGGATGGCCATGCATCTTCCAGAGAAATGCAAGTTAGAGATCTCGAAGAGGAACTCGAAATCCGGGAGAATGCAATGAAGGAAACGACAGAGCTCCTTGAGAAAGCGGAGGAACAAATCCGCTTAGAACGAGCCTCAGTAGAGGAAGTCCTCAAGAGCCGAGATGAAGAAGTTGCCCGTCTGGAGGCAGAACTCAAGGAATTGCACGATATGGTGGCAGAGAAAGACATGACATTAAGCGAATTGCAGGCTTCTTTGGATGGCACTCAATGTCAATTGAAAGTAGCAGAAGAAAATGCAAAGGAAGGCTTCAGAATCAGGGATGAGCAGGTCCTTTCCTTGGAGAATCATGCTAAGGAAATGGATTGCAAGATGGAAGCTCAACTTTCAAAACTTGAGGAGACCGACCAACTTCTTCGAAAGACCATGGAAGAACTTGAGGCCGAGCGCTGTGCAGCAGTAGCTGGTCTTGAAAGTCGCAGCTCAGAAGTTTGCACATTGCAAGCACAGAAGGAAGAGCTGTCACAGAACTTGGCTGAAAAGGAAGCGGCATTGGAAGATGCAATGAAGCTTCTAGAGAGGACTGAAAAAGAACTTGCAACAGAGCGGAATGCGAGTGCAGCTGCGCTCGAGACCCACGAATCTGGCCTCAGCACACTTCAGGCTGAGATCGAAACACTCTCTCAGAAGTTGGAAGAGCAAGACTCTGCCTTCGTGGAAGCAAGACAGGAGTGGGAGAGAACAAAGGACGAGCTAGAGGCAGAGCACAAGAAAGACGTCGAAGATCTTGGTAGCCAGATAGTAGCTTATCAGGCTGCGCAAGTCCAACATGAGGAGCTGGTGGCCCATCTGACACAGAGCGAGACAAAACTAAAGGAATCTTGCGCATCCTTTGAGAAGGCCATGCACGACCTGCAAATAGAACAGAAGGAACAGGTAAATGGCCTCCAGCAAGAGAATGAAGCATTGGCCCAGAAGCTGCATCTGGAGCAAGCTGAGCTCCAGAAAACTGCTGGGTTGCTGGCAACAGTGCAAGCAGAGCTTGCGTCGGAGAAGTCTTCCGCCATGCAGGGTATCGACAGCTTGGATCAACAGAATGAAGCACTCCGGGCCAAGCACGTCGAACTCGAGAATACCCTCTCCGAACTTCAGACCCAGCACGCCAAGGTACTGCAGGAGCGTTCCAACGAGCGTGATTTTGCATCGGCTGGGTTCAGCAGCCGGGATCGCGAGATCCGCGTTCTCCAAGATCACAATAAGGAGCTGCTCGAAAAATTGCAAGCAAACGAACTGCGCTTGAAGAAGAGTGGCGAGCTGGTGGACAAGCTGAAGCAAGACCTGGAATCAGAGAGGGCCGCCGCCGCAGATGGTATTTCAAGTCGAGATGCAGAGATGGTATCCATGCAAGCAGTTTTGGCCCAGTCAGAGGGCAGGCTGCAAGAAACCGAAGATTTATTGAAAAAAACTCAAGAAGAACTGGAGAAGGATCGCCTGGCAGCAAAACAGCGCATCTGTGGCCTAGAAGAGGAGCTTGAATCCCTCCAAACGTCTAGCGCGGCCAACATGGAGAAACTGCAAGCTGTGGAACAGGCCTTAATCGAGAGAGACAGACTGTTGCAAGTCACAAACGAATCCCTTGAATCAGAGCGTCTTGCCTCTTCTTCGGGGATGGAAGCCCGGGATAAGGAGATAACAGATCTGAAAGATATGCTCCAGAACGCTCGCACCAAACTGCAGCAGAGCCAAGCAAATTGCGAAAATCTCCGCAGCGAGATAGAAGAGATCAGCGTCGAATGGGAGGAGTCCAAGTGTCAGCTTCAAGTGCTTGAAAAGCAGCTGGAGGCCTCAAAGCAGAATGAACATGCAAAAGAGGAGCAACTCTTGCTTCTTGGGCAGAAGCTAGACAGCACTCGAGCACAGTCCGAATCCATCAATGAGGAGATGAAGAGGGATGCAGAGGAGTCTAAAGTTCGATACGCAGAGCTGGAATCGTTCACCCAAAAGCTCATGGAGCAGAAGAAGCAGGTTGAAGAGTCTCACCAAAGGCTGGTGCTTGGGCGCATGAGCAAGAATGGTGCTAGCAATGACCGCTACTTTGGGATCCTCTCATCTATGCAGGTAGAAATCGACGAGCTCCTAGTCCTTTCGCCCATTCATTCAGGCCACAAGGGTGCTTTTGCTTCTGAACCTAAACGAGTGTCCATTCGTATTGCTGAAATTGGAGGGACGCTGTCTGAACTACTGGCCAGCCTGCAGGAGGGACTATCAGGATTGATCGTATCAGCCTCCAAGGAAAGGGAGATGAGCACAGCGCTGGAGCGGCTCCAAAGTGAAGCAGAGGGAATTGGCTTGGAGCTGCAGGAGGTCCGGAGCAAGTATGAACAGACTGCCAAGGTGAAGGAGGAAGTATCTGACCGGAACACCAAGCTCCAGAAGCATGTAGAAGCATTGCAGCGCCGCCTCAAGCACCTGGAACAGGAGTATGCAGAAGCACGCGAGGTGGCAGAGTCCCAGGTTCGTTCCTATGAGCATCGCATGATGGCCGCCGAGTCTGCTCTCAACGATCAGACAGTCCTCCTCGAGAACTTGCGCAAGAAAACAGGTAGGCACAGCATGGACGACGAGGGGTGGACCAGCGATCGATTCGACCAAAGCAGTGTCTCCTCAAGGATGGAGGCGCCCATCTTGGCCACTCTTTTCAACCCAGACCCCAGCGCGCAAGTCCCAGACAGCCGGAATATGGAGAAGATCCTGAGACTGTGGGATGAGCTGTGCGTCCCCCTGTACCATCGATCGAGATTTTACGGTGGGATGACCGGCATTCATGGCCTACGATTCAAGGAGGAGTGTTGCCAATTGGAGCTTAATCGCCTAAGCTGGTTGAAGGAGCGCTTTTACGGCCCCTCAGAGGAGCAAGCAACTTCGATGCTGCGCATCGCCGCTGCTGGGTTGGTACGGGAACGACAAGAGCTGCTCAAGCTCCTGCGGAACCTGTCCCGGAGGACGAAGAACCTCATCTTTGCTGGATGGGGCATCGATGTGAACTCCAAAAATCGCAAGAATATCCTGATGAGCATGCTTTGGACCACGGAAAGCAAGGTCCAGCAGTCCGCCAGCCTGGTCCTGTTCTTGGCGGACGGTGGTCACAGCCCAGACACCGAGCCCGCAGGTTTATTTTTCCGGTCCCAATATGCCATGGCCTCTTTGGGTGCTGCCATGGAAGCCGCGCCAGGTGGTATCTCTTGGCAAGGTTGATGCTCCCGAATTGAACTCAACACACATACGCATTCGGCTGCAAGGCCAGGAACCGAAGGTGGGGCTTCTGGGCGTGGTTAATTATTATTTTCCCCTTTGTCATCCAGTTCTGGAGGTGTCAAGGTAGAAAGCTACGTCGGCAAGGGAATCCTGCAAGCATAATCTTGCATGTTTGCCAACCCCCTTCGTTCCCTCTCTTCAATACTATCTCGCATTCCAGCACTTCTTGATTCTTTTCCCCCCTGCACTTTTCTAGTGTCTTTGGTCTGGGAATTCACCACCTTGTTGGGTGCTTGTGTGTGCATAGGTGTGCATCCGACAGCATGCGTTCTCTTGGTCTGTCCCCAGGCACCAGCACGTCTCCTTGTTCTGCGATGGACTCAGGAGTTCAGTGAGTTCGGCGAGATCTTCACCTCTGGAGGCCATATATGCGGCCGTGTCTCGTACGAGCGCTTCAAGGACATCTTCTCGGACTTCGTCAAGCGCGCACCCGAAGGCTTCTCCGACGGGATGGAATCGATAATACCGATCCTGGGACGCGAGCATTTCCCTCACGGTTGCATCCACCACATCCACATCAAAGGAGGCCGCCATGGCGTTCTGCAGCCAGGTGGGGGCACTGGTTGCCGGTGCTGGTTCTGGCAATCCGACGCCGGTTCCGACGCTCACCACTACCAGTGGGCGTTCCTTGCCATAGATTCGCCTGGCTTCTTGCACTGCCACGCTGGTGGGATTGTTCACGGAGAAGGCGCCGTCTACGTATCTCAACTTCGTGCGTGCACGCACCACCGCCGAGTCCTTGTTCTTCTTCGTGGTCGAATGGGCAGGAGGGTTGGTCTTGCCGTTGGACGTAGCCTTGGACGATGCCTCTTCTTGGCTGGGCCCATCCTCTTCTTCCAATTCCTCTTCATCCTCCAGGTCTTCGTGCACGATTCCACCGCACACGTCTCTTCTCACTTTGGCTTCTTCCATGTACCAAGGCGCAGCGGAGGTGGCGCGCATGGCTTGCAACAAGGACACGTCCCTGTCTTCAGACAAGAAGCTCCTTCGATCCATCCCCCCTCCCCACTCTTCTCGGCATTGCTGCTCGGAGGTCTTGGCATTGCGCATGGCGACGACGCAGGCAGGATGCCTGGACACCAAGCACGTGGTGACGCACACGTGAGGGCATCCGACGTGCATGGCACCATCCAGGAGTGCCTGGTCGGCCTTGTCCCCGCCCAGCAGGCGTCGGACTGCGGTTTCGAACCTCTTGGATGCGCTTCTGCCCGGTCCATGCCACATCCGGAAGGCGTTCCATGCGTCTTTGCCAAACACTTGGGCGCAGGCTTCTCGGAAGTGGGTGTCGAGCTGCTTCGCCTCCACGCCTGCACACACCGCCAAGGCCAGCAATCCACCGGCCGAGTTTCCCACCACCACGTCGAAGAGATCCCACAGCGGACGTCCACATGCACGGGAGAGCTTCTGCAGCACCTGCACCGACACCAGTCCTCGTATGCCTCCGCCGTCCAAGGAGAGCACCCGTACGGGGGTTTCCACGTGTCCTGTTCCACCCTCCCCTCCCAGCCGGGACAGGATCTTGGCGGAGGGACGGGTGCCCCGTCCGTACCGTTCCAGGTAGGATCGACACGTGGCACGCACCTCCGGGGCCGAGGCGGTCTCGTGGGGGTGCAGTTGCACGTGCACTTGGCATGGTTCCTTCACCTTCGCCATGTGCGCCAAGGCTTGGTTGTGCGGCACCGAATACGAGGGGATGGACAGGACGGTGTCGTAGTTGGGATTGGGACGGAGGTGCTGCACGTAACGACGTGGCCACACGAACACCACGGCGTGTGCGCCACGCGACTCGGCCACGCGGACCAATCGAGGCGCACGCAACGCCATGGCGACGAAAGAGCGCAGGTCCGAACCCTCCAAGAACACCACCGATGCGAACACGTCCACGTCGTCGAACCACACCGAAGAGGGGGAGGTGCGAAGCTCCTTCTTCCGCTCGTCGAACGTGCATTCGCACCAGCGCATGCGTCCCGAAGCGCCTGCACGTCCGCGCATGGGCGCCAGGCCCGTGGCCAACGCGTGCAGATGCAAGATGTCGCCTTCGTCGGAGCTGGGATTTGTCGAAGGGACCGTGAGCGTCATCCTGGCGCGGCGATAATCGTGGTCGGACAAGCGACAGACCGATTCCGTCCACACGTCGCGGGTCCACTCCACGTCGACCTCTTCCTCGTCGCGGAACGCGCCGACGCGTCGCTCGCGCACCTCGTGCGCGTACTTGGCCTCTGCGTCGGACGCGGGATCTTCCCTGGCCATGGCGTGCAAGAACGAGCGCAAGACGGCATCGGTTCCGTTCCGACGCACCATCTCGGCCAGAAGGAATCCGTCCTCCGACGCCACCAATCCACACAGGACGGTCCAAGCACAGGCGAAACGGCGTCGAGATGGACCCTCGTCTTCACCGCCTTGTTCGACGTGGCGCAGGTGCTGATGGAGCAGGTGAGAGAAGTACTCGACGGCACCGGCCACCACCAATTGCGACGCCACGTCGGGTGTGGACCAAGGGAACACCAAGGTGGCAAGGGTGTCCTCGACCTGGTCGCAATACGCATGCATCCAATCCTCGCCATGCGCCATGCGCCGGAACGACATGGACCAATCCAGCACCACGCTGGTCAAGCCGACGAGGTCGACGCTCGCTTCTCCCATCCGTCCATCCAGGACGAAATCCACCATGCCTCGATACAGACGTGCGTACTCCTCCAAGGTCTCCCTTCCTGGCCATGCCGATGCCATGCGATCGTCCAACAGAACAGGAACGGTCACCACCGTCTCCACTTCCACGGGTTGCGACTCTCGTGGCTCTCCACCGGAATTGCGCGGTTCTTCCACGTGCAGGGCGCGTCCACCCACGACGTTCGGCTGGTTGTTGCGTTCGCATCGGCGTCCTTCTTCCGAAACCTTCACCAACCTTGCGGCCTCTTGGAAGGCCGTGTGAGCGCGCTGGAGCTTGGAGATGGGGATCCAGGACTCCCAGCGATTCCCACGAGCGTTCACCACCAATGGACGCCAGCGCACCCCGTCGTAGGACAGGGCCAGCTTCACTTCCGCAGGCGCTTTCTGCTTGAGGCTCAAAGCGTGCCAACCAATGCGTCCCGGCAAGCCCACGAAGGCCATGGGATAACCTCCATTGAATGGTGTGTCAAGAAGGGTGGCATAGCGGTACATCGTGGCCCAACGCTTCTTAGACAGTCCCAGCGCCATCAAAAAGTCGGCAAATGCAGCGCCATATCCCTGGTGATCGAGCTCGAACGCCCGCTGAGACGTGACGACGAACATAAACTGTCTGTTGGGATCCCGGCACAGGAAGCTGTTCGGTCCCAGCTCCCCTTGAGCAGAGACCGCGGACATGAAGAGTTCCGCACCGAGCGGAAGGTTGCCTCGAGAGCTGAAGGTGTCGAACGTGCGATCGTACACGACCTTCAGATTGAAACAATCCAGGACCAGGACGTTCAGACCACTCTCTCTTGCAAAATTGGTCCGTTCTTCCAACGTCCCATCACCCACTTCGAACGTGCCGCAATTGTGAAAACCGGCACAAGGACCTTTCCGAATGTACGAGCTCAGGTCGCCCAGACGGAGCGCGCGCGTGGGCGTGGTACAGTAGTATCCGCTTCCACGCGCCTGCAGCACGACGAAGCCCATCTGGAACTTGATCGGACGGCTCTTCCATTCGACCCAAGGCGCTCCGTTCTGCTTGGCCAACATTCGAACGCAGTAAAATCCGTTGGGTTCCAGGACGAACTTGGTTTCTCCGGATCGCGCCTCGTGTTCGGTGCACCGATGTCGGGCCATGAGTTCGTAGCAGAGGTCTTGCTTCTTCTTGTAGATCCTGATCTCGGCGTCCCAATCTCCGTCGAAGAGATCTTGGGCCCATTCGAGCCTCATCTCGTGGGCGTTGATCCTTCGGTGTCGCAAGGGGTCGACGACGCAGACGACTGCCTCGTCCACGCATCGCTTGTCGTCCTCGCTGGACAAAACCAGCTGGTACACGTCGCATGGAAGGTTCCTGTCCACTTCCCATTCGACAGGTCTCTTTTCCTCGCTTGTGGCGTCCATTTGGCTGGCGAGGACTTGCATCTTCTTCCCACGCCTGGCACGTCTCCTCTCTCCGCCTACCAGGGTCGCACGCGTCGCACGCACCCCCCACGAGCTCCATTCCAGCGCCACTCGATTCCCACGTTCTACGGACACCGTCCTGCGCCTCCAAGACACGCTCGATTCCTTTTCGTGCGCGGTCGCTTCGCTTGCGACGTCTCCATCCGCGTCGTCCATCCCACCATTGGCGACGCTTCGCCTCGGCCGGGAAGCTTTGAACCCGAGACCCCGTCCTTTCAGACCCGGATGGGAACGGGTTCGATCCCGAAACGCACCCGGGTTCCTTCCGGGAATCCTCCTCCTCCCCCCGTCAAGGAGTTTCTTCTCTCCCGAGGGGAAGGGAGGGAAGGTGAACGGATGAACGATCGAATCGTGCGAACCGTCTCCCTCTCCTCCGCTTCCAGGAGGTCGTGCACTTCCGAAGAGCAGGTCTCTTCCGACAGGCAGAGGGCGTCGATTGCCTTGGACTTCCGGCATCGCTCCTCGACAGCGACGCGTGGGCTTGCCGATTCGGACAGGTCCACGTCCTTCGCGACCTTCCTTCAGTTGGATCCATGCCGCTTCCGACGGAGAACCATCCCTTACGAAAGGACCCGTTGATCCCGGATCGATCCGGGTTCGAAAACGAAACGAACCCGGGATGGAGATCCGGAACCGAGGAACGAGGTCGAAGCTGCAGCGCACGCTCGCATGGACGTGCCATGCGCCTTCTACCTCGAAAAGAAGCGAAGAAGGTGCAGGTTCAAAGCCAAGTTGGGGAGCTCGTTCTGTGGAAACCACCAGCCGAATGCCAAACGCGTGCCTTGTCCCATCGATCCCAGGCACGACGTCAACGAAGCGGAGTTGGAAGCGCACTGCGCCAAGTGTCCCGCACTGCGAGATCGATTGGCGAAGCTCGAAGCGTCGCATTACCGGAAAGGAATCAATCGGTGTCCCCGAGACGAAAGGTTCGACCCGCCCAAATGCGGGAGCGATCCAAAGGCGAGACGGGAAGCGTTCGAAGCGCTCGGAAGCGACGGCGCTGTACAACTCGTGCGCCGAGTGGAAGCCGCCTGGCGAGAAGCGTGTGGACGAGAACCGGAAACCAGCATCGTGTGTAGGGAGGACGTGGTCCAGAACCGGCAGGGAAGGGCCAACGTGAAGCTGAACGAAAAGCACGTGACGCAGCAGGTCTCCATCGTCGGCAACGTAGAGCGGTGGGCCGGCGGCGCCACCTCAAGACGGACCGGCATCCAGTGCATCGTCGAATTCGGCGCTGGAAGGGGATACTTGGGCTCCATGGCGGCGGATATGCTTCGTCCCGACAAAGTTCTGTTCGTGGAGAGGAAATCCTACCGCTTCAAAGCAGAGAGGGAGCTCCGACAGATCCCTTCTCTGGAATGCAAGCGCGCAAAGGCGGACATCATGGATTTCGACCTTTCCAACCACGAATGGTTCGGACCCGAGGAGGAGAAGCATTGCGTAATAGGATTGGCGAAGCACTTGTGTGGCAGCGCCACGGATCTGGCCATTCGTTGCTGTCTGGAGACAAGCCGAGCATGGGAAGAGGGGAACAGGCACGTGCTGCAGGGCTTTGCATGTGCCGTGTGCTGTCACCACTTGACGAATTGGGAAAGCTACGAGAACAAGCGGTTTTGGATAGATCTTGGCTTCACGTCCACCGAGTTCGAACTCTTGTGTTGGATGACTTCTTGGGCCATATGCGGTTCGGAACACTGTTGCAACGGTGTGGGCGATGGATCCGCTCCTGTGCAGGGGACCGTCCGGGAGGTGCCTTCCACGTCTCGCGGTCTTCTGAGTCGACGGGAGAGGTTGGAATTCGGCCGCAAATGCAAGCAGCTGATCGACGAGGGTCGCGTGCGTCTGTTGCGACGCGCGGGTTACGCGGCGGACCTGTTGACCTACGTCCCTCGCTCCGTCTCGGAGGAGAACCGTTTGATCAACGCTCGCCGTCTCTCGTGACGTCTTCCATCCTCACCTTTCCATCCTGCGTTCCACATCCACCTTCCCTCCATCGTTCCTGCTTCCCTTTCCGAGGCATCCCGTCCCACTGGCTTCGAACCGTCGGACCTGTCCCTGGACGTCCGGGTCGATGTTTTTGCACGAGTTAACCCCGTGGGGTCGGGCCAGGCCCAGAGCCACCTCGACCGATTCGTTCGAGTCGATTCCTCGTCGGTGTCGGATTGGCCGTCGGTGTGGAGCGCCATGGAACGGTACGAGAAAGGAGAGAAGCTGGGCCAAGGACAGTTCGGAGAGGTGTTCCGTGCCGTGGACAAGGAAACGGGAAAGGTGGTGGCCATCAAAAGGGTGGGCGTCGGCAGCCAAGAACAAGGGATCAACTTCACGGCGCTGCGAGAAATCAAACTGCTGAAAGAGCTCCAAGGGGAATACATCGTGCCGCTGGTCGATGTGTTCCTGCACAAGAGGAACCTCAACCTCGTCTTCGACTTCATGGAATGCGACCTCGAAGCCGTGATCAAAGACACGAGCCTGAAGCTGGCGGACGCAGACGTCAAGTCGTACCTCCAGATGACCCTGAAAGCGTTAGAACATTGCCACAAGAACTGGATCGTGCACAGAGACGTCAAACCCAACAACCTCCTGGTGAGCTCGGAAGGGATGCTGAAGCTCACGGATTTCGGATTGGCCCGCCTGTTCGGTAGTCCGGACCGAAGGTTCACCGCCCAAGTGTTCGCCAGGTGGTATCGACCCGTGGAGCTCCTGTGCGGGAGCAAACAATACGGCCCCGCGGTAGACATGTGGGCTTGTGGATGCGTGTTCGCCGAGCTGATGCTGCGAAAACCTGTCTTTCCTGGCACGTCGGACCTCGATCAGTTGACGAAGATCTTCACCCTCCTGGGGACTCCAACGGAAGAGCAATGGCCAGGCATGAGGTGCCTGCCTCAGTTCATGGAGTGCAGGCCTTGTCCTGCCCCGCCCATGCGAAAGTTTTTCCCCACCGCACCTGATGCAGCACTGGACCTTCTTTCCAAGATGCTCTGTTTTGATCCGAATCGGCGGATATCCGCCAGGGACGCACTGAATCACCGTTATTTCAAGGAGGGGGACGTGCCACGCCCTCTGGATCAGTTGCCGCGACCGTCCAAGAAGGTTGCGCTCAATCCTCTGATGAAGCGCTCCGTTCCCAGCGGCATGCTTGCACCGCACGTCCATGACAACGGCAAGGAGAAGGCGGAGGAGATCTTCTCGGAGGACGATCCACCAGAAGCACCCCCCACCAAACAACGCATATCTTCCCTACCGGATGGCACGCCTGCTGCCATGCCCAGGAGATCCTTGGCACCACCCTCCACTCGTCCAGGCGCAGGGATGATGAGCGTGGAGGAGGCCACCGTGCCTCCGTCCGTGACGATGTTCACGCCCATGTCCACAGAAGGAATGCGGGATCACAAGCCCATGTTGAACACGGTGGATCGCAACTACCTCTTGCAACGAAAGCTGCAGATGGACGAGGAACTCGACGGCGCCAACGAAGAGGACATGAAGGGGTGATACTCATAAGGTGCGTTCGCGTGTGTTGGACGCGCAGGAGACGGGCAACCTGGCTTCTTTCCTTCCACGAGGCTCTTCCAGGTCCATCCAGGGGAGCCCGCAGGGGGTCCACTCCTTTCGGGCAGGCATGGCCGAAGTGCGCGCCTCGCAGGTGGCAGAATGGCGCGCTCACGAAGGCGCATGCCTGGGCGCATGCTTCAGCCACGACGGTGCGTACGTCTTGACGGGTGGACAGGACCGCGTGGTTCGACTGTGGACGGCGCGGGAAGGCTCCGCCTCGCCCAAGGCGCTGCAGACGTTCGTCGGACATGGACGGAGCGTGCGCGGCGTCGCGTGCAGCGTCGACGGCGACCGCGTGGCCTCCTGCAGCGCAGCAGGCGAGGCACGGGTGTGGGACGTGCGCACGGCACGTTCCCTGCGCGTCTTGCGCGGTCACGTGGCTGCGGCGCACGCGGTGTCCTTCGTCGGCGTGGACGACGCCATGGCCGTCACGGGAAGCGAAGACGCTTCGGTGATGCTGTGGGACCTTCGTGCGTCGAGCCACAAGCCTGTGCAGACCATGCGAGAGGCTTCGGATTCGGTGACGTGCGTGTTTGGATGGAAGGACGGCGTGGTGGCCGCCGGCGCCGACGGTTGCGTGCGCACCTACGACGTGCGACGGGGAAAGTGCGTCGCCGACGCGTGCGGCGCGCCGGTGTCGTGCGTCAGCTTCGCCGAGGACGGCGTGCGTGCCGTCGCGGCCTGCCTGGACCATCGGATGACGATGTACGATCGGAGCGACGGGATGCACCTCGCGACCTTCCGCGGCCATCGCAGCGAATCCGTGCGCACGGGTTGCGCCTTCGTGGCTGGAGATCGACACGTGGCCTGTGGATCCGAGGACGGACGCGTGTGCGTGTGGGACGCCATGCCTGCATGCCGAACTGGCGCTGGAGGTGGGGAAACGCCGGTCTTGGACCTGCAGGCGCACGTCCCTGGTCGTGCGGTGTGTGCGGTCGTGTCCCATCCCACCCGTCCCAAGCTGCTTTCCACCGCGGAAGACGGCATGGCGTGCATCCATCGCCTCCATCCAGGTCCTTGATGCGCTTCTCCAGCGGTCCATGGTCGATGGCCAGGATCCTTCCGACACGTGCCCAGTGGTTGTCCTTGCCTCTCCTCTGGTTTTGGGGTTCGAACCGAACCACCAACCCCCATTCGTGCCAGCTGGATCGAACCGACACGTCGTCGACCGCACCGCCGACATGGACGGAGACGAGGCGCGCCGCAGAGCGGCCAAACGAGCGAAGGCAGGCGTGCGTGCAGTAGACAAGCTGGGTGCGGTGCTGCTGGTGGCAGCAGCGGCCGCCGCATGGATGTATGCGCGAGGAGGAGACGAAAGACGTGCCCAAGGATCCGACAAGCAAGCCGACGAAGCTCTGCACCACAAAGAAACGTCCCCATGAACCTTGGGAACGAAAGCCAATGCACGAGCCGCACTTGAGTCGGTCAGGAAGAAAGCGAAAGGAACGTCATCCGCAAGAGAAGTGGACGTGAAACGCGTGCCGTGCGGTCGCGGTGCGGATTCCGGTCTCGAACGGTGGAGACGCGTCGGACGGCGTGAACTCGTGCGTTGTTGATGTGAACCGACAGCCTTGAAATAAAAGCGTCGCTTCATTACTTGTTGTCGTGCACAAAACTGGACGTGCCGTTCGCGAGAAAAAAAGAAAATGGCAAGTGGCGGGTAAAAGACACGGTCGTCGAAAGAGGCGTGGACGTTTCCACGTCCTCCCGTCCTGGCGAACGCCGTGCACGTGTCCTCTGCTGGCGAAACAAGACCTTTCCGATCCGCGTTTCGCGACCAACCTTCTCCATCAGCACGTTGTCGGCGAAAACCGTCGACGACGAAATCGAACGTTTCGTTCCTGCCGTCAGCCGGCACGGCTCTCCAGGTTCAGAAGGCTTTCGAGTCCATCCACCAGCACGGATGGCCATTTGCGCGTTTCTCGGAGCCATTGCGGATCTTTGTACCTGGCATCATCCACGCGATTCCATTGTGTCTCCGCTTCACCTTCGTTGCCTCGTCGCCAGAGGGCAGCTGCCAGAGCGGCACGGACGTCGTCGAAAGCCGCGTACCGACGCAAGAGAGAACGCATCTCCTTCATCGCCACGTCTTCATCACCAGCAGCGTACCTTGCAATCGCTGCGTTTGCGGCCGCGAAGGCGAACTGCGGAGAGAGCTGGTAGGCGCGATCGTACTGGTCGGCAGCTCGACGGTACTCTCTGCGTGCGAGCGACACGTTTCCCAGATTGTTCCACGCGGCCGGATCGTCCGGAACCGCCTCCAGCACCGCCTCGTAATCCGCCTGAGCATCGTCGAGCCTTCCGAGTGCTTCCATGGCCACGCCGCGGTTCAGCCTCGGATCCACGGCTTCTGGAAGCTCTTCCAACGCCCGTCCGTAATCGTCCACGGCGTCTTTCAGGCGTCCCATGCGCGCACGAGCGTTACCTCGGTTTCCAAACGCCCTTCCGCGCGCTTCCTTCGCCCACGGCGCCCTGGAGGAGCGCAGCACGTCCAGCAGGTCCGTCCATTCCTCCTCTTCTTCGACCACGGTCGTGGCCCCCAAAGCGCGCTCGAACCGCGCCGATACGCCTCGCAGGAGCTCCACGTCTTCCTGCTGGCCTTCCTCCGCCCGAGCCAGACGCGTTTTCCGCAGTCCGATCCCCGCCACCGTCGTGAAGATGGCCAAACGCCGCGTGGCGCATGGCGTCGGACACGCACGCATGTCCCACCGCCACGTCCTACGTCCCCCCCCCTTTTCGTCCTTCCCGCCATCTCCCTTTCCCCCTCCACCAATCAGCATGCGTCCCGGGGCCCTCCCCGAACCGGATGAGGACAGCTCAGCACCCCCCCGCCCGAGGAATCCCTCTTCGGCGACCTCCGTTTTCGGTCCTTTCGGTGCAGCTCGTGACGGGGATGTCCGTCCATTCCGAACGCGTGCCTGTGAGGAAGTGTGAGACCAACCAAGGCGAGCGGCATGGGGGAATGGAACCCGTCACAGAACCGAAAAGCGAACGAGGATGCACCGACGCGCGTGCACGAACACACGAAAGGAAGTCCTGGGCACGCGTAGGGTGCGTGCCCCGAGGCGTTTGGAGGTGAACAGGAAGGCTTCGGACGGAACTCTGGTGTCGGTGGACGTGGAACCCCTGCGACATGGCGTGGCTGCCCGCCAAGGACCGAGGGAGGAGATGGAAGACGAAGCCGTGGTCATGGACGAGAGCATGTGTGGATTCATGTACGCAGCTGTGTTCGATGGACACGGTGGACTGTCAAGTGCGGACTACCTGAGGCTCACGCTCTTCGAGACCTTCAGGGATGTCGTGGAACACGACTTGTCGCTTGGAGGATCCAAAGGGATCCTAGACCACGAAGGAACGGATCTGTGCTGCCCTCGCTCCTTCACACCGTCCCTGGTGCAAGCATTCCACGATACCGACAAAAAGCTTCTCGGTTGGCTGGCTACAGAGAAGAAAGGGACCATGGAGGCCCTCTCCGGTGCTACCGCTACTGTGCTGCTCGCTAGGAAGGACCGCCTGGTGGTGGCCAATGTAGGGGACAGCAGAGCAGTTCTGTGCAGAGGAGGGAAGGCCGTGGACCTCTCCTCCGAACATAGGGTGCACGGCGGCGGAGAAATGGTAGAACAAGAACTGAAACGGATCCAAGCAGCCGGCGGGTGGGTCGACGATGGCCGTGTTCTGGGTGTATTGGCCGTCAGCAGGGCCTTTGGGGACGTCGAGTTCAAGGGAGATGGGTTGAACATGCTGATGGCAAGCGGGGTCAAGGAAGGCTTGTGGTCCAGGGAGTTCGCCGAAAAAGCATCCTTCAGTTCAGATCCCGTGATTCCAACTCCAGATGTCACGGAAATCGTGCTGGGGGACGACGATGAGTTCGTGATTGTTGCCAGCGATGGGTTGTGGGACGTGATGCCGAGCCAGCAGGTTGTGCAGCAAGTGCGAAAGGAGCTCCAGAAGCACGGAGATATCCAGCTTGCTGCAGACAATATCGCAGACCTGGCCGTCAAGCGATACACGCAAGACAATGTGGCCGTAATCATCATCGATCTTGACCGCGGTCTACGTGGTTCCTCAACTGGTGATGCCGTGGGAAAGAAAAAAGGTTTGTTTGGAATGTTTTAAAAGTTCCTCTTTTATTGCAGCGTGGGTCATCGTAGGAGTGGGCGAATGCACAGGATTGCCTTCGTTCTTCCCCCTTGGATGCCTTTTGTGATGAATGAACATCCCTCACTTTCTCTTCCTTTTCCTCCTGGATAAGACTAGCATCTCCTTCTCCCAAGTTTGCCTGAACTTGTGGTACAGGTACAATGCTGCACGTGCATCGTCTACCGACGAGTGTTCGCCGCCTTGGATCTGGAATCCCAAGTGTTCTTTCGCAAGGTGACGCAGAGGTCTCGGTCGTCCGCGGCTTCCATCCCTTCGTTTGATGCAGAGCGGTTTGAACCTAGCCGTGTCCCGTGTCAACGAACCTGGATGCTTCAAGAGGAGCACTTGGAAATCGTTCTTCAAGGCGTGTCCTACCACCGTTTTTCCTTGGAGGATCTTCGCCACTTGCTTCTGCACTTCGTGAAAGGTGGGCGCTTCGCGCAGGTCGCTGGGACGCACGCCGCTGTACTCGGTCCTGTAGTCGGTTACCTTCTCAATGACTTTGACGAAGGTGTCCAGCAGCACGTTCCCGTAGTAGTTGACGACGGAGACGCGGGCGAGTGCGCTTCGCACGCCGCCTTCACCAACGCCGACCATCTCGCAGTCCAAGGCGACGATGTGGGTATCGGAGAGGTCGCCAGACAGCGGTCTGGGAAGCTTCGCCGGTGGTTTCTGCGCTTCTACTTCTTCGCCTTCCAATGGTTCGTTCCTCTTCCTCTTTTTGCTACCCGCTCCGATCTCTCGCTTCAACCTCTCCCAGTTGCTTCCGGCCGCGACCACCCCGTCGGCATGCGTCTTCTTCCCTTTCCCGTGCGTTCGTGCAGCTTCCTCAGCCCTTTTCAAGCCTTCCTTGCCTCGTTTCCGCCTCCTCTTGCCGTCCTCCTTCCCTGATTTGACGCCGTTTGGCGCCTCTGTCGAGTGCGCCGTCGAGGCCATGCCGCCTCTCCCTGTCAATCCCTGTCAATCGCTCTCAAGCTTCCTCTCAGTCCCTGTCAAGCTCCCTCTCCCTGCCAATCCCTCTCAATCTCCCTCTCCCTCTCAGTCCCTGCCAATCCCTGTCAACCTCCCTCTCCCTCCCAGTCCCTGTCGATCCCTGTCAATCTCCCTCTCCCTCTCAGTCCCTGTCGATCCCTCTCGATCTCCCTCTCCCTCTCAGTCCCTCTCAATCCCTGTCAATCTCCCTCTCATTCCCTGTCGATCCCTCTCGATCTCCCTCTCCCTCTCAATCGCTCTGAACCTCTCTCCACCCCTCCCACTCCCACTGGCACTTCCTCTCATTCTCACTCTCAATGACTTCTCACAGGCTCCATGCCACTCACTCCATGTGCCGGTCCCACACGCAAGACTTCGAGGTCCCTGTCTTTCTCCTTGGTGTTCCTTCCTCCACTCTGCTCGTGAACTGCCCCATCCGTCCGGTACCGCGCCGAGGCGTGCGACTCCTACTGAAACCTTCGAGGCTCTTCCATAGCATTCCCTTCCTATCCATGTGCTTCTGCAATCCCTCTTCCCTTGCATTTCCACCTTCGTGTTCGATGTGGATGGATCGGATGCAGGATCCGTCCATCCATGTCTTTCCCCAAGCTGGTTGTGTCTCCTTCCGAGGACAACCCACGCCTTGCACACCACCCATGGAGATGGCCGAACAAAGGGGGGCAGTGAAGGTGCACCGAAAGGGGGGCATTGACTTGGAGATGGCGCTGGAAGCGATCCGCTACCGCGATGGAGAATTGGCGCTCTTGGACCAACGCCTGCTGCCGCACGAGATGGTGTACACGACAGTGAAAGGTGCAGAAGACGCCAAACAAGCCATTGCCACGATGGCGGTGCGTGGAGCGCCCGCCATCGCCATCACAGCGGCACTCGCCATGGCCGTGGAGCTCCGACAGGCGCAACACGAAGACGTCGAACGAACGGTGCAGCACGTGGAGGAAATGGCGAAAAAACTCGTGGAATCGAGACCTACGGCCGTCAACCTCGCCCATGCGTGCGATGCGCTCGTCCAAGAGGCCATTGAAGCTGCCGGAAAAGAAGGAGCCGACGGCCAAAGTGTCCGCCGACGCGTGTCGGCGCTCGCCGAAAAGATGCTTGCAGAAGACGTCGAGTGCAATCGCGAAATCGGCAAAGTGGGAGCAAAAGCCATTGCTGATTCGGCACAAGTGGCCGAGGCATGGACTGTGCTTACCCACTGCAACACGGGAAGTCTCGCCACCGCAGGCTACGGGACGGCTTTGGGAGTCATCCGAAGGCTTTACGAGGAAGGGAAGCTCAAGAATGCCGTGTGCACTGAAACGAGACCCTATGGTCAAGGGGCCAGGCTGACAGCATTCGAGCTGGTGCATGATGGGATACCAGCGACGCTGATTGCAGACTCCGCTGCTGCAGCTCTCATGAGCCAAGGGAAAGTACATGCAGTGGTGGTGGGAGCGGATAGAATAGCAGAAAATGGCGACACTGCGAACAAAATTGGGACGCTGTCCCTAGCAGTGATGGCAAAGTATTACAGTGTTCCGTTTTTTGTAGCTGCGCCTGTGTCTTCCATTGACACGAAGATGGCCAGCGGAAAAGAGATTACCATAGAAGAAAGGTCTCCAGAAGAACTGACACATTACAAAGGAGCCAGAGTTGTGGTGGAAAATATCAACGTTTGGAACCCAGCATTTGATGTCACGCCGTATGACCTCATCAGCGGAATCATTACGGAAGTTGGACTGATTACCAAGCCGGATTCGTCCGGGGGGTTTAAAGTCCGGGATTTCTTGACTGCACACGGATTGTTTCTTCGTGAAAGCTCCCCATCTTTAGAGACAGCATGTGCTGCTTTAGACGAGGCTTCCCTGAAGGAGTATCTAAACAGCCATTCCAGCCTGGCGGCTCTGCTTGGAGGTAGTCCATCGGAATGGAATATTCGAGAGATTGGGGATGGAAACATCAATTTTATATTCGTGGTGAAAGGACCAACCGGCGGGCTAGTGGTGAAGCAGGGCTTACCATATGTCAGAAGCATGGGGGATTCATGGCCGCTATCATGCGACAGGCTCAGATATGAAGCGCACTGCCTTCGGCGTCACAGGGAATGCTGTCAAGAGCATGTTCCAGAGGTGCACTTGCTCGACGAAGCTCGGGGTTTGATTGTGATGCAGTATGTAGCCCCACCTCATATTGTGCTTAGGAAGGGAATAACAGCGGGGAGGATATTCCCAAAGCTCGGGAGGCAGATGGGAAAGTACTTGGCAAACGTAGCGTTCAAGACAAGTCTCATCGGTAACCAAACTGAAGTTCACAGAGAGCAAGTGCTCTTCTACAATCGAAACATTCAAATGTTCAAGATCACTGAAGATCTTGTTTTCACTGAACCATACATGGAGGCGGAGCACAACTGGTGGACCAGCCCACAGCTGGATGAAGAAGCTCTGTTCATGCGTACGGATCCTGAGTTGAAGTTAGCGATTTCGAATCTTAAAAGGAAGTTTTGCGAACACACACAAGCATTGATCCATGGCGATCTTCATACAGGAAGCCTCATGGTAACCAAGGAGAGTGCATGGGTGATTGATGCAGAATTTGCAATGTACGGTCCCATTGGATTCGATGTAGGGGCTTTCCTTGGAAACTTGCTTCTGGGCTACTTTGCACAGGACGGCCACCGTTCGCTCGACAACGATCGAAGTTCTGCCAAGCACTGGCTCCTAAGTTGTGTATCAGAGACGTGGGCTTTCTTTGAGGAAGAGTTCAAGCGGTTGTGGGATGTTGAAGGAGCGAATGGTGACGCTTTCTCTCCGAAGTTATTTGCAGAAGATAGCTTGAAGAAAAGCGCTCAGCAGGTCTTTCTCCAAGAGATTCTTCAAGATGCGCTTGGTTTTGCGGGGGCCAAGATGGCTCGTCGCATTGTGGGCCTCGCCCACGTTGAAGATTTCAAAAGTATCGCTGATGCAGAAGTGAGGGCTCGCTGCGAGAAGAAAGCCCTCCGTTGCGCTTGGCAACTGCTGAAATTGCACCACAAGGTCACCAAGATGGAGGAGGTCTTAACCCTGGCAAAGTCTTGCTAGTTTCTTCCACGGTACGTGCTCATGCAAGCGAATTTCATTAACGGGACACATTCATTATTCGATTTTTGGTACGCGTCCCAGTGAACACAGCGTTGGGTCCGCTTTACTTTAAGATTGCTGTTACTCTCGCGGGCTGGCATACGTCGTTCCGATTGCGAGGGGCGATGTTTTCGAGCCGGCAATGTTCTCCTTCCTTCCCACCGCTCCCGTTCGTGGGATCATCGCCTCACTCGAGGGTGGCAAGGATGCTCTTGTCCTCCACGAAGAAGAGTGGCTGTCCTTCGAACTCCACTTCCGTGCAGGAGAACTTGGCGAAGATGACTTTCTCTCCTGCTCCTGCGCCTTTCGCGTCGGGTCCAGCCGCAATCACTTCGCCGAACACCACTGCGGCGCTTTCGTCCTTGGCCGAGCCAGGCAGCACCAGACCCCCAGACGTCACACCCGTGCTTTCTTCCGGCTTCACGAGTAGGCGCGTGCCGAGCGGCGCCATCGCGGCCAGCTTCGCAGGTGCGGCGGCGGCGGAGGCACGCACCTGGCGACGCGAAAACGGCGTCGCTCGAGACGTTCGGATCGTCGCACAGGCGTGCATGGCGTGCTGGAGCGTCTCTTGGGTCCCGCAGAAGGGTCGAATGCGGTCCAAAGCCTCGTCTATGCGCGTCACGAAGCGAGCAGAACACGTGAATGCGACGAAATGTCTCGCGTTCCAGCGTCGATCGTGCCCGTTTCGTCGACTTCGATCCAAAATATCGATATCTATCGAGGTAGGATCGCAATCTGGGGGCGATGGGATCGAGATCTTTCCTCCTCGTGGAGAAGGGCGGGCTCCCTGGGTCGGTGAAAGGGACGAATGCCGGATAGAAAGGAGATGCGAAAGGGAAGGATCCGGGATCCAAAGGGGGTGACCGTACGGGTTCGTCCAACTGGGCCGAACGTTCCAGACGGGATGGATGACCTCGACACGTCTTGGAAAGATCGCGAACACAGGTGGAGAGATCTCGGAGGGAGAAAGGAGAGGTCTGGCACGTGGACGTTGTGGGCTGGGGGTGGGCAGGTTCAGCAGAGGATCGGGCAGAGAAGAGGAGGCAAAATAACAGCAACAATAGCAAGTTCAGGCTAGTGAGTGGATTGCATCAGCGCCGTTATTTGCTGATCCATCAACCACTGGGCGAAGGCGCAACCTTCTGGGCTACCCGTTATGCGTATGGTTCGCTCCCTCGTGCTAGCTGACATCTCTTCTCTCCTTGACACTGTGATCCTGGTGTTGGAAAGTTTCATGATCTCATGGAGATTTCTGCCTCCCTTTCCAAGCACTGCACCCACATACTGATCGCTGACCATGATGGTCGCTGACTTCTCTTGGGCATTGGGCTCGTCAGCACAGGAGACACTTTCCTCCACAGAAGAAATCCCTGATGGAAGACTTGCTGGCGTAGACCTTGCCCCGGGCCCAAGACTTGCATACAAGGGAAGATTGACGATACCATCATAGGTGAGCGAAAAATCTGTCTCAATGTAGTTCACGTCTTCAAGCAGGATGGAGGAGATCAGCGCAAGTGCCCGCAAAATTTCATTGACCTGTCCTGTGCAAGATACGACTCTCTCGTGTAAGCCAGGTACCATGTCCCTATGAGAAGAGACGGCGACTTTTGCTCCAGAATCCTCCGCAATAGCCTGGATCGTTCCTCCCTTTTCACCAATCAAACCACCACAGACCCTGTTCGGAACAACCATTCGAAAGGTGATTGGGTCATCATCTACACTTTCTCGGTCATACGTTCGAATTCTTTGGAGGAGCAGGTGTACCGATGTCAAGAAAGCTCCGACTGTGCCAGATATGAGGAGCAACCGATCAGATGTGCCAGGAAAACATTGATTCGTGCGTGACATCCGTAGTCTAGCTCCGGACTGTAGTTGAAGCTCATTTATGGCGGCTCCGGCTTTTCCAATTACCGATCCTGCATCCATGCTTCGGATGAGCGCCTTCACGGTGATCTCTTCATTGCTGACGTCTTTCTCTCCAAAAATCGGTCGTTTGTAGGTCGGCTCCTCTTCCTACGCGTCCAATTGCAACACCCTCTTCATGTCAGTGATACGAAGGTCGTTTCGATTGGTACGTATTACGATGGCAGGATCTTCGTGCACGCGAAGAAGCAGGCGTGCACTCGGACTCGCGAAAAGCACCTCGGGAAACTCACCAAAATTTCGGCTGCGCGAGTCGACAGATCCAAATCTACGTCATGTCCATCGTATGGATCGAATATCATCGAGCAAACGGACAAGAAGGGCGACTCCTGTTCCGACGGTGGATCGATACGTTCAGCGTGGACGAGTGCGTCTGTATGACAGCAGGATGCGAGAAGGAAGAAGCGACGGCTGCGTCGGTCAGCAACGGGAAACGTACGACTCCCTCGTTTTCTGCATCCTTTTCGAGCCACACCCAGCGAAGTTCTTCCTGCAATCTCACCGCCGTTCACTGCAAGTGACTCTGTGAAGGTGCTTTCGGAGACGCAGAGTCTTTTGCAGTTGGCGGTCGCGAAGGCGGTGGACAGTTTTCGTCTTGAATACCCCCCTCCTTTGTCGATTCCCGTCCACGTGGCGTCTGGGTTTGAGGGGCGGTGACCGCCGACCCTCTCGCCAAAAGGGGGGCATTCGGGTTCACCGGTGCGTTTCCACCCTTCCATGGCCTGGTTGGTGGAGCTCTGGGACGACCACGCCTGGTTCATGCGAGGCATGCACGACGGAACGAATGGACGGATGCTCGTAGGGAGGTGGGCTGGCTCACAGACCCACGAATATCCTATCCGATCTCCAGGTCCCGTCACCACCCTACTCTCCCACCTCCTCCCGGCTCGAATGGTCGCGGTGTTCCCACGTCTCCTGGCTCGTCCTGCCCATGCCTTGCTCATCCGTTGTGCCTGGTCCTCAGGTCTTCCACCATCCAACCGTCGCACATGGTGGACCCTGCCACCTCCACCTCGAAACGACGGACCAAGCCCCCCCCTCGAGTTTTCGTCCGTTTTAACCGCCGCCCTCGACCCCCACGAATTAAGCGTCGAATTAACCGAATGGATCGGATCTGCTGGACGTGAGAGAGCAAAGCACGGACATCTCGAGCCAGGATGGCGCACGCTTCGTCGACGATGGCGCGGCCCACGAGGTGCCTGAAACGGTTCCCGAAGCGAGAAGGGAACCTAAGGTGCAACGAGAGACCCAAGGTGGAACGGAGGGTGCGCGTGACGGCCGTCCAACACTCGGAAACGTCGTCCGAGTTCGGGACCACGGCGAAAAAAGCGCTCTCCATCAACTTGGAACCGACCAAGTACGGAACGCTGGCCGAGATTGGTGCTGGACAGGAAGTGGCGAGGTGGTTCTTTCGAGTCGGAGGTGCAGCAGGCACGGTGGCCAAGTCGATCTCCGCGTACGACATGACCATCTCCGACACCGTCTACGGTGCCTGCGACCGTTATGTCACGCAAGAGAGGCTCGAAGCCATGCTCGAGTACGAGTACCTGCAGTGCACGCTTCCCCTCAAAAACGCCAGGGGAGAAAACACCGCGTTCTTCAGCTTCGCCGACACCGTCGTGGCGAAGGCGTACGGGAGACAAAACGAATGCCACGGTTGGATGGGCCTCAAGTACCAGATTTCGCCTGGAAAGCCTCCCAGCCGCATCATGCTTCACGTGAGGATGATGGATCCCACAGCAGAGCAGCAACAGGAGGCGCTGGGAATCTTGGGTGTCAATCTGCTGTACGGCGCGTTTAACCTATGGGACAGCCCTCAGGATCTGCTGCTTGGCCTCATGGATAACCTTTCCAGAGACAGCATCGAGATCGACCTGATTCGATTCGACGGACCGGCATTCAAGGAAGTGGACGATCGCGTGATGGCACTGCGACTTGTAGAGTACAATTTTACGGAGGCATGCCTGTTCAATGCGGTGGGAGAAGTGGTGATCCCGTCCGACGTGATGAGGAAAAAGAATGTGTTGGTTCAACGCGGAAGGTTCAGACCTTTCACCAACATTCACAACGATATGATCGTCGGGGCAGCATCACAATTTTTCTGTGGGGACGTGGATGAGAGCGACAGCTGCGTCTTGCGCGAGGATACCATAGTCCTCTTAGAAATGACGACGAAGGACATGTACGAGAGCGGGGACATGCTGGACTGGACGTCCAAAAACGGGGTGAACGATCAAGAATTCCTCAAGCGTGCGGATGCCCTTCAAAGTCTTGGTCACACCATACTGATCAGCAATTTCACGAGGTATTGGGAGATAGCCAGTTTCCTGACTCGGTCTACGAAGGAGTCTATTGTGATCACTTTGGGCGTGCCAGCTGTGAAGGAGCTTTTCAAGGAGTACTACTACCAAGACATGGACGGGGGTATACTGGAAAATTTCGGGCGCCTTCTCAAGTTCGATTTGAAGCTGTACGTCTATCCAACTTTGGACGAACGTGGGAACTTGATCACGGCAGAGGACGTGAAAGTGGACCCTGAGGTGCAGCTCCTGTACGACTTTTTGTTCCAGAGGGGTTGCATTTTGCCCATCACGATGTACGATCCGGCCGTTCTTTCGAGCAGGTCTGCTTCACAGATCGTGTTGGATTCTATCCGCAACGGCACGGAGGATTGGGAGCGTTACGTTCCGGAGGCTGTGGCCAAGCAGATCAAGAAGGACCGCCTCCTGGGGTATCGTCCTCCCAAGTCCAAAGACAACGGCAACGGCAGCGGCACCTCCCCTGCCACACGTCCATCCGTGGTCCCACGTGCTTGAGCTTGCTGATCCATGCCAATAAACAGTTTCTTCGTTTGCTTCCACCGTGCCTTTGCGTCCTCACGTTCCGACACGGGCACCGAGTCCGTGGCTCTTGCGACCCCGAAACGCCACCTGGACGGGTCGGACTACGGTTTCGTTTGTGAAGTTCACACCCAGGGTCGTGTGGTACGGGGATGGGAGGGACACGTCCCCTTGGTCCTCGAGGGTGCGCCGCCATGGTCACGTGGTGGATCCAGTCCGGGCTTCACGCCCTTCCAACCCAGCCGGACATCGGTTTTCCTCCACGTTCTTCCCCTTGCCGCGCCGTAAGACGCGGAGAAACCACCTCCACCAAGCCCAGGGAGAGAAAAAACTCCCTTGTCCGTTCCTTTCCCCCTCTCCCTGCAACGCCGAGGAAGGGGGGTGGGTTAACCCACGAGTTCACCCCACCCGGATCGAGGGGCCGTTGCGACGTGGAAGAGGGATTAACCCCAAAGTTAAGCAAAGGGGGGAAGGCAGGAAGCCTGGCAGTTACACGTGCATCGCGACGCGAGACGCCATGCATCACGTCGCACCGATGCGCTTCAGCAGCGCCAGAAGAGCGAGGGTGTGGGTCGAAAGAGGGAAGGGACGAGTCGGACAGGGAACGAAGAAGACCGCGTGCAAGGCAACGGCGCTGCCGCAGTGCGACCTCGACAACATGCTGCTCCCGTGCTCGCTGGTCGCGGAAAACCAACTCGATGCACTGCGAAAGGTGTCGGTGGTGGTGGCGGACACCGGAGACATCGAACAAGTCAAGAAGTACAAGCCGGTGGATTGCACCACCAATCCAAGCCTCATGCTCAAGGCTGCCTCCATGCCCGAGTACGAACACCTCCTGCGCTCGGTGCTCTCCACCCCCGAAAAGTACCTGCCAGAAGACAGGCCCATGAGCGGTGCCATCGACCTGCTCTCCGTCGAATTCGGGTCCGAACTTCTCAAGAGCGTACCTGGTAGGGTGTCCACCGAATGCGATGCGCATCTCAGCCACGACACGCAGAAGACCATCGACAAAGGTCGCAAGCTGATCGATTTGTACGCGGCCAAAGGAATCGAGCCCTCTCGTGTCTACATCAAAATCGCTTCCACGTGGGAAGGGATCAAGGCATGTGAAGTGCTCGAGAAAGAGGGAATAAATTGCAACATGACACTTCTGTTTTCAATGGCGCAGGCCATGGCTTGTGCAGATGTGGGGGCAACTTTGATCTCTCCTTTTGTTGGTAGGATCCTGGACTGGCACAAGAAGGCATACAACAGGGAATACGAGCCCTGGGAAGATCCAGGAGTGCAGAGTGTGAAGCGGATCTACAAATATTACAAGCTGAATGGCTTCAAAACTATCGTGATGGCAGCATCCTTCAGGAATGTGGGGGAGATCAGGGAGATCTCTGGCTGTGACAACATTACCATCTCTCCAGCGCTCCTGAAGGAACTTGAGGATTGCACGGATCCCTTGGAAGTAAAATTGTTGTCTGCCGATGCGGCCAACATACAGTGTGATCCAGAAATTCCTGCGTATACGGAGCTGGACAGTAGTACGTTTCACGCAATGCACTCTGCAGACCAGATGGCGACGGACAAGTTAGCCGAAGGAATTGAAAGTTTCAGTAAGGACCAGGAGAAATTGGAGGCCCTTTTGCAGTCCATGAAAGCGGCGTAGTTTGTAATACTTTAATTTTACTGCTTTTGTGCGTCAAGCAATGCCGTGTTCTCCATGCTTCGTCTCGATTGCGAAGAATGGAGCCTGGTTGGCACATGTTTCAGTACAGACCATGCCACCCCCTACTTGGTGTCTACGTACAATGTCCGCGAACATGGGCGTTTTGGTGCTGATCCCGAATTCTTACCAGTTTCTGATTTTTTGCCAAAATCAAGAGCCCCGTGCTGCTATCCTAGGAGTCATGAAGAATCGGCATGAATATACCTAAATAGTACGGGAAGAGCAACAGATCAGTTTGATTTTTCATTTACTTTCCCCCTTTGGAATCACGAAACAGCAGCCGGTCCTGAGTGAAAGTCGAACATGAATGCACGTTGCTTACACAGCCAAGCTAGATGGCAACGTTGAACTTTCGAGACAGATCTTGCACAAAGGCAACAGCATGCTGGTGCATCCGCTGCCGTTTGCTTGTCACGTCAAATAGAGGGACATATCATGAGCGTGCGTGAATGGAATTTGTCATGTACTGTGAAGCATTCGAATTCCGGGATAGCAAGTTTCGACAGAGCAAATAACTGTCAAACCTTGCGTTCACCTGCAATGCTCTTGCTAGACGCAGTCGGATTGTATTGGTGATGCTGTGGGTGCCTCTGCTGACTGCAAGCGTTGAAATGAACCACGGCGGCTTTACGGTGCTTCCAACGAATCGTCAGGTCCCCAGAAGGCCGCTTGCCCAGCATAGCCGAACAGATTTGTCTGCTGTTCGTCTTCCATCCCTTTCCAAGCTGTGCGGGTCGTAAGGAACGCCTCGTTTTTGCATGGATTGCTTGTGTGTGTAAGTGGAACCCTTCCTACACCAGGACCAGCCTGCACTAGTACCCGTCCATCACACATGTCGAACCCGGTGCCTTCCGATCTCACAACGCCCCGACTTGCATCACTTCCATACCTTTCAGGCTTGTTGTCATCCATGTTGCCCCCTTGTACCAGGTGGGGTGTTGTTCCATCCGATCGTTGGATCTTCGGGGTCCAGCATGGGGCTTCGATCCCTGGGAGAAGGTTAAACGAAATCGAATTAACTCGAAGGACCGCCATTCAGCTGCGGTTGCGCCGCCATTCGACGACGCGAAGCCGCCACCAACGCACTCGAAACGGGACCCACGAGGGTTTTCGAAGCGAGAAAAAGGGCAAAGAAGGATAGCACGAAGATGGGAAGCGGTCCGAGGGGTGCCGGGTGGCTCGTGGCGACGATGCTGCTGCTCCTGGCCCACGTAGCACCAAGCTTGGCTGCTACGTCACCAGGAACGTTGGACGGTGGATGTGTGCCGGGCGGATCCTTCGATCAAGACCGCGATTACTTCGAATCTCCCGTACAGATTTCGCCAGATTTTTCACAAGGAGGAACGGCGAATGTGATCGTGGCCCAAGACTTCCAGGTGCTATATGCCAACAACTTCAAAGTCCTAAGAAACACGATGAACAACGAGACGACTGTGCTGGTGTTGTGTGGAACTCCAGCACCCGACGCAGAATTGTTTCCTGAAGGTGCACACTTTATCGAGGTCCCTGTGGAAAGATATGCCTCCACAAGCACGGTGCAGGTCGGATACTTGGAAACCCTTGGAATGCTGGGAAGGGCCAAGTACATGCCAACCTTTGTGACTAGCGCTTGTGCTCAGAAGTTGGTGCTTTCGTGTGGAGTGGAGATACTGGACTTCTATGATGGATCTCAAGAATTTGAAAATGCTACTGCAGTGTTTCTGGATCGACCAGATCCATCCGACCCAAGATCTGTTACGTTTGATGCCTCTACGGATCCTGGCCCCCTCAACCGAGCAGAGTGGCTGGTTTTCATGAGCACTTTCTTCAATTTGGACCGTCATGCATCTGAAATTTTCCTGGACATTGAGGACTCCTACCGAAGAACAAAGGCCGATGCAGAGGCTACATCAACGACTCCGCTTGTTGCTTGGATATCGTACAGGGGAGATTTTGGAGAAGATTTTCCTGAAGCTTACATTGTAGATTTTGCTGAGTATAAGATGGATCTTGTTGAGGATTCAGGGGCCCGGAACCTGGACAAAAATGCAGATGCCTTCTCTGATGCGGTTGATGTAGATGGTGACATGGAGTTTAGGATTGCTGATTACGAGGATCGCGCTGCTGCATCCCAAGCGCTGGCAAATGCTTTGCGTGAGGTTGACGTGGTGATTGACGAAGCATATCCGTCAGATGGCAACTACTCCACGTATGACATGGATTCCTTCTTTGAGATGTATGGCTTCTCACGCGAGGATACAGATCTCAGGTTCCTTGAGACCGGCAGCATTTGGAGGAACGACAAACGGATTGGAGCAGCCAACGAAAAAAGGCAAACACAAGGCAATGACTGGTTTGAAAGTGCTCTGAGTAGGCCAGACGTTGTGCTGAAGGACATGGTCTACATGTCTGAACCGGACCTCCTACCTGAAGGCTACGAGACCACGTACTTCCGCAACATCGCAGAGGGCGAAGGGGTGGTCCTGGTCACAGCTGAGGAGTGTGCCTACAGCTGTGAAGAACTCTCCACAATGTCACCATCTACCGACTCGCCATCGCCATCTGGTGCATCGCCTTCACCCAGTGAATCGCCATCGCCTCCTGACCAGGCGTCTTGCAACTTGTCCGCGGAAGGGATACTGATAAGTCTGGTGGCCCTTTGGTCTTCTGTCTTGTTTCTCTGTTGATGAACAGTCTTCAGCTCAAGCCCCGTAGCGATTAGGGTTACCGTTTGTATCTGTATGGTACCCGATGCAAGCTGCAGATCCCAAGCCATTCGACGTCCATGTGCTTTCCAACCATAGGATTCCATGTGTACTTCTCTTTATGTATTTGATCTTTGACTTCCTGGACCTCCCATCCTCCCCTTCCCACATCCGTGTCCGTTTCTCCAAGCACGGTTGTGGTTCCCACATCCGCGCTCCCTCCCCATCCTCAGGATGGTGCAGGGAAGCATTGGCGATGTCTCCAAAACCACCATCGACAGCGTCGGACGAGGCGCACTTCAACGGCGATGGTGCGGGTTTCACGAGCGGAACTCGCGCGTGCGGCGTCCCAGATGCGAGAAAGAGGACTTCTGGAAGCCTCGCAGTTCGTGTCTGCGTTGGCAACGTCCCTGCCGCGCGTCAAACCTCGCACCAAGCTGGTCGAAGAGGAAGAGGACGATGCTTCCTTCGAACTCGCACGCATCTTCTTCGAAAAAAGGCAGTATCGACAATGCGCATCGTCGCTGAAAGATGCGAGTGATACCAAGTCTTGCTTCCTGAGATGGCATGCATTGGCGCTGGACGCAGTCGGCAAGCCGGAAGAGCTGCAAGCTCTACGTGCGTCGCTCGCCTTGGCGAGTGACACCGATGCCTTCCACGCTTATCTGCACGGAACGGTACTGATAGAATGCGAAGCGTACGAGGAAGCAAAGGTCGAACTTGTCAAAGCCATTGGGAAGTTCCCACTGAACTGGTCTGCATGGACGGCCCTGGCCAAGCTGGTCACCGGACCAGGAGAGCTAGCAGGACTGGAATTGCCTAAAGAACATTTCATGGCGGATTTTTTCCTCGCTTATTTGTCTGTGGAGCTTCAAGATTGTGCGAAAGCACTTGAAATCTACCAAAATCTTGCGGCTGATTTCCCAAACTCAGACTATGTTGTGGCACAAGCTGCCTTGGTGCATTACAACCTGCGCAATTTTGACAGGGCACAGGCTCTATATGAACAGCTCCTGAGTAAAGATCCAGATCGTATCCAGGGAATGGATGTCTACTCCAACATTCTTTACGTCAAAGAAGCGTTTGCAGAATTGTCTTATCTTGCTCACCGTGCCATGGAGACGGCAAAATATACACCAGAGGCTTGCTGCATCGCTGGGAACTACTTCTCGCTTCGCCAGCAGCACGAAAAAGCTGTTTTGTATTTTAAGAGGGCCCTTAAATTGAATCCGGACTACTTATCCGCATGGACATTGATGGGCCACGAATACTTGGAGCTGAAGAACCCTCCCGCGGCCATTGATGCATACAGGAGGGCGGTGGGTGTGTCTCCTAGGGATTATCGGGCATGGTATGGTTTAGGTCAAACATATGAATTCCTGCAAATGCCATACTATGCGTTGTATTATTATCGCAGGGCCGCGCAGCTGAGACCCACAGATGCACGCATGTGGTGTGCTATGGGCCAGTGCTACGAAAGTGAAAAGCTGGATATGACCAGTGCAGCCATCAGGTGCTACCGTAGAGCATATGTGAACGATGACCGGGAAGGGGTCGCCTTGCATAAGCTAGCCAATTTGCACAAGCAATTGGGCCAGGACGAATATGCTGCGCACTATTTCCGAAAAAACTTGATTAGAATCAATGAGGAAAAAGCCACGGGGAGCGATGCAGTTGAAGCCCTTCTGTTCCTGGCAACGCACTGCAAAAATATAGGTTCACTATCGGAAGCAGAAGAATATTGCACACAGCTTCTTGACTTTGGAGGTCCGGCGAAGGAGAAGGCCAAGTCGCTCTTGATGGAAATAAGAAACATGCAGGACCTCCACGATGCCCCCTCTCCTGGTGGTATGGATATTTCCTATTCTCCATAACAAAATAAAATCTTTATTGACAATTCGGGCCTACTTAATACCACTAAATGTATCTGGCTCCGTGCGGCTGCTCCCCGACCAAATCTATACACTAAGAACTTCCTTGAGCCTGTCGATGGTCAGTTCATCACCAACTTGCGGCAGCACAAGTTCTGCCCCATCGAAATCTTGGGATGCCGTGGAGGGTGTGTGTGTCACTACACATTTCATTTTGGCCCCTAGAGCTGCCTGCAATCCAATCAGAGAGTCTTCGATCACCAGGCACTCCGAAGCATCGACACCCAGTTTTTCTGCTGCAAGGACGTAGATGATAGGATCTGGTTTTTTCTTGGGAACATCATCACCAGCCATGAACAGATCTAAGTTGTCGAAACGGTCCTGTCCAATGAGGGCCTTCAGGGTCACTTCGACGGAGGATTTGGTGGCTGCGCTGCACACAGCCACCTTCAAGCCTGCCGCTCTGGCTTCATCCATCAAGCGCACGATCCCTGGACGGGGTGGGACTTTCCCACTCGTGATGAATTCCTGGTATTTGGTGGACTTCCAATCTTGCAGGTCGTCAATGAGCTTTTCCTTGTCTTCGTCAGTCGTAGGTTTCGGTGCGAGTTTGGAGGTGGGCCATCCGTACTTGTTGAAGTACCAGCGCATCTTGGGTTTCCCGCCTCCCACCAAGTTCTGGAATTCGTTGTAGAACTCTTCCGTCCACACGATTTGATCCGGACTGTCATCTTCGTTTCGTACGTCAAACTCCTCGAAGGTCGCGTTGTAAGCCACACGATGGAGGTCTTCCGACTCCAGGATCACCCCGTCGCAATCGAAGACCACCGCGCGGAGCGTCGCGTGTGTGGCGACCGTCGATCCCTTGGACCTTCTTGAAGCCTTCGCATGCCTCTTGTGCGATCCTGACGCTCGCGAGGCGGCGTGAAGGGACGTGGAGTGCGCTCGCATCGTCGCCATAGAAAGCGGCACACGTGATCCAATCGAGTCGCCTCCACCCCTCCCCCGATCCGATCGAACGAACGATCGAGATCTTCCTCAAGCTATCGATAAGCGATCGAGATCTCTTGGGGGAGGAGGGGCGAAATCTCCCGAATGGACCTGGACAGGATGCCAGAGTCAACAGTAGATGCTACAAACCACGTGTCAACGCAAAGAAACGCAAAGAGGATGCGGTACACAAGCTTGGATTTGAATTTGCAGGTAGCACAAGCACCAAACACGAGCGACTCCTCAACGGAAGTCAAAGTACTCCCAGTCGTCAGAGTCCATTGGAATCGAGACATCTTGCAGGTCCCATAAGGTACACAAGTGAAAGCCGTACGTGCATGCTTGCTGGTCCCTGAATAGGTTTCTATGGCTTGCACCAGCCTTGAGAGAATTGACCTGAATACCAGCTTCTGCATGTGATGCAGGATACTCACTCTGCAGATACCGGAAGTTCACACAACCTTGTCGTCACAGTGAGCATTGAAAAAAATTGAACCCAACTGCTGCGCTTTCGTACCAACCCTGGCAATTGCAGCCAAAGCCCTTCGTACCTCCCAGTCCACCATGGGAAAACCAGCCTGAAACAGTATCGTTCTCTTGGCCGAATTTGGTCGAAGTTTTTGGGTCCATTCTCCCTGATCGACAACACTTTGCCAGGCCTGCAGTGCCATTGACTGGATGGCTAAGATGTATGACATGTCACGCAGGAAATTACTTACCTGCAAGTAGAACCCCAAGCAGAGGTTCATGGCTCTACTTGCTCTCCATCCAGTTCTCCTCCAGCCTCCGGCGTAGGACTTGCAGGAGAGTGTATCGGTTCTTCCGGTTTCGCTGCTCCTTCTCCCGTGATGTTTTCGAATTCCTCCTTCAATTTCTGCAGTTTATAAAAGTAGTGGGTCCAAAACTCATCGTATTCTACCACCAATGGTACAATTCGAGACTGCAGTTCATTCATGAACGAGTTGTTTCTCAAGATATCTTCCACCTCCCCTTTCCTCTCCTCAAGGTTGAACGTTTTCAGCCACTCCTGAAAATCTTCTTCATCTTCCGGTTCATCGCAGTACGTTGCGCTATCCCTCTGCATCGCCTCGACACGTTGTTCGAACTCCTCCTCTGCGGCTGTCCTTGAGCTCGATTCCACCCCTTCCTTAGGCTCTGGGGGTGGCTGCAGTTCCTCTCTAGCAAGATCGGACCGCAAATCGTCCTCTACGGCCTGTTTGATTTGACCGAAGAATAGCCTGGTGCTAGAATACACCGTTTTCCCGATGTCTTCCAAGGATTTCCCAACGGTATCGAAGCTTTCGTGCACCTGGCTGCTGGCACGAGCGACCTCGCTCGTTCCGGCCTCGTTCTCCGAGCCCGAACGTCCGGCCACATCTTCCTTGGCTTCTCCTTCTCTCACGGATTCGTCGTGGGCTGCAGGTCGGAACTCGACGAGGTCTTTGAGGCAGGTTTCGAGCACGTCGTTGTAGTCGACTTTGCTGACCCTGGACGCCATCTGGCTCACGCTTCGGAACCAGCTTTCGGCTGATGTCATCGTTTCTTCTCTTTCCTGTCCGGATCCATCTTCCTGGGTCCTTTCTGCCATCGTTTCGACCTCCTGTCGCTCGCTTCGCGCGTCGGAATGCGCTGGTGCGACGGTGTACGTGCCGAGTCCACTCGATGCGTTTCTTAACTCCATCGCTTAACTCGTGGGGGGGGGCATTTCCCCGAGGAACCCCTGGTCCTGTCCATCTCCACCGGGTCTGTTCCTTTTTCGAAAGGGGGAGAGGTCCGGGTTCCATCGGGGGAAGGGTCGGGTTCCCCCAGGGATGGGGCAGGCTCGGAGACATCGAGGGGTGGCGACGATCGACGCCAACGGACAAGTGTGGTGTTGCCGTCGATCCTGATTTGCTGCGCTTCTGGCCGCATCCATCCATGAGGAACAGCAAAAAGGTCGCAGCAGGAGGATGGTGGTCAGTTGCGGCGGTATGTGCCCTTTCTGGCCTGGTCACACTCGTCTGTATACTCGCACAGACACTCCTCCATGACCTGAACGCGGTAACGCTTCGTGAAGGAAGGGCGTTGCCGCGTGTCCCATCCCAAACAGAAGAATCCCGACATTCGTTCTCGAAACATGGAGACGGAGAGGATCTACAGGAAAAAGTTTGGTGTCGCAAGGAAGAAAGGAAGTACAGGTGTCGGACTGAAATCAAAGATCTCAATGGTACTTGCAACTTGCTGCACCAGACCAAGTTGACATCGAACACGGAACCACTCGTGGTAGGATCAACGATGAGGGTCATCACCGAAGAAGAGTGCTGTTTGGCATGCCGAAGACTCTCCTCCAAAGCTGGCCAGGAGAATAAATGCAACAGCTTCAGTTTCTGCCCCTCTCCTAACTGTTGGACTTACGGAGAGATGGCACAGTACGGTGAATGCTGGTTGTATCGCCAAGAGGATCCAAGACGACCGGAGATCGAGCTGATCGGAATATTTTCCTCAAGATTCAGGTCCGAATACACAGATGCACCCCCAGCTACGCAGTGGATATCTGGCATAGTCACGAGCGGAAGCGAATTTCGTAAACGCAGGTGAAAAGAAAGACAATGCCAGTAAGCAGGGGTGGAGGAAGACACCTAGAAACGTTTCGCTAACCGATTTTTACCTACAGCTTCGTTGAAGCTCCTGCGATGGTTTTCACGCTCCTTTTGGGAAATCACAGAAGGCTTGCCAACGACTAGCTAATAAATTATTAGGCAATTGCACCGAAAATTTTGTTGAATGCAACGTTTTTCCGACTATTATTTTCGTAAGCTCGATAAGTGAAAGGCCTAGGCGGATGAAAGTGCCATCAATTCATCCAAGCACCTACCGGGTTGAGTGAGGGACTGACTCCCCGTCTGTTAATAACTTTCAGTGTCTGCAGCAAGGATGACATTTCCTCACGATAGACACTGTCACTCGCAGCATGCTTGTTCAAAATGTTTCGAACTTCATCGTTTGCTTGGGTAAGGTATTGCAGAATGTCTCCTACACTTTTGAAATTTTCGGCAACGATTGGGCTGCTATGACCTACCAAAGAATAACGGCTGCAAGATCGAGAAGTTTCGTGCTCTTCGTAGAACTCTATGGCTCTTGACAAGGACGCTTTGGTGGAGTGGATTGCTGGGGCCAGTGTGGACCTGCACTTCCGCAAATAATGCTCCGAGAAAAGCATATCACCAACAGCACACACGGCTCTGTGCAGTTTCTCGAGCTGCTCTTTACACTCGTATTTTGCAACAACCTGTTTCTTCAATCGAGTGGCATGGGCAGCATCGTCGCTTTTCTGGATTCTCAAGCAAAGCTTGGACAAGTGACGCCAAGTTCCGGCAGTGATCCTGAGTGTTTCGCCTGCAACTGTCGACAAGCTCCGCTTCAAAGCAGTTTCGGCGAGAGATTTGGCATCGATTTGCGGTATGTCCACCATCACAACGCGCTTCAATTCTGCAATTTGTTCGGCGACTTCCTCGTGTAGGAGTTCCAGTGTGGCCAGTAGGGCTCGTTTGCTGGAGGGGGAGAGCGAGTCGTCCTCCAGCTCCCAATGTACTGATTCGATCACTTGAGCGTATTGAATGATGGCGACGTTGATCCTTCCTTTCAACTCCATCGTTTTACTCCCCGCCTGCTGCAGCTGCTTCGCTTGTGGACTTTCTTTCGGCGTCCTTCGACGCCGACTCCGACGCTTCCAGTTCGCCTGTCTCCTGGCCGCGAATTCGGCGCTTCGATCTCGGGTGGTTCCTTCCACTTCCCTCGCCCGACCCTTGACCGATCGTTTCGGTCTCTTCTCGACCGCCAAGGCCTCTCGGATGGCGTTCGCGAAGCGTGCGAGTGCGCTGCTCATGACGTTCCGAGTGGACGTGCGCCTTTTCGAGACGACACCTCTTCCACCCTGTTCCCCCACACGGTCTTTTGGCGATCTTTCTACGGTCCACGCTATCCTCCAACCTCGACCCTGCGTTTCCCGACGATCCTTTCGTCAGGGATTGAGAGATGGACCGACGGTCTTTTGCGGTCCATGAGGTCCCTTCGGGTCGTGGCGCGGACGATCCCCCCGCTCCTCCCTGCATACCGGATCCTCTCGTCTGCGACCCGCAGAGGACCCCGCCCAGAATCTCCCGACCGGGACAGAGCCTTCTTCCCGTTCCTCGGCGGGGTATGAAAGGACACGGGCACCTCCAGGGCGAGTCCTTGGCGGGCATCCAGACGTTCGAACGTTCAGAAAAAGGAAGCCTGGCGCACACACGCCTGCTGCGCTCCCTTTTCCCTGCCGGAACAAGCCCGAAAGACGCAGAGCGTCGAGGAAGAGAGGAGTAGGACGCCTTCCCACACGCCAGGTGTCCGAAGCGCGCAGGTGCGAGCGAGATGGATCTCCTGAGCCCGAACACCAAGCCAAGGAAGCCGTTGTCCGACGTGAACGAGGACGCGGCGGATAAGTTCATCAAGATGATGGACTTCGCTTCCAGGAAAGAGAAGGAAGGATTCGATGGAGAGATGGGGAAACCCGAAGAAGAGATGGCCGAAACGCGTGCAGAAAAGGAGAATTCTACAGAAGCAGACCAGGAGGACGGACAAGCCCCGACTTTTGCAGAGACATCGCCTTTCGAAGACCAAGCCGATTCTCCCGTGATGGTCAACGAAATCGAAGACATCAGGACACCCATGGCACAAAAGGTTCCGGAAACTCCTGCACCCTACCACCATCGCGACAACTGCAAAACAGATCCGCTGGAAGCAATGCTGGTACAGGAAATCTTCGACTTGGTCGAGTGGAAACGCCCCGAAAAGACAGGGCTGGTGTTTGGAGTGGGATTCGTCTTTTTGCTGGTCCAGCCATTGAGCATGGTATCCTTCAGTACAGTAACCGCAGTGTCATATTCCCTGCTTACCGTGTTGGGTTACAACAGCGCAAAGACCTTTATGTATCCTTCCGAGTCACCAAGGGAGTATAGGGTGGGCGTGGAGCGAGTTCGGAGCGTGACTGAGAGGATTGTTCCATTCCTAAACGTAGCCATTGCCCTGGCCTCCAAGCTACTGTCAGGTCAGGATGAAAAGAAGACGCTGAAGCTGGCAAGTCTTCTTTGGCTGTGCGCATCCATCGGAAGCTACATGTGCACCAGCACATTCTTGACTATTGCATGGGTGGCAATCTTTTCTCTCCCTACCCTGCTCAATCACGACTTGGTTACAGATCAAACTAGAACTTTGATGGACACGATCTCCAGCGAGTGGGCTGCGCAGTCAAAGGCCCTAGGATTGACATGGAAGCACAAGCTTGCTGCCGGTGCCTTCGTCTACTTCCTGATTGCCAGGCTCTGCACTTACACCACCTTCTTGTTCGCAATTTTCGTATTGCTTAACCTTGTCAAGTTGAACCTTCAGCCATTGGAGGCGGAAAAAGTCAGGGTTCGTGCTCGCAGGGTGCAGGAATTCGCATGGCAGCTGGCCACACCCGTAAGCCACTTCAAAAAAAGGCTTTGACGAATGAGGGCAGCTTGTTAAAGCACGTTTTTCTACACCTTGAAAGAAGGCGTAGTCTCTGTAGCTTTGAAGTGCAGCTTTTGAATTGAACACACACCGTCTGATCCCCTTTTTCATACAAGTTGCTTCCATCCGTGCCCTGTTTCTGTCGGTCCTGGTCTGGGACCCTTTAGAGAGCCTCATTTTGTCGCCGTTGTCCTGGGTCGAACCAGGGAGGGAATCCAACCGACGAACCAGAGGTGTGGTTTAGGGTTGCAGGTGACCATCTGGGAGCGCGGTTACCATGGCCGCACGTCGGGCCGTGATGCGGTGCGCCAGACCCATTGCGACGGCCCTGGCGGGTCCCTGCGCAGCATGGACGGTCAACGGGGTGGTCTTGAGGCAGCCTGCGAGGATGGATGGCGCCTTGGATTCCGCAGAGAGGACGGCACGTGGCGTGTGGACCACGGTGCGTGGGGTGTTGGCTCGAGGGAACGAGAACGAGCCACCGCCTTCGTGGATCAAGTGGGCGAGGTTGGCGCTGCTGTGTCTGGCTTTCACCACCGAAGCGTTCGCCACTCCTTTCCTCGGCCTGATCAACCTGGTCATCATCGGAGTCCTCACGCGACCCAAAGAGAGGTCCATCTACCCTTGGTTGAGGAGATGGCAGGAGGAGCAAGCCGCCCAACGAGTGGGCGATTTGGAGAAGCTGGGTGCCAAATACAACCCCATCGGAAAGATTAGCTCTGTGGAAGTGCACAACCTGTTGCTCTTCAATGTGGCCTCGGCCACCACCCTGCTGGATGATCTCTGGTTGGTGGGTTTCTTGGGCGATTGGTGGTTGATCAGGAGCAGTAGCCGCTCCGTGTTCTTCAATGGATAACGATAACGCGCTACGCGTGTTCCTATCAAAGGTACTGACACACTGCACAGCTGGCACACCACATCGAGAATAAGTTGGGATTCGGAGCTTCCAGCCTGCTCTCGCACGGCTGCATTGAGGCAATGGAATAGTGAGATTTGTTTTTTTTACAGAAGCTGCATGAAAGCTCAATCTTCCTCTTCGTCATCGCCGTTACTGCCCTTGGACTTCATGCTCCTACGCTTCACACGTCCTGGACGACCACCGCCGAATGGAGAGTCCAGGTCAAAGTCGATGTGCTTCTGCGACTCCACGCGCACCAAGAAGGACGGCACGTTCACCAACTGCTTTCCAACGCGGATGTGGCGCTGCTTGATGAGCACACGTGCGTGGTGAATGGACTTCGCCAGTCCCAACTTGAAAACAAGCGTCTGCAAGCGGCGCTCCAAGAAATCCTGAGGCTTCAAGGTCAAAACGTTATTCAAATCGTTCTGATCGTCGGCCAATAGCCCGTAGCGGTGCATACGACGGAGCAGTGCATCTCCTTCGAACATGCGACGAGGATCGTCGTCGTCCAGGGTCAACAGCGTCCTGGCCGCGTTACGGATCTTGGACAGAGCCATCTGCACGCGCCAGAGCTCACGCTTGTTGCGTAGACCGTATTCGCCCACCAGCTTCAGCTCCTGGTCCAGACGTTCCTTCTCGAAAGGCCTACGTGGCTTGAAGGAGGTCTTGCCATCTGGTTCGTCGGACCATCACAGACACGTCGGTGCGATTTTGCGGCAAACCCCGTCGAGGTCCCAAAAAAGCGTCCAGGCGCGTTCATCCGTCAGTTTCCTTGTCATTCGATCGATTTCTCCTACCTTCGTCTCCTCGTGCGTCCCATCGATCGTCCCATTCCATGTCCAACGCTCCCACGAAGCCGCCTTTTGCGCTTCTACATGTACATCCCAAACCCTCGTCCGCCGCGGCGGCGCCTGTTGCGTTCGCACGTGCCATCCGTTCGTCCCGTTTCCATCCTTTCGTCCATCTCCATTCCTTCCTCCCTCTCTTCCCACCCCTGGATCGCGTCCGAACGTACAGTTGCGGTAGTACGCGTTGTGCGGCATCGCGCACTTCGAGGCTCGACGTCGGCGGCGGCGCAAGAGAGACGCAGGCAGTGGATCCAAGGAGACCCCATAGAGGCGGGGTGTATGCCCCCCTTTGCTCAGAAACCCCGGGGGATGGGGAGGGGGACGCGAATGCCCCCCTTCTCGGGGTGGATGGGACCCAGGGGTGCACAGGGAGTGTCCATCGTGGGTACGTACAGTGCAGGGGGAGTGGAACAGAGGGATGCAGAGCCGTCTTCCCTTGGAGAAAAAGGTGGTCGGAACATCGAACCCGCGGATGGGAGCGATGGAGGCAACAGAGCTCCCCACTCACTTTGGTCCCATAGGAGGTGCAGTGAAGGCGTGGGAGGTCGTGCATCCGCACAAACACGGGACTGTTCTCTCGGAATCACCGAGTCGTGTGGGCCTACCCGATGGATGACGTGGAGAAGACACCAGCGCACGACGGGAAGGAATGGCAGGAAATCACGAGCAAGTGGTGTGCATCCCACCCAAGGTCACCCAGGGACAGGCCGGTGAACAGGCACGACGACGAGCTCTCAGGGGCGGCAAGGAATGGCCATGCCACCATGATAGCCGGGGACCAATCCACTGACGGGAGTCGCCCAGATGAAATAACCTTGTCCTGCCCGCTACCAGAGGTCCGCCAGCTGCTTGGAAAGTCAACCGTATCGTTCGTGTGCGGGCGATGACGGTACCAGACCTCCGGTCGATCGTCCCACCTCCTGACACTCTCTCGATCGAGCGATTCGCCGCGGTTCGATGCCGTCACCAAGTCGCGACGTCGACATCCAAGTTGTGGAGGAGAGGTGGAGTCGGCGTCGTCGCGTTGCCAAGGAATCTGGCTGAAGCAAGTCGTCGACGGTACGAGGAAGCCTCCATCACTGACCTTCCTCGAATCCCCGATCCATGCCTACTCCAGACCCATCGAATGTGGGAGAATTTCTGACCATCGCCCGATTCTGTGGGACAGATGGGGGGGTCTCCGAATATTCTCGGTTCCCCTTCCATCTCGTCGATCTCGACCAGGGAACGCATTCGACCGTGATTGGTCGAGAGAAGATCGTCCGATCCGGGAGAGAGCCGGTCTATCGGGGCGTCGAGGTATCGATATCGATCGATATCTGTTCCCCGAACGATTGCGATGACCATCGATATCTTTCTACCGGATCCATCCTCCGATCGACCGGGCTTCGAAGGGAACTCGTCGATCGGCCAATTGGAAGGTTTCACTGGGAAGCCTCCTCCAATCGTTGGGTTCGAACCTTCGGTTGCATCAGGAGAAGCAGATGCCACACGCCCAGGGTCAGTTGTGTCGTGCGCAGCCTGCATCGTCCGACGTCATGGCGCTCTCCACCTCGGCTCTCCGCGCACCTGTTCTCAGCCGCTCCGTCAGGAGCGTGCGTGGCACACGCTCCACCGCCGGACGCGGCAATGTGGCCGCTCAGGGTACGATGCACGACGAGCACGGAGACGAACGTCGCGAGCGAAGGCGTTCCGAGGGGATGGAAGGGAACAACGCACTGCGCAGGAACCTGGACGGAAGTAAACGATCTGAACGGGTTTGTCTGTGCCAGATTCGTCTGTCGAAGCGGGATAGGGATGGTAGAGGAGCCCTCGACGGTGTCGATTGGAGTAGAGGTCGGCGGAGAGGAGGACGAACGGCTGGTGGGATCGATCCGTCTTTGCCATGCCAGAGCCAACGCTGACACGGGTGTGGTCTTGCATGCGACGCGTAGCTGCCAAGCAATCTTGGATGCCCGGTGTGAAGCACCCGGAATACTTGGACGGAACTCTCCCAGGGTAAGTTGCGGTTGTCGCATCCTTCGTGAACGAGCTGGTTCAGTGAGTCTGACACGAAATGTGACCATGTGTTGTTTTGCAGTGATTACGGTTTTGATCCCCTTCGCCTGGCTGAGGACCCCAAGCTCCTGCAGAGGTACACCGAAGCCGAGCTTCAAAACGGACGTTGGGCAATGCTTGGTGTGGTTGGTATGATCGCTGTGGAGGTGCTAGGACAAGGCAATTGGATTGATGCAGCTGTGAAGTCTCCCCAGACTTACATGGGCAAGGAAATCCCCCTGTCATTGCCCGTGCTTTGCTTCGTTGAATTCCTTGCTTTTGCCTTTGTGGAATCCAAGCGTAACGAGGAGACAGATCCGGTCAAGCGATGCTATCCCGGAGGTGCTTTTGATCCACTAGGCTTCTCCAACGACCCTGCCAAGTTCGAGCAGTACAAGATCAAGGAGGTTAAGAACGGGCGTCTTGCCATGCTTGCTTTCCTTGGATTCCTCTCTCAGCAGGTTGGCACCGGCACCGGTCCTGTCCAGAACTTGCTTGACCACATTGGGGACCCATGGCATGTGAATGTGTCCCTCAACAAGGTGGCCTTGCCGTACCTGTGAAGTCTTTCAACATGAAGTAATCATAAACCTTGAAGCTTCCAGTGTCACCCTCTGCTTCGTTCTTAATTTCCTCAAAGCATCCCATCTCGGAGATGTCCCATGAAATCGTTGGTCCTCGGGCGTTGGTCTCCGTGTGTGATGATGTTGTAGAGTATGGTGTACAAGATGACTGCAGTGAGACCCCAGATCCTGTTGTTGGGGTCGTTCGAATTGAACACAGGGAGATCAAACCCACGGGGGTGCTTCCAAGTCGACTGCTTGGTAGTGTCCAGAAGTTCGGACAAGGACAACGTGAAAACTTCGTCCACTTCGTCCTGGTTGGCTTGCTTTTGGATTTCATCCACTTCTATCTCGCCCAAGTAACCGACATAAGTAGACACCACAAGGTGGCCCTTCCCGGGGAAGTCGTGATACCGTCCTAGCATTTCTACGTCGAGCTCAGATCCGAGTTCCTCCCGACACTCCCTCAGCGCAGTTTGTGCGAAGCTGGTGTCTTTCTCATCCGCCATACCGCCTGGGAAGCATACCTCTCCCGCGTGATTGTTCAGTGCGGTGCTTCGTCGTGTGAACAGGACGCTGGGCACGCCACACACGGTGCAAAGGGGCACGAGGACGGCCGCTCTCCTCGTCGGGACGTCCAATGGACCCGTCCCTCTCGAGGCTGCTTTCAAAAACTCCTTTTTCTCCACGTCCACTCTGTCCAACTGCCTCCTGATTCGCATTCGACCTGCGTCGTCCAGAAGACTGCGCACCAGCGCCATGTCCTCCTCTGCTGTTCGATCCGGGATGTCTTCCTCGGGTCATCCCCCGACTCCATCGATCAACCGAACCAGGGCTCCTCCTTTCAACCGATCCACGATCCCCATCAAAGACACCGGACCACCCCGTTCACCCCACCGCCACTTCGGGGAAGCGTGAGTCCTCTGGCTTTTTCTTCACATCAGGCCTGTTCCCCCTTCGTTTTTGTGGTGTTTCTGGGTGATTCGACGAGGAGAATCCGAATCTGAGCTTGGTTGGTCCTGGATCGTTCGTCTTTCCGGTGAACTCGGCGCGGCTGGCTCGGGGGTGTTCCAAAATTCACCCTTTTTGGGGCGTTTTGGCCAGGCGGTTGAACATGCGCTTCATGGCACCAGGAGCATCGACTCTCGATGTGCTTTTTCTCATGAAGGTGTCCTATCTCTCCGTCTTTCCTCTCCTAAAGTTTGGCGGTCCGGTTCCTCGTGGATGCCTGGCTGCCGTTGGGAAGGTGCGAAGAAGCGGTGCCGTTTGGGCTTCCCACCACCTGCCGGTGGGTATTTCCTCTATAAATCGCGTCAGGCAGAATTTGGGCAATTTGAGAGTACCATTCAAAAGAACGCGCCGAAACCTATCCAACGAGCCATCGTTTGTTGGATTTCAACCGATATTCGAAGAGATACGCGCATCGAAAGAAAGGAGAACCCGCCAGGGGAAACGAGCCAGGATCCAGGACCCAAAGACCCTGGGACGTACGCGGGCCTCCCGGCGCTTGCACGGGCCGAACCAGGCCGGGATCCATCGATCAAAACCGTGCAAAACAGAGTGCTCTACAACTTCGATTGGAACGGCAACGTCCGGAAAGGCCCTCCCGAGGCTCCACGGATCCCGCAGCGACACCCCCTCTCTCCCTATGAAGAAAAAGTGGCGGTGGGGTGGGTAAGGGCTTGCTGCCGAGGCCACCGCGGACGTATGGCGCCTTGGATGGCTACGAAACTCTGGGAGACCTATGAAGTGAGCTAGAGGAATACTGTACCGGATGGGTAGCTCCTGAAACGCTGTGGTGGCTGAGAAAGGACGACCACAGTTTGGTGCTGAAAACAGGCCGAAACTCAGTGATTCAGGCCTGTCCTCCAGGGAGAGGCTTTTAGGCATACCGTACGAACCACGACGTTTTTGGCCACAAAAACTGGAGGGTAGTTGAATCACATGTCAGGAGTAGTGCTCACGGAGTTTGGTTACGATCCGCTTTCGCAAGGATCCCCGAGAGCCTGGGGAGGGAAGCCTGGGGGTGTGTCTTGAGAGGTCCCATGAGTCCCATCAACGGGGCCGAGCCCCAGGCTGGCCTTCTCAAGCCGTTTCAGCTGCATGCAAGCGTTCACAGGGGCTCCATTAGTTGATTTGAGCTACGTGGAGCAGCTACAAGTCCGTAGGAGCCCAACACACGACTCCATGGGGGTGACTGGTTTTGAGCGAGAAACGGAAGGAAGAACAGACAGAAACTTTCAAGTCAAATTACAAGACAAGCCATTTTCTCATGGGAGGCAATCAATACTTGGTGAACTCCCCACGGTTGAGGATGACCTCTTCAAGCCTCTTGGGCATGGTTTTGAGGAGCTTTGATCCAAGCCCCTCTTTGGAGAGCTCCTTCCATGCACGAAAGGTGCAGGTTTTGAGCTCTTCCAAGGTGGTGGGTCCCATGGCTTCCACCCTCCTGTCCAAGCAAGACCACACGTTTTCAATGGGACTAAGATCAGGGCTGAGAGAGGGCCAATCCAACATGAGATCCACGTGAGCTTGAGTGGAGAGCTCCACCAACTTGAGAATGGTGGCCTTCGATCGATGGGCCCCATCCCCATCCTGTTGAAAGGTCCAAGGGGCCTTCTTGTACAACCTGGTGCCCTCCTTCATCAGCCAAGGGAGGACTTTTTCTGCGTACTCCTGCTGTCCTACACCCTTGGACACCTTCCCTTGTCCATCCTTGAAGTCACTGGGCTGCCCGGTGGTCCCCGTGACTGTCATTAGGCCTGTGAGTCCACGAGCACACACCCCACCATACACTTTGATTCGTGGGGGGGCCTTGTTGTACTCCACGAGGGGTGTGGTACCAGGAGGGACTAGGGTTCGTTTGGAGCCTTTGTGCTTGGTGGTTCCCAGGTAAATTTGGTGGGCATCCGTGAAAAGAACCCGCTCAAAACCATCCCCCAAGTGCCGTTCCGCAAACTTCACTCTATTGGCCTTGTGTGAGGCTTGCAACTTCATCACCTTTTTTTGGACCTTGGTCTTCACCCCCAAATCCTTCAACAGCCGTTGCAAGGTCCTCAACGGTACTCTCCGTCCGTACCGTGCTTCCCACTCGTTCATGACGTCCCTTGTCCCCATGGCCTGGCCTTCAAGTGCACGAGACTTGAGCAAGTTGCACAGCCACTTGTCATGACCACGGGCATAAGAGAGGGAACGGCGTTTCGAAGAGGGGGAAGCTTTGGGCTTACGATCCTTCACCCAAGACTTCACTGTCACCCAACTCCGCTTCATAACCTTGGACGTGGCGGAGAGATTCCCACTCAGCACCTTGTACGCCGCTTTGGTGGCCTGGATGGCCGCTTCCTCCATGAGGCCTGGTGATGGCTTTTTTGTGCGCTTCTTCCCCATCACGAAGCGCTTTGCCTTGAACTCCGGTCGGTGCTGTATTTGGTCTTTCCTCTTTCGATTCCACCCCATAATCCTCCCTTGCTCACCCTGTGTGCTGGGGGAGGGGAGTTGACAGCACCCCCCCTCCAAACCTGCCATACCTACCAGCGGTGACTCTCGGGGGCACTGCCACTCGCTGAGTGACGGCAGGACAACGAGATTTGGCAGGTGAATTGTACATCGTCCAGATCAACTACGGTTTGAATTTCAGGACCAGAAACCTCGTACTTCGGGCGCCACGCCCCCCCCAATCCAGCAGATCCCGAAACACCCCCCGCGTACCCACCCCACCGCCACTTCGGGGAAGCGTGAGTCCTCTGGCTTTTTCTTCACATCAGGCCTGTTCCCCCTTCGTTTTTGTGGTGTTTCTGGGTGATTCGACGAGGAGAATCCGAATCTGAGCTTGGTTGGTCCTGGATCGTTCGTCTTTCCGGTGAACTCGGCGCGGCTGGCTCGGGGGTGTTCCAAAATTCACCCTTTTTGGGGCGTTTTGGCCAGGCGGTTGAACATGCGCTTCATGGCACCAGGAGCATCGACTCTCGATGTGCTTTTTCTCATGAAGGTGTCCTATCTCTCCGTCTTTCCTCTCCTAAAGTTTGGCGGTCCGGTTCCTCGTGGATGCCTGGCTGCCGTTGGGAAGGTGCGAAGAAGCGGTGCCGTTTGGGCTTCCCACCACCTGCCGGTGGGTATTTCCTCTATAAATCGCGTCAGGCAGAATTTGGGCAATTTGAGAGTACCATTCAAAAGAACGCGCCGAAACCTATCCAACGAGCCATCGTTTGTTGGATTTCAACCGATATTCGAAGAGATACGCGCATCGAAAGAAAGGAGAACCCGCCAGGGGAAACGAGCCAGGATCCAGGACCCAAAGACCCTGGGACGTACGCGGGCCTCCCGGCGCTTGCACGGGCCGAACCAGGCCGGGATCCATCGATCAAAACCGTGCAAAACAGAGTGCTCTACAACTTCGATTGGAACGGCAACGTCCGGAAAGGCCCTCCCGAGGCTCCACGGATCCCGCAGCGACACCCCCTCTCTCCCTATGAAGAAAAAGTGGCGGTGGGGTGGTTGGACGTGTCGGAACCCGATCCACAAACCCCACGTCCATCGAACCTTGCTAAACCCTAAGCTTAACTACTCGACCGACCGACACGTGCAGACGAGCGTCGGTGCCGCGTCGCAAAGCAGGCCGCCGTCGCTTCGCGAGGATCGCTTGCAGTACATCAAGAAGGGAAGCTCTCTGGAAGGGCGTTGGATTGTTTGGGATCGAAGGAAACGAGCGAAAGAAAGTACGACGGGACCGCAGAGCCATCCCGTCCTCGCTCCTTCGTCTCGGACCAATTCGCCTAGGCGACAAACTCGACGATCGAAGACGAACCGTAAGGACGATTACGTGCACAGGAAACACTTCAAGAGAGACAATCAACCCGGATTTGTGCTTCTTACTTTCGAGGGTGGAGTCGCGAAGCGGGAGTGAACTGCGAAATGGAGGTCTCGTCACTGTTCAACGTTTCGGGAAAACAAGTGGTGGTCACGGGAGGTGGGCGAGGTATTGGACGGATGATCGCAGAAGGATTCGCAGCCAATGGTGCGAAACTCGTCCTATGTTCGCGTAACGTCCAGCAGGTAGGGGCACCAGAAGCGAAACGCGTGGAAATGCACGTTGAAAGGTACTGACTGACCGAACGGGACAGTGCGCCGCGACAGCAGAAGACATCAACTCGAGATATCCAGGGAGTTGTGTGGGCATCCAAGCTGATTTGAGCACGAGGGAAGGGTGCATTGAACTTGCGAAACGAATCGGGGAAGTTTTCAAAGAGGTACAAATCCTTGTGAACAATTCTGGAACATCATGGGGCGCCCCCTTGGAAGAAACTCCAGACGAGGCCTGGAACAAGGTCTTGGCACTCAACGTGAAGGCTCCGTTTCATCTAACCGTGGCCCTTTTGCCACTCCTTGACAAGGGATCCAAGCCAAATGACCCAGCGAGGGTCATTAACATTGGATCCTCTGCTGGCATCCGGCCACAGGCATTCCCTACCTTTGCATACGATACCTCGAAAGCGGCAATTAATTTCTTGACACAAAAGCTTTCCTACTGGCTCGCGCGCAGGATGGACAAGGGAGGGTGCTCCATAACTGTCAACTCTATTGCACCAGGGTATGTTCCGACGAAAATGTCGAAACAGCTAGGTACGTACGGCATGTCGGGCGATCGTCTGAACTCTGTTCAGCCGTTGCCAAGGACCGGGGGAGCAGAAGATATGGCCGGAGCGGCCCTGTTCTTGTCATCACGCGCAGGGGCATGGATCACTGGGACAGTCCTGGTCGTGGATGGTGGACTGCTGGCAACGCCACCAGGAGTTTCCTTGAGTGCCAAGCTGTAGCTATCCTCCTTCTGTAGTCGAGCCACAATCTGCATGCGAATATGCAGTAGAAGGTTCTGCTCATGACGCATTCGAAAGGTACCAGCATTAAAGATACGAATACTTATTTGTTACTTTATTGGATGTTGTGCTGTGCAATCGTACATTTCGCTATCAATTCCTCCCAATCAAATGCCGTACGGTCTCGTACGTGGCAAACATGGTTGCATTGACAGGAAAGGCACGGAGTAGACATGGCCCAAGCCCCGAATAAAGGGCTTTTACCCCCCCTTCCTGCATCACAGCACGGGCAACGCTTGGGATGGAGGGTGGACGGCCCACCTTTTTCTCTCGCAAGTTTACAGCTTGGATTTTGGACTTCACCATGTCAAACGGGAAGCTGCAGCACCAGGCAATGATGCCAGCAGTGCCTCCGGCCAGCACTGCTTCCAATGCACCAGCGCCATTCCTTTGGGGATGGAGCTCCCCAGATGCCTTCCTGATTGATTTCACCACCAAATCGTAACTCACAAGCCACATGGCAATGGCTGGGCCATCTCGAGCAGCTGTCGCACCGATACCATACCAGAGCCCTCTCCATCCCTGCGTATTGACGATGGTGCGTGCGCAAGCGAACGCACCCCCCTCTTTGTTTCCTTTCGTACTGAGCTGCAATTGCACCTTGATCAACTCTGCCGGGCAAGTGATGAAGGATGCAAGGACGCCCGAAGATGCGCCTGCAACGGCTTGTACGGCCGCTCCACTGGCCCTCTCTTGTCGTGCTCCGAAATGCACCGCTTTGTCTGCGGCTTTGGCAATCACGGGGAAGGTCACTCCGGCCATCAAGCCTCCCCTCAGACCCCTTTCGGCCACGGTGAGACGCGCGCAATGAAAGGCGGAGGTGTATAGTCCACGTGGTGCGGTCTGGATGCGAGTTTTGATGGTGTCGAGTGGGTGTCCGACGGCCATCCCCGCTGCTCCGGAAGCCGCACCTGCCAGTGCGTCTTGTGTGCCTCCCATGATCCCACGCCTCCCAGAGCAATCCCAGGAGATCCCAGCGACGCGAACAAGCACGCAGCGGCCGTACGGAGTGCGCCTCGGTCGGCCACAGGCGTCGACGTGTGTGGACCCAAAGCGTCGAAGCTCTCCATTCCACCCCATGAGTTAACCCAAATGTAAGGAGGAGGGGACCCTGCCGAAGCACCGTCTGAGATCCCCCAAAGAGCCGAGGGCCTCCGGAAAGGTTCCAGACGAGAAGGGACGGACACGGGGGAGGATGAGACGGAAGCGATGCCGGGTGGGGATCGAAGGTTCGAAGTTCAGCTCGATGTTCACTGGGGGAGGAGACTCGGGTCCAGCTGGACAACCGTACCGTGTCGGAACGGTTCGTGTCTCTCCTCCGCAAGGACAAGTTGTCGCTTGTGTCGATGCGTTGTTGCGAAAGGCAATTGGACAGAACAGGAGAACGCGAGTGCAGGCCGGACGTTCCGCGGTTCAGGTACACGACCTGAAAGAGGCTTGAAACGAGTGCCGCTGGCGACGGTTCGAGAATTCGAGAAGGGGGTCTGACGTGCCAGGGGAGGCGAACAGCATCTGTTGAACCGTGAAATCATTGATAGCAGCTGCTCAAACGATCGTGCAGGCTTCTAAATCCCACAATTCAAGACAACTCGTGCAGTGCGAAGGCGGCGGTTGCTCTCGCAAGCAGCATGTTGCTTCCGTTTGCACCCAAGCAAGCTTTGGAGAGTACCTGTCGATCAAAACGACCGGGTACGTTAGATCTTCACACTCTTCCATATTGCCAAGACCACCCATATATCCTGTCGATTGATGGTTTAATTTGAAGAACCCACTAGCATGTTGCAAAGTCGAACCCAGAATCCCAACGCTCCCAAGTGCGCGTTCGAATCTTGCTTTGTATATGCAAGGGGGTCACCTTGGGCGACCCGCGTTGCCAACAAAATGCGATGGCGTTTTTCAGAGTCTTCATGTGCTGGAACTGAATCATTCCTTCATATCTGCTCACACATCGGTCAAGCAGGAGGAGACAACCGTACAAGCAGAGCAGCGGAAAGGTAGGGAGACACGCACCGCTTCGCACCCAATACTAACACATCCATGTTCGTTTCTGAAGCTAGCGCACATGCCAACTGGTGACAATCCAGCGTACGAATGAGGAAAGCACACATACCAGGTATGCAGCATTGAATGGCAGGTTGTTGCACCAGAAGAAAGCAGAGGAAAAACTCTACACGAGCACCACCACTCAACGCTGACAGCAGAGGAGTGCCAACCAAGGCGTGCAAAGAAATCGCGCCTTCCATAAGATAAATGGGATGGAGTTTCTACGCAGTTCTGTCTGAGAGATAAGAAACGTGGTGCTACTCAGCCATTATTTATTGTTTAGAAGGGATCAAACGGACTTGGTTGTTTTCCTTGTGCAGGCTTTCCTGCACAAAGGGTGCGTGCACTTTTTGAATGGCTGTCGGCTGTATGCAAAAGTCCTCTACCCAGCCGGAGCAGGTGGTGTCACAGATGGTACTGTGGGTGACGCAATCAGCCCCCCAACTCCTGTTGACGTGCCGGGGGACATGCCTTGACTTGCCATGGCCACCACTGTGCTGTCTGATCCTTGCACGGCACAAGACGCCTGCAAAACAGTGTCCACTGTGTTCACTGGGCCATTTAGGAAGTCAATGCATGTAGATATTGCATTTTTATCAGGATGGGGATATTCACCAGTAACCCCATTCGCCGTCTCCTCGTCAATACACTTTTCCTTCGTTTCCGGGGCTCTGCACGGAACATCCGACCCATCTGCAGGTGTTTCATCATGATCCCCATCAATAGTGCTACCTGGAAGCTCACCAGCAGGGGTGGGAAGTACTTCTGCAGATGCTAGTTCATCCTTTTCTATGCCGGCTGGATTGCAATCTGCCACGAGTCCCGTCGCCATACTTCCGATTCCAAATACTGGAGGGTAAGTTATACCCAAGACCCTCATGACGTCTTCCTCTTTTACCTGTGGTTTTTTCCAGGAAGGAGCTTCTCCGCGTCTATAGTCATAGACACTTCTCAGCTCAGTGAGCATTGACCAGTTTAAAGGAAAAGGCCACTTGTACTCCAGCATTCCCATCTCTAGGAGGACAGCCGTGTCTGCTACGTAAGGACTGCCTGCCCTATAAGGCACTGCCTCTTCTGCTTGTTCAACAGAAACAACAATGACATAGCCTTTCTTTGAGTGCACAGCGCTGAGGATCCAAGAGAGCACAAACGCCAAACCTTGATACTGCCCTCCTGGGCACCCCCAGGTCATAACTGGGAACTTCCCGACGGAAAAACCAAGACGAGTGAGATAGCTCTTGATCTGTTCCTCTGTGTAGCGATTCAGATCACGACCCACCAACGAATCCTGGGTGAATATTGCATTGAACAGACGCAGGAGTGCTCTCATCTCTTGCGTTGGGCTGCGCTTGCAAAGCTTCTTCCTCCTCTCACTCTCCATCCTGTGGTGGATCAATCCATGCTCATCTGGTTCCGGATCCAGCGTAATACCTGGGACCGCCTGTCTACCCATTCCTTGGGACCCGGTCGAAGGCAGGACTGGCATGATCGGACGCCACTGTTGTCCAATCGCTCTTCCTACCAGTGGTTCGACTTGCGTGCCACCCATACCTGTACCTGCTGAGGCCACATTGTATGACGAATCTGGGGCATTGGATGCAACTTGAGGCTGAACAAATGCCCCACGGGCGGAAGAGTAGGGGGGGTATTGCAGTCCCTGATGAGGTTGTCCAAAGAGTTGAAGTCCCTGGTAAGGCGATGCTTGCTGATTGTAAGAAACGTTGTATCCCTGCATTCCATTGTACCTTTGGTAGGATGGCACTGTCTGTTGTGTCACGCCCATGGGTCTGGGCACTGCGAGATTCAGAGAGAGGTCAAGGGAGGGTGCTTGTTCACCCCTGTCCAGCTGCCCTTGCAAGGAAGATTGTGTGGCGAAGTTCCACGGTCCTAATTGCGCCGATTCCAACCCCATCATTCCTCCCTGCTGCATGAACGTTCTCAACGCTTCGCTGTGTTGCATTGCGGCTTGTTGGGGTTGGTAAGTGTACGGTTGCCAGTTCCCATACGTTTGCAGGTATTGCACGGGAACCTGCATCCCCGCTCCTCCAACCGCTTGTATACCATGCGAAAGGTTGGTTTGGCTGTTCCATCGTCGTCGCCGGGTCCACGTTTCTCCCATCATCAGCACGTGGTTTCGGCCAGCGCTTCCGTCGTCCACTTTCTCTCCCCTTCGCGTCGCGTCCCCGCCGTTTCTTCCCGTTTCGCTTCTCCTGCACCCGCACCTGTTCCTTGGCGGTCGAAACCCGCCTTCGCTGTCCCGTTTGCGCTCCATCGCTTCGCGTGCGACGCGTCCATCGCTCGGCGGTTCCATGGCATGCCAAGCGAAAAATGATCCCCTCTCAGGAGCACGTCCTTGCAGGGACAGGGCCCGAGGAGGGCCTCGACGGGCCTCGACGGAACCGCCCGGAAAGCCAAACGATCGTTTTTGCGGTCTGGGGAGGGATCGGGCGAGGTGCGCAGAGGCAAGAGGGACGGGGTCTGGGGGGGTGCTGATGCTGAGTTCCAATCGAAGTGGGACCAGCCTGTCCAGCCTAGCACGTGTCTTCTGAACATCGTCGAAGGGGGTCGGGGAAGGAAGGGGGGAGACCGAGAAACTCAGACACACCGGGGAGGTGGATGGGAGGGCGGAGGAGGACCGCAGAGGACACGAGGCACGTGAATCGGACATCGGACGCCTCCGAGGCAGGAGATCCTCCACGGCAATCGCACGAAGGGTGGCGATGAGCCACAGCTCGAAAGAAAGCATCGGGAAGGCACAGACGACGCCGTGCCCACGACAAGCAGATGCAATCTCAACTTGCAATGCTCGCTCCGGTCGAATCCCACGATCGTGAACGTGTGGATGACTTCTGGACGCAACGCAAGCTTCTTTTTTTAATCGTACAACACTGTAAGGAACCCGGGTCGAATGGTACCTGGGAGCATGGTCGGCGGTGGACAACATCACAGACAATAATGCGTGCAGCTTTACCCGAGATGAATGGGATCAATCGCGGGAGAAAGGCAAAACCGGCCATTTCTCCGCTCCATCGCAGATGCACATGAAACGATCGATCTCGAGCGGCCGTCTGCACCAAAGCTGTCGAAGGGTCGCCTGAGGAGCCACGTCTGCATCATGTCCGCCGAACCGGTACGCATCGGGGCTACAACATCACAATCATCCTCGTACCACACGTCCAACGACGTCCTTCCGCCACACCCCTGCCCTTTTCATTCTTGTCCAGCTGCGCGTTCGCGATCCCTCCTTGTCGTCCATCGCGTGTGCCATCGAAAGGCTACGGGTCCTTTATCTGCTTCCAACGAAGAACGAGGATCGGACGGTCCCCGTTTGAATCTTCAAACGTGGCTGGATTTTTCCGGTCACGTGAGCCTACCGGGGGTAACCCCGCCGCAGCAGACCCGACCCAGGGCCCCTCCCCCCCCGCGCCCCGGATCGACGGTGAGAAACCGATCTCCACGTACACGCACAGGATGTGGGGTCACGATTGAAAGACCATGCGAATCTGACGGCGGGGGAAGGGGCAAGGATACGGTCGAGAGCCATCAACTGCAGGGGAGGGATTCTGACCCCCCTTTCTTAACACCACGATCTTGGTGCACTTGGATCGTACGGTCTGGCGATGTCGTTTGGCAGTTCGATGGCAGCGATTCGGATGGAAAGCCACACCTGCGCGTAGATAGAGGTAGAACAACAACGTGAAAGGTGATTTGCGAGCAAAACCACCCACCCTAGCACCCGAAACCAGGCAGGCAAGGATCGGAGGACTGCCACTGCAATGGATTGCAGGCACCAGACATCCACAGCGCAACAACAGGGTCAAGATAGCTGTAAATTTCTCAGTTTTTTTTCAAAATGCCAGTGCAAGTGGCAGGGCAGGATCGAATAATGAATAATCCCTTCTCTCAACGCAAAGAATAAAGATGCCAACTGACAAAGAGAAGCAAACAAGAGCTTGTCAGCAAATGGCTTACTGCTGTGCTCAATCTATCGGCACAGTCAAACCAATCCTAATTAGAGATGTAGCCAGGATCCCCACCCTTTTCCCTGGCACGTGGGAAACCGTGTGCCCATGCTGGCAAATGCTTCTTCATGGAGATTCCACCCAGCGTTTGATGAGAGTGTGAGCAATCGCATGTGGGCCTGGCACCCTCATTTCATCGGGTCCATCGATTCTTCCCTCGTTCGGCATTGCCCCCAGGTAGGCCGCATCAACACTCCTGGCCAACATAGCTTGTGCTTCCGACTTAGTGAACCATCTTCCTTCAGCAAGCCCTTCCTCATGATTGACAGGCTGATCCCTAGCTCCTGGATTCTCCTTGGCTGTGATTTGGCATCCAATCATCAAGTTTGCGTCGAATGGCCAAGGTTGTGTGGAAACCAACTCCATGCTTTCTAGATCGCATTCCACGAACGCCTCTTCAAGCACCTCCCGCGCAGCAGCGTTGGGGGCAGTTTCACCCACTTCCATAAATCCAGCCAGGCAAGAAAAAACACCTTCCTTCCAAGAAGACTTCCTTCCAAGCAAGCACAACTCGCGATCTGGGCTGCATACAAGCATGATCACACAAGGCATGATCACGGGGTACCTAGTCTTCCTACAGCTTTCACAAAATTTCCGATGTCCTTGATCCAGAAGCTTGAGCGCTTGCCCACACTTGGAACAAAAATTATTGTCGGATTGCCAGGCCAGAAGACTCCTGGCATAGCCAAGAACTGTCGCTTCAGCGGGGGAAAGTTGAGAGACGGCCTTGCGCAAGTCATAGAACCCCGCCCCAGCATGAGAGTCAAGGGTGTCCTTTGCCATCGCATCGATGCTCCCAGCCGTTGAAGCCACCGTGAAGTAGTGCACTCCGTTGTGTATTCCCAAGAACGAGCTGGTTCCGTCCATGCTAGCTTCATCGTCCGCGCACATGGCTTTTGCAGCAGTGTCTTTCGGAAGCCATACTGCTCCTAATTTCTTCGTGGATCCAGGCGTGTCCCCTACCTCTTGCAGCAGGAAATGAAACCTTGGATTGGAGAGCAGCCACCTGGACGTGGGTTCTGCGAGTGCCATCCTCATGGCTTCTGGATCCGTTCGCAAGTCTTCCCTGCGCTCTAGGAAGCCTCCGTCTGCAAAGGCGTGTTCCATGTCCCATTTGGCCCTGGATACCACCGAGGCCATCCTCTTGCCGCTCGCCCTCCCTTGCCTGGTTCGCCACGCTGCGCTTCGGAGCGCACGTGGCAGCATGCTCTGTGGCGTCAGATCCTCATCTCCACTCGGCTCGTTGCAGTTTCTCTCTCCCCTTCCTTGATTCCCATTCGTCCACGTGGACTCCGGATGAGGCAGTGTGCTGGACGAGGCGGCCATGGCAGGTGAGGCTTGGGAAGGACTCGGGATGGCAAGCAGGCGACCAAGGACGATCTCGTGGACGTTTCCTTGGGATCCAAGGTGGCGTCCAAGGTACACAAGCTGGTTGGACCACCCCCACGACAACGGACACACCCACGTCACCACGAGGTTTGGCGACTCTCGCGGCACGTCCCTTCACGCCTCGTCCTCCACGCGTCTCCTCCTCCACGTGGGAATGGCCGAGCGAAGGAGCCATGGAAACGCCGCACGTCGCGGCTCCACGTCCACCGCGACCAACACCCCATTGGAGAAGAAACTCCCTCCCGACGTTGTTCCCCACTGTCCCTTCTACGCCTTGGGTTCATCCGATGGGAAACCCCCTTCTGTCCTGGTTTCATCCCGAAGGGAAAGGAAGGGTGTGGAAGGACGAAACGAGTCCACTTGGACGTGGACGATGGCCGCGATGGCCACCGCTCGAGCGGCGATGGCCACGGCCGCGAAGACGCGCGATCGACGATGCGGACGCGTTGGAAGGTCGTGTACGGGACAGAAGAGGTGCAGGAACGTCGGAAGGAACCGTGCGCGACCCACGGACGAAGAGCGACGCGAACAAGGGAAGGAAAGGGAGAAAGATGCCCAAGCACGAAGCGTCGAGGCAAGGCTGGCCGCCGAAGCCGCCGCGCTGCAATTCCTCGAACCCTCGAGGTTGAACCTCGAAGAGCAGCTCCGCTTGGCCCTTTCCCTCCTCACGAGCTCCGCGGGAATCGCAGGAACCGTGGCCGTCGTGCTCGCTTTCTTCGCAGGACTGGATCCTTTCGGAAATTTCCATTGGGATGTGGAGGACATCTCGATCGGACTGTTGTGGGTGATCCCGCTCCTTTTGTCCGATGCATTCCTCATGATACCAGATTGGGCAGCTTTGGTGGAAGAAGAAGCCAGGAACCCCTTTGTACCTGGTCTCGTGCCGGAACCCACAACGAAACGGACCAAGAAAAAGAACAAAAGTCCAGCGTGGACCGGTGCACTCGGCCTTGTGCAATCGCAGTACGTGTTGGAGAATCCGGCCAAAGACCTTTCCGTGCCGATCGAGGTGTGCATCATTGCAATCAGCCACATCGCACAGGAAATGCTGGTGCGAGCCACTATTTTGCAAGGCCTGTCCGTCTGGATCAAGGACAGGATCCTGGAAACATACATGTGGTTGGACGAAGACACCATACTGAACGTGGGTGTCTTGCATACCAATCCCAAGAGTTTGTCCAACCTTCTGGCCTTGTCTTTGACCCTGTCTGCTGGCATCTACACCCGCCGGAGGGCTCTGTTTGGCAGGAAAGGCTTCTCGAAGAAAGATATGGAAGCGATGATGGAAATCAAGGAAGAGATCGAGCAACGAAGGCAGCAGAAGGAGAGAGTGAAGCAATTGACCACGGGGTCTTCCGGACAAGAAGACGTTCGGTTGCCTGATGCAGCGGGGGATGACCTGCAGGAGTTGGAATCTAGCGCAGAGGGAAAGACCGTCGTCATATCGTCCAGCGCAAAGGAGAAGATGAAGAAAGGGGCGTTGGATCCATCTGAAGTGAAGAGTTCCATCGAAAAGGTTTCCAGAAGCATCGACACATCCCTTCGCTTGAATGCGCTCAGGGATGTCCTACGGTGGCTGACGTTCAGCGGGGCTTGGTTTGCCACAGGGAATCTGGCGGCCACCATTGCTATGAGCTTTTTGGAGGATGGGTTGTTTTCAGCATACCAGAGGTTTGGTTGGACGCGGCTGCGAAACAAGAGAGCGAAAAACTTGGAGGTACAGTTGGCCAACGTGCGGGCATCTTTTGCAAAGGATGTCGACGCAGCAGCCAGCGAAGAAGGAGACGGTGGTGAAGTGAAGGAAACCTCGGGATCGAATGAGACGGAGGAATCCGATCCTGGGGTCGAGACCGAGGACGCAGATGTCGGGGAAGAATAAATTTGGAGGGGCGCATCGCTGGGTTGAGAGTAAACACTGATTTTGGATGGTCGGCCGTGTCTTTGTCCATTTGACTTGACGTGCGTACCGTGGATGTTTCTATCAGAGCATGTCCATCCGGGACAATAATAGCAGTGCAGTGTGTGCTTCCCACGTGCTTTTCCGCAAGCAAGCCATGCGTTGTTTTCCTTGCTCCTTTTGGTCGCGTTATCAGGAGGTTGTTTCCCTCCTATTTTTGGATGTGCGTGTTTGATTTTCTTAAGTTTGGTGTTCTCTTCCATGGGTGGTTGGATTGCATCTAGGCACGTCTGGCCTCTCTCCCATGGTCCTTTTTCCTCGCATGGATGTGGATCCCCTCCCCACCCTCCCTGCTCCTCCCTTCGAGAAGAAACTCCTCCACCGGTGGTGGGGGCGGGGGTGGATCTTCCCCCCTCCCCTCCTCCTCGATCGCTGGACATCTTCCTATCTCTTAATATCTCTCTTCCTATCTCTTCCTATCTCTTAATATCTCTCTTCCTATCTCTTCCTATCTCTTAATATCTCTCTTCCTATCTCTTCCTATCTCTCCATCCCTTTCGATCGATCGGTGTCTCCCTTTCGATCGATCGGTGTCTCCCTTTCGATCGATCGGTGAGTCTGGTGGGAGGGGAGGGGGATCCAGGCAGAGATCGGGTGTGGATCGAAGGGAACCGTCTCGCCGAGGACCAAAAGCACAGGCGCGTGTGCGGATGGAGACGCGAATGGCGACGTCCATGGCGCGAGGGAGGGGGAAAGGGACGTGCAGGACCGCGAAGGGAAGGGAGAAGAAGACGGAAACCAACCGCAGGACGCGAAGGGGAGGAGGAGAAGCGGCACACGTGAAGAAACAAGCGGATAAGGTGGATCGAGACCAACCGCCCATCGCAGGAACGCTGCGTGCAGCCGACGAAGAAGGGCTCGCAGACGTGGCCGTGGTGGGATGCGGACCAGCCGGAGTGGCCCTGGCCGCAGAACTAGGACGTAGAGGAGCCAAAGTGACCCTGGTAGGACCAGACGCACCGTTCGTCAACAACTACGGCGTGTGGTTGGACGAGTTCCAAGAGATCGGGATGGAAGATTGCTTGGATCAGGTGTGGGAAAGCGCCCTGTGCTACACCAGAGAAGACAAAGAAATCGAAGTGAACAGACCCTACGCAAGGGTGTGCAGGAGAAAGCTGAGGGAAAAACTGCTGCAAAGGTGCAGGGAAACGAACGTCGCCTTCCTACCCACCATGGTCCAAAGAGTCGAAGATGGCACGCACGAATCGAGGGTCGTGTGTGCAGACGGAAAACAAATCAGAGCCAAAGTCGTGGCTGTGGCTGCAGGGGCCTCCGGAGCAGATCTCATCCAATATGAAGACGAAGCAGAACATGCGCTCGCGGTGGCCTCCCAAACTGCCTATGGGATCGAGTGTGAGGTAGACAGTTATCCGTGGCCCAAAGACAAGATGCTCTTCATGGACTTTAGAAGACATCACAGCGGTCTTTGGAAGGGAGCGGCTCTGCGTAGGCGGGACGAAGCCGGCTTCATGGCAGAAAAGCGACAGGAACGAGGACTGAAACTTGGGGGGGGCGATGGAGACACGCATCTCTGGGGGACGGAGGACGAGGTGCCATCGTTCTTGTATGCCATGCCCATGGCAGATGGCAAAGTGTTCCTTGAGGAGACATGCTTAGTGGCACGACCTGGATTGCCTTTTGATGTCCTCAAGCGCAGGTTGGAAGGTCGATTGAGAGCCCTGGACATCAAGGTCACTAGTGTGCATGACGAGGAGTGGAGTTACATCCCCATGGGTGGACCCCTGCCCTGTACAGCACAGCAACGCATTGCGTTTGGTGCTGCAGCCGGGCTTGTGCATCCTGCAACTGGCTACTCCATCGCACGTTCCTTGAAAGAGGCACCTGCAGTGGCTGACGCGCTCATCTCAGGATTGGGACAGGCGGATGCGACCGCTCATGCAGTGACCCAATGTGGATGGGGGGTGCTGTGGTCCGAGGAGAGGAAAAGGCAAGCATCCTTTCACATCTTTGGCATGGAGCTGTTAGCCAAGCTTTCTCTGAAGGAGATAAATGAGTTCTTCGAGACCTTCTTCATCCTACCAGAAAAGCTATGGCGAGGATTTCTCTCCTCCAAGCTGTCTTCATTGGAGCTTCTAGGTTTTGCCCTGGTCTTTTTTGTGTATGCGCCAAATACGATGCGCTTCAAACTTCTTGAACACTTGGCAAAACATCCGGCTGGCAAGCTTATGATTCAAACCTACACTGCGCAGCTGAAACACTCTGTAGAACCCCAAGAGCCAGCAGAAATCTCAGCAAGGCCGCAGCAGCGGGTGCCACTGTAGTCAGTGGTTCATGCATGCACGCAATAAAATTTTCATGGTCATTTACCACCCAAATAGGCGCCCTAACCTTGAGCTGCTTTGTGCACGTTTGAAGCGATGGCTTAGATCCGGTACCTCAATTTCTTCCATCGCTGCATCCAGGAAAATCGGACCAATAGGAACAGTTTGCATCCGCGGTGGAAAATGTGTGATCGATGTAGCCTTTCCACCATCTGAAGAGAGAAATTCAGCCAGATTTCCAGCAACAGTCTTCAACTCGGGTCCTGCTTCGGCTGCATTCAAGCTGACATCCCTCAACTTGGATTCCATTTCCAAATCCTTTGCCTCTTCCTTGCGTGCCCACTGCGCATGGGCGGAGAGCTTGGACCGCATAGCCAAACTTTCGAGATACTTGACCTTGAGGGCAAAGTTGCTTGTTTTTGTGTCAGGTAAGGTGCACCTTGATCGTGCTTCTTCTACATACTCGAGGGTTCGGTCAAACAAAGCATATGCTTCCAACGGTTGTTTGGCATTCTCATAAAGCTTTCCAATGTAGTAGGATCTGCTCCCGCGAGTGTATGCAAGCTGGGCCATGCAGTACTGCAAGAGCAGCTCATTGTCATCTTCCCCCATCTTGCCTGTGCCAAGTTCTGCTAGGTCGCTGATCGATTTGATAGCCTCCTCATGTTTCGCCTTGATAAGCTCAAGCTTCACATGTCTTTTACTGCGTGTACCTTCGTCTGCAAACTCGTTGCCAAGCATGGCCACGTCCTGCTCGGATTTCTGGATTGATGTTTCAAATAGCATACCTTGAAGAATCTTCCGGAGCATCTCCAGATTGTGCTTTCTCTGTTCGTCCCTGTCGTCAAAACTGTTCCTAATGTCGCTTTCAACCATATTCTTCGCCTCTGTCAGGGCAGCAAAGAGCCCAGCGAAGTGTTTTCTGGTGGCATCAGCATCCATCTGCGCCAGTGATTCATTTGCCTCCCAAAAGCATGTCACCCTCCCTATTTCTATTTGGAGCGCAGTGCCGTACACTGGAACATGGCTTCCCCACCAGTCTAGCTGCTGGACTGGGTGGAATGCACCACTGGCAGTGGCATCTCGCATGCTTTCCAGCAGCTCTAGGACTTCAACGTCGTCTTGGAAGAGCACGGACGTGTCGCTCGTACCGTTGCTGTCTTCTCCAGCGCCTTGGAGATTGTAGCTGCAGAATCGAACGATGGGTTCGATCTCCTCGATTTGCTGCTTGAAGACAATTTGACTCTCTGCAGTTTCTGCGGCTCTGGCCAGCCCTTCGTAGATGACCTTGGATCTCATCAAGTTCAGGAGCGCTGGTTTCCATTTGCCACGCAGATGCACCAACAAGTTCCCTTTCATGTAGGAGGCGTAGGCTTCCGCTTCCAGGGACGTTCGTGCGTCTCCAACCTTCTTCGTCAAGGCGGACAGCTTCTGCGCCCACTGTGCGGCTCTGTTGAGCCTCCTTGCGCAGTGGTGTTTCATGGTGGCGCTTGTTTTCTGCGTGGCTTCGGCGTTTTGCTTCCTTTCCTCCGCGTGGGCCCAGCAGCGTTCAGCCGACACGAGGGGGATGAGCAGTTTCTTCGCCTCGTCGACGTCTTCCAGCTCGAGTTCTCTTTTCTGGAACTTTCCTTTTCCATGCAAGAACTTGGTGGTCTTGTAGATCCGTCTCAGCCTCCTCGTGCAATAGTTCCTGCATCGATTCGTTTAGGAAACCTTCGTCAGTTTTCTTCGTACGTTCCTTCCTCGATTCGTTTCTTTGGACGGTGCTGTACGCACTTGTATCGCAGGTAATCTCCGTGCTTGAGTCCGTGTTGCGATCTGGACTCCCTCACGTCCCTCGTGAGGTTCATTTTCAGCTTGTTTTCGTGCGCCACGTCCGTTGTATCGTCCTCCATCGTGCGCGAAAGGTGCGCGACGACAAGCGAATGCCTTGTGGCCGCCGATCCCACCTTCGTCCCTTCTTGACTAAACCCTAGCAAAAACACCAGGGGGGTGGGTTTCGCTCGATGGGTGGGTGGCTGGGAAGGTCCAGCACCGGGACCCACGATGGGTCAGCCCCAAAGGAAAAGGAAAAGGGGGCATCGATCGAAAGGAGAAAGGGGGAATCGATCGAAAGGAGAAAGGGGGAATCGATCGAAAGGAAAAGGGTGCATCGATCGAAAGGAAAAGGGGGAATCGATCGAAAGGAGAAAGGGGGCATCGATAGAAAGGAAAAGGGTGCATCGAAAGAAAGGAAAAGGGTGCATCGAAAGAAAGGAAAAGGGGGAATCGAAAGCAAGGAAAAGGGGGAATCGAAAGCAAGGAAAAGGGGGAATCGAAAGAAAGGAGAAAGGAGAGAAAGGAAAGGGGGATCGATAGAAAGGAGAAAGGGGAACCGATCGAAAGGAAGGGAGAAAGGAGAGAAAGGAAAAGGGGAAGGGTAGACAGGTACGAGAGCCCGGTTGGACCGAGACCGTCTATCGAGGTGGGCATGGCGGAAGCGGAGGACGGAATGGACGAAGGAGAGGCGCAAACGGATGCGATAGAAGCACTCGACGAAAGGAATGGGATGGAGGAAGGGTGGGAGATCCAAGGTCGCCCTGAAAGCGGCCCGAGGAACGAAGGAGGAGCGCCGGAAGCGTGCAAGAGGGAAGAAGCACGAGGTGCCGCGGGAAAGGCAGAGACGCACGTGAGCCCAGAGATGGCGTCCGTCGACTTTCTTGCACGCAACTTGGTGTTGGAATGTCGCATGAAGTGCGATACCGCCGTCTACGTCACGGTGATGCGCACCTGTCGAGGGGTGGCGGACGCCTTCGCGTATGGACAGAGGTCTGGCGTCGTCACCGTGGTCACCTTCGACCAAGGACAACCGCGGATACACAGGACCTTCAAAGGACATGGATATGCCGTCCTCGACCTGGACTGGTCCACGTCCGAAGAAATACGTTCCGCCTTCCTTCTGTCAGTGGCCAGCGACCAGGTGGTGCGGGTGTGGTCCACAGACGCGGACGAGGAATCCTGCGTCCTGGAATGCGACGGTGCCTGCTGTGCACGCTTCATGCCCGGAAATTGCAGCACTGTGCTCGTGGGAAACAAAAGCGGAGAAATCCTCAGCATCAACTGCAGCACTGGTAGGAACAATTCGAAGCTGCACCTTTCCAAGAAGCATAGGAGGCTGGAAGGGAAAGGCATCGGCGTGTCGTTGTTGGAGACGAACGGCGCCAACTTGGTCTTTGTGGCTTTGGAAACCGGTCAGGTGTGTGCCATGTCCACCGACAAGTGTTCGGGAAGGCTGGAAGTCTTGTGGAACTACGAGGTGCAGGTTCGGAATCCTGCGTTCACGAGCCTGTCCTACACTGGTTTTTCTCCTGTGGCTCATGGTCCTGCTCTCCTTGTGAGCTCCAAGGGTGGAGAATGCACGTTTCTTTCCGTCCCTGTACCTTCTGGAAAGCAACGGCGGTGGTCCGGTCATGGTGGGTCCTGGCGACAACGCGTCGGTTTGGACGAGGTGCTTACCGCTCATTTGGAAGCGGACGGCCTGTGCACATGCGTTTCTCTGTGTCCGAAGCTCTCCCTGGTGCACAACTCGATCCTCCGTCAGAACGCTGAGTTGGTTGCATTGGGCGACGAGCGCGGGCTGTTGCATATTTGGAGTGTGGAATCCCAGTCCGATGGCACGTACCAGGTGACACCATTGCACACCTACAAATGCTTCGGTGTTCCGGTGGCCGACCTATCTTGGTGCTACGGCGAGGACCAGCTCTTGGTGTCGAGCACCCTGGGCGAGGTCTTGGTGTGGACCTTCGCCAGTGCATCTTTGAGTTAGCCAGGTGTCCACGCTCAGGTGTGGGCACCAAACCATCCATGGACCCCAGCTTCCCTTCCATCCCCCACGAAGAGGGGAGGGGTGTACACCCCTCTTCTCGGGCCCGGTTTGGGGGGGAGAAAGGGGGTGTGACTGCTGGAAAGGGGGTGTGAAAGGTCGAGGCGCATCGACGCATCGACGCACGTGGGCATGCCCGCTCTCCCTTCGGCCATGGCCAGGGCGCACAGGGGAGCGCACGCGATGTTCACGAGCGAGAAGAAGAGGAGTGGGAGGCTGCGGCTGTTCCTGGACACCGCAGACGTGGCGGCATGGCGAACGTGGCTGCCCACCGGCGTGTTCTACGGGGTCACCACCAATCCGACGCTCCTGGAACGAGCCAAAGCGACGCGTTGCGATGCTGGAGCGCTCGCCGAGCTCGCCAGGGAAGCCTTCCGACTCGGCGCCGATGAGGTGCAGCTGCAGACATGGGGTGGGAAGGACGTGGATGCGCTTGCACAGAGAGGTGCCACCCTTGCAGCCATCGATCCGCGTGTGGTGGTCAAAGTGCCCATCACCGAAGCAGGTGCACGCGCGGCGCATTTGCTCGTGCAGGACGGGCATCGTGTGACCATGACGGGAGTGTACGCCACGCACCAGGTGGTGAGCGCGGCGGCACTCGGTGCAGCCTACGCCGCACCGTACCTGGGACGCATGAACGACGTCGGCATCGACGGTATGGAGGCGGTGATGGACATGCAGTGCATCGTGGATGCACTCGAGTCCGATCTGCGCGTGCTTGTGGCTAGTGTACGAGAAGTGGGAGAAGTGGCCAAGCTGGCCGCAGCTGGAGTTGATACGTTCACCGTGTCTCCTGGGGTGGCCGAGCAGATGTTTGCCGAACCGCTCACCCAAAAAGCTGCGGAAGACTTCGAGGCAGCGGCCGAGCGGTGGTCGTGAACACTACTCCAACACAACGGAAAGGCAATGGAAGATCCCTGAAAGCTGGATCGAGTATGACGATTGTGTAATTGGCACACTCAAAACCAAGCAAACACGAATCTTGCATGCAAACAAGGACCCAACGACAGGGAAGAAAACTTGCCCTGCCTGTAGAGGCGGGTACTGGAATGGCCCAAGGGCATCCAATGGTCCTGAACTACGATAATTATCAAAAGTAGTCTGGGCAGGATTGGACTTGCTTCCTGCAACTTTGCAGCCAAATGAAACGTGCATCAAGCTTTCGCCGTCTCTTTGACGTCGTCGACGTCCACAGAAGCTCCTTCGTCGATCAAAACTAGCAGTTCCCCTGCCGATATGGAATCCCCCTTGGTGACTGTCACGTGCTGCAGCGTACCTGAACAGGGCGCGCTAACTGTGGTCTCCATCTTCATTGCCGAGAGGACCACCAAGGGCTCTCCAGCATCTACAAAACTTCCAGCTTTCGCGAGGACCTGAAGCACTGTACCAGACATCGGCGCACCTACGCTGCCAAGCTTGTCCGGGTCCGCCAGCTCCCTCACCTGCATCTGGGTCATGGCGTCTTTCTTCGCTCCAGTTCTATCCCTTACCTCAATCACCCTAGGCACACCGTTTAGCTCAAAGAACACCTCCCTGTTGCCGTTAGGCAACAACTCTCCGACAGCCTTGAACTTGATGAAAACGTCTTGTCCCTTCTCCAAGGACACGACGATTTCCTCGTCCACCGCCATGGGAGAAAGAAATGCTTTGGTGGGAAGCACAGTCAAATCACTGAATTGGTTCCGCATCTTCTGAAAATCTTCAAACACCTTCGGGTAAAGAGCTGCTGACATCACGTCAAGATCAGTGATGGTGGGTCCGTACTTCGACCTGAGCTGCTCCTCTAGGCTGTCCAGATCTGATGCTGGAATACTGGCACCCGGGCGACCATCAACGATGGACTTGCCCTTCAGTACTCTGGAACGAAAGGGCTCTGGGAATCCCCCAACCGGTTGTCCGATATAACCTTGCATGAACTCTACGACCGACTGGGGGAAGCTGAGCTCTTCTGCCTTCTCTACCACTGTAGTCTCGTTGAGGCCGTTGGCAACCATGAAGTTGGCCAAGTCTCCCACCACTTTCGAAGATGGTGTAACCTGGAAGGAAACAAGAAGGTCAGTTCAGTACACAGATCCATGTGGATGACGGTTGTTCGACAGCCAATCGATCGGAAGATAAAACACGTTTAGCTCCAAAAAAGATAGACTGCCGCAAAAGCACAGCGTAGTGTAGGCGGAATGGTAGCGCTGCGGATGCTACTGATTTCCAAGCATACGAGTGACTCTAGTGAACACCGCCAAATACATGACTTGCGCCTCCGTGGAGGCCCAAGTCATCGCATCAATCGCAAAAGTGGGGCTCCCATCCCAGCGCACTTACCTTGACTATATCTCCTAAAGCTTTGTTGGCGGCGGCATATGCAAGCACCACCTCTTTCCAGCTCTTGCCCAGTCCCAAGGATGTTGACTGGAACTTCAAGTTAGAGTACTGACCACCTGGCATCTCGTGTACATACACATCTGCACTCCCGCTTTTTAAGCCACACTCGAACGGGGAATACACAGAGCGAACTTGCTCCCAGTAATTGGTAAGTTCAGCAATGTCGTCCAAAGCGATGCCTGTCTCTCTTTCAGTGCCTGAAAACGCAGCTGCAATGGCACCCATTGAGGGTTGCGACGTCAACCCGCTCATACTGTCTACAGCCACATCCACAACATCTGCTCCTGCTTCTGCAGCGGCTATCATTGATGCAACTGCTGCACCGGCAGTATCGTGAGTGTGAACATGGATGACCAGGTTTGGGTATTTTTCTCGAAGTGCACCTACCAACATCGAGGTAGCGCGTGGCTTGAGCAAACCGGCCATGTCCTTGATGGCAAGGGTGTGGATCCCCGCCTCTACGAGCTTGTCAGTTAGATTCACGTAGTACTCAAGGTCATACTTGCTCTTCTTTGGGTTCGATACATCGCCCGTGTAGCATATGGTTCCCTCCACCAAGCCACCTGCACCTCGAACCGCATCTACTCCAAAGAGAAGATTGTCTACATAGTTAAGGGAGTCAAAAACACGAAAAATATCCATACCTTCACGCACAGCATGATGGCAAAATTTCCGGACAATGTTATCTGCATACGAAGTATACCCCACCGCATTGGCACCACGTAGAAGCATTTGGAAAGGAATGTGGGGCACAGCTTGCCTAAGCTCCTGGAGACGCTTCCATGGACACTCATGCAAGAACCTCATCGAAACATCAAAAGTTGCCCCGCCCCACATCTCAAGGGAGAAGCAATTCTGCAGAGCATGTGCAGTGGCTGGCGCACCAATCAGCAAATCATGCGTTCTCATTCGCGTTGCAAGTAGAGACTGGTGCGCATCTCTCCAAGTTGTGTCTGTCAGAAGCAGACCCTCGTGCTCCCTCACCGACTTTGCGAAGGCTTCTGGCCCTTCTGAGACCAAAAGGTCTCTCCATCCAGATGTAGGCCCCTGTTCTGTTCCAATGTTAGGTGGCATGGGGACTGCTCGGCTTGGTGGCGGTCCCACCGCCCCTGGATGATCGTGTCCATTCACCACTGCTTCTGCCAAAAACATCAGCAATTTTGAGACTGGGTCAGAGTGGGAAGACTGAAATTGAAATAACTCTGGATGTTCTTCAATGAAAGCAGTGGTCACTTTCCTTGCCAAAAAGTCTGGGTTCTGTAGGACGTTGATCAAGAAAGGAATGTTCGTCTTGATACCTCTTACCCTGAACTCTGCCAGCGCCCTGTACATTTTTCTGGCAGCCTGCTGGAAGTTCATTGCATGCACAGTACATTTGACCAGCATAGAGTCGTAGTTTGTGGAAACTACGCTACCAGTGCTGATGGAACCATCGAGACGGATGCCCATGCCGCCAGGGGCTCGATATGTGTCAATTTTACCAGAATCAGGTTGGAAACCCAGTTCAGGATCCTCTGATGTAATACGGCACTGAATTGCAAAACCTTTCACCTCAATTTGGTCTTGAGCTCCAAGCCCAATTTCTTCCAGAGTAGCGCCCGCCGCAATCATAATCTGGGACTGGACTAAATCTACACCGGTAACTTCTTCCGTAACTGTGTGCTCTACCTGTATCCTAGGGTTCACCTCGAGAAAGTAGTAGCTATTGTCCTCTGCAACCATGAACTCAACAGTTCCCGCATTGCGATAACCGACATGTCTTGCCAGTTTGATTGCATCCTCGTGGAGTTTGCATCTTACACCCGGAGGCAGGTCAAGAGCGGGGGCCATCTCCACGACTTTTTGGTGTCTTCGCTGAACTGAACAATCACGTTCGTACAAATGCACAACGTTGCCATGCTCATCTGCTAAAATTTGGACTTCAATGTGACGTGGTCTTTCTACACATTTTTCCATGAACATCCTGCCATCCCCAAACGCTGCTGCAGCCTCACTGCTTGCTCTGTCAAATGCATCAACCAGCTGTTCCTCCTTGCGGACTACCCGCATTCCTCGTCCACCGCCTCCCATTGCTGCCTTGAGGATCACTGGGAAACCAATGTCCTTTGCCCAGCGAAGGGCCTCGTCAGAGTTAGAGATTGCATCGTCTGTTCCAGGAACTGTGGGAATACCGCATTCCTTTGCACAAAGTTTAGCCGTGGTTTTGTCCCCCATGGCCTCCAGCGTCTCGGGACGAGGTCCAATGAACTTTATGCCCTCTTCCTGGCAACGTCTTGCAAAATTCGCGTTCTCCGAGAGGAAGCCATATCCAGGATGAATGGCATGCACACCATTTTTCTTGGCAATGGATAATATTCTCTCCACGTCCAAGTATGCATAGACTGGGTCGATTGATTCATCGCCTATTTGATAGGATTCGTCAGCTTTGTACCGATGTGGGAGCAGACGATCAGCAGTGCTGTACAGTGCGACCGTCCTCATCCCAAGTTCGTACCCGGCCCGGAAAACACGGACTGCGATCTCTCCACGGTTACAGCACATGATTTTTGTGATTCCACTATCCGCCATGAATTGCTCCTGCAGTGCGTTCGGGCGTCAAACACAGGTAAGCTTCTCATTCCTCGAATGCATAGATTGTCCTACCCACCACACCACACGATCGTAGGGTTGGAACAGGACCGAAATCGATGCTAATTCTTTCCTTTCGCAGATCGGAATAACGCACCACATCGACGGCCGTGTGATAGGAACCTTCGGAGACCCCATTGGAATCGGTGGTCGCTCGCAGGCCGACAGGCCTCGTGCTTCGCTCCGTTCCGCGAATTTCCCGGGCCGTTTCGCGCCGTGCGGGCGTCCTTGACACGCCATGGCCGTCTCTTCGCGCCGTCAACCTCTTCGTTTGGTGCGCGCCTCGCGGCAGTGCGACCTGTGCCCTTGTGTTTGCGCGCATGGCGGAGGTGTCCATCGTCCAAATCACGTCTTTAAGCTCGTCGCCGCCTCGTGGCCCTAGGTTCGTCCACGACACCGCCGAATTCACATGCGGCGAAGAGGACAAACGAAATGTAACAAGATCCTCGGCGAGATATGGGCGGAACCACCGAAGATCGGGGACGATGGCCGGCGAGGAGGGGCGGGGGCAGTCCGTACGATGGACCGCACTCCTCTGCGGGTCGTGTCCGATGAAAACCCCTCGATTCGTACGTCTTGCGCGGAGGGCTAGGGGAAGGCGTGGGTCATGCGTCAGGTCCTCCACGATCGCCTCTGCGGTTCTTGTCGTCGTGGAGCCGGTCCTGAGGCAGTTGGGGGTGGTTGGAGGGACTCTTTCCAGGTCGACTCGGGGACCCACCCATCCCGGCCATTCGGTCGCCTCCTTCCCCATGACCGACGAGGCTCTCTGTCGATCCTCGTACGCATCCTCTTCGCCATCCACCCGCCACCGCCGATCGTTGGGGTGTCTTTCCTGGCTCGTGCTGGCCCCAGCCCTGGGCCTTCGGTCCCAGGAACCTTCCGAGAGAAATCTGGGAGACCCCCATCGATATCCTATCGAATAAGGGATGCTGATATCGATGAAACGGATGAGATATCGATTGCCTCGACTGCCCTCTTTTTTCCGACAGGGACGTGTCGACGGGATGAGCCGACAAGTTCCGGCATGTGCTTGCACATGGACTCGTTGGCCGTGCTTGAAAAGCGAGCAGGAGGACAGAAGGATCCAGAGAACTGAGCATGTGCACGTTCGGGACCAAGAACCAAGGACAACACCATCGGAATAGCGTATGAACGTCGACGAGAGTCAACGCCTGGTCCATGCAAGCTTGGGAAAAATCGCAATAGGACGAGGGTCCACGATGCCAAGTCCTACGAATCGATGCCACGAGAGGAACAACATGCGTCGGTAGTTGCCATGGAAACGGACGAGCTGCTTCTACAGGCAAAGGAAATTTGCGAATGCGCGAAAGCCGCGGAAGAGGACCTCCAGAGGGAACACGAAGACCACGAAAAAGCACCGGCCAGCCCTTCACGTTTCCTTAAAGTCGTAGCCGAAGTATGGAAAGACGAAAGCTTGATCGAAGCGGCGAACATCGGTCACGAGAGCCGATCGATCGAAGGAACAGACGCTTTGCTGCGCGCAGAAGACCTGAGTGAAAACCAACAAACACGGCCTTCGGGGTCTGCTAATGTCGGGCTTGCTTTGCTGAAGGGGCTCGGGGTAACACGGTGTGATGACCAGCTATCTTTCAAAAGAAACTACGCTGGAAAGATTGCAGACGTACGGGAATGGTGTCCGAGATTTGCAACAGCACACACCCCAGCGGACTCAGGGGGGGAAATCCCGTCAAAGCCAGGCGAACTGGCTAGAAAGGAAGATGTTTTGCCCCAGTGCCTTCCAACATTGATTCATGATGTACAGAAGACGATAAATACATCGATATCTGGTACAAAGAAGTGGATCGGAGTGGCTAGCACCCATACAGGAGACAGCCCAGACGATCATGACGCTCGCCTTCGTAGGAATCTTTCACCCACTCCAGGGCGCATCCAACGTCCCGCGCTACCATTCCATCACCCAAACATACGTGAAGGTCGCAAGGATGCACAGGAAAGGAAGACAGGTAAACCATCAAGCACGGCAGTTCAGAAAGATGGATGCAAGCGAGAGGGGCGAAGGAAGTTTAACTTGCTGCTAGTTCAACCCAGGTATACTTCAACCGGCAAGGTCGAAACACCCAATCTACCTGCGCCTGCCAGCGAGCTGTCTCTTTTTCTCAGGCGGCATATCGTAGCTGAAACTGGGCCAAGTAATTTTGCTTGCACGGAGATTTCATTTGAAGGTCTGTCGGAGAATGACCTCCGTATTCAAGAGTTGAATGGGACGAGGGCAGTCAACTTGGATGGAAATGCTATCAATAGTATCAAGGACCCTGAGCTCTTTGCTCGCATGCAAAATCTATCAGCTGCGCACAACCATATGATTGAAATGAGCAATCTTCATAAATTTAAAGCTTTGGTTAGGCTTGACCTAGGATGGAACAACCTCACATGCTTGCCAGCATTGGACCCACTGGATGGCTTGGAATGGCTGTCGCTTGAGCATAACCAACTCCGGGATGTGGCCGGACTTCAGGGCTGTTGTTCATTAAAATTGCTCACCTTGAGAGGTAATCACATCTCAAATTTAAGCAACCTCCCGAGCAATAGCAAGATAGTTTTTTTGGACGTCAGTTTCAACCCAATCATGAACTTCACGGGCCTAGAACAGCTCTGCCCGCACTTGGCGTATCTGCTGGCAGAACACTGTTGCCTTCACTGGCCGGGGCTGTTGGCATTGCCCGATTTGAAAGCACTAGATGTTCGGGCAAATCGTGTTTCAAGCCTCTCCTGGCTTCATGCGTTGCAATCGCTGGAGGTCTTGGACCTGTCCCACAACAAAGTGGATGACATCGGAGAGGTGAGGGACTTCATCAGCTGGCACAAGCAGTGCAAGATCGATATCCGTTACAATCTACTAGAAGAGAATGCAGTGGTTGCCATAAGCAATCAGGCATGGTCAAGCACGAGCGCTGCTATAGGTTTGAAGGAGCTGATCCGACAGCATCCAGTTTTTCCAGAAGCGGACCGCTGCCGACTTGTACAGTGCGTCATCATCATTCAGTCCCACTGTCGTCGTCTCATAGCTTATCGACGTGTTAAGAAGCTCCGGAAAAAGCACCGCAGGCTTGTGGTCACAAAAGCCGCAGTCTGCATTCAATCATGCTGGCGTGGGCATCGTGCGCGTATCGGCTGTACAGCAGCTATAGAAGTCAGGCGGCTGGAGGAGTTGCACCTACACCATGCAGCATCACGTATACAGTCTGTATGGCGTGGCATACGGAGTCGCAGAAGGATGTACGAAACATCCCAAGCGCTTGCGCTCGCTCTGAAGGACCTAAAGCACGATGTGGTCGACTTTGCCACCAGCGAGTGCACGTTGGACCTACGACATTTCCTGCGCCCAGTTCGCATGCCTGCTTGTTCGTCCATTTCCCGGAGTCCAGCCAGGGAAGGAAATTTCAAGGCAGGGTGCACGAAATTCGAAGGTTCTTGCCATCGGCAGCAGGAGAGATGCGAGGATCTTTCCGTGCCTTGCGATTCTGGTTGGGGGATCACCAATCCGAAGACGGCTGCTTTGCTGTTCCGCAGCCAGCATCGAAAGCTACTCGGCGAGCGTTCCAGGACCGTCCGTTCGAAGCTCCGGGACCCTCTGGAACGTCTGAAGCGTTTTCACGCCCGAGAATCCCGCCATCGATCCTCGGAGCGTCCATCTCCAGGCGCGAGTCCGTCGGTTCCACCTTGACCTCCTCCATGTGGATGGGACCCCGCCCGAGCTCCCTGGGTAGGGTTTAGGGCTGGAGGGTGGGTCCTCCTGTCCCTTGGGTAGACGTGGGTGTGTGGCCTGGTCGTTGCTGGCGGCCGAGAAGAAGCGCGTTGGGCGTTCACGTGTCGAAGGATGGAGAAGACGACGCTCTGGACGCGATTTGGAGTGCCCACGAAGGTGCCCAGGAGGAGGACGTGTGCCACGGGAACCAGAGCAAGTGCTGGGAGCGGGAAGAGGATCGCATACGGGAAGAGGACGAAATGGAACGGGACGGCGAAAGGGACCGTACCTGCACGTCGAGGAGGGGTGGTGCGTGTCAACCCATCCACGGCGTTGGCAGTCTCGCAGCAGGAAACGCTCTTCGCAATCGTGCTGCTGGCCGAGACGCTCTACGCGAGGTCGAACGCCGAAAGGGACGATCCAGCCAAACCATCCCTGCCAGCCACCCTGGTCAGCTGTGCGGGTCTCTTGGGAAGCGTGGCGTTGATCTATCCTGCGAACGAAGACACTGCACCCATTGGGTTCGGAGTGGGATTCTTCGCGACAGCTCTCGTGATTTACAATGCAATTCAGCGGTTGAACAAAACCAAACCGAACCCGTCGGAGTGGCCTGGCCCACGTGCATGGCCGATCACCGTGCTTGTTGTGAGTGTTCTGGTGCTCTTCATTCTCTTCCAAGGTCTGACGAATGCTTGAAAGGGTGCAGATCCGGTGAAAATTTGTGCCTTCGATTAAACTACTGGTCTTTCCGAGGCAGCGTCTTCATCCCTTCCCCTCTCGTGCAGTCCTTTCTTCCTCCGAGGACGATTCCGCTTCTTCTGCTCCGTTCCAGCCTGAGCGACCGGAAACACATGTTGCTTCTTCTTCTTGGGAAGGCAAGACATGGGGTTCGGTCCGTTCTTCCTCTTCTTCAAAGGCTTTCCATCCCCACCTTTAGCTTCGGCAGTTGTCTCCAAAAGCCTGCCTTCGGCAACAGAAGGCATCTTGTTCTCCTGTGATGCAAGCTCAGCGTTCTTCTGCTGTGCTTTGGATGGTGGCTCGATGGTTACTCCCTGCGGGATCGCACGCAGGATCGGGACGCCAGGGATGCTCTGTAGCTCGCTTTGCAATTTCCTGTCTTGTGTGGCCACGAAGAAATGCTCTTGGTTCCCCTTTTCTACCAGGGATTTGAGGCAGTCGGCAGCCGACACACAGTTTTCGTGTCCACACCTGACACAATCGAATCTTCTGGCCGCCAGGTAAGTCCCCGCAAATCTTTCGCCCATATTCCTCAGTTCGTTCAGTGCGCATTTGGTGCTGAAGACCTTGGCATGCCCAGAAAGCAGCTTTGGGAGTGTGTCTCTCGGCCCTCCAAGCTTGGCTTCGATGCACGCGTGCAGGAAGTTCCCGTCCATTACCACCTTGTAGGGTTCCCGGAAACCATGGCACACTCTATAGAACCTCACGTGCCTCCTCACTTGCTTCGCACGTTTGACTTTCATCCTTCAATGCTCCGGGTGTGCCGCCACTTGGCCTCTTTCCACCACAGAAATCCGACGTCTCAGCTGTGGTCGACTCTTGGACCGTCGGCCTCCATGGACCGTACAAATACCACGGTTATTACGGTCTTTCGTAGAGGTCTTTCGCAGGCGCAGACCACACCCCCCGTCCTGGGACGGCCTGAACGACAGCCTCGGACTCCTCCTCGCACGATGCAAGCCTCGGATCCGGACCTAGTTTCTTTGTCCTTGTCCTGGGCGAGGATGGGTCCTGCCCCGCGGAGGTTGGCCACCCGTTTCGGAGCGAGAGACCCGGGAACAACCGGATCACGTTGATCGTCGTTCCCAACATGTCTCGGGTTCGAACCCGAATGAACCTGCCTTTCTGAACCACGAATCACCCCCTTTCGTAAGAAAACACCCAGGTGGAGACTCGAGTGCAGACGACGCTTGGAAGCTGGATGGCGAACTGGCCGGACGCACGTGTTGCGAGACGGTTGCGAGACAGCGTCTCGGAAGCTTTTCACGTGGACAAAGAAAAGGTCAAGTGTGTGGCTGCGCCGTACCGAGTGTGCCCGGTCGGTGCACATGTGGATCACCAAGGAGGTCTCGTGTCGGGATTCGCCATCAACCAAGGAGTGCTCCTCGCTTTCTTCCCTACCAAAGAGGTCAATCTCATCTCCAACAACTTCGAGGGAGCTGTGTGGTTCTCCTTGGATGAGATACCAGATGCAAAAGAATCGAAAGAAGAGGCTTGTTGGGGAGATTACGCGAGAGGGGCGGCCCGGGCTTTGAAGGCATCGGGATACCTAATGAACCGAGGCATCACTGGAATGATTGAAGGTCCAGCAAACATGCAAGGATGCGGGGTTTCCAGCTCTGCAGCTTTGGGATGTGCGCTACTCCTAGCTCTAGAAGAGGCTAACAATATCAAGGTGTCTCCCATGCAGAATGTCATGCTTGATTGTTACATTGAGAACAGCTATCTGGGACTCAAAAATGGGATCATGGATCCTTCTATTGTCTTGCTGGCGCAAAAAGGACATCTGGTGGTAGTGGATTGCGAGAAAAAGGCATTCCAGCTTGTACCTCGGCCAGATTCCATGCTTCCCCCGCCTTATCGAGTCCTACTTGTGTTTAGCGGAGTTACGGCGGCGCTGACAGAAACTGATTTTAACAAGAGGGTAGAGGAGTGTCAGCAGGCAGCAAAAAAACTCCTGGAGGCAAGGGGAGAGCCGTTCCCAATAGAATCGAAGCTGGGTGCATTAGATGCAAGCGATTTCCAGCTATTTCAGTGCAAGCTCTCGATAGGGGAACAGAAACGGGCCACGCATTTTTTCACTGAGTGCGCAAGGGTGCAATCTGCAGTGGACCATTGGGGCACAGGGGATTGGGAATCGCTAGGTAAGGTCATGTTTGAATCCTGCGAGAGCAGCATCCACAATTATGAATGTGGGACGGAACCTCTGATAGAGCTGATTTCCATCTTGAAGTCGTACGAAAGTGTGATGGGGGCGCGCTTTTCAGGGGCTGGTTTTCGTGGGTGCTGTCTTGCTCTGGTAAGTTCAGCCCATGCCCAAGACGTTGCTGCCGACGTGCTTCGTAGGTATCGAGAGCGATACCCCGAGTACAGAGATGCTGCCTTCGCCTTGGTGGCTGAAGAAGCAGATGGCGCTCGATTGGTGGATTTGTGTGATCGCTATGTGTAAAGTCTGACATGTCAGTGACTCCTTACTCTGATCTCCTCTCCCTTGCGATTACAATGGGCGTATCTCCAGAAAAGGGACACCTCCACCAGATTTCCTCTCTATGGGGTCGACATCATCATGCTGTGAACGACCAACCACTTCTACGAACGCAAGTTGGCCCATGAGCCCCCCAATCTGTGCTGGGTCTTTTCGATGCCATCTCAATCCTCCTCGCCTTGTGCACCCACATTTGGACTACTTGGGAGAGCGAATTCCTCGGTATTTTATAGGCTTGGGGCCAAAAGTGATTGATGACGCCCTAAAGTGTTTGCATACCAAACACGGGCGCTTCCCCCGCGGAAGCATTTGGCTAAATACCCAAACTCTCAAAAGCCTTTTCACCGATGCATTGAGACCAGTTTCAAGAGCGTCGTCCTGGAGGATGGGGCAGCACGAGCGTTGCCAATTGTGGCCCCAAAAGCAACGGGATCATGATCTACCCGATCTAGATGCTCAAGTTGTACTTAATTCGGTATTGCTACGAGGGAACCATGCTCCTTGTCATCGATCAGCACTATATGACTTTTGTCCAGAAAGTGCCACATTTACAACCAAGCTATGGCCGCCCAAGTAGTAATGAGCTGACGCACATCAAGACAATGTCGACCATGTCCCGCAATGAACATCGCAAGCCTTGCATCACAAATTCGATCAACAACCGGCATATGATCATAGTGTTGGACCGCTTGTCAAACGACATCATCACATGGTACGAGAACAACATCAAGCAACGATGTGTAGAACACGTCGAGCATATCGTCAACCTCTAGTTGGACAAGAAATTGTTGCTTTCAATCGCCCTTGAACACGGGGGCACCGTGCATTGTTTGTTGACTACCACATTTTGTGCTCTTAGGAACGAAAAGTCAAGTAGGACACCATGCATTAGAGAAGAAAGACACAGCACTCCCTCTCTATCACACGTGTATTGCCAAGCAAAGACCTTTGTTGTCGTCTAACAGGAAGCAAAGGCCTAGCGACATGTTCTTCGCTATTTAATGGTCGCTTCACGACTGCCTTCCAATCTTTTTGCACGTGATGAACGCCATTGAGGCCCGGTGTGTAAGCATGAGTAGCGCATGTCCCTAGCAACACGATATCATACGCCAACCTTTCCAAATGTACCCGTTCGCGCTTCTCGATCTTTGCTTCGCTAGAGAAAACAAAAAAGGCAACACTTACATCACCAAGAGTAGTTGGTGCAACACCGGCAAAAGATTTGGGAACTTGTTTCCAAGGCAAACACGAGGTGCTTCCATACGAAATTGAAGCACGAGCACACCCACACGTTTGACCACGCAAGTGCTACGGACAGTGTGGGCGAGAGTATCCTTCTCAAGCCCGAAAAATGGGTGCCAAGCTTCTTTGGGAACCCACCCCGAAGGAAGGTTGCATCGAGGGGTACATCAATCAGCTAGACGACTAGCAATATCCAAAGGACGAGCATGTGGAGGATATGGACTCCAACGTGAGCGACCGACCCACCGAGCAAGTCGAATTCCGCTTCACACTAGTTGCAAGTCGTACAAACCTAAAGGCCAAAGAGCACCGCGGCCACTTGCAACAGCAAACGTACGATTCATGTTTGAAGGCAAGAAAGAGATGAAAGAGGAACCGAAGCTCAATAACCTCAACTCAAAGGCGACCGACTCCGTGGTGTTCAAGGAATACATTCTACAGAAAGTGAACTCTGCAGTTGGCTAGCGCCCTTCTTCAACAAGTTTTCGTCCGCTAGCTATAATTGAGAACCAATGCGAGGAGATGGATCATGGAAGCCGGAGTTTCTGTCATTGGTGCACCATTGGCATCCTACCATCTTGTGTTGCACGGGCACATGCCCTGGAGCTCGGACGTGGACGTTGAAGAATACTTGGCAGTTCTTGTCCTAAAGGGTGTGTAGAGGTCTCCATGGGTTCTGGGTGAAGCAGACGGGCGGTGGTCGAAGACAGACATCAACTCGATCCGACGTGGCGATCGCGACAAGGCGCCGCGGGAACGCATTCGCACGCGCCTCTTCGGCCATGGCGGACGCACAAGAGACCATCGAAGAGATGAGAAGGGCCCTGGACGAGGAGAGATGCGCGCGGAAACGGCTGGAGGAGGAAGTCGAGCGGTTGAGGACGGGTACAGGAGCAGGAGGGGATGAACGGACGCGGGGAGATCCCACCACGAGCAAGCTGATCGAACGTCGCGAAATGCTTCAAGTGGAGCGCGAAGCCCTTCAGACGGAGGTAGAACGAGAAAAGGCATTCGTGGAGAACATCTTACGAAGGAAGCTCGAGCAGGTGAGCCAGGAAAAAGTGGCCCTCGAACAGAAGCTTGAGTCCGAACAGGAGTACGTCGTCAACAAATTGCAGAAGCAATTGGATTCTTTGAGAATCGAACGTCGAAAAATACACGAAGACAAAGTTCGATTGGAACGCCAGCTTGAAGCGGAACAGGAGCACATTGTGAACAAATTGCAAAGACGGGTGGATGACCTTGGGAAAGAGAAACGCACGTTACTGAACGACAAGGCCGCGCTCAAGCGGCAAGTCAGCGAATTGAAAGATGACAAGCTCAAACTCTGCAATGACAAGGTTATTCTGGAAAATCAGATGGAAGCGGAGGAAGAAAAAATCGTGAATCGGCTGCAGAAACAGATCGAAGATCTTCTATTCACCAAGCAGTCGTTAGAAAGGCAGTTGGAATCTTTCCGCAGGTTTTCCAAGCTGTCTGAGTCTGAAACCTCAGAAGACGAGCTGGGGATTCACATCTCAAGGAATGCGACGAGGTATTATCGGAGTCGCTCCGCACATTCCAGCCAGGAGAGGAGCCAAGTGATATTGGGGAAATATCGGACGCCGCAACATGGAAAGGTTCCTGTTGGACACAGGAGGACAGGCTCTGGCCAACAAGATGCAGTTGCAGAGGCATCTGCATCAAGCCTCGCGCAAAGGGATGAGAGCGAATCCTAGCCAGCTATTATTTGTGCAGGAAAGTCCTGCAATCGGGGGTATAGCATGTACAAACATGACTGCTTTTGCATACAGAAGTGACGTGCTCAGAAATAAACCTTGTACATTACTACAAAGGCAGTTCGTTATCCCATCAGGATGCTGGCACAACTGAACTCCGCAGGTATGTCGCACAGTATCCTGTCACGAAGAGCAGGTCCGCCACCACTGTTCTCCGTAGATTTATCAACGCCAGCTCACACCTCTTGAACCTCGTCCAGTGCGTAGTTGTTTGTGGAGACTCCCGCATAGTTGACCTTGTCAAAACGAACGACCACGGGATAGCGGATGCCGCTCTGGTCCACCGACACCACTTTACCCGTATCATTGAACCAGTAGCTTTCTGGGCGCAAGATTTTCACCATCGTTCCACGCTTTGGGCCAACGGGTTCGGGCTTTGGAGGAGGAGGAGGAGATGCAGCCTTCTCCTCTTCTGCACGCACAACGAAGCGGGCTCCGCGCGAGGCTGCACATTTCCACCGTACGCGAAGACGAAAGTTCGCGTCAGCATCCACTGCCTTTCGGCACGATCGGCTGGTCCACCGACGGTCCGGTTCGCCGTCTACGTCTGCGTCTTTCGCCTCCATCGTATCCCGCGACGTTCGCCACCACTCCGCTCCGTTTCCCCGTGCCTCGTCGTCCGTTCTACGCGTCGCGTTTGCGTTCCGTACCGCTCCTGCTCGGCATCCGGACGTGGGTACGGCTGGTGCACGGCGCGAGGCGCGCTGCGGACACGGTAGCGACCATGTTTCGCGTGTTCTGGTGGCGCTTCTGGGCGGCGCAATGGCACGAAGAGCACGTCGCAGTTTGGTGCGCCATCGGCACCAGCGATCCAGTTCGAACCCGAAGGAGAAAGGGAAGCTTGAAAGGGTAGACCGGAGCCTCGATCGGGAGGGACGGGGGTCTGAACCGGAAGGGGCGGTGGAACGGACGGAAGGAGGGGATCCTGCGAGGGAAGTGGGCCTGTACCCTCCTCTTTGCCAGGGGGAAAGGGGGATGCGTGGGTCCAGATCTGCTGCACCCGACGAGGAAATGCTTCGCCGGGGGGCAGATAAGCGTGCGATCCCCATCCCCTCGATCGGGCCAATCAGGACCCGGAACGTCCCTCGACGGGGAGCGGATCGTTCCGGATCCGCAATCGGGGATCTCTTCGGGTAGAATCCAGATTCTCCACATCATCGGACGAGGACGCGGTTCCTTCCAGATGCGGTGGGGTCTCGATTCCCGTTGCACCAATGAGGGGAAGGAACGACTCCAACGACTTGTGTCTCCCAACCCGACCCCCTACCCCCGAATGCAAAAGGGACAAAAATATGTACCTTCTCACGTTCGAAAACGAGACCCATGCAGACCCAACCTTTGTGGAGGTGGCAACCATCAGAGGTGGACAAGGATTCACAGGAAGAAGGGCTGGTGAAATCCTCGCACCCGAGGAAGCAGACAGAGGTGGTCGATGAGGAACGAAAGGAAAAGCTGTGAATGCCACAAACCCGTACAATTATTCGATGGACAAAAATCAGGGAAGGCGATGCAACCCGTGACAAATCTGATCAACCCTCGGTGCCGGAACCCTCCAGCAGTTTCCAAAAGTTCAACTCCTCTTTTTTAGCAGATTTATGTCCTCCATCAGCCACAGGAGCTTTCGAAGCCTTGGATCTGGATGCCTTCTTTTGCCGTCCAACCTGCTTCCCTTCAGCGCTACCGGTACTGGTAGGCTGGACAGCTGCTGGCTTCTTCTCCTGCTTGGTTTGGAGGTGCTGATTGGAAAGCTTACGCCACAAGGCTGCCATCTCTTCTTCTGCTTCCCCAACATCGCCCTGATGTGATTCCACTGTTGCCTCTGCATTCTTGCCAGAAGCCATCTCCCTGCCAATGCCATTGGCTGCTTGCAGCTTCCCTTTGTCTTGTTTCTTTCCCTTGTTCGTGTTGGCTACAGACGGCTCATCCACTTTCGACTTTCCATTGGTGGATTCAACGGTATCCTTTGATGGCAAGGCCTCGGAGTCTACCGGCTTCTGCAAGAGGCTAAGGAGCTCTTGGCCACCATCTCTCCCTGTTGATGGTCCCTGCATCACATGGGAAGGTGTGTGTCCAGATGCTTGAGGTGTGTGCTGCAAAACTGGCCCTGGCATGCGCACGTTCTTACCCTGATTCTTCTGCATGCTTCCTGCAGACTTTGAGCCAAGTGCAGAAACATAAGCAGAACCATCGCTGGTCTTCAAATTTGCCGCAGGACGCCTCTCAATTGAAGTGCCAGCTGTGGAAGCTTCAGCTTTGCTACCTTGTACGGATGCCCAGGGCTTAGACATGTTGAGAAGACAATCCTTTTGCAGCACCTTTCCTCGGTCAGTGGCACAACGCCCATGCAGATTATCAGCCCCTACAAAAGGGGAGTCAAAAAGTACCTCTACCACACCTTCGTGCACTCCGACCACGGCTCCACGTGCTCCAAATGGTGGAGACCCTGCTCCTCCAGGACCTAGGTACACAATGCGATCCCCAACATCAAATGAACCACCGGCTATGGCCAAAGTCATCTCTGCCGGGTCTACCGGTGGCAGAAGCAATGGCGGGGCAACTCCTTCTACTTCAAGTGTCGGAGGGCTACGGCGAGGAGGGGGGGTCGCAGCCTCCAGTGCTTGGATACCTGCTTCTGAAGCTTGCTTGGCGTCCATGCTGACCAGTGGCCTCTTGGCGAGGGGCTGGCTCATCAGCCATTTCTGCGCCTCATAAAGCATGCTGGCTGCTTCAGCGGTCTCCAACTCCGGCAATACTTCAGACGCTTTGCGTGTAGCAGATTCTGAATCCTGCTCTGCAACTGCAAAGACACAAGGAAACAAGGACCGGTAGAGTTCCAGGATCCTCACCGCAGCTTGAGAATACTGCCATCCAGCGTCTCCTTTTCCTTCGGAACCATCCTTGTTTGGAGCTGGCCTTGCGTAATCAGGCACATACAGCCGATGCGCCTTGTTTTTTAGATTGAGGCCTACATCCACAGATCCATCATCTAGCTTGATACGAAGAGAGCCTGTGACTGCACCAAGGGCCCGCGGTGAACATTTCAAGCGTTTCGCACACTGGTACGATGGGAGAAAAGGAGTGCTGACTCCAGCTAGTATGCGTTTGGCAGCACCAGCAGCAGCTGCCTCACCAGGATGAACGTTCACTGCAATACGGTACCCGCTGTCTTTCCCTTGTGCACTGGGCAAAATTGTTGCCAAAGATCCAAAGTGGGAGGACCCAAGGAAGAGCACCTTATTGCCTGGCATAAGTGCCTTTTTAGGAACAAATGCAGCAGCACCTGGCCCTTGAAGCTTGCCTGGCGCTTTTTGAAGAACAGCCTGTAGGGGGTGAGCCTCTTCAGTAGATGCAAAACGTTTTTCAATGGTCCCATCAAGGTTTCTTACCAGCCCTACACAGACTCTCACGTGTAAGATCACAGATACCTCACCCACATCAATCCCATCTTTTTCCAAAAAGTTGCTTTTGATGGAGGATACTATCTCATCCCAATCTTTACGAGCTCCCTGCTTTTCTTCTGGCGAAGTTGCATCAAAATACGCTGTTGCATCAGACACAGCAACCACTTGAGCTTCTTTCAGATATGGCCACTGAACAAAGCAACGTTTGCCTAGAACACTAGGTGCAACATCTGAAGCGCCCACCGATAGCCCAGACAAGTCCTTCAAAAACAAGATGAGGGACTCTTTCTTGGAAGGGTTGCCGAATACGTTGACCCTTGCATTCTTCAGGCTGCCAGTGCATGGAAGGGTTTTAAATGTGGGAAAGCCGCCGGGAGATGCAGTACCTAACTTCGTCCCCTTCAACAAAGATGCAGTGAAACCTGGCACGTCAGGCGGTAGAGGGGGAGGTGGGGCAAAGGCCATGCGCCTCACCCTACCTTGCGCTGCGCCCATCAGTCTGGGCAGTGTGGATGGCACTGTGACCTCTGGAACACCTTCGTCAAAATTGTAAGCCAATATTGCCCCCACACAATCTCGTGCTTGCTCTAATTGAGTCAAAGAAGATGGAGCAACTGTCGCTGAAGCTGCAAGCAGCCTCTGCTGGTCAATGAAGGGAATCAGAATCACCCCTTCCCAGTCGTTGCGTTTGCCTTCCAAATCAACGGCTATTTCAGAAGGATAAAAGTCATGGATAGGGCTAGAGGGCTCGTGCATGAGCTTTCGGAAGGGTTCCGGCAACAAGCGTGAGCTTGCCGGAGGAAGCACTGATAGCAACTGCTGAAAAGGTGAGAAGGGGCTGCCATAAGTGAAAGCCCTCATGTGTGCAGGGGCAGCAGACCAGGCGCGAACACCCCATGCCAAGTCGGATGCACAGGGAGCATAGTGGAAAGGATAGTACCAGTCCCAACTTGCAACGCCTCTGTAATAGTACTCGCTAACCCAATGCAGCCCTCTAACATAGTGGAATGTCATACTCCCTATGTCTTGTGGCTGAATAGATTTGAGTCCAGCCTTTTGGACATAGTAGCGCTGTTTCCATGCAGTCATGGCAGATTCTTCACCAGCTGCCTCGTCCAACAATAGCGCTCGGGCATCTGAACTCATCATCACTGCCCCTTCGTCTTCAGACAACGATATGGAGGACAGATCGGCAGGATCTAGTTGCATTTCGCTGCCGCGGCGGCGATTCTTCTTGTCCTGCAGAAGCTGAGCATCCTTGGCACGTGCTTTCAGTGTGCTGTGTTCCATTTCGCCTATTTTCACGAAAAATCTCTGCAGAGTTTCTATATCTATTTTCCCATTGTGTGTGAGATAGGAACTGGTTTCTTTGTTCATCTCTTTGTAAATTTCAAGCAGTGAATCCAATGCACCCTCTGCGATGTCCAGGGTAGGGAGAGTAGGCAAGAAATCGTTCCCCACAAGATAAGCAATGAAGACAAAGTCGTCAATCACACGCTCTAAGTTATACTTGGCCAGTTGTTTGGATTGAAACTCCAACCCCAGATACTCCCTCAGCAATCCTACTTGTAGCAGAATAAACCCTTCGTCCGAGGGTTTGGCTAGCACTTCTCGCGGGGGCCTTCCCCTTGCCCCTCCGCTGAACGAGACGACCTCTCTCAGCAAGCAGAAGTGGGGTTCATGCGTCACCAGTCCCAACATGATCAGATCCGCATCCAGTCCGTACAAGCAGTGAGTGGTGTTGGGAGGATATCCTGGTTGCATTTTCTGCAGCCTAATGTACTCCATGATTTTGTGTTCTCCTTCTCCAGGGACTTCATGCCCGGAGAGCATGACCTGCATGTTCTTCCACTTTTCGTCTTCAGCAATCCTTTTGTGGATGTAGAAGTCCAGACTCCTGGACAGCCGGGCCATGAATTCGGTTCCTGGGGTAATGCAGTTGCTGTCGAATCGATCTTCCGACACCTCTTCTCCCCGTTCTGCGGCGGCCTCTGCGGCAAGGTTGGCTTCCTGCGCCGATCGGAACCTCCTTGCGCGCTGTTGGTTCATCTTCGCTCTCGGCGCGACCCCTTGGTTTCGGGTCACGACAGGTATTCCGATCCGGTTCCTTCGTCAGTATCCAGTCTCGTGTGCGGTTTTCGTTCCTTCATCCCGTCCGTTCGTTTCGTCGTTCACCATCGATGGCCATGTAGAGCAGCTTTTTGGGCTTGATCACGTCCACGATCTTGTCCAAGTAGGCGAAGATCCTTTGGAACATGGCTTCTTCGTCGGCTGCACCGTGTGTTCCTTCACCATCGTCTCCTTGTCCGTGGGTGCAGTTGTGCACCACTCCGTTCATGTCCAGGTACAGGTGGTCCACGTCTGGACATCCAGACTCCTTCACGCTTCGGTTGAGGCGCGGATATCGCTCCGAAACCCAGCGGTAGAACTTCGGCACGCCCATCGTGCTTCACTCGTGCTTCGCTTCCTGGATCGATGGGGACGTCTCGCTCGTCCCTCCAGTTCACGAACGAGTTAACCCCAGGGGGGTTCGGGGGACGTCCTTAAATCGACGAGAATAGGGGGGCCTTCCATCACGGTCCTTGTCGATGGGTCGGTCGAATAAAACAAGCCCCACGGACGATTTCCTGCCCAGGAAACGGGGATCCGTCGAGGATTCATCGATATCTTCGATCGAGATACCGACACGTTTCCCGTCATCTTCGCCCCCCACCGACGATCGAACCCATCGAACGCGCATTTGCCCAAGTCCGAACGACCTGAGGAAAATCGGATGCAGGAAAAGCGACCACGGTAGGAATCACCACCACCCCTCCCCTCCCACAGCCCAGGGACTCAGGCAAAGGGGATCGAACGTGTCGACCTGCGCATGTGCGACCGTCTCGACTGCTTCGATCCGACGCCACGAACGAAGCCAATCGAGACGGTCGCACACGTGCACGGGAAGATCGAGAGGAGATCGTCGGGATCGGAAACGAACGGATCGGTTGGGATTCGTGGCGATGCAGCACGAGACGAAACAGCGAACGAAGCTCCGACACCGTCGCAAACCATCCACCGAACGGGACGGTGCGTCGAACAGCGGCGCAGGCCTGAGCGTCTGCAACCTTGCGAAACGTGTCGGATCGACGACAAACCATACCTTCAGTCGCGTTCCATTCGGCTGTGGCAAACCCGACTCGGTTGCCACGAAGGCGAGGCTGCTGTCGCCATTGACGTCGTTGGTTCCGAACCGCATCCTTCTCCCGCACCTTTTGTTGAGGCCGGCTCAGACGAGCAGCACGCACCCGCGAACCACCGTTCGATCGAAAATTACGTGCGTTGATCACATCCACGAGAAAGATCGGATCGACCGGATGCGTGGTTGGTCGCATGCACCGTCTCTGCATTCGACAGGCGGAGCGTCAACCGTGCGGGTCGACGAGGTGGCGATGGCGTGCCACCGTGCCCTACTTGAAGCGAACGAATTTGCTCGGATTCGCACCGTGCCGGTTCTAGATGGGGTTCTTCCAAGCAGCGAGGCTTCCAGCGCTGTCTGGAGGGATCGACTTTTCGACGCACCGTCCCGTTCGGTGGATGGTTTGCGACGGTGTCGGAGCTTCGTTCGCTGTTTCGTCTCGTGCTGCATCGCCACGAATCCCAACCGATCCGTTCGTTTCCGATCCCGACGATCTCCTCTCGATCTTCCCGTGCACGTGTGCGACCGTCTCGATTGGCTTCGTTCGTGGCGTCGGATCGAAGCAGTCGAGACGGTCGCACATGCGCAGGTCGACACGTTCGATCCCCTTTGCCTGAGTCCCTGGGCTGTGGGAGGGGAGGGGTGGTGGTGATTCCTACCGTGGTCGCTTTTCCTGCATCCGATTTTCCTCAGGTCGTTCGGACTTGGGCAAATGCGCGTTCGATGGGTTCGATCGTCGGTGGGGGGCGAAGATGACGGGAAACGTGTCGGTATCTCGATCGAAGATATCGATGAATCCTCGACGGATCCCCGTTTCCTGGGCAGGAAATCGTCCGTGGGGCTTGTTTTATTCGACCGACCCATCGACAAGGACCGTGATGGAAGGCCCCCCTATTCTCGTCGATTTAAGGACGTCCGGGTTCGGGGGGGGGGAGGTGGAGGGGTCCAGGCCACGTCCCGGGAGTAGAAGGGGAAGGGAATCGTCGTCCAAAGGACCTTCCTTCCCTTTCGAAACCGGAGGCGTCCCGGGATGCCCCCCCTTTCTACCGCCCCTGTGGCAACGGCCGCGGCGTCGGGTCGAGGGGTCGAGCCTTCCGGTTTCGAAAGGGAAGGATTCGTCGGACAGACCGGAGGTCCTTCGGGGTCAGTTGGGAAGGTGAACGGGACACGTGCAGGACGCGGACATGACGGTGGAGTGCGCGCCTTTGGGACGCGAAAGGATGGACGAAACGAAGAAACAGGAGCTCTCGAAGGCGAGGGAGAGGTTGAAGCGGAGCCTAGAAGTGACGAACACGAGGTGAGCCTTCACGAACACGCGTCGCGACCCGATGCAGCCGAAATCCAAGACCATCGTGGACCGTCGAGCTGAAATTCTCGACGTTCCGAACGCAGCGACGCACCCGAAGGTGGGCAAGGACCCTCCACGGTGACGGTCTCCGATCGAAACGTGAGGTTGGATCCCGAAGATGCCGAGGGAGCGAGCCTGTACAAGCTGGCCCGAGCCTGGATGGGACGAGCCAAGACCCAGGAAAAGCCAGACCTGGAGAGAGTGGTGGAGACCCAACGACCAGAACCACTTCCACGTGACGAAGCAGGAGGATCCGTATGCCAGGTGTCTCATGCAGAAAAGGAAGCGAAATTTGAGGGGATGATTGAAAGGTGGAAAGAGCTGCGTCGTGCACGCCACGAGGCTTGGAAACGAGAACAGGCCCGTTTCGAACCGAGGATGGAACAGCTCCTGCCTGACGACGAACCAAGCACGCCAGAATGATGCAAGGGGCACTCCAAAGCAAGATAAAGATGCCGAACCCAATCCGGGATAATGACCGGTACCGAATGCAGCGGAGACACCGAAAGGTAGTAGGAAGAAAGACATGCTCTGAAGGAGGCAGCTACCTTTCGACGATCTTTCATACAGCTTTTCGAGCAAGCAACAGCTACCGCAGACAATTGCCGAACGGGGGTTGGCTAAAAGCACTCGGCTTGCACGGATTAACTGATTGAAATGGAGCATGGAGGGCACGAACTTCCATGGAAGCACGGACGTAGCATGTGCATCTTGAAGGCACGAGAAAAGTTTCGCATGACACGTAGGCCTCTTTCTTGGAACACTCTTCGGGCAGCAAACCGTTGGCGGGACGAAGCAAGAGTATTGCTTTCCCATCAGCTGTTGTGACGTGCCTTGCTGCAGCTGAGCATCAAGGAAGATGTCAAAGTAAACGAAGGGTTCGAGCATGGGTTGGAGGAATCCGTTTCGAACTGGGCCTGTACGACCGTACAAGTTCTGCGCAGAAGTAGGCATGCTAGCTGCAGCAGAATGCCTGGTATGGTATGTCTGTACGAAGAGATTGCCAAGGGCAACTTTTCCACCAACAGTCTGCCTACCAAGGGTGCAGGAACGTACACAGCAAGTTTAGTTGAAGGATTTGCGATGCCAGAGCGATGCTCCACCTCTGGGTTTTGCGCGGCTGAAGCCCAGAGCCGGTACCCAGATCTTGCGTGACCGTTCCTTCCCATCGTTATATTGTACCTGCAGCCAACCCTCCATGGAAACTTCCATTGGCCTGTGTGATCGAGTTGCACGCCCTTCCGATCATCGTCCGTGCCTGCATGGCTCCCGCCAACCTTAATATTTTGCACATCCTCCAAGGTGTGTTGTCCACCTGCCCAAATTCTCCTGGCCGAGTGGTTTGCCCATTGCTAACCCGTCCTGTCCTTGTCAGTTGTGCTGGCCTCCCATGTCCATTGGTCGACCAACCACGTCGTCGAAAGCAACGTCGCATGGCGGCCTCGTGGCGCAGTCACGTGCTGGACGAACTTCAAGCCTACGAGGACGGTCCTGCGGACGTGAAGGCTTGCGAACAGCGCGACAGCCATGGTTTTCTCGTCCCGGTCGACGCGTACGAGGCGCGTCGGCTCGCCTTCGAAGCGGAGTCGAGGAGCGCCGAGGCATGGCGACAAGCCATGCGTCGCAAAGGCGCGTTTGCCGCGGATTTGGAGAAGGGAAAGAAGGCAGACATGGCGTCTAGGAGGCGCATCAAAGCACTGTTTCGAGGCGGCGTCCCGCAGGTGCATCGCAAGTGGGCGTGGACGCACGCCTGCAACGTCGCAGATCGGTTGGACGGCAGCGGCGCTGCGCTCTACGCGGCGCTCTGGTCGCGTAGGACGGGATCCAAGGACGACGAGTCGAATCAAAAGCAGATCGAAATCGACCTGAAGCGCACCTTCCCGGAGCAAGAGTACGTGTCCTCCGAAATAGGTCAAGCTGCCTTGCGAAGAGTGCTGTTGGCCCTCTCCAGACACTTCCCTCAGATCGGATACTGCCAATCGTTGAATTACGTGGCAGCTTCCTTATTGGTATTCTTAGACGGGGACGAGAACGCAGCCTTTTGGATGGCCACTGCTCTGATTGAGCAGCGCTTGTATCCAGGGACTTACCAACACGACCTGATTGGGCTGGCCGTGGAGACGAAAACCGCTGCAGCCGTGCTCCAATGGAAGGCACCGAAGCTAGCACGCCACCTGGAGCGTTGTGAATGTGACCTTTCGTTCTTTGTGACGGAATGGCTACTGACCATCTTTTCCAAGTCTTTTCCGTCAGAGACAGTGGCCCGGGTTTGGGACACGTTGATCTACGAAGGCTCCAAAATTTTGCACCGGGTCATTCTCGCCCTGCTTCGAAGCGCCGAAGAGGAGATTTTGCACACTTCACAAGCACCGGACATAGCACAGATCGCACGTAGAGCAGCGAGGAACTTTCACGACCGCGAGAAGCTTCTCAAAGCTGCATTCAAAAAGATTGGCCCTTTCCCGCGCAGGATTTTGGACAGAGAGAGGAAAAAGGCATTGAAGAAGGTCACTGCTGAACGTGAATATCGTGCAGCAGTCCGCAGGGGAGATGCTTAGCCGTTTCGGACACAAGAGCCCATCCTATTGGCAAAGCCTGGTCGTAAGGCAAGTATGGGCGGACAACTCGTTTCCACGACGACCGTTCGCACCACAGGGTGCATCCAACGTACATTCGTCGTTTTCATTCCTTTGCACGAGGTGCACCATTCACAGACCATCCCATCTCCATTCTGTTCTAGCCTGTGCATTGGAGCTCTCTCCATTCACCTTCTCACCCTGTGTCGACGATCCCGACGGATTCCCTCGGACTCCAACGAACGCCATGAGCTGGTGTTCATGTCGAGCTCATGGCCAAGCGTCGATTGCGAATCCGCCACGAAGGGAACCAATCGGAACGACAGGGAAGGAAGCGGTCCTCTCGAACTGCGCGGCGCGGTTGTGTCGAGCGACGAGGAAAAGGACTCGAATTGCGGCCTGTCTCCGACACGTGCAGGAGATGGGCACGAGGGAAGATTTCATGGCAAGGGTACAGGTCCTTCGGATAGATATCCAGCCTTCAGGCTTGGTCCCTCTAGGTAGGAAAGCAACACGCGGTTGGAAGGGTGTGCTTTCGTCCGCATCGACCTGTTTCGTGGGTCCCGTCCGCTGACTGGACGGATGACCATTCGATGCTTTCCCAAACGCAGAATTCGATGTGAACTTGGAAGTGGACTATCTCGTCCCTACCACGGTTCCAAGCGAGCATCTTGTGCTGGAAGTCCACTTCATCGCAGACGTAGTAAAGTCAAGGGTGGAGTTTCCACTGGCTCGAGCAGAGACTGTTGCCGTGACCGACCAAGTTGGTGGTCACAAAGTATCCTTCAAGCTGTTCTTTCCTTTCCTGCAGACTTCAGATCTACGAAATGATTCCTTGGATAGTACTGGTATTTTACAGGTGCGTCCTTCCGTGCCCTGGCCGAGGCCAGGTTGTCCTTGCTACAATTGAACCTTCTCTGACATCAATCTTGCGTTTTTTGTATCAGCTGAGACTGTTGACGGAGGGAGACACCGAACTGCACATGATGGGTTGTATTGCACAGGTAAGTGCAGACGCAGATAATAAGCTTTACAGGACCATCCTAAGTCCCCTGTAAAACAGCATTTCTGCATGACCATGCTTGCCTGTCTACGTTCGGCCTCCCTAGCCCGTGCCGAGGGTCCATTCGTTTCGATGTTGGTGGGGGAAGCGCCTTCGACCGGAACCTTTCCGTTGCACGTCTGCCACCATCCTTCGCATTCTCCCTTCCAGATCCATCGCACCAATTCCCTGCTTCGACGTGGGCATTCCGATGTTCGCAATGCCGCACCGCGGTTGCGTGTGTTCTCGGATTCGTCGATGGAGGGCCGGTCTCTCGATCGTTCGGTTGTCCTTCGTCGGGTCTCTCTCTCTCCCTCCCCTGCCCCCACCCTATCCTACGTGGCCGCATTGGACAGCTCAGCCCAGGATCCCGTCTTCTGGTTGGTCAGCATCCGCCCCCGCACCGGCGTATCCTCGAATTTCGACCGCAGACGCCCCGGTGCCCTGCCAGCCTGGACGGATCTCCCTTCCCGGCCACGTGGTTGTCTCAGAGGGTCTCTCACCTTCTGGCAGCTCCGAGCCAGTGAGGGACCGGTCCCACGCCGATCGGACGTACGGTCCACCGAATATCTGGGGCGCAGGAGAAGATATTTTGTCCTCTTCGGCACAAGCATGAATGCGGGTGTACGCTCGGGACTCCTGTCGATCAGCGAACCCGTATCGTTCGTTCCCCGAAGAGGAGGCACGCCAGGGGGTCTCCTTCCCGTATCTGATACGCCCGCCTCCTTTCCGTTCCCCGTCGAGGACGGCCCTCTCCGCCCCCCTCCTCCTCCCACGGCGTGCTCGTCCGTCCTCGTCGGCAGCGGGTCCGTGCGCGGCTTCTCCCAGGAAGGATCCAACCGCCTCCACGCGTCCAAGTGCGCTCCATCTTCGCTTCAGATTCGGCGCATTCGAACACCATGGACGAAGCGCATGCGGGGTTCGGAGGCGAAAGGATGTCGCACGCCATCGAACCCAGCTCACTGCACGTTCTGGTGGTGGACCGAGGGGAAGAGTCGCGAGCCAGCATCGCGCAACTGCTGCAGGAAAGCCACTACCAAGTGACGGCGGTCAAGCACGGAAGGCAAGCGCTCGAGCTGCTGCAGAAGCCAGACGCCAAGTACGACCTCGTGATCAAGGAGCACGAACCGCCTCGGGTCAATGGATGCAAATTACTCCGAGAGATGGCCAAGGACGAGAAGCTGCAGGCGGTCCCGGTCGTTGTCATTTCTAGCAAAGACGACACCGAAGCCGTCGTCAAATGCACGCACCTGGGCGCAGCAGATTACTTGGTGAAACCGTTGCGAAGGAACGAGGTGCGACACATCTGGACGCGCGTGTGGTGGAAGAGGGCCGGGCATGCAAATCATCCGCCCATGATCCTGCTCGACGACCAGACGAACACGCTCAAACGCAACAGGAGCAACGATGGAATGGACGAAAGTAGTTTCAATAGTGGAAAGGCAGACAGCGGAGGGAACCACGCGAATGCTCACAAAGACAAAAAAGCCAAGGAGAAGAAGAGAAAAGGGTCCACGGGTAGTACAGAAGATCTGGCTCAAGAAGAAAACAGCAAGCCCTCCGCTTTTAAAAGTTTCCCCGGGGGAAATGCGGCGCCTCCTCCCGTTGAAACAAAACCAGAGTCAAGAGGGCAAGAAACTTTCAAGCCTCAGTCAAATGCGCGCACCGGCCGTCCTGACAACGTGAGAAGTTGGGACCCTACCTTGCAAGACAACCAAGCCGAGGTAGGAGGACCCAACGAACCTTACCTCATGGGGCAAGATCCGCAGCAACCATACCCTTGCCCCATGATGACCATGCCACCCGCCTACCCTGGTGCTCCATTTCCAGTCCCTCAGATGGGAGGGCCGTATCCGCAGTTCTACTCGTTCCCGTACATGTACGGTGTGGCTCCAATGGGGATGGGATCACAGGTTTACCAATCATCTGGATCTTTTCCAAGCTGGCCAGGATCCCACAGCAACAGTGGTGGAAATGGTCAGTACACAAGCGACGCGCACATGCAAACCAATGGTACAAATGGGAACAGCGGGAGCGGGGGCACAAGCGGGGAGAAAGAGTCTGCACAACAAGCGCAAGGCAACCAAGTAGATGGATTTGAATCCGTCCCCGAACATGTGCAGCGCAGGCAGCATGCTCTTGACAAGTTCAAATTGAAGAAGAAGATGTTGAATTTCTCGAAAACCATACGTTACACAGCAAGAAAACATTTAGCAGATGCCCGACCAAGGGTCCGAGGGCAGTTCGTTAAGTTAGACCAGGATTCCCCTGCGGTGGTCGATAATGTGGGCATGGAGGAAATAGCTGATCCAAAATCTTCCAGATAACACCATACAAATGTCAAGGGAATGGTAAGGATCAGACCAGCATTCTTTTCGTGAGCACACTAGAAGAAATAAAGCATGCTGCGTTGGTGCAGCTTGGAACACACACCCGTGCAGTCTGTCCTTGTAACGTGTAATTAGTTGGTTTTAATCATGCACCGATCCCATCAGTATCCCTGCATATGAGAACGCGCACTCTGTCGTCCATGCTTGCACACAAGAGAACTCCTGGCTGTTCTGGATGCCATTCCGCGCGGATGATGGGTTGGCTGGCAACGTGCATTGAAACCATCTTGTCTATCACAGTTACTTTATTATCCATCTGGTAGTTGTACAGATGAGCCGAACCTTTTCCATCTCCAACGGCCAGTGTCCTCGAATTTCGCGGGGAGGGCGAACAGGTCCAAATTGTACACTCATCTTCCCTGACCCGGCATGCCATGCATTTGTCGGCATTTGCTTCGCTCCAAGTGCCATTCCAGATTGCTGTCCGGAGGGTTGCGGCCACGAAGGAATCGTCTGTTATTCTTCTTATTCCACACACGCCATCCGAAAGCTCCCTGTGACACACTTCTGAGTCCTTCCAGTCACCGCCTCCACGTAGGTCGAACAAGCTCACTCGTCCATTGGCGAATCCGGCCAAAACTTGGTGCGTTTTTGTCGCTTCCAAGCACCAACAAGCACTCTTTGATACCTTTTTCAGGGTTCTAAGTTCTCGAATGGATTTGTTTCTAGTGTCCCAGGTGCGTATGGCACCGTCCTCTCCTCCTGTCACGATGGTTGCATTTCCCAGCTTGGACACGGCCATCACCGCACCACGGTGTGCACCTTTCACCTCGAATCCTCCGCTTCCTTCCAGGCTGCAATCCATGGAACGAACGTCACCATCCTCTGCAGCGAAAGCCAAGACGTTCTCGTCCAAGAAGCAAGAGTCTCGAAGCCCAGCTCGTCCGCACGCCGCTTGGCCACGATTCTCGAGCCGACCACCTAGCAGCGAGTAGACGCACGCCTGGCCACGGCTTCCGAATGCCACGGCGAATGCGTCCTTCGGATGCCATATGCATCCATGCAGGGAAGCGAACGGCGTGTTTGCACACGCGTATTCCGCCATCGACGCTTGGTTCATCGTCGCCAACTCGTCGCTCCGAAACGTCGGGTTGACCCGTCTGTCGATTCTCGGTCCAAGGGACCCCCTCCCCCAGTCTTCCATGAGAGAAACACAGGGAGCGAATGGGGAGAGGGACAAGTCGCGACCACAGGAGACAGGCAGAGGGTTGTATTGCATGTGGAGGCATTGCTCATTGATTCACTACCTCCCGAGGTGCAGCACGGTCTGCTTCCATGCGAGCTTGGACGCGAGGGTCGTTCAGGATCTCTTGAACGCGCTCTGGTGTGGGAGGTGGGGGAGGATCGGTCGCTGCTGGCAAGGGATACATGCCACGAGTGGGACGATCAAAGTCCTTCACCAGAGCGGAAAACATGCCGTACATGTCGCGCGAAGACATGCTTTTGCCCTTCGATTCCCCTGATTCACCACGCCTAAGCTCGAACGTCTTATTTACCGCCGCGGGGGAACGGAGGGCAGCCACAACCACCTCTGCCACTTCCTCGCGAGAGATCTTCCCCATGATCTTGTCCCCCTGAAGCGCTTCAAGCATGCAGGGCTCCTCGTCCTCATCTGTAAGCCCAGTTGGTCGCACGACAGTGTAGGTAAGACCTGAACCCCTAACTGACATTTCTCCCTTGTACTTCCAGTTCAGGATACCCCCCGGGTTGAGCTGTACGATCGGCATCTCATTTTTTCTCTCCTCCTCCGTGACAATGGCGTTGCGCTCTACACCAGCACTGGAAACAAGCACAAACTGTGGCTTTGGTGCAATGTATGCGTGGATTCCGCCCGATAACTCCAAGCTAAACTTACCCGCTTCGTTTCCGCTGAGCATGCCATTGAACTCGAATTTGCTCATGACCAAGCCAATGCTGTGGATGTAGGACGGGTCGAGTGGCGGTAGCGATGCATCCACCCGAGACTTGCGCACTGGCACGAAGCACTCCCATGGGAGCCGGACGTCAATCCACTCTCCTTCCACTGTGTCGAAGGCCGCTTGGTAGGTGGATTCCGATCGATCCGCATTCGCCTGTGTCTTGACATTCACTTTGTAGCGCTTTCCATCCCCTCGCACGCGCAATGCGATTCCATCACATTCCTTGGCTTGGGCGGCCAGCGCTCGCGTCCTGGTTCCGCAGAAGCCACCGCCTTGTGTGATCAGCGTTCCTGACCACACTGCGGAACCCCCTTGCTTCCTCCTCTCGTCCCTCGTCGCAAGGCTCCACGTCCATCCACTGGCGGAGCTCCCACCCATAATGACGTCATCTAGTCTCTCCCATTGCTGCAGGTCCTCTTCCGACTCGAGTGGAAGGAGCGTTGCGAGCTTCTCCTGTGCTTCTGGGAAGGATTTCCGAGCCAGAGAAGCACACGCCTCCACTGCCTGGTAGTCGATGGCTTCCGAGGTGGCTTCACCAGGACCACGGCGAGGCCCTGCTGCCCACACAACGTGTTGGATGCCTTGGAAGAGCTCTGGTTCACGTGCCTTCCACTCCTCGTTCGCGAGGTCGATGCCTTCCAAGACGTCCACGTGTGCGCCGAAACCTTCGCCTTCTTCCTTCTTCTCCCGCACCACGGCACGCACGCGTCTTCCTTCCGCTTCGAGCGCACGCACGACGGCCGTGCCGAGGCGTCCAGTGGCGCCGAACACGAGCACCGTGGGCGTTCCCATGGCTTTCGGCACGCGCAGCTCCTCTTCTTGGACCTTCCTGGCCGTCTCTTCGGGCTTCAGGCGCCTCTGCAGCGACTGCAGCCACCTCTTGGCGCGCACAGCCAGCGTTCCGTCCAGCCTTGCTTGCATGGATGCGGCGCCTTGGACGTCTTCGTGCTCCAGTTGTGTTCGAGAAGATTCGTGGCGGTGGCCACCAGGTCGTGACCCGTTTCCCCAGGAAACGTGGGACGGTTCTGGGCCACAGGTGCCACTCGCCGACGAGGAATCGATGCAAGGGGGGCAGCTGGGGGTCGGAAATGGGTCCAAGAGGGGTATATCGTGTGCCCCCCTTTCTGGATGGGAGAAGAGGAGACCCCGGGACACCAGGATGGAAACCAGATGGCCCAAACAAGCGTCAACACGACAAATGCATGCCCAAAGGAAAGGATGGACGGTCCCGGAAAAATTCAGAAGGAGAATTCAATGGTAAAACCACCACACAGGTGCCTTAACAGCAGGATACGGGAAGGAAATCATGCACAGGGTCGTCCTCATCCCCGCCACAAACCGAGGCGAAAAAGAAGCTCCCCAGAATGGCCCAGTTGACAAATATGAGAAAGTGTGACGTCTTACATCGAACGTGAATTGCGGTATCTTGGCTCTTCCGCGGGACTCTCAGAACCTGGGAGCACCACAAAAACAATGTACCTTTCGCATGCATCGAACCCTGCATGCATGTCGTAAATATTATGCACATGGGTGCATTCCCATGACCGCCGGATTGCAGTTAAAGCGCAAAAAGATTTCCATACCCCATGGATCTGAACTTTCTTAAACAAATTCAGAACCTTGCTTTGAAATCAAGCAAATGAGACTTGCTAGTGGGAATTTGTCAACCACCTGTGGATCAGAAAAGGCCAACTTTCTTCTTTTCAGCGACCTGCCTCCAGCTTTTCATCGAAGAGAAGGCCGTGCGTGAGCATTTGAATACCTTGTAGAAATCGTCGTCTGACAGGTAAACCTCTTTTTTGGTTGTGTCAATCCCAGATCCAGCTTTCATTGTCTTGAGTTTTTCATATGGGATGGGATCCAGCTCGGCTCTCGCTTGCTCTGACCTGCTTTTGTCCTGAGAAGTTGGTGGTTCATTTTCCTTCGAGGGAGACTTCACAAATTTCCATGTATCTTGATCATTGCGAAGCTCGGAAGGATTTTGTGTTGTAGGCTGGATGCTCTTCATATTCACAGAATACGTTGTTGGAGAGAGAATATTTGAGCTCTTGTCAATTGGTCCAGACTGGTCTCGTGACGAGATGGCATCCATACGAGACTGCCATCTTGCTATACCATCAATCATCTTGGGGGATACATTTTTGGCTTGAGGACTGACATCTCTTTGGTTCTCTTTCCCTGTAGACTCCAGGGCTGGATCTTGCATTATGCCAAACCGACTCTTGGATTCAGCGATCGCACACAGGGTTGGGTGACTGCCCAGCGTACCCCTTGCAGCTTGGGAATCTTTTGCTGGGAAAGATATGCCTTGAGATTGCCTATGTTTATCCTGGGATGACATCTGCAGTCCTCCAACCGGTTCAACACCAAGACTTGCAAATGCCTGAGCGATGCGGCCAGGGATCTGTTTCTTTGGCTTGCAAAAAATTTCTAATTCATGCGCGGCCATTGATTTATCTGCCACAGACTTCAACTGTCCTGCAACCTGTATTTGTTCATCTCTGCTATCTGGAATTGGCGCAGATGATTCATCACATGACCGATTAGAACCAAGTCTAGAAGAAATCTCGGTGGCCAAGTGTTCAATTACTCCGGATTCTAGTCCTTCAGCTTCCCCTGCAGGCTCTTTCATACTACACTCACTAGTAATATCTGCCGAGAAAGGCTCCTCCACCAATGATTCTGAAGCGGCCACTTCCGCACTGGATTCGTTGGCAACCTCTACGGTAGGCAGGTCTGCGGCCAGGGGCTCCTCCGCCAATGGTTCTGAAGCGGCCACTTCCGCACTGGATTCGTTGGCAACCTCTACGGTAGGCAGGTCTGCGGCCAAGGGCTCCTCCGCCAATGGTTCTGAAGCGGCCACTTCCGCACTGGATTCGTTGGCAACCTCTACGGTAGGCAGGTCTGCGCCCAGGGGCTCCTCCGCCAATGGTTCTGAAGCGGCCACTTCCGCACTGGATTCGTTGGCAGCCTCTACGGTAGGCAGGTCCGCGGCCAGGGGCTCCTCCGCCAATGATTCTGAAGCGGCCACTTCCGCACTGGATTCGTTGGCAACCTCTACGGTAGGCAGGTCCGCGGCCAGGGGCTCCTCCGCCAATGGTTCTGGAGCGGCCACTTCCGCACTGGATTCGTTGGCAACCTCTACGGTAGGCAGGTCTGCGGCCAAGGGCTCCTCCGCCAATGGTTCTGAAGCGGCCACTTCCGCACTGGATTCGTTGGCAACCTCTACGGTAGGCAGGTCTGCGCCCAGGGGCTCCTCCGCCAATGGTTCTGAAGCGGCCACTTCCGCACTGGATTCGTTGGCAGCCTCTACGGTAGGCAGGTCCGCGGCCAGGGGCTCCTCCGCCAATGGTTCTGAAGCGGCCACTTCCGCACTGGATTCGTTGGCAACCTCTACGGTAGGCAGGTCTGCGCCCAGGGGCTCCTCCGCCAATGGTTCTGAAGCGGCCACTTCCGCACTGGATTCGTTGGCAACCTCTACGGTAGGCAGGTCTGCGCCCAGGGGCTCCTCCGCCAATGGTTCTGAAGCGGCCACTTCCGCACTGGATTCGTTGGCAGCCTCTACGGTAGGCAGGTCCGCGGCCAGGGGCTCCTCCGCCAATGATTCTGAAGCGGCCACTTCCGCACTGGATTCGTTGGCAACCTCTACGGTAGGCAGGTCTGCGGCCAAGGGCTCCTCCGCCAATGATTCTGAAGCGGCCACTTCCGCACTGGATTCGTTGGCAACCTCTACGGTAGGCAGGTCTGCGGCCAAGGGCTCCTCCGCCAATGGTTCTGAAGCGGCCACTTCCGCACTGGATTCGTTGGCAACCTCTACGGTAGGCAGGTCTGCGGCCAGGGGCTCCTCCGCCAATGGTTCTGAAGCGGCCACTTCCGCACTGGATTCGTTGGCAGCCTCTACGGTAGGCAGGTCCGCGGCCAGGGGCTCCTCCGCCAATGGTTCTGAAGCGGCCACTTCCGCACTGGATTCGTTGGCAACCTCTACGGTAGGCAGGTCCGCGGCCAGGGGCTCCTCCGCCAATGGTTCTGAAGCGGCCACTTCCGCACTGGATTCGTTGGCAGCCTCTACGGTAGGCAGGTCCGCGGCCAGAGGCTCCTCCGCCAATGGTTCTGAAGCGGCCACTTCCGCACTGGATTCGTTGGCAGCCTCTACGGTAGGCAGGTCTGCGGCCAGGGGCTCCTCCGCCAATGGTTCTGAAGCGGCCACTTCCGCACTGGATTCGTTGGCAACCTCTACGGTAGGCAGGTCTGCGCCCAGGGGCTCCTCCGCCAATGGTTCTGAAGCGGCCACTTCCGCACTGGATTCGTTGGCAGCCTCTACGGTAGGCAGGTCTGCGCCTAGGGGCTCCTCCGCCAATGGTTCTGAAGCGGCCACTTCCGCACTGGATTCGTTGGCAGCCTCTACGGTAGGCAGGCCCGCGGCCAGGGGCTCCTCCGCCAATGATTCTGAAGCGGCCACTTCCGCACTGGATTCGTTGGCAACCTCTACGGTAGGCAGGTCTGCGGCCAGGGGCTCCTCCGCCAATGATTCTGGAGCGGCCACTTCCGCACTGGATTCGTTGGCAACCTCTACCGTAGGCAGGTCCGCGGCCAAGGGCTCCTCCGCCAATGGTTCTGAAGCGGCCACTTCCGCACTGGATTCGTTGGCAACCTCTACGGTAGGCAGGTCTGCGGCCAGGGGCTCCTCCGCCAATGATTCTGGAGCGGCCACTTCCGCACTGGATTCGTTGGCAACCTCTACCGTAGGCAGGTCTGCGGCCAAGGGCTCCTCCGCCAATGGTTCTGAAGCGGCCACTTCCGCACTGGATTCGTTGGCAACCTCTACGGTAGGCAGGTCCGCGGCCAGGGGCTCCTCCGCCAATGATTCTGGAGCGGCCACTTCCGCACTGGATTCGTTGGCAGCCTCTACGGTAGGCAGGTCCGCGGCCAGGGGCTCCTCCGCCAATGATTCTGAAGCGGCCACTTCCGCACTGGATTCGTTGGCAACCTCTACGGTAGGCAGGTCTGCGGCCAGGGGCTCCTCCGCCAATGATTCTGGAGCGGCCACTTCCGCACTGGATTCGTTGGCAGCCTCTACGGTAGGCAGGTCCACGGCCAGGGGCTCCTCCGCCAATGGTTCTGAAGCGGCCACTTCCGCACTGGATTCGTTGGCAACCTCTACGGTAGGCAGGTCCGCGGCCAGGGGCTCCTCCGCCAATGATTCTGGAGCGGCCACTTCCGCACTGGATTCGTTGGCAGCCTCTACGGTAGGCAGGTCCGCGGCCAGGGGCTCCTCCGCCAATGATTCTGAAGCGGCCACTTCCGCACTGGATTCGTTGGCAACCTCTACGGTAGGCAGGTCTGCGGCCAGGGGCTCCTCCGCCAATGATTCTGGAGCGGCCACTTCCGCACTGGATTCGTTGGCAACCTCTACCGTAGGCAGGTCTGCGGCCAAGGGCTCCTCCGCCAATGGTTCTGAAGCGGCCACTTCCGCACTGGATTCGTTGGCAACCTCTACGGTAGGCAGGTCTGCGCCCAGGGGCTCCTCCGCCAATGATTCTGGAGCGGCCACTTCCGCACTGGATTCGTTGGCAGCCTCTACGGTAGGCAGGTCCGCGGCCAGGGGCTCCTCCGCCAATGATTCTGAAGCGGCCACTTCCGCACTGGATTCGTTGGCAGCCTCTACGGTAGGCAGGTCTGCGGCCAGGGGCTCCTCCGCCAATGATTCTGGAGCGGCCACTTCCGCACTGGATTCGTTGGCAACCTCTACGGTAGGCAGGTCCGCGGCCAGGGGCTCCTCCGCCAATGGTTCTGAAGCGGCCACTTCCGCACTGGATTCGTTGGCAACCTCTACGGTAGGCAGGTCTGCGCCCAGGGGCTCCTCCGCCAATGGTTCTGAAGCGGCCACTTCCGCACTGGATTCGTTGGCAGCCTCTACGGTAGGCAGGTCTGCGCCTAGGGGCTCCTCCGCCAATGGTTCTGAAGCGGCCACTTCCGCACTGGATTCGTTGGCAGCCTCTACGGTAGGCAGGTCCGCGGCCAGGGGCTCCTCCGCCAATGGTTCTGAAGCGGCCACTTCCGCACTGGATTCGTTGGCAACCTCTACGGTAGGCAGGTCTGCGCCCAGGGGCTCCTCCGCCAATGGTTCTGAAGCGGCCACTTCCGCACTGGATTCGTTGGCAACCTCTACCGTAGGCAGGTCTGCGGCCAAGGGCTCCTCCGCCAATGGTTCTGAAGCGGCCACTTCCGCACTGGATTCGTTGGCAACCTCTACGGTAGGCAGGTCTGCGCCCAGGGGCTCCTCCGCCAATGATTCTGAAGCGGCCACTTCCGCACTGGATTCGTTGGCAGCCTCTACGGTAGGCAGGTCTGCGGCCAGGGGCTCCTCCGCCAATGATTCTGGAGCGGCCACTTCCGCACTGGATTCGTTGGCAACCTCTACCGTAGGCAGGTCTGCGGCCAAGGGCTCCTCCGCCAATGGTTCTGAAGCGGCCACTTCCGCACTGGATTCGTTGGCAACCTCTACGGTAGGCAGGTCCGCGGCCAGGGGCTCCTCCGCCAATGATTCTGAAGCGGCCACTTCCGCACTGGATTCGTTGGCAACCTCTACGGTAGGCAGGTCTGCGGCCAGGGGCTCCTCCGCCATTGATTCTGAAGCGGCCACTTCCGCACTGGATTCGTTGGCAACCTCTACGGTAGGCAGGTCTGCGGCCAGGGGCTCCTCCGCCAATGATTCTGGAGCGGCCACTTCCGCACTGGATTCGTTGGCAGCCTCTACGGTAGGCAGGTCTGCGGCCAGGGGCTCCTCCGCCAATGATTCTGGAGCGGCCACTTCCGCACTGGATTCGTTGGCAACCTCTACCGTAGGCAGGTCTGCGGCCAAGGGCTCCTCCGCCAATGGTTCTGAAGCGGCCACTTCCGCACTGGATTCGTTGGCAACCTCTACGGTAGGCAGGTCCGCGGCCAGGGGCTCCTCCGCCAATGATTCTGAAGCGGCCACTTCCGCACTGGATTCGTTGGCAACCTCTACGGTAGGCAGGTCTGCGGCCAGGGGCTCCTCCGCCATTGATTCTGAAGCGGCCACTTCCGCACTGGATTCGTTGGCAACCTCTACGGTAGGCAGGTCTGCGGCCAGGGGCTCCTCCGCCAATGATTCTGGAGCGGCCACTTCCGCACTGGATTCGTTGGCAACCTCTACGGTAGGCAGGTCTGCGGCCAGGGGCTCCTCCGCCAATGGTTCTGAAGCGGCCACTTCCGCACTGGATTCGTTGGCAACCTCTACGGTAGGCAGGTCTGCGCCCAGGGGCTCCTCCGCCAATGGTTCTGAAGCGGCCACTTCCTCTGCAGGCTCTTTTTTCACTTCCACAGTTAGATTTTCTGTATTGTCGAGTTCTTCCATTTTAGTGGTCACTGTGTTTCCTTTTGACGCAGCAATGTCAATGGAATGTTCTACATTCCGATCCTTCAAAGTAGATAATTGCTGTATCGACAGTTGCTTGAAACTCTGAGTCATGTCTTCTTTTCTTTCAGGTTCCCTGTCTGAGGCCTCATGGCTCGCTTCGTGCATGTTAAGTTGTTCCTCTTGACTTTGTACCAGTAAAGCCATCTTGTTTTGTTTTACCGTGCTGGATGGTTCAACAACTCCTTCAGCCACCTGTCCCTGATTGCATAAGGGTTCCAATGCCTGTTTTACCGTCCTATCCGACTCATCGATGCTTCTCTGCCTGGAACATGACTTGTCATGTGAAAGCAAGTAAGTGGCACTGCCTTGCTGCTGGTATCTTGTTCGTCTTTGCTCTTTGCTGTTGTTGCTGTGCGGTTGTGGATCTGATTCGGAGAGATTTTCGGGGTCAGCCTTGGAATAATTGTCTTTGAGTTGTTGAGCTACGCTTCTGATGGAGTTTAGAGGTTGAATATCGCTTTGTCCGTTGACCATGTCAACTGCCAGTTGTTCTTCACTGTGCTTGCTATGAGATGGAAAGGTTGTTCTACCTGGACGGACGGGAGTGTCATCAGGAGATGGGACGTACCCCCAATCGTCCAACAATGCAGCATTTTCTCCATCTTTAGCTTCATCTGAATCAAAGACCGTCTTTTTTTTTCTTCCACGCACTGGTGTCAAGACTTCGACCTCCTGCTTCATAACCAAAGGCTTTTCTTCGCCTGGGTCGGATTCTGTGTCTTCACCTTCTGTGAGCTCACTCATCGAATCCGTCTCGATAGGGTACCTCGGCTTTCCGACCTTTCTCGCACTGATTTCTACTTTATCTCTGATGCTCATGTTCGCCGCACGGGAAGAGTTCTCTTCTTCCCAGGGTCCGAAGGAGGAATAGACACAGTCGCTATCAGAGCTTTCGGAATAGGAATCAGCCTCGCGTCGAGATCGCTCTCTTCCCATGGAGAAAGACATGGTTTCGTGCTCAAGGTCCGATGTTGCTCTTGGATGTTTGCAGACCCTTTCGGTTGGTCCTCGTGATGCGCCAGACGATGTGTTGTTTTGTGACAGATGCTTCACCGCGTTCAAATTTCGAAATGGAAGCGTCCGCGGGAGTCGCCCCAGGGTCGGTCACCGAGTCACAAGCTATCGATATCTTTGAGCGATAGTTCTCGATCCAAGACCCTTTTTACTCGAGACGTTCGTGGGGCGACCTCGGACGCATTGGGGTCGGAATTTCACAACCCCTTCACAACTGACCGTTTTGTGTGGGGGAGCAGCCAAGGGCGAGCTTTTCGTCTTGGGCCCATGCCTCAAGGACTCAGGAAGGATGCCAGTGGTGTGTCACGCAGCAGCACCGTTGTTGTTCGTGGTGGAGGGCATGGGCGCTTTCGAGAGCTGCGAGGAATGAGAGCGTCCATGAGACAGATCTATAGGTGGTCCCCTACCGCGCAGGAAGGATCCCACACGTTGCAATGGCACGAGAAAAAGGACGGATTGGAAGTTTCACGAGAGAAGCAGTCAAGAATCAGACAAGCCTCTCGCGTCTTCACTCACCTGGGATGGCCTGCTTTCCTCGACGAACCTTGCCTTTCTGTGTCATCTGCAGGTTAAAAAAAGTCTAGCCATACCAGTTCTTCTTGGCACCGTCCATTTCGTCTCGACAGGCAACGTCAAATCCACACCTGTCATCATCCGTGCATCCCAGACATCAACCAAACGGTTTCTTCCACGACCATGCCGCTTCTTCCTGCTTCTCCACCCAGATGTTCGTCTCCCAGTGCCCTTGGATCGCACGCTCGTGCTGGTTTCCTTTCCAACTCGTCAGAAGACCGTTGAAGCTGGGAGAGACTGCCGACGTTTGAACTTCCAGAGCAAAAGGACGGAGCGCACGTTCGCGTGCTCGGCGGCGAGACTGGGCGCAAAGACATGGATTGCGGACAAGATCGGGAGGTTGGATCGGCGACCTGGTGCGATCCAAGCGATTTGCAGCGTGTGCGCGCGGACGATGTGACTTCCCTGCTGCAGCGAGCGGTGGTTTGGAAAGAGAGCAAATGCGAACAGCTCAAGGAAGCAATCGGCCGATGCGATGACGCCAAGACGGTTCCCCAATCCAGCAACCACATCCTCGGTCGACTCAAGCTAGAATTCGATTCTTCCAGCAACGCGTTGAAGAAGATTTGGGATGGGCTGGTCGCGGAAGAAGCGAAAGACATCGATCTTGTGGAGAAGAAGAGGCAGGAAGTGCTCCAAGTGGAAACAGCCATTCGACTCAACAGCATCCTCTGCAGTTTGAAATTGGGAGCTTGGAACGATGCCAAAAGGTCGTGCAAGAGTGCGCTCGAAAGAGCAACGGTAGCCCAGGGTTCGGAGCAGGACATTTCTCGAAAAGTGAAGTTGTTATTCAGGCTAGGTAAAGCCAGTGCGAAACTTGGCGAATTCAAGGAGGCCAAGGAAGCCCTGCTAGAAGCGTTGAAACTAGATCCAAGCATGAGGGTTGCAGTAGCATCAGAGTTGAAGCAAGTGGAGCATCTCCGTGAAAAGTACCATTCAGTCCAGCGCACATCCTACGGGCAGATTTTTGGATCAGAGGAAGAAATGTACGATGAAAGCGAAAGGGCACCAAGAGGACAGGCCTATCCAGCTTATCGTGACAAGGATATGAGTAGAGGCTTAGGCAGAGTGGATTACGAGGAAGAGTTTAGAGAAATTGACGAGGAAGAACAAGCTTTACATCGGAGGCAAGAGGCGATGGGTAGAATGAGAACTGTGGATATGACGTACAAGGGGAATCCATGGGATCCGTCAGGAGAAAGGCAGCAACGAGAGATTGACGATTATTACCTCAACATGTTTGCTGACCAGGAGCAAGGTAGTTGAAACCTATTCTTTTGGCACTTGGCCTTTTTGGTTGAAATCAACTAGGGAAAAGTCCACGGGCGTGGGCTGCGTACCTCAATGCGCGAGACCAAGAGGCCCGCGTTGTGATCACCTTTGAAACTTTCTCTGAAAAGGCTTTCGTTGTGATGGGAATGGAAAGCTCGCTGGTGCAGGTTTGTCTCCACATTGTTGAGCTTTACCTTGTCCTTTGCCTGCCTGTCTCCCTACCTCCTGACTGCACCAGCAGGTCTCGAATTTCGCTGCCCTGCTTCACCACTCTTCTTGGAAATTCGTGGATCGACATCGAACTTCTCCAACCGCGCGTTTCAAGGCGGGAGTGAACCATCGCCTTTTCGTCAACCTGAAGTAACTGTCCCGAAAGTTGAGCCGTACTCTTCCGGTTTCGTGGACGCAAAGCCCAAGTAGACGAGGGTCGCTCGCGCTGCGTCGCATCATGGTCGAGAACAGGACGTTGGAAGGACGTACAGAAAGACATGCGAAACCGCACGAGCTGCATCCCGAGACCATCGAGAAGGAAGGGAACGTCAAGTTTGGGTTTCTGAAGGCAGACGACATACAGCACCACGTGAAGGTCAAGAAAACGTGGTCCTTGGGCACTCCACCAAAGTTTCAAAACGAGGTAAAGCTTTCTACTGGAGTGAGTTACAACATCGGGTCGAAAATTTGGATTCCCATGGTAGGCTTGCACACGAAGATCGATAAGCTTGGCACGTTTTCGGTAACGAATACATGCGTGTCGTTGAGCCAGAAGTACACATACAAGGGAAAGAGGGACTGGACCAACTTTGACTTGACTTTCGGTTTGATAGTGTCGTACGCTGGCAAGGTGAAGCCCATCTTTGATCCATTGCCACATGACGTACGAATCTTGGCCACAGCCGGGACGTTGGCCTTTCTGTCTGGCCAAGCACTGGGCTCAACACCCAACATCCCGACGCCACTTTACAAGACTGGATTTGAAACTGGTTTGGGGTTGAAGAAGTCACACCCCATCCAGTTGGAAATCAAGGAAATAAACGCAGTGGTGCAGCTGTAGGAAATGGAATTACAGTTATTCGTGAATTTATTGTTCATTCGCTCAGGATAGACACATACTCGGATAGGTGTTCGAGTAGATCCAATTTGAGCCCCTCTTGTTCCTTGCTTTTCGTTTCTGGAATGGTCACCATTCCGGTCTCGTTGGAGAGCTCCCATCCTTTGCCGGTTGCTACGTTCTTCGCGGCTTCGAGAGAGGTGCCGGTCATGGTGGCCAACTCCTGCAGGCTCACGACAGAGAACGCCCTTTCCACCAGGACCAGCATGTCTTCTCTGGTCTTGGAAGCGAGGCGAGCGACCATGGACGCGGTCGCGCTGGTCCAGGCGAAGCTGTCGAGCTCGACATAGAACTGGTTGTAGTTTCTGGTCCAGAGGGTCTGGAGCAGGCGGTGGACCGCACCGGCTTCGGCATCTTCCTTGAGTTCCAGTGGCATTCTCTTCCAGACGAACCTCGCTTCGCACGTCTTCCCACACGCCATGAGGCTCAGCATGTACACCGAATAGAACGGCGCGCCGAGCTTGGTCGCGTCGTCGACCTGTGTTTTCGTCGTGATCCTTCCTTCTCGTCAGCGACTTCCTTTCTCCAGCTCCTTCTCGATCGCCTCCTTCCTTCCACCCACCCTCATTTCCGCCTCCTGACATGCGGAGGCCGCTTTCGAGGCGTCGGCGGCGTTCGCAGCGGCTTCCGCGCTCGCGATGGCCTCGTCCATCGCGTCGTTACTTCGTCTGTCGGGTTCCCACCGGTTTCGTTTTCCTTTCGACCGGAGGACCTTCCGATCAAGCTTCCCCGATTCCAAGGAGCTTCGCTTCCATCGATGGGGAGGGGCTTCGGAGGTCCGAGAACCGGTTACGGTCCCCTTCCCCTCGTGTTTACGATCGAAGTTAACCGAAGCTCAGCGGTGGCCGGGACCGACGATGTGGTCGCGCGCGTGGACGGCGTTGCATCGTGCGGCGAAGCAGTCGATGGACCCTGGGAAACCCGTGGAACCCGTGGAACTGTTCCGTTTCGCAGGGAAGGAGGCTTTGTCGCGATGGGAGGTCTTCTCGGACGCGGACTTCGGGGGTCGCAGCCAGGTTTCGTGGGATTGGACGGACGGGAAGGACGGTGGCGACGCTTGTTTTCGCGGCCATCTCCGTTCGGACGTGGACGAGCGGAGTCCCTTGGCACGCAGTGGCTTCTGCGGCATCCGCAGCCATCCCTTGGGATCCGGTTACTTGCCCATGGAGGCCTGCAACGTGGTCACGTTCCGCGTCTTGGGCGACGGTCGTCGCTACATCGCCAGTTTGCGCACCGACAACTGGATCGCACCGCCTGGTTCACCCCCCGACCTGTGGCAGGCGGTGCTGGCCCCACCACCCGACACGTGGCACACCGTACGCCTCCCCTTGGACGCCTTTTTGCTGACCTGGAAAGGTCGCCTGGTGGACACCATGGAGACCCTTCCCGACAACCGGGTCCTGTCGGTGGGACTCGCGGTCGCCTGTGAATCCGACGTGGCAGAACCTGGACCGTTCGCGCTGCGGCTGGCATCCATCGCCGCAGAGAGGGACCTGACCTTGATCTGATGCAACGCGTCCTCGCGAAAGAAACCAAGCGCGGGAAGGTGGGGGGACGCGAACGGAACGGTCCCAGGAAGCGTACGGTCGAAACGGGATGCGTCGGTGACCAATCGAGGATGAAAAAAGGGGTCGCCAGGAGGATCGTGCTCGCCACGGTGCCCTGGACGATGCTCGCCAAAGGATGCCAGGCCGAAACGGAAGCCTGGTGGGAAAACATGAGCGTCAAACCCGCACTCACCGTGCCGCAGTACGTGCGAGAAATCGAGACCTATCGAGACCAGGCGCTCGGCGAGCTGGATGAATTGATCGAAAGCGAAAGCTACGACAAACTGGCCAACGCACTCGTCATTGCACCGTTCGCCAATGTGCAACAGGCGTGCTTCTACATCCCATGGGCCATGCTGCCAGTCGACCAAGACCGGAGCTATCAAGCACAGCTCGGCTACCTCCGTGTGCAAGATTGCATCGACCAGCTGGACAAATCGGCGCAGGACGCGTCCCATCTCTTTGCGGAACAAGAAGACGTCCGCCAAGCCAAGCTCAGGCTCGACTCATCCCTGGACGAGTTCCTGCGCGTGGTCCAACAACAGTGAAGCCGAACGACCGCCAAGAGGATCGTGCAAAGATGCCGCGAACAACTCTGTACACTAAATCCAAGACAAGTAAATGCATGCATGACGCACTATTCTGATATCTGCAGTTGCGGCTTTCTCAAATTCCAATGCAGGTTCTGACGGACCCCATGAAACCAATCCGTGGTCGGGGTGTTGTAAGCAACATGAGGGACCGGGAACATGGACATGCTGATGAGGACGGAGTCGCCCCTCTCCAACACCTGCTTGTCCGAACCATCGTAATAGATGTTGCAGTTGGCCCGGGCGGTATCTGGCACAGTGATCTTCAGGGTCACCGTGCTTGGGAAAACCAGGGGGCGGAAAGACAACGAATGAGGACAAACCGGGGTGAAGATCATGGCTGGAACCTCTGGCTGAACAATCGGCCCTCCTGCAGCCAGGTTGTAAGCGGTGGAACCGGTCGTCGAGGAAATGATCAGTCCATCGCCTTCCACCATGGTGGCAAAGTTCTCGTCGCAATAGCACTCGAGCTGCGTCAGAAACGGGGAGCCCCCCCGATCAATCACTACCTCGTTGAGGACAGAATGTCCCTTTGCGTCGCAGCATTCCCCCTTTCCTGCCTTGAGGACGCTGCAGTGCAATCTATGCCGCAAATTTAACTTGAATCCTGCGCTTATGCAACCATCGATGACGTTTTTGTATTCGTCCAAGGGGAAAGGCGTCATGAACCCGAGAGATCCCATTGCGAAGGAAATCACTGGGGGAACAGGGCCATTGCCGAACAGCTTCGTTGCCCAAAGGACTGTGCCGTCGCCGCCCAAGGTAACAACGAAATCGATGTTGTCGATTTCCTGCTGCGGAAGAGAATCTTCCTCCCACGTACGAATCATGTGACTGTTCGAGAGTGATTCGAATGCCTGTGCCACAGAAGGTTCAAGAAGCACCACCAGACCATGGTCCAGTAGATCCTGGATGATTGCCGTCGCTCTGACTCTCACTTCCCTCTGCGGCTTCATCACCATGAGGATTTGACGAGGCGTCTCTAGCCACATCAGCCGGAGTTCGTTGGACCAGATGTACTTCTCATATCCGGCGCATGTGTCGTCCTTGTCTTGCACATTGCAAATCAGCCGAAACCCTACTTTTCCCGGTTGGCTAATCGTTCTACGTAGGATGGCATGGGATTTCCTGCCATCGGATGCCATGGAAAAGGCATGGGCGGCTGCCAGGGAGATGGCAGCAGCGGCTGCTGCTCCAACTTCCGATCCTCCGCAGTCATCGACATAGATTTGATTCAACTTGTTGATGCTTGAGCTTTTGGAGAAGATGGCAGGTAGACTTTCGCTCGATTCTGAGGTTCCTGGCTCCCGTTGCAGTGCTTCCACTTTGGCTTTTTCTTTCTCGTATCTTCTCTTCCATTCGTTCGCCAAAGCCATGGCCTCCGCCTCCTTTTTCGTGCTTTTTCGCAGCAAAGAAGCCGCATCTGCACTCGCCAAGGGCACCAAGACGCGTGCACGTCTCCAGAACGTCAGTCGCGCTTTCCGAGACGAAGTTTCGAGGTTCGGCGGTTCATTCACGTCTCCTCGTTCCGAGCACTGCCAATCGCGACTTTTCTTCTCGTGTCTCGCACCTTCCAGGGCCGAGGCGATCTCTCCCATGCGCATGGTTTCTTCTTCCATCGCCTGGTCGTCTCCTTTGGCGGTCCCGATCCCGTCGCGAAGCCTGGTTCGGCGCGTCGGTGTCGCAATCGCCGTGCGCGCTTCGACTGGATAGGATCCGGGGAGGGGGAGGGATGCAACACAACACAACACAACAGAATCCAAGGGGATGAAGGCGCGAACGAGAGCAGCAATCGAAGGAATATGTTACAGGAGAGGAATTGGGCAGTGTGGTGTGCAGCACAGGCCATGGCAGGAACTGGATGAACTGGCTTGGACGTGATGGTGTGCAGTGGACCTGGGAGCAATGCGCAGGAAGCGTGATGAACACGTCCAACAGGTCGCGAGGAATCAACCCCACTTGATTCTCTTCCTCGTGGGCGGATGGAGTATGAGATACTTCTCTCTGTACAGCGACTCGAGCTGCTCGATGACGTCCCGTCCTTCTGGAATGGATGCGACGAACGCGAATCCTCTGTTGGCCAGGTCGTCCTTGATGGCGTTCTCCAACTTTCCCACGAAGCGCTCGATGAGCTGCAGGCGTCGGAAAGGCCACCTGGAAATGCCGTGTCTTCTGCAGAACGTCTTCAGGGACGTGGACGAGACTTGCAAACGGCTGGCTGCCACGCGGATCGGATGCACGAATTCAGGCGCGACTTGCTCCAGCTCCAGCTTCCGCGGTGGCTTGGCTTCGATTTCCGGGACCACGTCCTCGCAGTCGGTCTTGAGGATGAGATCGATGGCCACGTCGTCGTCCATCATCTGCGTCCACGCCATGTCGACGCCGTTGCCGTGCTCCATCGTGCACGCCATCGCATGAAGCGTCCGCTGTGCTTCCTTCCATTCCCTCGGCAGGTGTCGTTTCTTCTTCGTCCGACCCCAGTTCGTCTCAGGGGGGAAGTCGTAGGGTCGCCCCACCCCCTGGGTCCACGTGGACCCCACATCGAGATCCTCCCCCTCCCACGGGGGAGAGGACGGCAATCCCCATGGCCCGTGGAGAAGAAGAAAAAAGCCAACGTGGGGAAACGAATGCACGGACGGAGAAGCGCATCGTCGGGAACACACGAGGACGTGGGACAAGGGAAGACGAAGGGTACGGAAGACGGGCTCCAACTTGCAAAACCAACCAATCAAAACTAGTCGGTGACCGTGTGTGCGAGTCGTGCATGAAACTTCACCTCCACGAGCGATGAGAAGGGTGGAAAACGAGCCACTTCGTTGGAAAGTATTGCATCCGTTTTTCTCCATACAAGACGAGGAAGTGGAGCCCCGTCCACCTCGTTTGGATGGAATCGAGGAGCTCTCTTCCACAAGCGCCTCTCGAATTGTTTCCATACACATTGCGGCGTAGACCAACTCAGTGAATGGCACTTGCAAAGCAGAGACGCTTCTTCATTTACACCCGCGACGTATGAACCGGCCCTTCTTTTCTTCGCTTGATTCCCAACAAACCAACGATGACCATGCCCAATAATGGCAAATACGTCGATTGCATCTTCCACGTGGAACAAACCGGCGCCATCGCCAACCATGCAGACCTTGCCTTGTCGAGTGGCATTGCTCTGCCATCATCATAAAGCTCTACATCGGCAATAGCACTTGCACGCGGCACGGGGCTTCACTTGTTCGTTCACCTTGGTTTACCTTTGAAGTCTTCCCATTTCCACCCGATTCTAGATCACGCCACGATGCTTCAAGCACTTAAATCTTTGGTGGCAATCGTTTGGGCACGAGGCAACGTGCCGTTGTTGGTATGGCAAAAGCTCTGTTGAAGCGCTTGCACTTGCACTTGCGCCACACGGATCGATTCTTCGTTTTGACGAACACAATTTGTGTCATTGCTCGCTTCTCCCTCCGTGTAGGCGTCCATGACCTCCTCCCTCCACATGGAAGGCCAAAGGTTGGGCTTGCTGTGGTCTGGAAGTCCGACCTTCGGATCCCTTTGCACGTGCACGGGGCAAGTTGCACTCTGATGGGGTGCAAGACACGTTGAAGAAGGGGCATGCGATCCAAGTTCGCGGGCAACGTTTCGCAAGGACGGCACGTCCCATGCAGGGATGGTCCCGCGCGTGACGGTAGCTTTGAATGTTCCCTTAGCGAGCGCGTGCTCTTGTCGCCTCGCTTTCGATCCCACCTTGTCCTTCTCCATCGCCGCGGGTTCCTTCCTTCGCTTTTGCATCCCGAATGGCGGGCGTCACGCCCATCCCCGTCCTTCCTCTCCGTCCTCTCTCTCCACGTGCTTGGTGGTGGCACGTGTGGTGGCACGTGGCTGTCCAAGCCGCTCCCTCGGATGGCCATGGGGACAGGGTGGACCCTCGAGGGACGTGGGGGACGTGGTTCGCGTCGATCCTCGTCGGTCGATGGCGGTGCGCCTCCTGCGCACGTGTGCGATGTCTGGCCGTGGCGGTCGATGGTGGGATGCGGAATGGAGGAAGGAACACCTGGCGAAGATGCGAGACAACAGGAAGAAGAACGCACTGGGACGTGAAGAGCTGCAACGAAGGATCGCACCGCTGCTGCAAGGAGACGTGGCGCAGCCTGAAGTGCGCATCGAAGGCGATGCCGTGTCCAGAGACACCGTCTCGACGGCAAAGGCCATGGCGAACGAAACAGGACTCCACTGCAAGTCCTACGGAACGGGAACCAAGACCGTGCTCGTGGTCAGCCGCGAACCGCTGCCGGACTACCGCGCCGACCTCGACATGGCACAGCGATCCCGTTCCCACGAAGTCGACATGTCCGCCAGGTCGCAGCGAAGGGTAGAAGCCGCGCTCAAAGATGCAGAAGAAGCACGTGCGAGGCAAATCAAGTCGAAAAGGCACGCCAAAAAGAGAGAGCTCCCGAAGAACGAGGCAGGCGACGCGCCGCCACGTGCAACGAATCGTGCAGGGATGGAACCGCCCAAACCGTGTGAAAGAACCGCCGAAAAAGCACTCCAGTTCCGAAAACAGCTTCCCGCGTGGAACCTCAGAGGAGATTTCCTGCGCAAGATGGTGGAGGAACAAGTCCTGGTCGTCTCTGGAGAGACGGGATGTGGGAAAACGACGCAACTCCCACAGTTCCTGCTCGAACAGGCCGTGGACGAAGGACGAGAGGAAAACACCAACATCGTGTGCACGCAGCCTCGTCGAATCAGCGCCATATCGGTCGCCCAGAGAGTAGCAAATGAACGAGGCGAGGCCTTGGGAGAGAGAGTCGGATACCAAATTCGCATGGAGTCCAAGCGATCGGTGCACACCCGATTGCTCTTCTGCACCACAGGGGTCCTCCTGAGACGACTTGCGAGCGATCCTCTGTTGAAGGATGTGACTCATGTGATCGTGGATGAAATCCACGAACGTGGGATGAACGAGGATTTCCTGTTGATCGTACTGCGCGACTTACTGCCCGCACGCCCGGACTTGAAACTCATTCTCATGTCGGCAACACTGAACCCGAAGCTTTTCTCCAATTACTTCAACCAGGCTCCGCTCATGCATATCCCAGGCTTCACATATCCTGTGCAAGACGTCTTTCTGGAGGACATGCTGGAAGAGTCACGGTACATGGTTCAGGATAAAAGCAATAAAAGTTCATCGTCCAAGCGCTGGTACGATCGCGAGAAGAAGGGAGGTCAGAATGAAGGGCAGACCGACCCACAGTTCAATCCAGCAGAATACTCAGCGTTTAGCAGCCGCACTGTTCAGTCTCTTTCTACTTGGTACGGAAACAAGGAAAAGGGCGTAGACTTGGAACTTGCAGAAGCTGCAATCACCCACATCGTGCAAACGGAAGGGAGCGGTGCGATTCTAGTGTTTTTGACGGGATGGGATGAAATAAGCAAGCTCTTCGATGCTTGCAAGGTCAATCCAATCTTGGGCGATACTAGCAGATGTGTTGTGCTTCCTCTGCATGGAAGTATGCCAACCACAAGTCAGAGGCAGATATTCGAGCGGCCGCCGGACGGTGTTCGCAAGATTGTGCTAGCCACCAACATTGCAGAGACTTCGATCACGATTGACGATGTTGTCTTTGTTGTGGACTGTGGAAAGGCAAAAGAGAAGACATACGATGCTATCAACAAGTTGGCTTGCCTTTTGCCAACTTGGATATCGAGAGCCGCAGTGAAGCAACGAAGGGGACGTGCAGGCCGTTGTCAGGCGGGCAAGTGCTATCATCTCTTTCCGCGAGGTCTCCACGAATCGATGGATGAGTACCAGACACCGGAGCTTTTGCGTACGCCTTTGGAAGAGTTGTGCCTTCAGATCAAGTCCTTGCAGCTTGGGGGTGTGGAACCTTTCCTTGCTAAGGCGGTAACTCCTCCAGATGGGAGGTCGGTGCACAATTCCTTGGAAAGGCTGCGCTTCATCGGTGCGCTCGATGCGGATGAAAATCTCACCCCACTGGGCAAGCATCTTGCCCATCTCCCGGTGGACCCTTCGGTAGGAAAGATGCTCATATTGGGGGCCGTCCTCGGCTGCCTCAATCCGGTCTTGACAGTTGCAGCAGGGATGGCCTATAGAGACCCTTTCATCCTGCCTCTGGACAAAAAGAAGGAAGCGGACGCTGTGAAGCAACGCTTTGGAATCGAGCATCGATCGGATCATATTGCCATCCTGAATGCTTACAACGGCTGGATGGAGGCACGGCGGCGCGGCAGAGCCGCTGCGAGAGATTACTGCTGGGACAACTTCCTATCGCATTCTACGATGGAGATGATTGCAGATATGAGGAGGCAATTCCTTGATTTGCTGGGGGAGATAGGATTTGTGCACGGTGGATTTCGCCCTTGGGTTGGGAATGCAAGTGAGGACGAGGAGGATGAGCAGCCTTCGCGTGGAGGGAGCCTGAGGGATCTGGAGGTGGAGGTTCAGTCTCTCAGCTCTCACGCCAAGGACCTGACCTTGCTACGTGCGGTGTTGTGTGCAGGGATGTTTCCCAACATCGTTTCCGTGCACCAGAAGAAGCGAATCGCCACGTTCAAGACTCACGAGGACGGTTCGGTCACCATGCACCCCTCCAGTGTCAATTCGGCCCAGGTTTACTATCCCCACCGTTGGCTGGTATACAGTGACAAGGTGAAGAGCACGGGCATATACGTCCGTGCATCCACCATGGTGAGTGATTACGCGTTGCTCTTGTTTGGCGGGGATTTGGAGCCCGGAGCAGATCCTGGATCGTTCAGCATGTGCGATGGATACTACAAGTTCAACGCATCCTCGAAGGTGGCGGAATTGATCCAGCATCTCCGTCGTGACTTGCATGATTTGTTGGCTCAGAAGGTGGAGGATCCACGTTTGGATTTGCTCCGCGAGGGCGGTCCGATCGTGCAGGCTTGCTTGGCCCTCCTTCATGCGGAGGACGAGGAGTCTCGTGGCTTCTCCAGCTTCTCCGACCTGTCGGAGCATCGCTATCATCGCAAGCAGGAGGCCAAACAGCCTGCACCACGTCGTGGCGGTCGTGGGGGTCGTGGGGGTCGTGGGGGTCGGGGTCGTCCACGAGGTTTCGGCTGAAACCCTCCTCCATCCCGGGTATCACCCGTTTCCCTTCGGGTCTCCACCGACCTCGCTCCCTTCTCCCCTCCTCGGTGGCGAAAGGTGCATCGTCTGAAACCCCTCGTTGGTTCGGGTCCCTTGGCCAGGGGTGGGATGGACCCGAGACGAGCCAGTGGCAGAAGGAAGGACGAAGCCACACGTCCATCGCGACGAAGGATGGCGCGTCGCACGTCTGCACCGCGCCTCAGCTACGCGCTGCGTGCGTCCGACAGGCGAGAGGAAGCCCACTGCGCGGGTGTGAACGCACTGCTCCTGGACGAAGGAAAAGGGAGGCTCTTCAGCGCGGCCCGAGACGCGTGCGTGCGACAATGGGACGTCGCCGCAGACGTGCCGAACTGCGTGACCAAGTACGAGGCGCACGCAGGATGGGTGCACGCGCTCGCCATGGTGCAGGAGGACGTGCTCGTATCCGCCTCCTCCGATCAATGCGTGCGGTTCTGGAACGCAAGGACGAAGGACGATGGGAGAGATGGAAGGTGTCGCCTGGAAGCGAATCCGTCCTGCGGCTGCGAACACGAAGACTACGTGGTCGCGTTGGCCGCCGCCACATGCGCGCCTCGCGTGGTAAGCGGCGGACTGGACGCCCAGGCGGTGCTCTGGGACGTGACCAAGGCACGTGCGTGTGCCAAGCTGGCACCTGGTAGAGGGGAGGCCGAGGCAAGGTCCATCTATGCGCTGGCTTGCGACGCTTCGGCCACGCTCGTGCTGGTGGGATGCACTGGTGGTGCACTGCGGATGTGGGACACGCGAACAAATGGAATGGTGGGTTGGTCGGACACAAGCGCGTTCGTAGGACACGCCGACACTGTAAGGTGCCTTGCACTGGACACACAAGCACTGCTTTGCCTGTCAGGAAGCTCCGACCGCACGCTGAGGATGTGGGACGTAGGCACGAGAAGGTGCATCACTGCAGCTGCGCCGCATCGAGATAGCGTGTGGGCTCTGCAGGCCGACGAAACACTGGCACATGCCTACACCGGGGGGAGAGATGGACGCGTGTGTGTGACAGACATGTACGCACAATCTGCCAAGACCATCGCGCAAGAAGAGCGCGCGATCCGCGCAATTGCCGTGGAAGCAGGAGGCATGCGGGTTTGGACGGCTACCGACGATTCCTGCATCCGACAGTGGAGTGTGCCAGACACCACCAGTCCGTCTGCGGAAGCAGACACACCCAGGCGAACCAGAAGGTTAGGCAGACTGGTCGGTGGCGTGGGTGCGTGCGCGCTTAGATCTGCTGCAGCCGAAGAGGATGCTTTCCGGGAGGCTCACGTGGACGACGATTTTGATGCTAGCAAAGTGGCCCCGACCAAGGTCATCGCGGGCGTTCCAGGCATTGTGGCCTGTGCAGTTGCCAGCGATAGGATGCACGTGCTAAGCAAGGATGCCAGTGGGATGGTCAAGCGCTGGAATATCTTGCAGGGGATGGTAGTAGAGGACTATGGCAAGGCAGATTTTGATGCGCTGCTTAAGGAGCTAGAAGAGGAGCGCACGTTGCAGTCATGGTTTACGGCAGACACAGGATTGGGGACAGTGTCCATTCACTTGGAACCGCCCATGTGCTTTGCATCCGAAGCATACGCAGTAGACTTGGGTGTGAGGGGTGCCCCCCATGACTTGCGTGTGAATATTGGCGAGCAGGTGATCAGAGCTCTCTTTCGAACCTGGCGGGAGAGGAGGAAAGCCCTCGAAGACGAGGCGAGGAAGTGCAGCAACATGCTTGTGAAGGAGGAATCCAAGGAAGATGGACTCCAGGCGAAGAAAGATCGCATTTTCCAGAAGCTTCCTTTTGATTTTTCACAGCACCCTCCGGCGATCATGTCCAGAGGAGAGAATGGCGTTCCGTGGAAGCGAGAACTGGTTGACTTTACTGGAAGGGAAGGGCCGGACGAGATTCCAATGTGGATTGTGGACTGTCTCCTGTACAACCGTTTGCAAGGCGTAGAGACACTCGTGCAGAAGTGCACCTTCTCTCTGTTTCCTCTGGAGGGTTCGGAACTCCCATACCTTAAACAGACGAAGCTGACAGCCCCCAGGATACTTCACGTGGCCAAGATCAAGAACTACGTCGTGCAGAAGCTACTTGACTCAGGCGTGGACCTCAGGGCAGAGGCAGGAATCCGCGAGGGCCAAAGCTCATCCATGGCTGAGAGTTTGGTCGTCAGCGATGGACTGGTCGACATCATTGGAAACGGGAAGGTTTTGGAGCCAGACATGAGCTTGGCCACTATTTGCAAGTACACGTGCAAGAGGACCAACGACATCGAACTGTTTTACTGCCGTCGAGCAGAGAATAATGGAGGCGTACCTTGAGAAGGAGAAGCGTGTGCGAGGGGTTGGAGGGGCAAGGACGGGTTTGATTTGTTCCATTGGTCACCTGATCCATGTTACACGTTTCTCGATGGGCTCCCTGGCCGGTTTGTACCTCTTGCTTTCTACTGCACCCACGAGAAGCATGCCCAAGCACACCTCCCCTCGCTCGAATCCAAAGAACGATTGCGCTTTCCGGACGTTTCCACGTTCCCTTCCCAAAGCGCCGAGCGTGTTCCAGAAGCATCCCACGCCGTCGTGGGCGCACGCGATCAACTCCATGTTCTGCACACTGGCAGCGGTGGCCGCAAGCTCTTCCCATTCCGGCGCTCCTTCCCTCTCCGTCTCGTCCAGTGGCACGTAGCTGATTACGATGGCGTGCGACGCCGACGCCAGTCCTTCCAGGTCCTCTCCGGCGCGTCCTTGGCCAGCCTTCGCGTCGATGCGGATCGACTGTAGAAAATCCATCAGGCGTTTCCTCGCCGATTTGCTGGCGTAGACTTGGTACCTCCACGGTTGCTTGGCGGTGTGGATCGGTGCCCAACGCGCAGCTTCGAGCATCGCTTCGACGACTTCGTCCTCGACACGAACGCGCGCCAGGAACTCCTCGGACCTCGTGGACCGGCGTGCACGCACCAGGGCCATGGCGGCTTCCTTGGGCGGTGCGACGTCATCACGCACGGCGTTGGCCAGGAAACGAAGCGCAATCGGCATCCACGGCATGGCCAACAGCGGCAGTCCGATGGACATCGCGGCCATCACGTCCATTCTCCCTCGCACGTAGACCAGGTGGGCGCCGAAGGCGGCGCAGAGGGCGCACAGGGTCCTCCAGAGGGCTTTGACGTACACTGCAATGGTTGCCATCCTTCCACGCACCTTTCGGATCCGATTCGATCGCGCTCTTCGCGTCGGAACGCGCGTGATCTCGTGCTTCGAGACGTCGTCTGCGACACGTCCGTTCGATCGAGGAAAACAGACCCGGACGACGTCCCCTTTCGAAAGGGAAGGACGGTCCGATGCCAAGGGGAAGCTTAGTCGGGAGGTCTCGGTCGACCATCCCGGTCGAGTCCCTTCTGGGGCGAAAGGGTGACCCACGTGACGTACCTGGAAATCGGTGGCGAGGAGACCGCCCATCGAACGCTCAACCGGGCTGGATCGAGATCTTGGGGAATTCATCGATAGGTAATGGGGTAGATCTCGATGAATGGGGGTCTCGCAGTGGACCAACCGTCGGAAGGCACGAGATGAGCAATCGTCCGGCCGCCATGGACGATAACACGGCACGTGAAGAAGCGACTCAACCGCTCATCGAGGCTGCCATAGGTGCCGCAAGGGCGTCGAGGAGATCCGTGCACCGAGAAACCTGGGAGGAACGGGCGGACTCCCTCCGAAGGGCCAGCTTTCAATCCAATGACGAAACCGACGACGTCGCCGTACACCACTGGCTCGAACAAGTGCACTACGAGCAGGTGCTGGATGTGGATGGTGAAGTGATCGACACCGAACTAGAACCTAGGAGGATCGGATGGGCCCACGAAAAACTAGCACTGCAACTCGCGCCGGGCTCGATCAAGTCTTCCATCTTCACGCTGGTGATCACCATCATGGGAACAGGAGTGCTCTCTCTGCCGTACGCGTTTCTCAAGTCAGGGGTCATCCTCGGAATCATTCTGGTGGCCATATGCTCCGGTCTACTCTACTTCTCCGTGCAACTGTTGATCGCCTGTCGGGACCGCTCACAAATTACAACCTACCCGGGCCTTGCGTTCGTGGCCATGGGGACCCCAGCTGCTGTGTTCACGACGGTCATTCTGTTGCTTAACTTGTTTGGCGCCGGCGTGAGTTATCTGGTTGCACTGGGGAACATTGCACCTACCATTGTGAAGGATCTCACGGGATGGAAGTATATTTTCTACGAACACGGGAAATACATCAACGACTCCAGCATCATTATCGCAGCTATTGTGTGCTTTGTGCAGCTGCCCCTAGGATTCAAGAGAGAGTTATCCTCCCTACGGTTCACATCGCTGCTGGCATTTTTCTGCATAGTCTACCTGGTGGCTTACGTCACCCTCAACTATTTCAACTACTGCATCGGGGACGGCGTAGGAACTGCACACTGCATTTGGGAGAAAGGTTTTTACAAAGAGGTCAACTTATTCTCCACAAGCTGGTCTGACATCATGACATCCCTGCCGATCATGGTGTACGCTTTCACCTGCCATCCCTATGTCCTGCCCATATTCCAGGAATTGCATCACCCCATCAAGAGAAGGATGGAGAAGGTGCTCTACAGGGCAACCTTCCTTTCTGCCGGGCTGTATCTTTCTATGGGTCTGTTTGGGTACTTGACATTTCTGAACAAGACAAATGGGAACATTCTACTGAACAACTTCCAGCATTCCTCTGGCTATCTGCTGGGATGCCTCGGGATATGCTCTTCGGTCACTTTGACGATGCCGCTGCTTGTGAACACAATGCGCAGGAGCCTGCAGCTGCTCTACCATGCCAGGTACGAAGACGCGACACACATACCACCTTTAGGAACACTGGCCCATGTCACTGTCACGGTGGTGCTTTTGGTGTTGGCATTCCTTACTGCGGTGGTTGTTCCGGACTTGTCCTTAGCTTTCGGCCTCCTTGGTTCCACGGTCAATCCAATGGTGTGCTTCATCCTGCCGGCGCTTTTTTACTTGAAGATATATTCCCCTGGTGAGAACACGCTCACCAGGCTTGCGGCGGTGTTCATGGCGGTCACGATGTTCGGCTTTGGTGTCATCGGGCTGGTGCAGGTGATCAGGATTTGGAAATAGAGTTTTTTTGGTCAGGCACTGCTTTCGTTTGCTGGCCTGTCTGTGCTTTCGTACGTTTTCCCTTCCTTTTTCTTGGCTTTCCACTGCGCGAAGGAGTACCCTAGGCCTGCTAGGAGAGGTCCAATCACATGTCCCACTGCGTTGGGCCCCGTCACGATGGCCAAAGCTGCCAGGTAGGGGCTGGCTGTGTTTCGCAGCGCATAACCCACCGCCAGCTGCAAGGGCATGGTGATCAACGCCCCTGCACACACACCTTGGAAGAACTGCAAGGAGCTCACGCCGACGTATCCACAGATGATGCAGAGCGGTCCTCGGAATCCCAAGGAGAAGCGTTCCACCGCGCCAATCATGTATCCCCATTTTCGCACCATGGCCATGGCTCGATCGAAGCTTCGTTGGTCCTTCACGAGCGCCTCTCGCATGCGTCGGAAGAGTCCCACGCGCAGTCCCACGCCGACGAGGAAGGTGACCATGTCCGAGAGCACCACGCCCACGTACACCACCGCCAAGCATGCTGCCATCTGCGCCTTCGACGCGGCGTAGATGGAAGATCCGTTGCTCAAGGTGGCGCCGATCCACACCACGAACGCGTCTTCGCTCAGTGGAACGCCCAAACCGGCGAGGACGAGGTAGGCGAAGTGGAACTGCAGCGGCATGGCGTGCGCACCTTCGAAGTAGGCGGCCACATGGGCGGTCCATTGTCCCCAGGACGTTCGACAAACGCACGTGGAACGTCTCGAAGGCGCGCGAAAGGTGCGTGGTGCGCGCCTGGGTCCGTGGAGGCGCGCCAGGCGCGTCGGCGTGGCCTGCATGGACGCGACGTTGTGGTGCGCGTACGTGTGCAGGACGTGCCTTTCGGATGGAGGCCGGGACATCACGCGTTCGATCCGCGGATCCTTCCATTTATTTCCTGGCGCATCTCAAGCACCGCCATGGGCGCTTGATCCCGCGTCGACGAGGTAGTTCTGTGGCAGCTCGTATCCGCGCACCAGAGGGACGTTCCCTACGCGTATCATGCCGACTTTCGGGAGCGCTTCCCAGTACAGCGTCACGTTGAGCGCATTTCCGCGGAGTGCACGTCCTCTGCTGACGATGGGATACTCGTTCCTGATGTCTTCTTCGTGGAACACTTTGCGATCCGTCGAACGCACGATGTGGTCCAAGAAGGTGATCTGGTTGTTCTCGTGGCGCGAGGTGGCGTACTCCGCTTGCAGCCAGAAGAACACCTGCTTGGTGTTCCAAGAGAAGAGCTTGCTGGTGTCCAGGTCCAGCTCCATGTTCAGCACGAGCATCTCGTTCCCTTTCGTGACGGGTTTGAAGTTCTCCACACGTCGGATCTGCAGCCGCGCATCCACGTCTTTCCCGTGCCACCATTCGGTGGCCGCCGCCAGGACGCACACGAACGCCAAGCACGAGGTCGAGAACGAAAACAGGAGGTTCGCACGCGACGTCCAGGTGTGCATGGCGATCGGATCCTCCGCGTCAGACGCGCAATCCGCAATCCGCAATCCGCCACTGGGTGCCACGGCTTCGATAAACCCTACGCTTAAACCCCTTCGGGGCGAGCTTTACAACGGGGCATTACAACGGTGAGGGGGGGAGGGCGTGTGGGAGGGGGAGGGGGGGAGCCTCATCCAGCGGGTCACGTGCAGCGCCGTGCGATGGACGAACGTGGTGGAGCGGAAGGGAACGCACGAGGCTTGGCGGGAAGCGCAAGCGTGCGAGACGCGGGAGAGGATGCGAGGACGAGGACCGGCGGCGATGGCGGGAACGGACGTGCCGCATTGCTGTACAAGGGAACCTGGCCTCTCGGACGAGGGATGGGGTCCCCTTCACCAGGACCCGGTGCGGGTGTGAAAGCGACGACAAGCGTCGCACCAGCACCGCCCATCCGCGCTTCGAATGCTCGGGGCGCACGCGCAAGCGAAGCCGACCTTGGAAGCAGCACACGTGTGTGGGAACCGGGACCCGACCAGAGCCTCGTGGTAGCGAAATCAACGGCGGTACGATCGGACGAGGTCCACATTTTCGCACCACGTCGCGTGTCGGAAGCAACCAACCAACCATGGGAAACCTCCACCCCTCGAAGAGAAAAAACTCCCTCGACCCTTCGGTCCCCGGCCCAAGGGAGGGCGAGGGGGCCGTTTCCGAGATCTCGCCCCAAGATATCGATAAGAGAGATCGAGATCTCGGTGCAGGGAGGGAAGGTGTCGATGCCGAGGACCGACGCGGAAGCATGGCGGCAAGCGCGACGTTGCGCGTCGCGACCGCGGTGTCGAGGCGGAAGAAAGGACCCTCGTCCTTCGAAAGGATCGGAAAGAAGTTCAGAAAGTCTTCCAGGACAACAGACGAGAAAAACAAAAGGAGAGGCGTAGAAACCGCGGCAAGTAGCATCGAAACGAGGACGCTTCAGCAAGGAGCGACACCGTTCAAGAGCAATTCGCTCTTGCAGCTGGCCTCTTTCGTGCCCTGGTGGAAGGTCTTGCTGGCCTGGTGCACAACAGGAATAGCACTGGCAGCACTGCTCATCGCCGTGCCGCAGTTCGGCGTCGTGGGAGGACGACTCGGACAAGGGGACCTCATCGGACTCACAAGTAGTGCCAGTGTCCTCTCGCTTGCACTGCTGGTTCGGTCCGCAGCGCAGTACCTGCAGGATACTTGGCTGTGGGAAGTGGCTGCTCAAGTGACGCAGAGGACGCGCAACTCAATATTCGCACACTTGCAGTCAGCTGACATACGCACCTTCGAATTGCAACGATCCGAGAAGGCTGGGGAAGGAGCTGCAGGATTCGAAATGGGGGACCTTACGTACCGCCTGACAGCAGAAGCAGAAAAGGCAGGAGACATGTGTTTTGCGGCCCTGCAACGCCTCGTTCCTGGAATACTGCAGCTTGTTTCCATGCTTGTCCGAATGCTACTGATCAGTCCGCTGTTGACAATGAGCACATTGGTGGTTGCCCCCGTGATGGGGGCCACCATTGCTTGGATCGGTAGTCTGGTGCGTGCACACTCAGAAGATACGCAGGCCGCCACTGCGGCTCTTTCTTCGTACTTGGCAGAAGTCTTCCCGGCCATGCACATCATACGCACCCACGCTGGCGAGGAGCACGAAAAGAAACGATTTTCCCGCTTGGCCAATGCATGCAGGATTAGGAAAGCAAGAACCGAACGCGTGAGAATGGTGCTTCCTGCCGCAATGACCATTATATACACATTCACCGTTCTAGTACTATTTTATGCCGGTTGTTGGGCGATCAACAAGAAGCAGATATCGGGCGAAGATATGATTTCCTTCCTAAGCGCGGTAGTGCTACTAGTGGAGCCAATACAAGGCTGCTCGATCGCGTACAATGAGCTCAGACAGGGAGAAGCTGCAGTCGAGAGGCTCCTCTCCCTGCTCTCCATCGGCTCATCCACAGTTTTTGCACGCACTGGAACACACACTACGGCGACTGCACCTGCAGAGCGCAGTTCAACCACTCAAGCCCTCCCCCTAGAGACACACAACTTGACATACAGATATGATTGCGATGGCGAGGACGCGCTGCATCAAGTCTCTCTCTCCATAAAAGCAGGTCAAACGGCATGGATTGTTGGGGCTTCAGGCAGCGGAAAGTCCACCCTGGCCCGTTTGCTTTTGGGATTGTATACCCCTTCCTATGGGCACATCACTTTGGGTGGGCATCGAACCTGTGACATGGATGTATATTCCTTCCGTCGCTCAGTGGGTTATGTCCCGCAAGACGCTCGTCTGTTGGCAGGAACCATTGCAGAGAACATCTCCTATGGACTCGAGATGGACCTCGAACGTATTCAAGAGGTAGCAGCAGCGTCTCAAGTGACTGCCTTTGTCCATCATCTCCCACAAGGCATGTCCACCCAAGTGGGTCCTGCAGGATCGGCCTTGAGTGGCGGACAGAGGCAACGAGTGGCCATTGCACGTGCGCTGTATCGCCGACCAGGCGTGCTCGTACTGGATGAGGCCACATCTTCGCTCGACAATCGCACCGCAAGGGACGTCCGTGAAGCACTGTCGCGTGCAGCCAGTGGCATCACCACCGTAGTCATTGCACATCGCCTCGACGGTGCACCGTCGGCCGACGTCATCTTCGTGTTGGACCGCGGTCGCGTGGTCGAACGAGGCACTCACGACGAGCTCCTGCAGCACGGAAAAGCTTACAGCGACCTGTGGACACGTTCGAAACAGGACGCTGACGTCGTATGGCCCAGCCAGGAGCGCGTGTAGTGCGACATGGAGACGAAGTCTTCTGTTGTGGGCAGATGTTCCACACCGGAGGAGCACGCGTGGTCACTTGGCTGGATCCTGGAGGTTACGATGGATACTGCTGCACGAGTTTCTTTCAGTACGAGACCGAAAGGAGCGTGGGACCTCGCTACAGCGCACGGCGCAGGCAAGGAAAGCGCGTGAGGCAATGGACCTTGGAGGAGCTGCAGGACATGGTGCATCAGGTGGTGGTGCATTACGACGGCTGTGGCACTGCAAGGAGATGTTTCAAGGTCCTCCACGACGAAAGGGGTCTGAGCTGCCACTTCATTTTGGATCTTGACGGGACCATCTATCAAACCTTGGATCTCAAGGAGCGTGCATGGCATGCTACCAGCGCGAATGACGTGTCTGTGGGCATCGAAGTGGTTAACCTGGGCGCGCATGGTGGCGAAGAGGGTTTGCCTTGGGAGGCGTGGTATAGCACGGGAAAAGATGGAAAAGTTGCTTTGAAGGTCCCCAAGGAGTTTGTCAATCCTAGCGATCCAATGCTGCGTGAGGGCGCTCCAATTCTTCACCCGGCCACGAACTCATTGGTGGAGGGAAGGATCCACGGGTTGCCCTACAAGCAGTATGACTTCACAGAACCGCAGTACGAATCGATGTGTAAGCTTCTTGCCTGTCTGTCCGTGATTTTTCCACGTGTCAAGTTGGCGTATCCTGTAGACAAGTTTGGGCTAGTCACCACCAAGCTTTCGGACAAGAAGCTGGCACGATTTGAAGGCGTTCTTGGGCATTATCATGTACAGTTGAACAAGATTGACCCAGGTCCTGCCTTTCAGTGGGAGAAGGTCATGGTTGGTGCCAAGCGTGATCTACTTTTGGGATGATCTACACTGAAGTTGATCAAAAGCGCTGGCAACCGGCACTTTCGTGGCTGGGCGAAAGGATTCCAGTGAGCAGATTTATTCCATGGTAGATTTTTGTGGCTGTGCAGTAGATGTGCGTTCTAAGTCTGTTTCTTCTGCCTCTTGGAAGGTTCGTTTTCTCTCTGGAATTGCTCGCACCAGGGCGGCTTTCCAATCCTTGAGTTCGCGGTACGCCAGGAGGATGTCGACCACTTGGTTCACGGTGAGGACTGCGCTGGCGCTGAGTTGGACATGCTGATGAACAGGCAGACGTGCGGTGGCGATGCCCTGTTCCTTGGCTTTGTCAAGGGTGACGTTTTTGTGGCGGTTTCGATCCACAATTCCCCCAATGATATAAATTTTCTGATCGTCAAGCTGTGGTATTTCTTCTTCTGCATCGGCGGTGAGGTAGACCAGATCCTGTTTCCTGTCTTTGAATTGCTCCACGTAGCACTGCTTCGTCTTGTGCACGAGCCACCTGTCCGTTCCGCACAGCCTTTTCAATGCTCCATCCATTTCCCCACCCTCTTCCACCCCTGTCATCCACAGGCTCATGGGTTGCCTTGCTCTCGAGTTGGACGCATAGGCGAACATCAGCTGCGAACCGAGGCTGCATCGCTCCTGTTCTCGCATCATCTCACCGAAGGCCAGGTCCAGCACGAGTGGCGTTCCCGATTCGAATGCTTCCTCCGACCTCTTCCTCCTGTCCATCTCTTCTCGGTTGCGTGTTTCTCTGGCCGCGGCCGCTTGTCGTCGGCGTTCGGCTCGTTCCGCCTCGTTCATCTCCTGCCACGCCGCCTGCGCCTCTTGGGCCCGCTTCTGTTTCTTTTCCTTCCTCCTGGCCTTATCCCTGGCCTTCCTGTCCGCCTTTCCGGCCTCCCTTTGCGCTCGTTTCGCCATCTTCTTTCGCTGGGTTTTGCTCATGCCGTTCGTTTCCATCGCGAACCGTTTCTTCGGCGTCTCTGTCCCTTTCGAAGCCATCTGACCCGAACCTTCACCCGGACCCCTCCCGGTCAAGCATCGATCTGAAAGGAGGATCTCGATCGGAAGGTGTTGAAAAATATTTATAGCTCAGTTAACCTACACTGCCTTTGGTTGAGTGAGTCTCTCGCACTTCTCCTCTAGGAGGTGCCCCTTCTCCTAAGTGGACCTGCGCTCTTTGGGTCTCGCTTGGAGGTGATGCTCCCGCGCCCGTTTGGTGTGGGATGCCTGACTTTGCAAAGACTCAACTGATCAATTACATGCATGCTTGCTCCCTTATATAGGGTGGATGTATCTGCGCTGCATTACATCATCCCCCCAACCGTGCAAGACTATTCGTACAATCACAACACTATCACAACTTAGTATCTCCCCTTTTAGAAGGTGGGTACCTTCCTTCTAGACCCACTCCCTTGACCGGACTGGTCTTACATCATCCTGCTATAGCCAGTACGGGTATACCGATCAAGTGTTTAAACTTCTCATGGTTGGAAACTTGTCATATTTTAACACTCCCGCCCAACCAGAGAAGTGACCATTCTTCACATCTGTCGTACACCAATGTTCTGTACCAACTCGTTGAACCTTTCGGGTCTCAATACCTTTGTCAAGTAGTCTGCCAACATGTTTTCTGAAGGGCAGTACTTGTATACCATCTCACCTCTCACTCCACGCTCTCTGACAAAATGATGTCTCACATCAATATGCTTTGTCCTGCTCACACAATTCAAATCCTTGGCCATATGAAGCGCGGGCTGGTTATCACAATATATGGGTACTGGTTGTGATGCTTTTCCAAGTAATTCTGCAAGCATTGTTCTGAGCCAAAGTGCCTTTTTCACACATTCTGCAAGTGACATATATTCAGCTTCTGCAGTACTTGTGGCCACTGTGGATTGTAGTTGACTTCTCCAATCAATTATGCTTCCATTCACCATGAACAGATATCCTGTTCTCGATCGCCGTGTCTCTTTGTCTGTCGCGAAATCGGCGTCGCAATATCCTTCCAATGCTATTTCACTTGGGTCACTCTGCTTCAAATCTCCAAGAACAATTCCATGACCTTTTGTTCCCTTGAGATAACGTAGCACTCCTTTTGCTACTGACCAGTGTTTCTTGCTTGGCTTACTCATGTGTCTTGAAAGAACTGCGGCGGCATGTCCAAGATCCGGTCGTACCGTCGTGGATAGGTAGAGTAACTGTCCAACCAATTGCTGATAGCTTGGCACAATTTCTGGATCACATACTTGTTGTGGCTCGCTCACGTCCTCACATATAGGTATCTTCTTCTCCTTAGCTTCACTCATTCCATACGCCTCTACCATTCTCTCAACCTTAGATGGTTCACTGAGGTGTAATATTCTTTTGCTTCGGTCTCGTTTGACTTGCATTCCACAAAAGGTGTCAATCTCACCCTTCGATCCAACTTTGAATCTCTCGCATATTTTCTTGACCAATTCTTGCATAAGATCTTGGCAACTTGATGCCAATAGTATGTCGTCCACGTAAACGCACACAAAGCAAACTTCATCTTGTTTCTTGCATATGAGCAAAGTTTCATCCACACTTACGCATCGGCACTCCAAATCATTTGACAAGAATGATATGAGTTCCTTGTTCCATTCTCTTGGCGCTTGTTTAAGTCCATAAAGACTCTTCTTAAGTTTGTAGACATTTCCTGGTTCTTCCTCGATGCCTTCCGGAATGTCCAAGTATATCTCTTCTCTGAGATTTGCATGTAGAAAGGCTGCCTTTATATCTAGTTGCTGTATGTCGTAGTCTTTTATCGCTGCCACTGTCAAGAATAGGCGTACTGCTGGCTTCGAGACAACCGGAGAAAAAATATCCGTGTAGTCTACGCCTTCACGCTGCTGATAGCCTTTCACAACTAACCTTGCCTTGTACCTTTCCACGTTCCCAAGTCCGTCTCTTTTCACCTTGAAGATCCACTTCGTTTGCAACGGTTTTCTACCTTGGGGCAACCTTGAAACTTCCCATGTTTCATTTTCCAATAGTGCTCGTTTCTCGTCTTCAATTGCTTCTTTCCACATGGATTTCTCGGGCCGTTCCATTGCTTCATGATAACCTGAAAATTCATCGGGTAGAATCGTGGCTTTAGCATTAAGTCCCTTGCTCGCCATGTGTTTGTAGTCCAAGGTTTTCCTCTCTCTCAAGTTGTATACGCTTGTTGGCTCTTTCATTGCTTCATCTTTATCCGCTTCAACATTGTCGTCTTCGATTGCTTGACTTTGATCTACCTCAGTCTCTCTCTGAGGATCCAAGCTTTCGTCCATTTGTTGAACGGTATCGCTATCCATAGTAGTCTTCACAGTTGCTTCACTTGGTGTTGTTGTTGGATAACTACCTTCGTCATGGCTTGGTTGAGAAATGATGTTCGGTTCCATGAGTAGCTCGGGCACCGTTCCACTCGTTAGGCTATTATCCATCTTGCCCGCTTGGTCTTCCAGGAACACCGCAGTGCGCGATCTCAACACATTCATCTTCACAAGAAAACGATAAGTAGTGCTGTTAGCATATCCAACGAAGATTGCGGGTTCCGCCCGTGGTCCAAGTTTCCCAACTTGACGGTCTCGTGGTACATGCACGAGAGCTTTGCATCCCCAACGTTTGAGTTGTTTGTAGTTGGGTTGCTTTCCAGTCAGCATCTCTAATGGGCTCTTGCTTTGTTTTCCATTTATGTTGCATGGCTTCAAGTTTCTCACGTAGTTGACGGTTCGCATTGCTTCTCCCCAAAGGACGGTGGGTAGCTGGGTGTCTTCAAGCAAAGCTCTAGTCCCTTCCATCAACGTGCGATTGAGTCGTTCCACTTGACCATTTTGTTGTGGCTCATATCCTGCTGTCGTCTCGTGATTGATCCCTTTTTCGCTCAACCAAATTCTCATATTCTCTTGTAGAAACTCTTTGCCACAATCGGTCCGTATGCATTTCACATGTTCACCGGACAATTGTTCCAGCCATGTGATTGCTTGCTTTGCTGCATCTGTAGCTTGACCCTTGTTTGGGAGTAGTGTGACAAGACTAAACTTCGTTGCGGCGTCCACCGCTACAAGAGCATATGTTTGTCCTCCAACGGCCTCCGGTGTGACTGGTCCAATCAAATCCATTGAGACCCTATCTAACGGCTTCTTCAATGTCTCATCACGTGCATACGCTTTACGGCTTAGTTTCGCTTTGACACATGCTTCACACGATTTCATGTCATCCGGCAATCCAATTTGTTTCAATGTGTTGGAACTTGCATGGCACAATCGTTTATGCCATAGATCCGCCTCCGCTTGTAGGGCATGCACACCGTCCGTGTGTGTGTGCAACTCCACGATGTCTTGATCTCGTTGAAGTACGCAAGTTCCATCACTCCTCATAATTATGTTAGCTCCCATTTGGCGACCCATCTTTGTCGCGGAGATCAAGTTGTATGCCATGTTTGGAACATACAACACATTTGAAAGTCGAACCTCCAACTTTCCAATCTTGAGCGTCACGTTTCCTTTACCTGCAATGGCCGTGCTCCGACCATCGGCCACCATAATTTGACCGCTTGCTTGTTCCAAAGTTCCCTCGTCAAACTTCTTTAGGTCTCCTGTCATATGATCTGACGCTCCACTATCGAGTATCCAGTCCCTTATGCTTGGACTGCTTTCCATTGTTACTCGCATACTCCGACCTTGCTTGTCGGTCTCGGTACCTTGTCGGCAATAACGGGCCATATGTCCTTGCTTACCGCACTTGTAGCACTTGCCATTGAATTTCCTTTTCTTTTCCTTGGCGTGTCCAACTCTCGCAACTAGTGGTTGGCTTCCTGTCTCATTTCGATCGTGGTTCACATTTGCTTGTTCCATCACCACGTCGTCACCTTGCATGTTGTACTCTTCGTTTACGAGTATCATCTTCAATCGATCCAATGTTGGCATTTCACCGCTTGCATTGATCGTTGTCTTCACGAGATTGTAATCTCTCGGTAACCCATTGAGTGTTGTGGCGACTATGTCAGCTTCCGATATCTTCTCGCCACTTTCTCGGAGTTCGCTCGCTAGCGAGAGTGCCCTTGTGTAGTATTGCATCACGCTCTCGCTCGGCATTTTCTTCAATGTCCGATACTTCCCAAGTATGCGCATTGATGTTGCGGCATTTTGTATCCCATAGCTTGCATGTAGGCGGTCCCAAACATCCTTGGCAGAGAGCATCGTGTCTCGTTGCAATAGCGAGCGTTCTTCTTTGTTGACTCGCCGAAGCATTGCTGCTCGTACCATCTTTGACTTTTGTTTGGTTTCCGAATCCATTTCATCATGCGACATTGCATTCTCCAACACATCGTCGAGCCCTGCTTCTTCCATTGCTAGGAGCACTGACCCTTTCCACAAGTTCCAATTTCCTTGTACAAGGATTGGAATGTCGCCCTTGTAGCGTCCGACTGATGTGGCACGTGCTCAGGGTCTCACCAGCACCGAAAAGAGCGTCGTTTGAAGGTGGCGAAGTGGAGGAGGCGTTGGGAAGGCGGTAGCTCTTCCGAAAGAAAGCAAGTGAACTAAAAAGACAAGGGGAGGGACCTAGGGGTCTACCTCTCTCTCAACCGCCCTTGAGCGGTTGAAGACAGCCTGGCGGGGCTCCCCAACTGCCCACGTGGGGGGCGAGCGATGCATTGGATGGTCCCGAAGGGTCGTTTCCAAGCGACCCTGGCCTGTCCGTCGCATCGCCACCGTTGAGTTGCCCCAGCCCTACCTTCTAGAAGGGATTGAGGGAAGGGATTCCAAACACCACAACCCTTCAATCCCGGTCTGTTCCGTTCGAGTCCTCGATGGGGAGGTCCCTTAGTAAGGGGCGAGTCCCCTTACTACAAGGGTTCTGACCGGACCAGGTCTCGACCCAACTTGGAGAGGGGTTCGAAGGGGCCCTCTCATGGATAGGGCCTCTAGGGCCTACATTCTCCTGGTTCCTGTCACTAACTGACACACCTAAGCATGATTGAAATCATAAATGTAACTGATGGGGTCATAGAGCATAGTCTGAATGTCTGCCACGGTATGTGTTGATTCATATCCATCTGTCCATTGCACACGGCATGTATTGTCATGCTTCTGGATCACTGTTCCCTGGTAGAATTCTGATTTGTCATCGGTGACATGGAAGAGGTCCTGTACCACGGCATGCAGCAGGTTCGCAGGTGGTTTGAACCGCGGTCGTTTACGGACTTGCATGGGCAGGTGGCTTGAGGTCCAGGTGTTGACCATGATGGGTGCAGGACTCTGCAAATATACCTGTTGTTTGTGCTGCTTAACATGCTGAAAGTTGTTCTGTGTTATACCTGTTTCTGGTATGCAGCCATTTGTTTCTTCCAATGAGAGGAATTCTTCCAAAAGATAGCTTGTTTCATCGATCCACATGAACGGGGTCGAGACGGAGTCCGTTTGGACCCAATATCGAACGCTGGCTGCTGGGAACAACGAATAATCTCGCAACAAGTAACGGATGGTGTGATGAACTGGCTCCACTTGAGTGTCTGGAGGCAGTAATGCATGCTGCGGATGTCCTGAATGTGCAGGAAATACTGTGAGGTCCGAATCCACCCATTTTTCCAAGCGGTCTGCATTAATACGATCAGAATATGGGGAGTTGTTGGGTAGCTCCAGGCGATACGCTCCTTTCCCCAACTCCTCTGCAATGGTGAATGGACCTACATAGTAGGGATCGAGTTTGTGTTTGTCAGTAGGACTTTTGAGTCCATACTGAACCTTGACCAAATCTCCTGGCTTGAAGCTACGTGGCGTACGATTGTTTCGCAGTTCACGGAATGAATCTGCCTGTTTCTGCAATTTCTGCAGAATAGCTTTGTATACCTGTTGCTGTTGTTTCAAAAAGGTTTCAATACGATGATCGGTTGAACAAACAGATGTGTTTGCATAAGCATCCTGCATAGTGGGTAATTGCAGGTGCCAGGGTAATCTAGAGGGGCACCCATAAACTGCAACAAACGGCGAAACCTTGGTGACAGCGTGCTCGCTGTCATTATATGCATGGGCAGCAGCCTGCAAGTAGTTGTCCCAGTTGCGGCGATCGTCGCAGGTTAGTCTCAAGGTCTGTAGCAAGGTTCGGTGTTGTCGTTCGGCTCCGCCCTGTGACTGTGAATGATATGGGCTACCTGTGGTATGTTGAACCCCGAGCGCAGAACAAAAGGCCCTAAATAATGAGCGGTAAGCTGGTCCATTATCTGTGTGGATCCTCTGTGGGGTGTGAAATTGATATATCAGACTGTCCATGATACACTGTGCTTGGCGGAATGCGCTCCAGGTGGTATGGATAGGAATATAGATCGCAAATTTGGTGAAACGATCAACGATTGTTAGTACTCCATTGTGGCCTTTGCTGGTAAGCGGGAGGCCTTCCACGACATCTAAGACCACAGTATGAAATGGATATGGGTAGAATGCTGTCTCTGGAAAGTATGGCTGGTGACGCGAGGCTGTACCTGGCTTTTGTAATTGACAGGTAGGACACCGCGCCACAAAATGCTGAATTTGGTTGTGCATATTCTTCCATCGGAAGTGCCGTTTCGCTGCTGCGTAAGTGCGAGCGGTTCCAAAGTGGGCCTGGTCATGCACCAGGTGCAAAAGGTCTTGACGGAGAGCGTCATCGGCTGGGACCCATACCACTGCTGGACCATCATAGGAAGTAAAGCTATTAGCTGTTGGCTTGTCAAACAGCAGCCCATCTCTAACCTGCAGGTGATGGGGAGGACTGTTTACCATGGCGTTGTATTGAGAATCTGATATTGCTGCTCTCTGCAATCTTTGGATGATAGGTGTGGCCTGTGAATCTGTGAGCATGGCTGCAACTTTGGAGGGGCTGCGAAGAACGCACACAGTCGGTGTATGACTGCGGCTAGCTAGCGGTCGAAGCGTCCCTGTGTGGTTCTGTAAAAAGGCAGTCAGCAAATTTGCAATCCACGCTACAGGAAAGGCATTGCCGCACATTCGATGGCGAGAGGCCTCTGAAACTTGGGCAGCAGCGGTGTCATTGGCCTCCATTCCAACTAAGCGCTCTTTTTCCTGAATCTGTAGTGGCCTCAATGTTCCATCAGAGTTTTGGACCCAGGTAGACCGACTTCGGTCGCTGTGCGATTTGTGGGAGGCCATCAAGGTGGGGCACTTTGTAATAGGTTGCCCCAGTTCGTCGGTAGGCACAGTAGATCCGGGTGTTAAGCAGTCTTGCCATAGAACGGGGAGGTCCTGCAAGGGTAACAATTCTGAAGGGTTAGGCAGGGAGGTCCAGCAGTAACGGACGCGTCTCTGCGGGCAGCATTGTGCCAAATCATGTAAATGTGGCTCTCCTAACAGGTCACTAATCTGCTGGAAATCAGCCCCCAAATGCCCCGCAAAGGGGGTACATTCAATGATGTAGCTTGGGTGGCCCAGTCGCTCCAGCAAGCGATGAGCGGAGGTAAACAGTTCTCGATGGTCGCGTAAGCCATAGCTCGGATGATCCTTTGAATTATTGGCCTTGGAAAAGGGCTGGCATGGAACGCCAGCGATGACCAAGTCTACTGGAGGCAGTTTGCGGCGGTCCGTTAGTAGGCGGACATCGTTACCATAACGAAAAATGTCGGTCCGCGAGAAAAGGCCAGGTCGGTCAAGACTGACATCTGCAAAGACGCGTTGAATGACTTGGCGTGCGTCGTGATCGAGTTCTACTGCGATGTAATCAATCTGTAATGTAGCACCAGGGGGAACTAGATGCCACAGGGCCCGTAACACGGTACCCATTCCTGCACACACATCCAGGATTCTGACAATGGGCTGTCTGTCTTGACTGCTGTGCCTAGAAAGGTAGTCTGCAGTAATGTTTTCGGGACCCGGGCGATAGTGAACTTCGAACGGTGCGAAGTACGATAATTTAGCTATCCAGCGCTGATCGCGTGGACTTAATTGTTCTGATGACTTGCTCTGAAGATACATGCTGGCCCGGTTATCGGTGATGACTGAAAACTGTTGTCCAAATAGTAGGTGACGCCAATGCTGGAGCGCATAAACGATAGCGCAGGTCTCTTTCTCTGCTGGATGATAGTTTTTCTGGGCAGAATTGAATTTTTTGGACCAAAACTCCACAGGTTTCCATTGATTTGTGGAAACATCTTGTAACAGGACGGCCCCCATACCGTGATCTGATGCATCTGTCTCGATGCGGATGGGGCGGTCTGCGTGGAAAAGCTGTAGCACTGGCCTGGAAGTGAGTAACTGTACCAGTTGAGTGAAGGCAGCATCATGCTGTGGTTTCCAGTAATGCTGAAAGTCGTGTTTATACTGTTTACGACTGAGCTCTGTGAGTGGGGCTGCAATGTCTGAATAATTCTGCACGAAGCGCATGTAAAACTGGCAGAGGCCTAGGAAGGCCAAATTCTGCTTGTGGGTTGTTGGTTTGGGGAATTTCTCGATCCGCGAAACCAAGTGGTCAGCACATGTTAGTTGTCCTTCGCGAATGCGAAAGCCAACCCACTCCAGGGTGCGATGAAAGAAGAAGCATTTCGATCGCTTAAGTCGGATGTCACTTTGCTGGCAGGTGTCCAAGAATTGCTCAAGGTGTGCAAAATGTTCTGGGATGTTGGCAGAATGGACCAAGATGTCATCCATGTATACCTTCAGAAAAGGTAAGGTACCGAAGATTCGGTTCATCATGCGTTGAAACATGGCTGGAGCATTAGCGAGCCCCATCGGCATAACCCGCCATACGTAACTCCCGAACGGGGTCACAACAGCAGTCTTCTCCACGTCGGCCGGGTTCATCGGCACCTGGTGGAAACCATCCAGGGCATCCACTGACGAAAAGACATGGGACCCTTGTAAATTCTGCAGGTGGTCATCAATGCGGGGTAACGGGTAGCGGTCCTTGATTGTTGCCGCGTTAAGCAGCCTATAATCAAAGACAACTCTCCAGCCCCCATCCTTCTTTGGTATAAGCAGCACAGGTGCCCCCCAACTGGATCCAGCGCAGATGTCCATCTTCCCCGCGTCAACGTACTCCGTAAGCAGTTCACGTAGAGCTTCTTGCTGTTGCGGTGACAAGCGGTAGTAGTTGCGGTGTACAGGTTGTGTGCCTGGTTCCACATTAATATTGAAAGACTCCCCAGGTGTCCGTTGAGGGGGAATCGAGGTTCGTTTCTCGAAGCAAGACTTGTATTGTAATAGAAGTCTGTCCAAGTGCTCCTGATCATCAGGGCTTAGCTTGTAAGCTTCGCTGAGCTGGCTGCGGAAACTAGCCAGATCCTGTTCCTCGCTCGTCAACTCAAATGTTGAGTCCAGGGGCTGTACCATTAAAAAGAGACACTCAGTTGACTGTAGAGCTTCCTTCACCTCTGATGGGGGTACAATCAGGTCCAGTTTACGGGCTTTGATGAATGACTCATCGCCCTGGACTCGATGAACAGAACCCGCTGGATCGCGGAGTTCCATATACTGCTGCTGCCAGTTGAGCTGCAGCAGATACTTATGACAGAAATCGACGCCGAGTATGCAACTGAAGGTTTCGATTGGCGCAACTCCAAAAGTGTGGGTTGCCTGAAAAGTATCGATGGTCAGCAGGACTTCGATTACTGGCGCTTGGTATGTCTCTGTTCCTACAGCCAGGCTGAAATTGAAGAAGTGTCCAGTAGGCTTCCAATTCTGCAGGGCAGGATCTTGATGTTTGAGTTGTTGAAAGGCTTGGGTACTCAAGAAGGAGTTGCTCGCAAGCGTGTCCACATAAGCTTGAGTCTGCAATGTGGGAACCTCGGTGTTTCCCAGGTAGCATCTCGCCGTGAGAAATTCACAGCGAGGACGGGGATTGGGTGATGCTCTGAGGGATACCACTTGGCCTGGATATAAATTTGTATGGCTTGCTGTCTCCATGCATGCACCAGGTGGTGGTTCTTCTCCCGGCTCCATCCTGACAGCCCCAACTGTCAGGTGGAGCCCCTTTAGTTTTTTGGAGACATGGGGGACGAATGACGGCATTGTTTTGCATCATGTCCATAACGGCGGCATCGCAAACATAGGGAATTGGCAGTACACTGTTTTTGCTGATCTGGAGAGAGAGTGGCTCCCAAAGGGAGGTCCTTCAAGTCTGTTTGGACCCTGACGATGCGTTCTTGAAGTTCCTTGGAGAGGTCAGCAAACCTTTTGGCGATGCGGCCAGCAGGGGTAGTTGCTGCCCTCTTTGATGTAGGATCAGAATGGGGCATCGCACGGATGGTGGCGGTCGATGTTGTGCGGACCGTATTGGCTCCTGTAAGCTTGTTGCCGCGGGCTGCAGCTTTGGCCCGTTCTCGTTCTTCAGCCTCTACCTTCAAGGCGGCGGCACAGACCCCCCAGGGGGACATGTCCGGAGCGCGTCCAAGTTCCACTAGCAACTGAAAGTGTTGTTCTATTTTGTTGCTCATCGAGTAAGGTAGGCCGACACGCAGTTTCGTGGCGATGTCGCATTCGCTGATTTTCATGCACGTAGGGTCTGTGCTCATGTTTACCACAAAACTCAGCAAGAGTAGCCGATTCAAGAATTTCACCACGTCTTCCTTGATCGGGTGCATGCGGGCGCGCTGAAATTCCTTCCACGCATCCGGCCCAGGATCGCGTCGCTGAAATGTTTCTTTCAACAAATCATAGAGAGCCGGAAGATGCGATACGCGATTCTTGTCACCCATTATGATGTTGTCCATCATGATTCTTGCGGTTCCGCTCAATGTTTGGAGGGCAAGCACAACTTGTTGGGTATCGTTCAAGGCGTAACCTTGTACCCAGCAAGACACTTCACGATACCAATGAGTAAGTGAATATGGGTCATGGGTGAGTTCGGCACCTGAGAATGACTTGGGCTTCGTGAGCGTCACACCTTGCAAGCGTTGCGAGGCTCCCATGGCTTGGTACATATCAGTGAGGGAATGCAACCCTTTCTCGGAGAGGGGATGCACCGCAAGAGGAACGTGCTCTGATGGTTTTAAGTCTTGGTCTGATGGTTCTTGCGGAGGAGCCTCATGTGGAAGCTCCTCTTCTTCCTCTTGCGCTTCATTTTCCACGGGGTCTCTGCCAACGGGCGGTGCACCAACAACTCCATGTCCGGTAAGGGAAAGCGTACGAAGTTGTTCGAGCTCACTTTCCAGCAACGAATTCCTCGCTTCGAGGTCTTTCCGACCTTCTTTCTCTCTTTCGAGCTCCTCTCTCATTCGTTGAAAACGGGTGAGGGTCCCCAAGGGGACATCTTCTTCAACATCACTCATCGGTGGGTGATGGCTTCGACAATGTAGCGTCCGACTGATGTGGCACGTGCTCAGGGTCTCACCAGCACCGAAAAGAGCGTCGTTTGAAGGTGGCGAAGTGGAGGAGGCGTTGGGAAGGCGGTAGCTCTTCCGAAAGAAAGCAAGTGAACTAAAAAGACAAGGGGAGGGACCTAGGGGTCTACCTCTCTCTCAACCGCCCTTGAGCGGTTGAAGACAGCCTGGCGGGGCTCCCCAACTGCCCACGTGGGGGGCGAGCGATGCATTGGATGGTCCCGAAGGGTCGTTTCCAAGCGACCCTGGCCTGTCCGTCGCATCGCCACCGTTGAGTTGCCCCAGCCCTACCTTCTAGAAGGGATTGAGGGAAGGGATTCCAAACACCACAACCCTTCAATCCCGGTCTGTTCCGTTCGAGTCCTCGATGGGGAGGTCCCTTAGTAAGGGGCGAGTCCCCTTACTACAAGGGTTCTGACCGGACCAGGTCTCGACCCAACTTGGAGAGGGGTTCGAAGGGGCCCTCTCATGGATAGGGCCTCTAGGGCCTACACCCTTGTCTATCTTGTATCGCGCCATGATGTGTTCTTCCATTGTGTAGGTGTCTCCGGGCAACCAAGGCTCTTAACCTGTTGAAAAATATTTATAGCTCAGTTAACCTACACTGCCTTTGGTTGAGTGAGTCTCTCGCACTTCTCCTCTAGGAGGTGCCCCTTCTCCTAAGTGGACCTGCGCTCTTTGGGTCTCGCTTGGAGGTGATGCTCCCGCGCCCGTTTGGTGTGGGATGCCTGACTTTGCAAAGACTCAACTGATCAATTACATGCATGCTTGCTCCCTTATATAGGGTGGATGTATCTGCGCTGCATTACATCATCCCCCCAACCGTGCAAGACTATTCGTACAATCACAACACTATCACAACTTAGTATCTCCCCTTTTAGAAGGTGGGTACCTTCCTTCTAGACCCACTCCCTTGACCGGACTGGTCTTACATCATCCTGCTATAGCCAGTACGGGTATACCGATCAAGTGTTTAAACTTCTCATGGTTGGAAACTTGTCATATTTTAACAGAAGGTCCTCGATCGAAACGGACGGGGAGAGCCCAGCACGACTGCCGACGCGCTGGTCGAACGACCGTGGACCGTTTCCTACGTTGGATGGACGAACGGACGTCCCAAGCTCCAACGAAGACGATCGGTTTCCTTCGTTGGACGTGCATCGCAACGCCATCCCACCACGCCACGACTACGAGGCTCGACGGTCGAGGCGTAGATCCGAGCTCGCTTCTCCTCCAAGCACCCAGGCACGCACGGCACCGGTTCCCTACCCATCACGCATCCCACCTCCTCTGGCCCGCACCGCATCGCTCCGCCGCGAGCGTGTTCTTCGTCCCACGCGGTCGTGCGTCCAACCTCGGATTCCTTCCGTCACTCGCGAAAGGGTCCCAAAAGGCCAAGGCAGAGAAGAAACTCCCGAAAGGGAAGGGAAGGGTCCCGACCGGCCAAGGCAGAGAAGAAACTCCCGAAAGGGAAGGGAAGGGTCCCGACCGGCCAAGGCAGAGAAGAAACTCCCAAAAGGGAAGGGAAGGGTCGACTACGGTTCCAGCTTCGAAACGTATCCGAGGCGGTGCGGCATGCGAAAGGAGCGTTTCCATCCGCATCGAAAGGACGAAAGATGAACGAAGAGGAGAAGAAACGCATGCCCGTTGCTGCACGCAGGGTCGTGGAAGAATTGGAACGGTGCGTGGAGGAAACGACGCCGCAGGAACCCGAGGAGATCGACGTCGAAAACTCGAGCTGGAGCGCACCGATCGTCTGCAGCTCGCGCAGGAGACGAGGCGCGCGAACAGCTCCAGGAACGAGAGACTGACGCGAGCGCGAGACGTTCCCTCGACAGCGAAAGCCGGGACTGGAAAATCGCCGCCGAAGTCAAGGCCTCGTGCGAGGAATGGGAGAGCCGATTCACCCATCGAAAGGCGAGTGCACTCAGGCGGTTGGAGGAGGTGCTCCAACGCTCCACGTGCGATCTAAACGACGTGGACGCTTTTTGTGTGGCGCTGAGGGATGCAGACGCGAATTTCGTGACGAGCCTGTTCGCGGTTTGCTTCCACGAAGCATCGACGCAGGGTGAAGAGAAACCGTGGGAAGCGTTGGACGACAACCTGCGACGGATGGCCCTTCGAACGCTGAACGGCATCTGTCTGGTGGATGCACGCGCATGTCGCGAACTGTCGAAGGCTACGTTCCTGGAGAAGATCTTGGAAGGCACCCAGCAGGATGGGAACCTTCGTGTAGCGGATCCAGTCGCTGCGTTGGCGTTGCTGCAGACGCTCGCACTTCGCGACCACAGGGTCGATCAGGAGTTGCGTCGATTGGGAGGTGTGCGTGCACTGGGTTCGATCTTGGTGGATGCGTCTACTGCGAACGAAGCGAGGAAGAAAGCGGGAGAAACACTTGCGTATTTGCTACACGACACGGCACAGGAGGCACTGGAGGTCGACGTCATGGAGGCGCGCACTCGAGACCGACAAGAAGCCGAGGAGGTGCTGGGGGAACCTTTGGTGCGATGGTTGGCCTCCGGTCTGCCGCTTCGTGGCTGGCAGAGCGAAGAGGAACAGGACCAGGTCATGCGGGATTGGTGGGAAGACCTGTTTGGGAGGTTGAACACGCAAAACGGGACGGTCCACGGAGTCGGCGAGGGAGCTGCTTCGAAGGAAGCGACGCGTCCACCTTCGGAAGCCGAGACCGGCGTTTCGAACGCCTGATTTCGCGTCCGACGCTTCCTGCTCCGCGTTTCGTTGCTTCTTCGCCTGGTCCGTGCTCGCCGGACGGCCCTTGCCAGCTGGCAGCCACGTCCTGTGCTCTCGGGACCGACCCTTCGTTCTGCCGGCATCTTCGAGGGTTCCACCTTTGGCTTTCTCTTCCATTCGACCTCCAAATCCGCCCATCCGCTGTGCATCTCTCCCCCGCCTCTCGCCTCGTGCGACGTCTCTTCCTCCATCTTGGCTTCGCTGCGCATCACCGTGTCGACCTTCGTCCACGTGAGGGACGACCCCTGCCCTCCTCCTCGACGCAACCCGCCCCCCTTCCCGCGCGGACCCCCGTCCCGCTCGCCCAAAACCGTCGTCCCTTCCGTCACCCGCAGAGGACGGGTGGGTTCCCCCTCCTCCCCCAACCCCTTCCCTCCCCCTCTCGGACGGTGGGTTTGGTGGGGTGCTGAGGGATGGGACAGGGTGGGCAACCGTGTCCCAGCCTTCGAAACCGGTGCCAGACGCGATGATGCTGGCGCAAGCCGCTTCTGGACCGCACTTCGGACGTTCCATGGCGGTGCGTGGAGGCATGCCGAGGGAGACGAGGGCGAAAGGGAGGGGAGAAGACGAGACTGACGGAACGGATGGGACGTGCAGCTCGGAGGACTGGCGTTCCTGGTCGCGGCCAGCTACGTGGCCTACGGGAAGGAACACGTACGAGATGCGCCACGAACAAGACAGGCCAACTACATCGTCAAAAGCGACAGTGGAGAATGCCACTATTACGGGTTCTGGGAGTGCAGTCGCAGAGGGGGAGACTGCGAACAATTGCTGCGAGAAATCAACGATTGCGTGGCGGCCAAGTGGGCGGAAGCCAAACAGATGGTGGGACACTCCGGAAGAACGCAGCAAGGTCAAACCAAAAAGAATCCAGACAACGCAAGGTGAACGTGAAAGCACACGAGACGAGACCGACGAAAGGGGGGAAACCCGCAACCGTAGAATGGAAGGTCCATGCAGGCACCAAAGACGGGACTGCCCAAGGAAGTCGGACAGGGAGCACCAGATGGGAAACCAACGAGTCACCAGCCATTGAGGAGCGATTCGCTCTCAAGTCGACACCGAGCACGAGCACTTCAAAGCAAGAACACGGTGGAGATTTATTTTTTTGGCAAATCTTGAATCGCCTGCGCAGCAGATCGATCGTTAGACAGCGGGTGCAGAAAGCAGCACGTTGTCCCGCGTCCGAGTAAGAAATCCAATCCAGCCAAGCTCAAAACGGCGGAACGAAAGCTAGAAAAGCATCTTCGTATCTTCGTGTTGTCCTCTTTCACGGGTTCTGGATCCGATCCTCATGTGTCCGTGATGCGGTTGCCTCTTGCTGTCGACAGGAATAGCCAAGCGCTTCGTTCATCTCGTCCTGGCCACCTCTTCCACCTGGAAGGATCTACCTCAACTTCCCGCTCTTGTTCACCGGACTACACCGTCCTTCCAGCGCCCATCTTCGCGTCTTGCCGTTCTCTCAGGTGTCCAAATTGCTTCTCCCAGAACTCCTGGGCTTCTTCCTTCGTCCGCAAGTCCCACAAGACCGACGTGGTGGGAAGCTCTTCGTCCGCGGGTGTCCCTCGTGCTTTGTTGCGCATGCATTTCCACAGGTCGGTCCACTTTTGATTGCAGCTGTCCAGCTCGCCGAACTTGTAGTATTGAGACAGTTGGTACACCGGAGCTAAGGATGGCAAGGGAGGTGTCAGCGACAGGTGAGACGGCGCAATCGAACACTCCTCGCTTCCAGCGCCAAATCGAAACGCCCGCGCGTCGTCGCGTACAGTGGCAGAACCAGAGCTCGTCTAGTCGAGGAAGGCAGTCTCCTCTCGGCACACTCGCCGGCTTCTCCTCCGACATGGGAAACGTCGCAACACCTGGTGCCGCCGGTCCCAACTGCAGCAGACAGTCAACTCGGAACGATGGACCCGATAGGAAGGGCAACTGATCTACACCTGCAGGAAGTGGGGAGGGAGAGAGGTTGCAAAGAAAAGGAAACTTCGGATCTAATGGGCTGGATTGACGTCCAAGTACGCACGTAGCTTCTGCACCTGTTCCAACACTGAACGGCTGGAGGTTCCTCCCTCTGTGTCCCGCTTCTCTGCGCTGGCATCGAAGCTCCAAACTTCTGAAACGTCTTCTTCAAAGAGATCGCATATGGGCTTCAGATCATGCACTGTCAGGTCTGAAAGCTGGCATTTCTTATCTTCAGCAAGCTTCACTGCGGCACCAGCCATGTGATGTGTCTCGCGGAAGGGAACACCTTTGCGGACGAGGTACTCGGCCAAGTCCGTGGCCAGCATGTCTGCAGATAGGCTCGATCTCATCTTTTCTGGGTTTATTTTGAGAGTAGCAAGACAACCAGACGCTATTTGAAGACAGTCGAGCAGGGTGTCGACCACATCGAACAAAGCCTGCTTGTCCTCTTGAAAGTCCTTGTTGTAGGTGGTAGGAGTCCCTTTCATCACAGCAATCATTCCAGTGAGCTGTCCCAGGCACCTGCCAGCCTTTCCACGCAACAGCTCCAACGCATCAGGGTTCTTCTTCTGGGGCATCAGACTGCTGCCAGTACTGTAGGCATCGCTGCATTGCACCATACCAAATTGACCGCTGCTGTAGATGATGAGGTCTTCCGCCCAGCGGGAGATGTGTGTGCTCGTCATGGTGCCCCAGAACAAGGTTTCGATCACAAAATCACGATCTGAGACTGCGTCCATGGAATTGGGACAGACTCCGCCAATAAACCCAAGCTCTTTGGCGAGAAACTGCCTGTCCACCTTGAATGGATTTCCCGCTAGGGCTCCCGATCCAAGTGGCAATCTTGCCACACGAGGAAGCAAGTCACGCAGGCGCTCATCGTCCCGTTGCCACGCCGCAGCATGGGAGAGAAGCCAGTGCGACCACCTCACTGTCTGCGCTGGTTGTAAATGCGTGAAACCGGGCATGACCACGTCCACCTCCCTTTCTGCCCGGTCGGCAGCGATCCGAATGAGCTCTTGGAGGCATTCCCTCGTTCGGATCAGCTGTCGATAGAGCCAGAGGCGTGTGTCCGTGGCCACTTGGTCGTTCCTGGACCTCCCTGTGTGTAGCTTCCCACCAACCGCTCCCACGATCTCCGACAGTCTCCTTTCGTTTGCCGTATGGATGTCTTCGTCTCCCGAGACGACCTGGAACTGTTCCTGGGCCCATTCTTCGGCCACTTGCTTCAACCCTTCCACGAGGGCGTTTGCTTCGTCTTCCGTGATGACGTTCGCCTTGGCCAACGCCTTAGCATAGGCCATGCTGCCTTCGCAATCCTCTTGTGCCATCCGACGATCCACGTGCAAGCTGTCGTTGAACTTCTCCATCAGAGGGTCGGTCTCGCCGCTGAATCTCCCCCCCCAGAGCTTCTTCTTCCCCTCCGTCGCCGCCATGACCCTGCTGCCACGTCTTCCCGCCACACAGCCCGTCTTTCCCCTCGCGATTCGCGTCGATGCGGTCGTGCAAACGTGAGCGCGCATCCCGACACTTTGGCGACGTTCCGAGCGCCGCCGCCCAGACCACGTGGGTCCTCCTTGAGTTAACAAGGTCGCTTAACTTCCCTCCTGCACAACCGCCTCCTACCCCCCTTCGGACGGACCCAGTGGAAGACCCAAAGGACAATGCCTGGGACATCCAAGGCGGGGTGGGAGATGGTGGAGCAAGGTTGGCGTCCCATGAAGAACGACGCCATCCGCGTTCGTTGTCCGCGTGGGAGAACGAAAGCACATGAAAGATCGGCACGGCCGTGTGTAGCCCGCTCTCCCTGCGTATGGAAATTGTTGGCTCTTGGATTGACCTCTGAAGCGCAAGGGCTCGGTCTGCATACACAATCCACTACCGTAGAGCCCTTGATTGAAGGTCGTGCGAGTGGTCTGTCGTTCACAAAAAAACGGTCATAGCGAAGGTGCATTCGTTTCCGCTCCGTTTGGTGCTGTAACCAATCCGCTTGACCCGTGTTGATAGCGCAAAGCCTTACCGCAAGAATGTATCAACGAGCAAAACCAACCAAAGTCAACCTTGCCCTTTGAGGGGGATTTGACAAGAAGGTTGCTCGAACTTCTTCAGCTCGCTATGCCGAAGGGTTGAAATGCACTTGCAAGTTATTCTTAGCCAGTGATGACTAGGATGTCGGGCGTCGATGCGACCTCGGTCAGCTAGACCTCGTTCTATTCCCAGATACGCGCGACTTGTACATTGGACAATATATTGCGAGGTGCACTTTCATGGACGTCATTCGTACCCTACAATTATACTTCCCGTTCCAATCCGATATCCAACAGCGAGACCCTCCTCGATGGCTATTTCTGGTTTCATTTTGAGATGCTCGGCTTTCCGATTGCCCAAGAGTGCATCGAAGTGCACGGGTACGAACTTCGGCCTAACATTGTAGGTAGAGAAATTTCGTGCTGAGTTCGGGTTGTATGATCCGGGAATTCGCGTGCCGAGTTGATGGGCGAGTTGCGGGGTGAAGTACGGCCCTTTCATCTGCGAATTCCGACAGTAAAACACATGGCTTGTGATTCCTCCAGAAAAAAAAAGAGCGAGAAGCAATCACGGGGTGCGCCCATTCCAGGAGGGAAAGTCCTCATGTTCGCCTTTCCGTAAGGCTTTGAGACAAGACCCCTCCAGAATTACCGAGGGAGTCTGGGTGGGCCCAAAACCATCGACGCAGACGAATCGAAGGGGAGGACCGTCGGCCGCCGGGAGTTATGGCGGCGGAACGCAGCGATGCACAGGTGCGAGGGGGTCCAGGCATCGTGAAAAGGCGTGGGAATGAGAACGATCGGATCGAGGACCGCGGTGCTGACCCTGGTTTTGATGGGGAGGGCGCAGGTCACCTGCAAGTTCGTGACCAAGCTGCCGAAAGAATGGAGAGTGCCGGAGCAGCTGCTGGCTGTGCCGGCGCAGATCACCCGACATGGACTGTCGGAAATCATCAATCAGATGCTAGGAGTAGGTGCGTTTCAGTAAGGAACATGCGGAGAGAAGGGAGTCTGCATGGCTGGAACGCGAACCTCAACGGCTGACCAGTGAGAGAAACAACTTTTGCAACGAGAAGGTGAACCGAAGATATTTGACTTTCTCATCCAGGGAGAACTTGTGCGTGGTTCGGTAGAACATATGTTGCTGGACAAAGGGATTTCGACCGAAACATCTGTTGAAATTGAGTACATTTTGGCTGTACCACCACCCAAGGACAATGCTGCGCACAAGCAAGACGATTGGTTATCAGACCTTTCCTCATTCAGAGCGGATGGCGAAACGTTTGTCGTAGCAGCTCTCTATGACGGCTACATCACAATGCACAAGGTTGATGGATGTGAGAATGTGACACTCCAATCAAAGGTGAGGGTGTCAGATGGGCAAGTAAACGCTGTCTCCCCCTGCCACAGCAGGGATGATGGTGTTCCTCAGGGCCTTCTAGCAGCCACAAACGAGTATGATATCAAGTTGTTCAACGTCAGCATTACACGTGAAGATTGCTTTGAACTTGTTCTGTCGTATGCAGGCCATACTGATGGCGTGGAATGCCTGTCTGTTGCCCCGGATGATAGTAGGTTTGTGTCAGGTGGATGGGACAACACAATTTGCTTGTGGGAATCAGCATGCCCCACCAAATTCCTTGATTCTGCATTGGGAAGCAAACGGCAAAAGGTCAGAAGGTCCTCACAAGCCGTCGAAACTGCCGAGCCACTGCTGAAGCTTGCCGAACATAGTCAGTGTGTTTCTGCTTTGGACTGGGTCACGGCTAACTGCGTGTTCTCTGGGTCGTGGGATCATAATGTGAAATGCTGGGATGTATCCTCCACCAAGGTGCTAGCATCGTATCATAGCCCTCACCCTGTCTATGCCGTTTCGGCGGAAACCGGCAAGGACACCCCATGTGTTGCGATTGGGGGCGGAGACAATGTTGTCAGGCTTTGGGATACAAGAGAACAGCAAGGAGAGCAATCCGCATCCATCAAGCTGATGACTCCATCCCACGAGGGATGGATCACTGCTGTACGCTGGTGCCCTGCTTCTGAGTACCATTTCCTGTCCGCTTCTGTGGATGGGCACGTGAAGCTTTGGGACATTCGTTCGAAGGTTCCTCTGGCTACGCTTAGCACGCACACAGGAAAGGCATTCTGCACGACGTGGATGGGCAAGAGTTTCGTAGCGAGTGGTGGTGAGGATGCAATGCTGAGGATAGCAGAGATTGCCATATAGACTACGACGCTTCCGAGGTTCGAATAAACGGCTCTACAATGTGACACACTGTCAACTACAAAAGCCTCTCTCGCATCCAATCGTTAGATCATTCGAAAGAAAGATCGCCGGTTCCACTTCACTTGTTATTGCGCCTTGCTGCCTCCTCCAAGATTGTCAACTTCACACCCTTGCCCTTGGGCATGGTGATCAGAGGTGTGGTCCCCTTACCGATAACAAACACGTTTGCCATGCGCGTGGCAAAGGTGTTTCCAGCCGCATCCTTGACATGACAGATATCGAACGTTCCTTTGTGCTTCTCGCGGTGAATCATGATACCAGCGCGCCCTCTGTTGCGCCCACCAGTGATGATCACCATGTTGCCGACATCGAACTTCACGAAGTCTTTGATCTTTCCAGTCTCGATGTCCAAAACAACAGTGTCGTTGGCCTTAATCAGAGGGTCCGGATAGCGGACGGTACGCCCATCATGCGTAATAATGCATGGGATACCCTTGCTACCATATTTCACATCCTTCACACGGCAGAGCTTGTACCCAGCTTCTTCCTTGGAAATGCGGTGGACGACAAACCTACCCTTCACATCGTAGAGGAGACGGAAGAACTCGTTCGTCTTCTCGATCTCCACCACGTCCATGAGGCCAGTGGGGTAGGTCTTGTCCGTGCGCACCTTTCCGTCCACCTTGATCAACCTCTGCATCATGATGGAGGTCACCTCCTTGCCGGTGAGCGCGTACTTGAGGCGGTTCCTCAGCAGCAAGATCAGAGGAAGGCATTCCCTCGACTTATGAGGTCCAGGGCTGGGCTTCGGGGCCTGTATCGTGCGAATGGCAGATCAAGTCGCGATGGACGGATCGTGTTCGGTTAGCATCATTCCCACATCTTCCCTTTCGCGAAGATCTTCCTTCGGGACCTTCCTTCGAGGTTTCGAGGTCAAACCCTGACCGTCGTCCGGAACCCCCATTGGATCTGTGCCACTTTCCCTTCTTTGCGACGTTCACGTGTGTACCCCATCGATTCGGTTGTTCCGTCACTTCCGGCTCCCTTTCACGGCCGTCTCTGGGATTCTCGTTGCGTTCACGTCGTCCCACGGCATCTGGTGGCGGCCCTTTGTCCCAGACCCCTTCGGATCGCGTCGCGTTTTTCGCCACGTACGAAGATACCGCCCAGCTTGTCCAACATCCAGTGCTTGGGTGCATTGAGGCGCTTGAGATGCTTCTTGGTCCCGCGGACGCCCATCGTGTGCGGTTCGAGAGGCGAAGGTGGCGGCGGTGGCGATCGTCCAAAGACGTTCAAGTGACCTCTTCAGGGCTTCCCCACAGGGCGCCGCCAGGACCCACCCCCGAATATTCGCATGGGAAAACAGGACCCGAGGAAGAGAAGGCGCCCCCATCCTGGAAAAGGGGGGGTCCAACCCGGCCACGAAAGGGAGGGGCGAAAGGGGACGTAGACCCGAAACCCGAACCACCATCCGGTTCACACGCCTTGTGCGCTTGGCGGAGGGCGGGAACGAGAGCGGAGATCGTGAGGCGTCGCCCGGCGATCGAGACGAGGATGGCGAACCTCGACGCCTACCGCGAACGGATCCACCGCTCGCGATGAAGAGGGAACTCATCCATCAAGTCGAAGGCTTTCCCTCCGATATACAACGATTCGTTGCTTGCGCACCTGGCGCCATGCGCGGAGGGCGATATCTTGCAAGACGAACGATAAATCTTGGTGGGAATGGTACGCCCAAGCGCATTGTCAAGCTCTTCTCGACGCCCGAAGTGCTCCCAAGTCGAAAAGACGGGCTTGAATAAAATTTTATCTCATTCGATTCCACGTGCATAGCCCACACTTCACTTCGTCTTGCAATGCGTACAATAAGTATGATGTTGCTTTGGCCTTGAATGTAACTACTCTTGCCATGCGTGTCCTTTCATACGAAATTGCAAGTGTCGAGCAGTCGAGCCGATGTCAATCCTCGAGGACATAGTTTCTCACCGTCATAATTTACCTCTTGCAATTTCGAAAGGTGAGCAAGGACCCGTGGAAATACTTGCATACTTTAAAGTCCTGACGATGCTGCACCTTCCCGAGGCTTGTCTTGCACGCGAACTTGAGTGTTTAGTGCATTCAAGCTGTGATAGAGGCGGCCTCATCGGTCCTCCAACATCCTTCCATGCGACAAGTAGTTGAGGTTCGAGTGGCGATTGATGGGGCGAGCATGTTTCGAATGTGGCTAAAAAATGCTCCGTTGTCGTCATGATGCACCTGCCGTGGGGCTTCACATGAAATCTGAATGTAAACTCTCAAGGTTGTCTACATAAAAGCATGCGTTGCAATGTATCGTCGTATTCCCCTCTAATACGTTCCACGTATTCCAATGAGAAACGATCGAGTAGACTTGGCAAAGCGATCAAAAATAGATCCTCTAAGGGCTCCCACACGTGCTCAAGCGCGTCTGCAAAGATAGTGCCGACATCCATCTTCATCGTAGTGAACTAGTGATTAAAATTAAGTTGGAACTACAGGTGCAAAGGCTCCCTCCCATCCACACACATAAGCATAGGAGCTAGACTTGCGCTTGTCAGTGTCTTGCCGTGCAAACATTCTTCACGAAAGCACTTTAGAAGGCCAATGTGTCGCATGGAACATCCTTACACCTCCAATAATGCGAGAAGGAAAAGCACACGAGCATTGACCAAACATGTATCCTTATGGAGCAAGGCTGGGGCCGACGGGGAAGACCGAACGTGACATGACATTGCTTCGGAAACCGCAACGTGACGGTGCGAACATTGTTCTAGTACAATATCGATGGGCCGTGGTGCACCACATACAAAGACAACAGTTTATTGCACTTCTAACAACTCGACGTCAAACACCAATGTGGAACTCGGTGGGATTACTGGTGGGAAACCGTCCTCGCCATAAGCATAATCAGGTGTGCACGTCAATGTCGCACGCTGTCCCACAGACATCTGGGACACACCTTCGTCCCAGCCCTTGATCACCATGCCCATGCCAATCGTGAATCGAAAAGGCTGACCGCGATCACGGGACGAATCGAACTTCTTGCCAGAAGTCAAAGCACCAGTGTAATGCACTGATACAAGGATGCAACAGGAATCGATACGAAGAGAGAACATGCGTTGGGGTCAGCACCAGAGAGGTGTGGGGATGCTCGCGCGTCGCCGAAAAACGAACGCCGGCGCAAGGCCAGCACGCACCTGTCACCACTTGTCCAGGTTTGGGAAACGTCTGTCCGTCACCTTCCTTCACGCTTTCGACCGTGACTCCAGCTTTCATGACGTGAGATCGTCTGGACTGCCCTCGGACTGCGCGGGCATCCGCACGGCGCGCTCGAATCGAGGCCACGGGCTTGCCTCTCAAGGCGCTGAGCTGGCTGGTGGCCATGGTCAACGATCGCTGAGAAACGGTGCAATCCAGTTCGTCCGTCAGCACCACGTGCGATCAACAGGCATGTCGAATCCCTTCTTCCTTTCGTTCCTCGTTCATGCACGGATTCATTCACGTCTGCGCACCTGCTTCGTCGTGTTTGGTACGACTCCTCGGCGTCTGCTTTTGCCAATGGATGTGTCCTGATGGTTCCACCTCATCGCCATCCTCGCCGCTACACGTTAGAAGGCCCCCAATCCTCGATTCATCGGGGTTCCTTTCCGCGTCCAGGCGACAGAACCCGTGGAGGAGCTTCCCAACGCGAACCGGTCCACGTTGCAACGGCCAGCTCCTCTCGGTTCCTCTGAGGAGGACATGGACGTTGGGTTCGGGGCGTCCTATCCCAGCTCGTGCGCCTACGTCCCATCGTCCTTCGCACTTCGCGCCGCCATCGTCCGCACCTCGCCACGCGAAACAGGCGGTTTTTCGGGCGGAAAGCGAGCAAGGAGCGGCGTGGGAGGTGGACAAGATGCAGTCCTCGATGACCACCAGGTGCGAAACGGAGCGAGTCGGACGAGGAACGCTCGATGGCGGTCGGGAACGGATGGGTGCGGGAGCATGCGTCGCGGACGAAGCAATGGAAGATGCTACGGGAACGTGCGCAAAAATACCATGGAGCCGATTGGAACGATCGGAAGAGAAATTCGGTCGCAGTTGTTGGCAGTGCCAACCCGAAGGGTGCTCGATGGACCCTTGAAGTTCCTGCGCAGGAAGCGGGACCGCTGCCGACGTCATCCGAGGTCGCCGCGTCGTTGCTCTACGGGCCGCGTGGAATCCTCGACGATCTGGAGGAAGCCGTGCGTCGCTGTTTTTGCTGTGGCTCGACGACGAACTCACGCTGACTTGTTCGTTTTTTCGCTGCGATCTTTGTTTCCGAATAACCCTACGGACGGGACAGCTCGAGTCGCCGTAGCCAGTTCCAAGGAGCAAGGCTTGCTGCACCACAAAGGAACTGTGCACGCGTTGCAGCTGTGTCTCCCAAGGTGAGGATCGCCAGCCTGTCCCGTTTCGGATGGGTCGCGACCGGTTCGTTCGGTGATCAGCGTCTGACGGTGTTCTGCTGGCATTAGGTCGTGGGTGCCCTCACGAGGGAGAGGAAGGAGGAGACGGTGACGAAGCTGAAGTCCAAGTTGGAGAACAGCACGGTTGTGCTTGGGCTCAGCTACAACCAGTTCACGGTCAAAACCATCTCACAGTTTAGACGGGAACTTCCTGAGGGCACGGAGCTGGTTGTTTGCAAGAACACGCTGATGAACAGGGCAGCTTCGGAGGTGGAAGGTTGGTCGGCACTTTCAGAGCACTGCAAGGGACCCAACGCATGGCTTTTTATTGGCGAGGACATCCCTGGATCCATCAAGCCCTACCGCAAGCTTCAGAAGAGTCTCAAGAAGGGCGGCATCGAGACGGAGTTCTCCGGGGGTTGCTTGGAGGGTCAGAGCTTGCAGTTGTCGGACATCAAGAACTTGGAGAGCCTTCCCACCAAATTAGAGCTCATTGCGAAGATCGCTTCCATGATCAACCAGCCGGTGAAGAAGATCGCGGTGGGCGTCCGGCAGGTGCCTTCGAAGATCGCCTACGGCGTCAAAGCCGTCAGCGAGAAGGAAGAGTAAATCGAACGAGGCACACCCCGACCTCCCACGTACCTGCTTCTACGTCCATCCGCCTGCGACCACCCCCCCTGTGTTTTCTCCCTCCCACCTCCCATCGATACCTTACCAGGAGATCTCGATGTCCAGCCGCCACCCCCCTCCTCCCCTCACGTGTGGGGTGGGACAGGGGGGGGACCCAGTGGCCACCACACCAAGCCGCAGACGAATCGGAAGAAGGAGCGCCGCCAGGAGCGATGGTGCGGATCGCAAGGACGAACGAACGCGTCACGGGAAGGAACGAGGATACGTGGTGGACGGGAGAACACGGGAAGGGGAAGGGAAACCGTGGCGAAGGAAGAACGGGAACGCGAAGATCCGGCCGCCGACCACGAGGGTTTTCGGAAACGGTGGAAGAGAGGCGTGAGACGTGGTGCAAAAGGGTGGGATGGAGCGCTGACGAGCGGATGAACACCGTGAAACGAAATGAAACGACGATCCACTCCCGCACGCACAGGCCAAACGCACCAAGAAGGTTGGAATCGTGGGAAAGTATGGCACGAGGTATGGTGCGTCCCTCCGTAAGCAGATCAAGAAGATCGAAGTGAGCCAACACTCCAAGTACCTGTGCGATTTCTGCGGCAAGTACTCCGTGAAACGCCAATCCGTCGGTATCTGGAAGTGCAAGTCGTGCGGGAAGGTCATCGCAGGAGGTGCATACTCCCTGAACACCGCGTCCGCACTCACCGTCAGGTCGACCATTAGGCGTTTGCGCGAGGCAAGCGAAAAGTAAATCAATCTGCGCTGCAGGACATTGGCTATCAAGGAGACGCCGTCGTCGTAATTCGTGCGTGCTTTTTTACATGTGAAGTGCGAGGCCGTCAGGCCTGGAGCAATCTCACTGCGGGCATGCAAAAGCCTGCGCAGAATTGCACCAACCATTGCGTTGCCTCGCGTAGAAAGAATGCAAAATCCACTAGCTCCAATCTCATGCGCACATGCCCAAGGTCCACCACGTGCATTGTGCCCTGCCAAATCCCAAGAGGCTCTCGAAAGGTCTGAAAAGGTGCATCCGCATCCGCCTCCGCGCTCCGATCGTACCGAGCCCTGTAGGTCAAGCCCCTCGTTGCCGTCAGTGCTTGGATTCGCAGTCGTTTGTTTTCCTTCACCCCTAGCTCCTGCACGACATTTCTCACCAACCCGTTCGAACGGAGTGCGAGCAACAAGGGCCTTGGCAAGTCCTCCAGTATTTTGACAAAGTCGCCAATCGTGGACATCTTGAGTTTCTTACGCAGTTCATGCCGCTGTTCCCGGTTCAGCTCTAGACGAGACGAACCAAAGCTGAGGATTGCCGGCAGGATATCCCCGAACGGACCCAGGAGCTTCCGGGACACCTCTGTCAGTTCCTTCTTGTCCTGCAGGACCAAGCTCTTCCAAAGCAAGCACCAATCGCGACGCAAGGGATCCCTGAGCTCCACGTAAAGTCCATGGTCGAGCAGCACGATTTCTGGATACGTACCGCCTCGCTTGGTCTTTGCTGTGCGCACCAAGAGGTTTCCAGGATGTGGGTCGCAGTGTACAAAACCATGAATGAAGATCATGTCTGCAAACACCTGCGCCATTTTCTCGGCCACCAGGCTGGGCTTGAACCCCATCTTCCTGATCCCTTCTGCGTCTGTGATTTTGCACCCATCTGCCCATTCCATGGTCAGCACTTCTTTCGAGCTGAGTTGCCATACGATGGCGGGCACTGCCAATCCAGGACGGTTGGCGAAGTTCTTCGCCGTCCTCTCTGCGTTCTTCCCTTCCCGGACGAAGTCCAGTTCCTTCTCCATGTTGCGTTCCAGCTCGGGCACCATCCATTCGAGTTCGAATCCTTCGAACAGCATCTTGGCTGCTTTGGCTAGCCAACGGAAGGTGGCGATGTCCGCTTGCGCCTCCTTCAACAGTCCTGCGTGTTGCACTTTGACCGCCACGTTTCGACCGTCGTGCGTGCGAGCACGATGCACCTGGGCGAGCGAGGCGGCGGCTGCCGCTTCTTCCTCGAAGGAGGCGTAGAGTTCCTTCGCTCCAGCGCCCAAGGAGGCGCGCAGCGATGCCTCCACGTCCGCGAAAGGACGCACTGGCGCACGGTCGTGCAACTGGGCGAGCGCATCCCGCACTTCCTGCGGCACTGCACGCACCGTGGCGGCCATCTGGGCTGCTTTGACGTAGGCACCGCCGTGCTTCCTCGCCAGCTCCAGCAGCCTCGCCGCGGTGTTTTCGTGCGCTTGCTTCCATCGCGCCTCGGCTCCTTCCGTCGTGGACCGACGCGCCAAGGAGTAGTCCCAGGCGCACGCGCACCACGTCCACGCCGCACGTGCGCCGCGCACGCCCATCGAAGCGTCCGCGTCCGAAGCCCACGCCAGGCCCAGGAACGCGGTCGAGGCGATGGCGGCGCGACGCATCCCGTCCGCGACGACTTGCTCGAATGGGAAATGCCCAACGAGGATCGGTCCCACCACGTCGGAAAGCTGGATCCCAAAGATGAAAGTACCAAAGAAGGACCTGGAACGTCAATCAGGAAACAAGGGGACCATCCCGATGCCCGATGCACGCGACAGACGTACATACCCATAGGCACCGCGGAGGAGCGGTGCCATCGTATCTGGCGGGATGTGCTCCTCTGCAGGATCGCGTTGGACGGACCACCGGAAACCACCGCGGAAACGCTCCCCATCGGATTGGACCAACAAGGCACCGTCCAAGTCGCAAGCGGTGTCGCTCAAGAAGAGGACATGAGCGGAGATGGTGGAATTCAAAGAAGAACCCACCATGCAACCAATCCAGACCCGAAGGCCGCAAAGACGGGCGCACTGCGCAGCTCGTATCAGCCCACGGATTCCTCCCGCCTTCTCCAGCTTCAAATTCACTCCGGAACAGACGGACACGAGCGGTGGGATATCCTCAGCAAACCTGACACTCTCGTCCGCAAACACCAGCACTCCTCTGCGCTCCCATTCTCCTTTGACCCGTGCCCATCTGGCAAGGTCACCATCCAGGTCGCTGCTGCTTCCTGCCTCCCTTCGGCCTCGGGTCAGGTCGTGAGGAAACGGCTGTTCAATCATGAAGAGGGCCAGAAGAACGTGTGCGGGCATCATCTCCAGAAGCAGCAGTGCCTTTTCCGGGTCCAAGCATGCGTTCGCATCGATGGACCAGGACCTGTTCGCGACGCGATGCCCTCTGGCTTCCATCTCCTCGTACAAGGTCTTCAGGACCTGGATATTGCTCTGCAGGCAAGGTCCGAACTTTATCTTCAAGAATGGGGTGTGCTGTAGGCCGAACATGGCCGATGCTACCATTTCTCTTCTGTCTTCGTTCATGGCCACGGTGTAGAAGGAAACCCGCTGCCGCGAATCTGCCAGCGGGCAGATGGTCCGATGCAAGGGAACACCTTTGATCCTAGACCAACAGTCCAACAGCGCGACCTCGATCCCAGCGCAGGTTGGGAGAGCCACCGTCCCCTCGTCGACTAGGCATCGATCCAGTGATCGCAGGAGGCGTTGGAAGGTCGAATTGAACGCACTGTGAATCCGCAGCTCAGAAAAGAAGCATTCATCGAGACTTGCGAATGGATCTTCCGCGGTGGAGTTGGAAGCGTTCTTCACTGAACGTCGGTCCTTCGCTTCTCCGTTTTCGAGGCGGACGAGGGATGCAGGACGCCCGTCTACTGCGACTTGATCGAGCGCAAAGAACCAAGCGAACTTGGCTGCAACGCGCACGACGTCCTCAAAATCGGATTCATAAATCCCAGCTTTTTTGGGCGGCAGTCCGACCTCCGCCACACCCGTTGCGACACCTCCTTCCAACCGCAATCGCATCGTGAACAGGGCATTCGTTCGCTTCACCGTTTGCGAATGACTGGTCCCGAACTTCGACCTCAACCGCATCACGTACGGATTCAGCTCGATTTCCGCCAGAGAAACCTCGTCTTGGAGCACTTTCCACGTCCATGAGCGTCTCTCCGACACTGGTTCCATGGCCGACAGCTCCACATTCGATTCGTTTGCGGGCTTTTCTTTCTTCCGAGATAAGACCTTCGGACCACGAACATGCAGATGTGTTTCGGAATATGGTTCTAAGAGCGTCTATCGCACAGGTTTGGACGCTTTCCAAGCGGCATGCGCGCGCGTTCAGTTCGTGGACGCTCGGCCAGGCCTTTGGACGGTGTCCCTTTCACTCCCGGGTTCGTCCAACTAAGTTTTCCTTTCATCCCCCGTCGGAACTTCCGATCGATCCCACCGGACCTGGTGGCGGTGGCCCACGGGCATCCCCACTGGGACCTCCTGAGGAGTTTCTTCTCTCGGCGGGCCGAGGGGAACCAGCTCGGCTTCACGTGGGATGTGAAGCACGTGACACCTGCGGCGTGGATCCAGGGAAGGACCTCCAGCGCCTTCGTGCACTCGACGTGCCCGACCTCGATCGCACGACGCCGCTCTTTCCAGGCCCATGGCCCGCGGTTCATGCGACGTGGTTCCTACCGTTCCCCATCGGGAACCCTCGGCTCCATCTGTCCGGTTCAGACCGGTCCTTCGAACCGGGAGCAGCCCCAATCGACAGGGGATCGATCCGGACAGGATCCAGGTCTGGTTTGGCTCTGGAGCGAACCGAGACGACGGAGCCAGGGAGAATCTTCTCGACGATCGTCGGACGAGCACCGACGCAGGCGGACGCGTCCTTCGCCGCGCTTCGTGCGCGCATGCACGCGTCCCTTGCGTTCCGAAACTGGACTCTGAAGCCGTGGAAGGCACTTCCGGACGCCAAAAGACGCAGGTGCGCGGCAAGGAGCATGGACAGGTCGCACTCGGAGCTCGTGCGGGATTGGAGCGCTTGGTTGGGTTCTTGGGTCGAGTCCGAGCTCGAATCTGTCCTTCCGTCCACATCCGCACCTGCCGCGGAGACACCGAGCAAGGACATTCTAGGTGGAAGTAGGGGAGCAGAAGAAAAAGACGCAGGCTTGGTGCCTCGCAAGATCTCCGCAGGACCGCACACGCACTTGGTCGTTCTCGTAAACGGGCTGCTCGGCAATTCGGGCAACTGGGAGTGCTTCATCTCGAATCTCAAGGCAGACGATGGCACGGGACACTTCCTGCTTCATCCAAGCCGAACAAACAATATGTTTGGCACGTACGAAGGGATAGACGTGTGTGGTCAACGTCTGGTGGAGGAAATTCGGGACGTTGTGTCCGAAAATCCAGGCCTAGAACACATCAGCTTGGTGGGGCATTCGATGGGGGGGCTGCTGGCACGGTGGGCGGCGGGAAAGCTATTTGACACCGAGAATCGAACGGTCGCTGGTTTGAAACCCGCACATTTCATGACGCTGGCAACCCCTCACTTAGGATGCAGTGGCGAAAGTGCTCAACCAAATCATGTTCCCTTCATTGCGTGGACCCCGGAGCCTCTGGGGAAGTACCTGGAAAGGGCCGCGGTTCCTTTTGCGGGGATGTTCCTCAAGAGAACTGGGCAGCACTTTTTCCTGAAGGATGGCCTTCCGTTGGAGCTGGCTGTGAATGATGTGGACGCAGGTCCACTGCTGTTCAGAATGTGTCATGACTGCGCGGATGCTCCTTACTTGAGCGCACTGAAAGCTTTCCATACGCGAACCTGCTATGCCAATGTGTCTGGCGATTATCTTGTTGCCTGGGCCAACAGTGCCATCTGCCATCCTTCTGTGTTGAAGACCTTGGAAAGACTCGAGAGAACCGAAAACGGCTGCCGGTTCATTGTGTCTGACGATGGGCTTGCAGCTGCCACGAACCGCTGCTTGCAACTAGACAATGAGCTGGTGTCTCCAACTCGGACAGAATCAGTCATGCTTCGAAACCTCAACTCGATGCCGTGGAGAAGGGTGCACGTTGACTTTAAGGAAACGGTTGTGCCGCTCCTTGCGCACAACCACATCCAGGTCACTCGTCGGTGGTTGAACTGGGAAGGGGAGGAGTTTGTCAAAGAAGTGGTCAAACACATTTTGGAGTTGGAAGAGAGCTGGAAAAATTCTCCCAACAGTGGAAGCTGAATCGCTGCCTCTCAATGTTTTTCTTGCGTGCGTGCCAATGCACGCGCAGTATGGTTGCATGGAAGGATTCTGCCCCAAGTGGCTCGAACGTCTCTGGCACAGGGCTGAATCCATGTGTTTTGCAGAACGAGCCTTCTGCTCGATTGTTTGTTAGACATCCCTTCTTTTTTTTACTCGCTCAACGATCGCGAGAGCCCTGCATTGGGCTTCCTTTCGCCCCTTCACCGCGTCTTCTTTTCCCTTCGTGGAGCCTTGTCCCACCGACCACACCGACCGTCCCGTCCCAAGGTTGGTCTGCGAATCGACCGTCCATTCTCGGGGCCGGGTTCAGGAAAGGCAAAACGGACGGTGGCGATCGTCGGTGTTCCACCCGGGAGGCATTCGGCCCATCCGAGAAACCCCGTCTCACTCTCCCAGGTCCCGGACCCCTGCCCTTGGAAGCAGGAGAAGGGAAGCTTCCCTTTTGTTGGGAAAGATCCCCGGTTCGTCGCCTCCCATCGACTGGGATCGAAGTCCAACGAAAGGGGTCCATCGCCTTGGCAAGCCCAGAAGTCTCCGAGCAACCACTCCCTAGCGGCGTGCGATCCAGAACATGGCGTCGCGAAGGCTGTTCGCGCTCGTCGCGCTCGTCGCCTTGGCCATTGCCGCGGCCGCAGATGTCGTGGAAAGCGGTGTGAACCCCAGTGCGTGCGGAATCGGGCGTCCAGAGGTGATCGAAGCCAACGAAGGGTTCATACAGGTCGGGGAACGTGGAGGGGAGCACGAGCCGAATCTGTACTGCCAGTGGCTCATACAATCCAACAGATCGCAATTCCAGAATGGGAACAGATCTGTCCTTGTGCTGAGCTTTGATTGGTTCGCGACTGAGGCTTGTTGTGATTATCTGGTGGTATATGGGACAGAGCAGGCCACAGATCCACTTGCGGTGTTGTCTGGTAGCATAGATGCAGAATCTACGCTCATCGTGAGTCCCACAGGAGTATTCCTGCTGGAGTTCCGGAGCGATGAACGCTTGCAAGAGAGTGGGTTTAGGGCTAGGTTTGCGCTGACAGACCCGCCACGCAAGCCTTTGCTTATCCAAGAAGGTGGACAACTGCGCCAGAATTTGGCTGATTACGCGGTGGAAACGTTCTCCACACAGCTTGAACCTGAATCTGTTCAGGACTTGGAGGGGTTGGGACAGGACATTGACTCAGATGTGGTGGTTGTGCTTGATTCAAGCAACTTCACCTCCAATGCAATGCCTTTTCTTGGCGCCATCCGTTCCATCAACGGTTCGATGCTTTTACAGGACATCAGGTTACCAACAGCCCTGGACCTGAGCTTCTTTGAAAATTTGGAGGAGATCTCAACGTCTCTGGCCATTGTTGAAAGCAACACGGCGTCATTGCTTGGGCTGGAGAAAATTAGAAGGCTGAATGAAAATCTTTTGCTCTATAACAACAAGCTGTTTGATAGTCTGGAGGGATTAGCAGGCTTGGAGTTTATCGACGGGTCCATTATCATTGTAGGGAATCAACGTTTGTCTACTCTGCACGGGCTGGAAAAAGTGAGGACGATTGAAGGGGACCTCATCATTCGAAACAACCCCAGGCTTATTTCGTTGCAAGGCCTGGATAGTCTGGAATCGATTGGTGGCAGCCTGCAAGTAGAGTTGAACAGTGGTCTTAGCTCTATGGACGGACTAGGTTCCTTGCTTTCTGTAAACGGGAGCCTGGTAATTAGATCGAACAGTGGGCTAGGATCACTCAGTGGTCTTGATAATTTGTCCAGTGTTGAAAGAGACATTTTCATCGAAGACAACCCTGCTCTGCTGACCATGGAGGGTATAGAAAACTTGACAGAATGCAAGGGAACCTTGCGCATAAACTCCAATAGAGGTCTGACCTCGTTGCGAGGGCTTCAAATTGTTGCCATCGAAGGGGAGCTAGATATCTGGGACAACGATGCCCTTTCTTCTCTTGTAGGTCTTGAGACCATCAGGACTGCTTCTGCAGGGGTCATCATAGACAATAACGATCAGCTTATATCTTTGAAAGGGCTTGACAACATATCTTCCATTGGCGGATCACTTCTTTTGAGGTTCAACGAGGCCCTTTGGGAACTTGAGGGTCTGGGCCTGTTGAAAGAAGTGAACGGATCCCTTGTTATTTGGAAGAACGGAGCACTGGGAAAAATAAGTGCCTTGGGAAATCTGGAAATTGTAAGAGGGGATGTCACCATTGAAGACACGGATGCTCTTCCAAGCCTGCATGGGCTGGAAAAGCTCAGGAGGATTGATGGTAACTTCAACTTGCTAAACAACAACGGAATCATCAGTCTCAATGGATTGCAAAGCTTGCGCTTTGTTGGCGGGGATGTCGATGTCGCTGACAACAGTGCGCTCTCTAGTTTTTTGGGCCTTGGAAACCTTGAAGATGTGGAGGGTACGTTGCTGATACGAATGAATCACAAGTTAGTCAGCCTGCAAGGCCTTGGGAAGTTGCGGAACCTTGGAGAGTCTCTAATCATTGAGAGCAATGATGGCTTGAATACCCTGGCTGGGCTTTCGTCTCTAACTTTGGTTCGGGAGACGCTGTTCGTATCGGCCAATGCAGGCCTCCGGTCCCTGAACGGCTTGTCCATTCGTGAAGTGAAGGATGCTACAATTATCAACAACAATGTCCTTTCAAGTTTGGAGGGTTTGGAGAGCCTGCTGAAAGTATTTGGAAACTTAGATGTCACGCGAAATCCCCGCTTGCAATCGTTGCTTGGACTCAAGGAGCTGAGTGTGATAGGAGGGAATTTTTCGCTTACTACTAATGGTCAGTTGGAAACTCTTGATGGTCTCGACAATTTGGCAGAGATCGGTGGGAACGTTGATATCCGGGGGAACTTTTTGCTGGCGGAGAGCGAGAGTTTGACGAGAACACCAATGCAAACCCCCATTACTGCAGTCATGGGTAACTCGATCAACCTTTCCCAAAACAGCTTGTCAGGAGCGATTCCAGTGAGCTTTTTGCTTGGGTCTGAGCCAGTTAACATGGACCTATCTTACAACAGGTATGAAGGGCCTCTTGATCCCAGCCTTTGCAATATCGAAGGTCTGCTTCTATTGGACGTGTCCCACAATCACTTGCTGTGTGGAGACGTGCCAGAAAAGTGCGGCCCGGCTCTGAAGTACGACTTCACGAGCCTCGGATTTCCATGTCTATAGAAGAATCTGAGGGGTGTATCGATTTGTGCATGTGTGCTTGCTTGCCTTCTGGCCCTGGGCCATCCCAGGTTTGCTGCTTGAGAGTTCCAACCCGTCCGTGACCCTGATGAAGAATATTCTCCCCAACCTCGAGGGGGACATCGACCGACCGACATGGCGCATGTCCAAACGTCGCACGACACCTCGCGTGTGCAATTCGTGGCAGTGCCGCTTCGTCCAGACCTCTTCGGTAAGAAATTGTGATTCAGGCTCGAGCGTGGCGGATGATGTCACTTCGGAAGCGAATTGCGGCTTGTCTTGCTACGAATACGAATGGAAGTGCAGACTCACACGCACATGTGGTGCATGTGCGCGCCAGGGAAACTTGCGGCATGGGTTCAACACCTTCCTGGACTCTATCCTCGTGTTCTAGCAACTGATCGTTTGTTTCGCGTGACTATCGATTTCAGTTAGGGACGCTTCACCATGGACGAAGATGCCCTGACTTCGCCAAGGCGCAGGCTCACTAGGCCCAACATGGAGGGAGGTAGCACAAAGGATGCTGGCCTGGAGGATGTCCTCGACCCAGTGAGCAAAAAGTGTAGTGAGACGCACAACGAACCCTACGAACATAATGGCGTGATCAGATCATACTTCATGAACGACGATGGCCAAATTGTCCATGGCCGCAGTTATTTTTGTCTGAACCTGTGTGGTTTGACCGGCCTGCTGATATTATTCGTAGGATTCGTGTGTGGCTTGATTATCGTCCCTGGGAAAACAGCCAACGATATCTACAATGGATTTGTCATATCCACAAGCACAGAGTGCTACAAGAACGATTCCTCCATTCCACAAGTTTGTGGTGGGGAACTCACCTACGAGTACTTCTTCTGGAACATCACAAACCCCCAGGATTATGTCGATGGAATCTCACCCCCACTATTACGTGAGGTTGGCCCCTACACATTTGCAGTCAAGCAACGTCATTACAACGTGCATTTTTCAAGTGGGAGAAAGACCGTCGGATATGACACCGCCCAATTTTTCAGTTTCAAACCAGACAAGTCATGTCCAACATGCACGCTTGGAGACATGGTAATATCTCCCAATGCTGTCTACCTAGGGATCCTGCAATCTCAACAGGTACCGGAGCACCAGGCAGGAAAAGCAGAAATTGCTGTGGGGACACTGGCTGTTGGGTCGATAGTCTCAGGTGTGGTCCAGAATATAGCTACGTTGATCGATCCTACTCAGTCAAATCCAACGGGCAGCAAGAGTATGGCGATCCTCCAATGGGCCAGGGGGCAGATTTTTGAGGACTTTTGCGTGCCTGGAGAACTTCCACCTACTTTACCTCCAGAATCCTATCTTGTGTACAGTGTTTGGGCTACATGCATTGCTGGGCAGCCACCATCCCTTGCCTTCCCTGATGAATCGCAAGCCCTTGCTCTCTTTGATTTCATGGAGAGCTACCCAGGTTCAGCACATGCCGTTTGGAGCAGGGCCCCTGGCCAACCGTTTGCAGCACTAGCCAACTTTTCTGAAGTTCACTTGCTTCTTTTTAGTGCTTACATTGAATTCCTTTCTGCAACATTGGCAATTCCGGGCATTCAATCAACCCTTGGCAATTTCTTAGATCCTGAAGCAGGAGGCATTCTGGTGCACCGCTCAGTTGGAGGTCGTCTTTTCGGCTGGCAAGACCCCCTCCTTACCTCCCTGATTGGTAATGTGACTGAAGCAACCCAAAGGATTGTTTTTGGGTTCCTGCCTGACTTCAACGACACTTCAGAAGAGTTCGGGTTCGAAACGCATCCCTTTGTGAACAGCATTCTACTCAGCACAGGTTACGGGGAGGACGCTTCCACTAGCCGCAATCTCACACAAGTAATGGAATACAACGGGCGAGGTGCATGGAATGCTAAACTTGTCAGTGAGTACAATCGCCCGGGCAGCACCGCAAATTCTGAGGATAACGGTGGAATGCTAGATAGCTGGGTAGGAATGGTTGAAAACTTGCAAGTCCCTGTGAGAGGAAGCAATGGTGGACTGCATGGCCTAAATATAGAGAAAGAGGAGAAACTTGTAACCTTTGACCACGAATCCTTCCGGCCAACTGAATGGACTCTGGCAGAGGAAGTTGAAAAGCATGGGCTGCAAATCTACATTTACGAGCTCGCCGAGTCCGAGCTAACACCATGCCCTTCTTGCCCCTTCCCTGAGCACCTTTACGGTGTCCAGAATCGAAGCTTCATCTCCGGTGTTGAATCCATTGCCAGTAGAGCGCACTTCTATCAGGCTGACCCAGTCATCGTGAAGACCTGGGGGAATGCATCCAGCGTTTTCAGCCCTGAGCCTTCGACGCACGAATCGCGGATGGAAGTTGAACCTAACCTCGGACTTACCGTTTCTATCCAAACGACATACCAGTTCAGCGTGAAGTTGTCCCCGACAGATGTGTTGTATCCTCAGCTTTGGACCACCCGTTCCAACGCAACCGGATCTGGAGGCGGCGATGAAGGCTACGACTACTTGTGGGTTCCAGATTTCTGGCTCAAAGTCTCTGCAGAGGCCAGCAGACGGGACATTAGTGACATCAAGAAGCTCGTAACCTTGGAGAGGAACCTGCAGGGCTTATGTTTGGTGGTCCTTCCCCTCGTCGGTGTCGCGTTGTTGGCGTTTTCGTTGTGGAACCTCCGACTGAAACCAAGTGCAAGGGCTCTACAAGCCGAAATAAAGAAACTTCGCATGTCCCGTGCCAAGCAGTTGGCGATGTAGTGGTGGTAGCTTGTCCTGATGTGGTGCTGCCGGGATGCCTCATACCTGGTCGAGGTCCTCGTGGACCAGTCCATCCAGCACGAGGGCTCCTTTGCGCATGAGACGTCTTACCGCTCCCTCGAACGTTTCCTGACATCCGGTAGCTCCCAGGTGGATCCGCCTGCGACCTGTGTCGGATCCATTCTCGTGCTTCTTCGAGTTCTTGGTCTTCACACCGTTCTCCTGGATTTCGACGAGCCTCCGGATGGCGTGTTGTGCCACAGGCAGTTCTGGATGGACCACCGTCACGTGAGCGGGCAGCATCCGGCTCAGTTCTTCCTGCACGAAGCTGTAATGGGTGCATCCGAGCGCAACGACGTCGACGCCTCGTTCCAGCGGCTCTTCCAGCGCTCTTTCCAGCAGGTTCCTCACCTGCGGTCCGTCGACTTCGCCTGCTTCCACGAGTTCCGCCAATCCCACCATGGGGACGAGGAACACGTCCGCGTCTTTCGCGTAGGTGTGGCACAGCCTCGCCAATCGCTTCCCTTGGACGGTCCTGCGCGTGGCCAGGACCGCGACGCGGCGACTGGCGCTCTTGGCCATCGCTGGTTTCAGCGGCGGTTCCACGCCCACCACCGGCACCTGTGCGCCGAGCTGTCGTCGCAAGGCTTCCAATCCTTCCGAACACGCGGTGTTGCACGCCACCACCACGAGCTCGCATCCTTCGTCCACCAGCTGCTTCCCACACGCAAGCACCCTTTCGCGCACGTACGTCCTGTCCTTCTCGCCGTAAGGAAAGTGCGCCGAATCCGCCACGTATCGCACGTTCACGTCCGCACGTAGACGTTGCAAGGCAGAAGCCACCGCAAGCCCTCCCACGCCCGAATCGAAGACGCCCACCGTGCGCGTCGACAGGCGCGCGCCTTCGTGCGGCATGCCGTCGGTGGCGATGGAGCCACACCCGATGGGTGCCTGCACCTGCACCTGCACGTGGGTCGGTGAAGGGATGTGCAAAAGGATGGACAGCATGGAGCCACGCCCCATCGCGTTGGAGACACCAACCAACCATGGTGGGCCTGCTTCAAGTGGACGCGTCGTACGTACGCATCCTCACGTGCGCACACGCAGGAAGGAGATGGACGCACGGGTCGTGGTGAGTAGAGGCGGGGTTCCCATCCATAACGTGTATGAATTCGCGCGGGGTTCGTGGGCTCTGCCCGCTGCCACGCACAAGGGGAGCTACATGATGATCTGAGGCGTAAGGACGTTGCTCTTGATCTCCTTGTGCGGGAGAACGATCGCCCCGTTCGTGTACACCTCGTCCTTGCAGTGCACGTCCTCGCCCAGCACGGTCATGTTCTCCATCCTTACCCATCTTCCGATGACCGAATCCCATCCGATGATGCTTCCGCTCACGCAAGCGTAGGACTTGATGTGCACGCCTCGCATGATGGTGCAGTGCTTCAGACGCACCCCATCGTCCACCACCACGTTGGGACCGATGGACACGTCCGGGCCGATGATGCAGTTCTCCCCGATCCGGGCCGACTTGTCGATGACCACGTTCCCGACGATGTACGGGGCGGACGCCAGCCTGTGAGGAGCGCTGGCACGCAACGAGCTCAGGTACAGGCCCAGGCCCGTCAAGTAATCCCTCGGCTGTCCCACGTCCATCCAAAATCCAGGCAGGACCATGGCATACAGGCTACCGTCCTCGGCGATCTTGGGGAAGATTTCCTTCTCGATGCTGGTGGGCCTCAGCTCGATGCGATCCAGCACCGAAGGGTTCAGGATGTAGATCCCAGCGTTGATTTTGTTGCCCACGAACGTCTGAGGCTTCTCCACGAACCTGTCCACTTTTCCATCCTCTTCCACGACCACGACCCCGTACTTGGACGGTTCGTCGACCTTGGTGACCAGGATGGTGGCTTCCGAGCCCTTCTCTCGATGGTACTCGATGAGTTCCTTGAGCGGATACTCGCAGCTGACGTCGCTGTTGAGGACGAAGAACGGACGATCGGGATCTTTCGGATCCACGAGGTGGTCCCTGGCCAGTGCCAGCGGTCCTGCGGTGCCCATGGGTTCGACTTCTTGAGAGCAGGTGATCTTGATGCCCAGCTTCTCCTCGTATTCTTTCAAGAAGCTCATCATCACGCCCGGCTGGTAGGCGATCGCCAGCACCACCTCGTCCACGCCTGCCTCCTTCAACGCCTGTCGATGCACGTGGTTTCCCTCCCGTCAGCTTCCACACGCCACCTTCCCTCGCCTCTACGCTTCCCACCGTGGCGCACCTCGATCTGGTGCAGGATCATGGGCTTGTTGGCGAAGTCCACCAGCGGCTTGGGCACGCTCAGGGTGAGTGGACGGAGCCTCGTGCCATATCCTCCCACCAAGATCAGCGCCTTCATCGCGTCCTTGGCGTCCAATTCCACCTCGTCTCTCTCTCTCTCTCTCTCTCTCTCTCTCTCTCTCCCAGTCGGACACCGACCTGGGCTGGCAAAAAGGGGAGCAGCGTCTCAAACCCTCGCCTCGGGAGGGGGAGAGGGGGGACAGGAGGGAGGATTTGAGGAGGACCGGAGGGGGTCCCTCGGGGAGGCGGTGCGTCCTCGACGGCACAGGATTCGGTCGGCGCACCGCGTCCCTCGGGACCCGGACAGGAAAGCGCGGGTGGAGACGTCGGGTGCGTAGGATCCGGGTCCCTCCCTCGACCCCGAGGTGGACGGAGAGGGTCGCCATCGATGCAGATGGACGTCCGAGGGAGAGCGATGGACACGTGCGAAAACGCGGTTCCATGGAGGATGGAAACTCGCGATGGCGGGATCTGACACGCCGAGGCCTGACTCGCCGACCCGCTCGGCACGTGCAGAAGCGTGGTGGGGTCCCGTCGCCGAACGCGTCCGCGAATGGGCGTTCGCAGATCACTCCTCGGACGTCCTCGTCGGCCAAGTCCTCTGCAACGGCGACTGCAAGGACGCTCCCACGGCTTCAGAAGCGCACGAGTTCGGCCTGCGCAATCGGCGATCCGATCCCGACGGACACCACGCACGCGGATGTGCTTGTCCCGCGCAAGCGGCGTCTGATGGCGCGAAGGCCGTGAACAGTCGAACCGCGCCAACCGCACGCTTTCCGTCCATCCAGGCCGCTCCTTGAACGGCGAATCAGGCAGAAGCGCGTGTCTCGATCAGAGCGGAACATGTCGGACGCACGCGATGGTCCGGATGCCGGTTGCTGTCGAGCAGAGCGATTGCACCGGGAACAAACGGACCACAACGCCGACGCAGTGAATAAAGAGACGGATGCAACAAAATGCTCGTCCAAGATGAACTGGACAGAAAATGTACATGCATGCGCATACAGCGAGCAGAAATTTGTACAGTCGAACAACGGTGCGTAGGATGGAGCAGGAGACGATCAGGATGGGGGAGCGGGCGCACTCGCGGGCCCGCTGGAGCACGCCTGATCTCCTCGGATCTCTAAGCTGTCATCTGAGGGTTGCTCTGAAGGGCTGGTGGGCCACCACGTCGGCTTTTCCCCAAAAAAGTAGCCCCTCTGCTTCAATTGTTGCGCCTGGCATTCGCGCACCAATAGGTTGCGAAAGCGTCCTTTCCCGCCATCGGAATCCTCGGTCGCAAGGTCCAGCTGCGCCTCCAGAACTTCCAGAGCTTCAGCAGGGTCGTTGATTTCCCACATGTCTTGAGGTCGTGCTGTGTTGGGGTCGGCTCGTGCGGGTGGCAAGTTTGGGTCCCTGCCACTTGGCAGCCGCGGCGGTGGCGGCATATCGTGACCCCACAAGGAATTGTCCATCCGCGGGAACAACTCCGACCTCGGTAATCCCTCGAAATACATGTGTTCCAGTGCTTCTTCCACCATGCATCTTTGGGAGGGATCGATGACCAACAGACGGCGCAGCAAGTCCACCGCACTCCGATCAAATGTCTTGGTGAGCTCGTCAAACGTCCCAGGTCTTCCTCGTATGCGATTCAAGTAGTGCCGCCATTTATCCGAAGGGACGGAAGCCACGCATCGCCACGTTGGCGTACCTAGCACGTCGAATATTACATCCAGCTCAGCTGCACGCCTTGCGCCCACTTCGTGCTCCTCCTGGTACAATCGGTCACTGGAAGGGGTGGCCGCACGTCCATCGCATCCTCCGGGCACCTGGAACAAGGACCGTGAGTAAGGCTTGGTGGTCCTCTGCAAGAGTTCGAAGAATATGCATCCCAGACCCCAGCTGTCTATTGCATCTGTGTAGCTCCCGTGAATCATGACCACCTCTGGTGCTCGATAGCAAGGTGTGCACACTGTGCCGGTCAGCATGGCAAAGTTCCGCATCTCGGAGTTTTGTATCCTGTTCTTTCGATCGTTTGCCAGAGCTTCATGCTCGTCCTTCGCTTCGAGAGGCCCAGCAAACATGGGTCCCCCTCCGGAAGATCTTGCCAACCCAAAATCGCAGATCTTCGCCACACCATCGCCCAGCAGGACGTTCCCGCTTTTGAGATCGCGATGCCACACCCCACAGGAGTGCAGGAACTGGACACCTTCGAGGACCTGCTTGAAGATGATCTTGGCCTGCTGTTGGTCCAGCATGGTTCTGAGCGAGTACAAGTCCCCGTTGGAATAGTAATCGGTGACGAGGTACACGTCTAGCGTTTCGGAGACCAGCTTTCCGTCGACCATGGTGAACTTCCCTCCCGATCCCGCCTTCGTGAAGACGTCTCGCAGTTTGATGATGTTGGGATGGTGGGAGAGTCTCCTCAGAATGCACACTTCTCGCAGCACGCGTTTCGCGTTGAGCATGCTGGAGAATATGTTCGGGATGCGTTTCACGGCCACGAGGGCCTCGTCCCGCACGTCTTTGGCCAGGCAGACTTGGCCGTACGATCCGGATCCCACCAGCCGTATCAGTTTGTACCCGGATCCCACGCTCCACACGCTGTCTCCCACGCAGTAGGCCCCTTCCTCCTCGCCCAAGCGGCGCACGCCTCCTTCGCCTGCCGCTCGCGCGGCCATGCCACCCACTCCTCTCTCTGTCTCGGTGTTCTCCCTGCCCACGTCTTCCCGACGGTGCTGTTCCCGAAACCCATCGGGTCCACGTGCGTGCCTCTCCAGTCAAGGGGATGGGACGACCCCTTTCAAACCCATCCCTTTCCCTTCGTAGACGGCGGTGAGCGAGCCTGTGGGAGGTGGATGCACGCGAGCGAGCGGTCGCACGGAACCTGGACCGCTCGCAGAAGCACGCAGGCGACGTCTGCGGAGGTGGGCGTACAGCTCGTCCCGCGAGGACAGCCGATGGGCGTATGCGCTCCGTGGATCGCGCAGCTCCGGCAGGACCTGACGATGGACCCGACGGAAGATCCAAGGTGCAATCACCTTCAACACCAAGTTCACGAGGAAAGCAGGAGCCCAACGAAGACGTGGATCCCGAACGCGCAGCTCCATCTCGCAACGGGTGACCTCCGTGCCGTTCGAAGAGACGGTCGGCTGCATGGCAAGGGCACACCCGTCCAGCAGCTGGATCTGCAAGCGTTCGGAACGCCTCGTCGCCTCGTCGCGCTCCGAACGGATCGAGATGAGGTACTTGCCGGTGTCTTCCAGCACGTCCGAAGCCTGGGCCGAAAACAAGACCTCGCGGTCTGCGACCGGCCACGGCAGGTTCAGCTCGCAACGACACACCACGTGCATGAGACCCAAGACCTCCACGAGCACCGACCTTTCGGCGTATTTGTTCCACGTCTCTACGAGGTCGAACTCTCGGAGGAGGCACACGAGCTCCTCCAACGCGGCGCTCACGTAGGCCTGGCTCATCAGCACGTGCGTGTTGGTGGCAGGTTCGAAGGCGTACGCCACCTTCAGCGGTGCGGATTCGTGGACGGAAAGCTTCTCCACGCTCTTGGCGAGTTCGTCCAATCGGCCCTTCACCCGTTTTTTTTCTTCCAGCACTCTATCTCTCAGGGACAGGAAGTAGGGGATGTCTTCGACCACGTGTCGTTTCCTGTCGATGTCCTTCCAGGCGCGTTCTGCTTCGTCCACTTTCCCTTCCCCTTGGAGGATCCATGCGTGTCTGACCCTTTCCATTAGCTGCATGGGCACCTCCCTTTCCTCTCCCAGCGCCTTCCTCAGCCCCTCTTCCGACACGTCTGCGACCTCCATCGCATCGTAGTAGATGTCGCCGTCTGTGGAGAGGTGCATCTTCTCGTACACCACCATCCGCGCCATCCCATCCCACCGCCCACTGCTTAACTCGATCGTGAACCTCGGAGGAGGCCATGGGTCGCTCGACCGGCCTCCCCCTCTCCCTGCCTCTCCTGTCTCCCTGCCCCGCTGCCTCGACCCGTCTCTCCTACTGTCTCTCCTACTGTCTCTCCTACTGTCTCTCCTACTGTATCCTTCGGTCTCTCCTTCTGTCTCACCCGGTGTCTCCTTCTATCTCTCCTTCTATCACTCCTGTCTGTCTCTCCTACTGTATCCTTCGGTCTCTCCTTCTGTCTCACCCGGTGTCTCCTTCTATCTCTCCTTCTATCACTCCTGTCTGTCTCTCCTACTGTATCCTTCGGTCTCTCCTTCTGTCTCACCCGGTGTCTCCTTCTATCTCTCCTTCTATCACTCCTGTCTGTCTCTCCTACTGTATCCTTCGGTCTCTCCTTCTCCATCACCCGGTGTCTCCTTCTATCTCTCCTACTATCTCTCCTACTATCACTCCTGTCTGTCTGTCTCTTTGGATTGCAGTCCCTGGTGGAAAGGCCCAAACGACGGACGAGGAAACGAATCGGCGCAGGAATGGGCGCGAAGGAAGAGGCGAAGAAAGACGCGGTGCTGGAACTGCGAGGTGCCGCCACACCCGTGCTGGAGACCAAGAGAGGGGAAGGAAGAATCACGGTGCGGAAAAAACAACTGGAACGAGGAGAAACGGAGGTGAAATGGAGTGGGAAACGGATCGCAGAGGTGGCGCACGAGAGCCTCCTGCAAGGTGAAAAAGCAGGAGATCCGAAACCCAGGTTCCCGAAGGAAATGGCCAAGGAATGGGTGGAAAAAGCCTCCGTAGAAGATCCGGTGGAACTGAGCCGAAGCATGATACAATGCCGCAAGGGCCAGCCAGTCGCATGGAAGAAATCGTCCATGGTACAAGGACTGCTGGGCAAATGGACGCTCGAATACCTCGCAGTGGCGATGGGAAGGACGAACAAAAACCACACCGTCCTGGTGAGCGATGCAGAAAAACACAGGTTCTTTCATTTCGACGGCCTGAAGAACCTGTACGGTAGCATCTACCATGTGCGAGAACCAGAAACCATCCGAATGAACATGTCCTGCGAAGAATATGCAGATTGCGCCAGAAAATGGAATGAAAAACGACCCAGGCTCAGCGTGCAGATGCTGAAATCAGCCTTCATGCCCGACAAGCAGGAACCGTGCATGACGGACGATCTCGGACAAGCTACCAAGGAGGACTTTCGCAGCTGCGTGGACTGGGCCTGGTGCAAGAACCTCCTACTCGTCCAAGGATTTGGTGCGGTGAGTGGTTGCGAATTGCAGTGCTCCACGCGAAATGCCCTCATGCCCACGCGGTACGATGAATGGGATTCCCTGTTTGTGCAGATCACCGGACGAAGAAGGGTTTTGCTGGTGGACCCATCTCAAGCTTTCGATGGATTGTATCCCTACCCAGTTGCACACCCCTACGACCAACAGTCCATGGTCGATTTTGACCATCCAGATTACGGGCAATGGCCAAAGTTCAGCCGCACTCATGGTATGGTGTGCATACTGGAACCTGGAGACGTGCTCTACGTACCTCGGTACTGGTTTCGGCATGTTCAAACCCTGGATATAGAGGAAGTTAGCTTGGACATGAGGCTGGGCCCTGGCAATCGGACCCTCAAGGAGGATTGCTTTCCCCTGGCCGTGAGCAGGTTGCTGGAAAGCCGGATGGTTGCTGCCGAAGGATTCGAAGGAGCAAGGTTGTGGCTTGAACGCATCGCCACCGGGGATGATATGGACTACATCGACTGGAAGACTGTGCAGGGCTACAAGAGGATCCAGCTTGTTCAGATGGTGAAAGACGAGGTTGCAGACGCCATTGGCAAGGATGCAGTGTCTTCTTTCCTTCTGGACATGATCGATGGTCGCATGCTACCCACCCCTTGGCTCAACCAGAACTTTCGCGAGCCGCTTTATCTGCAGGACCGGCCATACCTGGTGGAAGACACCCGCACCGAGTGGGAGCGCAAGTATCCGGAGCTCTTTCGCAAGAGGCTCCTCCAGGAGGGTTACGAGGTCCAGCCCAGTGCGTCTACGGTTCCCATCCCGGGGTACAACATGCCTACCGATGCAGATTGGCGCACTTGGGGTCTGGAGTGATCCATCCCAACTGTCCACACAGGAGACGGGCAGTCCTGGACCTCACCCAGTTGAATCCACACCACACAAGTCTCCGAAACGGTGTCGGAGACCACGAGGCGCAGGATGGCATGGATGCGACTTGAAGGGACTGAACCGCTCGCCGACATCGCCGCGGGACGGACGGGAGGGCTCCAGGTGCGGTTCGGAGAGCCGTGGGAGGCGTCCGACGATGCTGAGGTGGTGCGGATGGACGTCGAACGCGACGGTTCGACCCTTCGCGTAGGAGAGTCCATCCTGAGACGGGAAAGGCGAAGGGAAACTGGACCGGAAGAAACAACGCAGAGAGGATGGAAGTCGCTTCTGGACGACGTGCCGGGTGTTTTCGACCATGTGCCGAAAGCCTTGCTCCAGGAATGTGACGAAGACGAGGCCCACGTAGCTGGCAATTGCGTTGCGACCTTCCCGGAGAAAGGGGTGCGTATGAAAGGAGGCAAGGACGTACACATGTTGTTCCAAACGGCAGGAAAGTGGGAACAAGAGTGTGTCATGCACACCTTCAATCCATCTCCTCAAGCTGCTCAACAAGGAAAAGACCTGGTGGAAGTAGGCCGCCTGGATGCAGGATTCCCCATACGTTTGCTTTCGTGCTCCAGGTGTCCTCGGTTGGCTTACTGCAACGCACCGGGCACATTCCAAACTGGACTTCCGGACCTATCAGATAGCCATCCACCACTCCTAGCAGCGATAGGAATGTACGATGCGTGTTTCATTTGCCCATCCTACTCAGGAATGGATCATAGATGGACGATGGAGAGAGTGACAAGTGGGTGCATTGCCAGCCGCTCAATTTGCGACTTTGCCTGGAACCAGTTCTTGCAACGGCAGGGAGTGGTAGCAACAGAAGGAGGTGGACTAGCCCTCATTCAAGTAGCACCGTCTGGGAGCCAAGTATTCTGCAGCAAAGTTGGACCAACTGCCAGTTCAGAAAGCAGCGGAAGGAGAGATCAACCGTACAGAGGAAAAGGCTCATGGAAATGCACGTGGGGATCAAGCCCTACTTCAGTCATACGCTCATCTTCCAAACAAATCGGAAAGGTAGATGTACGCCAACAAAGTGGCTACGTGCCCCTCTTTTCTGTCCAAAGCGGAGTGATTTTGGGCGTCGGGGGACTCTGGCCAATATGGGATGATGTTTTCTTGAGCCAGGTAACAGCAGGAGGATTGCAGCTGAGTTCAAACCTTGGGGACTTGGCATGCCTGTACGCTGCATCTTCTACATCTCACTTGTACTTGTTGGATGACAGGTACCCAGGACGACCAGTGCTAAGCTGGGAAAGAACCCACACTAATGCCTGGGACGATATGGTGCTTCCATTCACAAACCATCGCATGAGGGAAAGCACAACGGAGTACTCTGTGGATGTTTCAATCGGTCTTTCTCCTTCTAAAGGCGCAAGTACAACTTGTTACCCGTTCACGGTGTCACTGGAAAAAGAAAGGAATGGTGATGCCTTGGGGGTGCTTGGTTCAGGTTATGGTGTGGTTGCTGGTGGCTTGCCCTTTCAAATCGAACATTCCTATGGCAAGTCAAGAGACGTACACGGCGTAGCGATCTTATGCCCTGCGGATACTACTCCCTCCTCCCAAGATTGCGAAATGTTTGCTTTCAGTGCTTTTGATGAAGGTCAGTACTGTTTGCAGGAAGCACGCCTGGAGGCTTCTACACTAACCTTATCGAAGAATACTTATTCTCCATTGCAGCCCCAAGCAGAGGCACCAAGCTGCATAGCCAGGAAGGTGGAAAGAAGGGCTGTCTACCTTCCGTTGGTTTGCGGTGTCCTTTTCCAGGACGTTGATTCAGGAATCGATGACATCGTACCACATAACTTGCTAGATGTTTTACGTTCCGTGGTGCAGCAGAGCACTCACCCCTTGACAGAGCAGGAGATAGCTAGCAGGATGCACGCTGAGCACGCATTCGAGCTTTCTGCCATGCAGCTCACGGAAGTGCCTTGGTTTCCACAGAAGAGGCTTTACGGGCACAAAAATTGCACATGTAGGATATGTGAGCGGATGTCTAGGAAGAGAGCCGCAGCAGCAAACCATCCCCAGAACAGGCCCGTTCTCCACTTGGAAGATGCGTTGGATTTTTTTCGTTCACAAACTAGCTTTGAACAATTTGTTGTGGAAATGGCTGACCAAATCGACTGCCTGGTTTTGGAGGAAAGCGATTCAACTGCTCAAGGGGCCGATGCCCAGACACATCTAGTTTTATGCAATGACGATGTGGAAGAACTTACTGGTTCTTGGCTAGAAAACCCTGATAACTGTGTAGGAGATGCAATGAGAATCCGCCAGCGGCTTTTGAGCAAGTTTGCAATTGGCGAGCGGTGAGAGCCCAGCCTTTTTCATCTGCCAGCAGTCCGATTCTGCAGATGGTTTGTACCGTCTCGAACCATGCAAGCAATTCTTCGAAGATTCTGCAGGGTTTGCTTGTGTAATACCTCAATCAATCGTGAAGCTTTTTGCTTTCTGCCGCTTCATTGATGTTGGAAAACCAAGTGGGCCGCACACACCTTCCGCACTGGCCTTGTTTGGCTCGATAGACCCTCTTCAGAATCATCTACTTGATGCATCCGCTCCTACTCGGGGCTGGATCATCTTCTCCCCCATCCTTCCCGGTGGTTTCTGATTGCAGTTGTGCATACTCACATGTCCTAGAGTTGGTCGCGGTCCACTTCCACGAGAGGGATTCGGATTTCGGTCACGCGAATTTCGGTGCGTAGGGGATCGCACCAAGTTGCTGCATCGCTCTTCCAGGTCAAACGTTTCAGATTGTGGATGTAACGCGAAGAAACGAAGAATTCGTCCATATGTCGGTGGTGTTTGTTGGATCGACGTTCCCACCTTCCGGATGAAGCACGAAGAGGTCTTGCTTCGAGACGGATCTTTCCGAGTTGACGGCGGCCCTTCCGGTTCTACGCACGATCAAACGAGTGCATATGAGAGCACAATCTGGTTGTGTGATGCTGCCACGTCCTCGATGGCGAACTTTCGCGCCGCCTTGGTGGCAGTTGTCGATCTGCCATCCATCCCATTCGGATGCGGATGCGACAGGTCTCGTCGAGGACGCACCACGGTCCCAGGCAGGCCCACGGCCTCGAAGGCCATGTTCTTCCAGAAGGCGTTTCATCGATCGAATCCTGTTGGAAGAACCCCCTGAGGACCTTCCTCGAATGTATCGAAAATCCGACGGCCTGTGCCTCAAATTTACCGAATGAATCGCGCCTCTTCCGAATTTCGGTGCGGGTGGATCCGTTCCAACCCGGGTACAAAGCTCCCTGTAGCAGCAATGCCCCGGGTTGGACCCGATGGGTGCCACCAGTGGGGTCCCTGGGTCCACTGGTTCTTGGTTCGGGGTTGACCCACGTGGGATCACCACCTGGAATCGGGAATCTAGCTCCCCACCACCATGGCCTGGACGCCTCCCGCGCCCTCGTTCCCGCCTCGGCCGTCCCCTTCCTCCCCGGACGGCGTACCCGTACGGAGATTTGGCGTTCCCTTCCCGATCCCCGATGGATCTCCGTTTGAACCCGAGGTTGTGTCGGAGAAGCACCCCGGTTGATCTGGGTCTTTATCAGGACAACCCACGAACGAGTCTACGACACGACTCGGAACGGGAGGACCAGGAACGAGGCGGCGCGGGAAACAAGCGCAGGCGAAAAGGACGTCCAGAGACGCGCCATGGGCTGTGCCACGTCTCGAGACACGATAGAAACCGGGAATGCCGCCTACAAAACGAAAGCGAGCGCCGAGGGGAAGGACCGCGCGGGTCACGCGGGCCTGCAACGCAGCTCGTCGAACATGCATATAGGAAACAGCGAGGGCCTCAGCGTGGAAGCGTCCTCCTCCGGATACAGTGCCAACAAGCCGTTCGAAGACGCCCACGTCATCGTGGGATCAGGTGGAAGTGCACACATGCCACCGCACGTCTTTTCCGCGGTCCTAGACGGACACGGTGGCCACCACACCGCTGAGTTTGTCAAAGGCAGGGTCTACGAGACCTTCGTCCAAAGAATGGCCAAAAACGGGAACGACGTCAAAGAAGCTTTCGTATGGACCTTTCAAACCATAGACGCACAGTTCTTGGCACAAGCAGCCAAAGACCAGCACATGCTCACTTGCGGAGCCTGCGTCTGTGCCGTTTACATCGATCTCAGCACTGCGAAACTCTGGGCTGCCAACCTGGGGGATGTGAGATGCGTGCTAGGACGCTGCGGGGAAACTTTCACACAGGAAGGAGACTACGTTAGGAAATGTAGATTGGAACAGCAAGTTGGACATGCGGTCACGAAGGACCACAATGCGAAATATGAGTCAGAGAGAAAGAAGCATCTGAGAGGGGTGAAGGAGGAACATCGAAAGGACGTCTTTAGAGTGCGGGATGGGGTCTGGCGTGTCAAGGGCGTGCTTCAGGTAACCAGGGCAGTCGGTGATGGGATATGCAAGGAAAAGCGGTTGGCAATGACCTTCAACAGAAGCGCATCACCAGACTACCGGATTCTTCCGTTGCCAGGAGACGGGGGTCGTCCACCGTACGTAAGTAATGTCGCTGAAGTGCACATGGTGGATCTGACTCCTAAAGATACGCATGTGATCATTGCATCTGATGGACTATGGGACGAAGTTGGGAACACTGAAGCAGCCATGCGTTGCATGTGTTACGATTCGTTTCGCTCCCAACCACTTGGCAGGAAATCATCTGCAACCCCAGGACCAATACAGCATGTGCCATCATTTGTTTCTCTTACTAAACAGCCAGGCAACATGTCTGCAGATCTTGTGTTTTATGCACTTTGGAAGGTAGTGAGGCGAGTGGATCCTGTGAGTGCCACATTGCAAAACCTGGTTAGCGTGCCGCAATTGGACACTATGCATATGCTGGATGCGTATTCCATACTGTTATCGCGAAAGGCGTTTCATGACGACATCACAGCTGTGGTTCTAAAGCTGAACTGGCCGGATGAGGATCCTTCTCCCCAGGTCGTCCTACCACATGGCATCAAGCCAGCATCTGATACTCGTACCAGCAGTCCTTCTGGCAAGCGGCACTGGGAGGCGCTACGCTTCCTTGGAGCATTTTACATGGCGTATCGTAGATTTCTCCGTCAGCAATGGCATAAATGGATAGCTCTAGCCATGGAGAATGAAGCATGTATGGCCACCAATGGGCCCGTGAGCTCTGCACCTGCACAGTAAATCCAAGCACACTTTGATACACTTGCTAGGAAGGAGTGATAGAACCACCCTTACCACCGTTGTATTATTTATGGTGGAGCAACTGTTTTGCCGGGCTATCTGCAGCTATACGCAGATCGACTTAATCGAGGCCGCCGTGGGTTGTATTCACTGGCGCACCGAAACCTGACCCTATTGACGAACTCTTACTGTGGGGTTGGATATTCTTGCCAATGCGGTCAGCCACCTTTCTGTTGTTCTGCACATGCACTTTCAACATATAGCAATGTCTTTGATCATCAATACTTCCTTTGGAATCCAAGTTACCATGCTTCAGGTTACTTCCCTGTGCCGCATCCATTTTCCTGATGTCTGTGCGGTGTTCCAATGGGAAAATCAGTGCCTTTTGTACATCTTTCACATTTTCAGCAGTCTTCATTGCACCAGTAGGGAGTAGATCTTGCCCATCCATCGTTCCACGACCGCGTGCCGTCCAACATGTGTAAATTTGAAAGCTGCTAGGAATGCAAGCGTGTACAGCTTACAACTGGCCGGCCAAACAACCTTGGCATGGAATCTAGACACTTCTTGTCCAGTTGAGGAGGACTTGGTAAGGGCACAATGTTTGTCACTGTGCCTACACCCCATCAAGTACTTGTATCCGCCTGCTTTTTTCCTTGCTTTTCACCTATCAAGGCACATGCCGGGCCTTTGTTGCAGCAAACACATCCATGTGCCCGTGCATGGAAAGATCTGCCATTCCCTTCTCAAAGATAACTTGGTGGATTTGTTCCTCAGGGATCCTCCTACCATGCATGTATTCAAGCAAGCACTCGGGCAAGGGCGCACTGAGTACGATTTGTGTAGAGGACTCAAGGTTGGGGCATCTTTCTTAAGTCGCTTGGAAGTGGATTGTAGATCGAATGGCCTACAAAGGACGTTGTCGTGCGACCGGTAAAACGAATGCTTTTTCGATATGCGAGGACGATTGTGTTGAATCTGTCCTATTACGCCTACCTCGTTCCATGCTTCTTCACGTTGCTCCAATGTCGCAATGGATCAACCTTCCGCGTCAGCACTCTTCACATGCTACGACGCCAGTTGTACCGGTTCACTGTCGACTCGCAAGCAAAAGAGCATTTGCGGCGTTGCTTTCAAGATCGGCACCCGTGTGGTACGGGGGGCAAAGCTATGGACGTACCGAGTGTTCGAGACGCCCAAAGTTGTTCGTCTGCAATGCGACTTGGCCACTTCTCGTCGGCGTTGATGCAGGGGAAGGAGGTCTACCTTCGTTGCAAGGGCGATTCCAACTCTATGAGGTTCGCCCACGGAGCTCCATGTGTTGTCCAGGCCTTCTCCCATGGGTTCTTCACGCCATCAAGCTTCGCGAACCAAGACAGACTCGTGCTCCACTGATCCCCGGATCCGAATCGGACAGGGCCCACTCGGACTGGACCTGCCTGGCTCCCCGGAGCACCCAAGGGGATGGATCCCCCCTTCCTGCTCGGGTCGTGCTTTGGTCCGTCCGAGAAACCGATTCGGGGACCCGTGCTGGGCGTGCTTTGGTCGAAAGAGAAACGGCGGCGCACTTGCGATTGAGATGGGAAAGACGCGACGGCCGGCAGCGGGCGCCGGGGTGGCGCGCGAAGGATCGGATTCCGACGGAGATGGACAGGACAGGCTGGTGGCAGGGACGCGCAAAGTCAACCGGTTCCGGTTCAAAACCTTCGCAGAAAGACTCGCAGAGGTCGATCTCCGGGTGTATCGGAGTGCCAAGCTCGTCCCGTGCTCCGCACCTGGGGATGGAAACGTGCCGTTCTTCCAGGTAAGACGAGTGAACCAACGAACCGAACGTACAATCGTCTGGTCGCGAGTGTAGAAGGGACACGGACAGAAATTGACGAGTATTCCGCCCGGTCGCGAACCATGTAGGAGGAGCTTGGACGGTGGAGAGAGCTCAACACCGCAGCAGACTTTCTTTCCTTTGCAAAAGAGGTCTCCCCCCTCTCTCACAGCCTACACCAGATTCTCCATCATAAGGTGAGTATATGCAGCTCTTCCCGTGTGACAAGCAAGTGAAGACTTAAACATGAAACGTGAGCATGTGTCCAAATGTAGACGCTATTCGCTGAGCCACCTTCCATGACTCTGATGCTTCTTAACATAGCTGAAACGCGTGGAATGTCCATGAAGTTCGACTGGAGCACCTGCTTGCACAACTTTCCTTAAGCTGACGTTATTTACCCTTTCCCTTATCAGGATGAAATTTTCGATGCCATTCTGTCAAGATTGAGAATGTCCGCTTCACTGTCGCTGGAGCCTCTCCTCTCCTTGTTGGGGACTTTAGCACGGGATCTGCAGACAGAGTATTTGTCGAATTTCCCTCAGGTTGTGAAAGGTTTGTCCACTCTATTGGATGAAGGCTGTAACAGAGTCCCCGAGCTGCTGGAGGTAATGTTCACTTCATTGTGCTGGATTTTTAAATACGTGTCTAGGCACCTCTCAACAAATTTGCCGATGGCGTTGCAGCACACTGCAGTCCTTCGTTACAATCGTGATGCGAATGTCCAGAAGTTTATGGGGGACAGCATGGCCTTCTTGTTTAGAACTGCAAAGCGGCAACACATGGAAGTTGGGGTGAGATGCTTGATGGTAGAAAATGCGATGGCTAGCAATGATTCGCTCGCTGCACCAGCCAGCACAATGCTTTCTCAAGTCATGATGGGAATCCAGCATGGACTTCATTCTAAGGCTCCAATCGTGCTCGGCATTTTATTACTCAGTGAAAAGCCAAGCGCAGAAGAATTTGAACGATCTCATGAAACTCTTGCTCAGGTGGCGGAGTGGCAGGGAAATGGTCAAGAAGCAGGTGTCAATGGTGCTCGCAGTACTATGCTAGACGAATCATATTGGATCCGATGCACGGCAAGCCTCTCAAGGCACGTGATTGAAAGACTTTGTATTCATGTGCGACGCGAGAAGAGCATACCTTTGTGGCAAACCCTTCTTGGCAGCGTGGCAACCTGTCTAGATGCGCCTGCTCTCGGGGAACATGGTGGCATGCACGTGCAAAAATTAGCAGAGATGGTTGGATTAGTGGCACAGGTTGTGGAACACCGGGGAGGCAGCAGGGTAATAGACTACCAAGATCTTTTTCTACTTGCCCGGAAATTGATTGGAAAAATATGTGTCAATGAGGGAGGTGTGTTAGCTCAAGAAAGCGAATTTTTAGTTGAAAACACCCACAGGTTACTGCTGGCAATAATAAACGGGCATCGAAAAGTAGTTGGAGCTAGCCAGGGACCTTTGGCTGTTGCACGCGAAGCACAATTGCACTGGGGGCACGCATTCACGCATCCAAAGCCAGAACTTCTTGTACCATTTCTTCGCAGGTTGGCTAACCTCGATCTTCCTTTACGCTGTTGGAGACTGCTGCAGGGGCACATAGTAGAAAGCTCCATGAAATGTATTGCGGTCGATTCATTACACGAGGAGGTGTCTGTAGTTTTGCTTTCCTTCTGCAACAAGTTGCAAGTGGAAAGACTTGAAAGATTCGATTGCAGCTTGTCAAATGAATACGGATCACTATTCAAGGACACACTCAGTGCTTTACTTCTTTCAAACAAAAATCCAGAACGCATATGGTTTGCAGTTCAAATCGTTCCACTTGTACACTCCAACCCCCGTTCAGTTGTCGAACAGGTACTGGCTAGGGAAGACCTTACGAAGCTTGCTGCTTCAGGAAACGGCGAGGCATTAGCTGTTTTAAGCCAAGCTAGGATGACAAAGGGCTCCCTTTTGAGAAGCCAAGGGGGCAACAAAGACGAGCTTGTATCTCTTGTCGAATCTTCTATGCAGTCTTATGAATTGCACCCTTCCTCATTCTCATGTGCGCATGCTGTGGTGTTCCTTCTGGGTAAAACAGCCGAAATGTTTGAGATTGATCCTCATTATTTGTGGAAAGATATAAGTTTAAGACATCTACTGCATACTCAGAAGCTTCGGCAGCTTCTGGATTGCTTGGCTGTATTCCAGTCTTCTTTCGTGAAGGAAGAGCGCTGCATTGCCACCAAACTGGCTGCCTACTTTGAACCGTGTGCATGGTCCGGGGAAGAAGTTGAGGATGAAGTTGTGAATGTATTTGCAGCATGGGATACAATAGAAAATGGACAAATCACACTTGCGACTTCAAGGCGTTCGGTACTACTGATTGATAAAATATTGCATAGCATAGAAGCCAATTTATTGAACGCTGATTTCTGCTTGCCTACTGCCATGTTCATGTGTGCAGCTTTCAGGATACAATACTCAGCGTTATGGAGGCCGGCAACTAAGGTTTTGGCTTTAACGCTGAAGAAACAACCCAAAAAGGTATGGCCATTTTTTTACAGCACCATGATTGCAGAGCAGAATGCTTTTTTTGTCGGTCAACGAAATAAACCATCAATGCTACCAGTTGCAAAGTGCTGTAATGATGGTGCACTTTTTCAGGAATTTCAGGACTTCCAGCACCCACCAGAAAGGGACCCAGGAACAGACAGTGGAACTGTTTTGCAGCAGTTATTGATTGCCCTTACTAGCGTGCCAGAAGTCTGGTCTATGTATGGTAATGAGTTACTTGATATGTTCCTGTCATACTGCAGAGTTGAGGTGGAGGGGCAATGCATGCCTAAGAATCAAGTGTCAGGAAAAGCCTGGAGGACTGGTTTGCTGTGTTGGCTGGATTTGCTGGCACTGTACAAGACTCCTAAGAGGCTCAAATCATCAGTCGAGCTGTATGCAAAGCTGGAAGATCTACTGACAAATGCCGATCCTTCTACACAGAGCAAAGCACTCAAATGTCTTCAGATGTACAGACTTCACTTTCTTGATCCCTACGTGGACCATCTGTATGGTCTTTGCAATCAAAAGACCATCCGTGATGTGCTCATACGTTTTCCTCTTTGGCCGAATGCCACGATTTTGGAGGAGACAGGGACAGGAAGCCGATCCACAGTTGGAGGACGTTCTGATAGCCCAGCTGCACTTGCTATTTTGCCAGAGCATAGAGCGGAGCTCATACCTTTGATAATTAGGATATTGCATCCACGGCTGAAGAAAGGAAAGGGTGGATCTATTGGAAGAAGCAACGCGGGAACGTTACGAACAAATATATTGAATGCCCTTGGAGGATTGGCATCTGCCGAACTTGGAACGCTTTTCCTACTTTTGCTTAGACCTTTCATACCTTCATCTCAACTCTCATTGTTCATTGATGGATATGACAAAGTCAAAGGAATAAACAGTACACCTGTGGTGCCAGAAGTCGTTGGTGGACATTTCTTGGAACAGATTGATGTTGAGCACCTGCGAAAAGTCCCCTTGAAGACACAGGCTGCATTCTTGGACTTGATGTGCGATTTTGTTCTACACATGCCATCCTCCATTTCGCTGTATCTTGGCTGTATTTGCAGTATTGCCGTTATGCTAGGTGCAGCAAGTATTGTAGATGAATGCCCAGGAGTCAAAGCCCATGGCGAACAGGATATACGGAGAGTGGCACTGAAATTTTGGATCCAGATATTTTCGGAATATGATTCAGTGTCATTTTCTGCGTTTTGGCCACTTCTGCTGGACCAGATCAATCCTATAGCACGGAAGATGCAGGTTGAGTGCCTGACCTTGAATAGGCCACCTGCAATACTTGAGCTTCTGAATGTTGTTTGTAGCAGTAAATTGCACTCGAATATCTTTCTCCAATATCCCTCGTCTCGTGAGTGGATTCTTTCTACTATTGAGCTGTTAGGGGTTACTGGTATTCACAATGCAACATATGAACTAGTGTGTAGGTCTTTGCAGGCACTCTACGACAACCTTGGAGCTTCGAATTTTTGTGATGCCTTGTCAGATCACTTGAATACCCTGCTCTTGTGTCTCCAAGCACGGTTGAAGGACTCTGCGGCCGATAATAGTGGGAAAGGCAGGCTCCAGCACGTTTCAAGCCATGAACTTGGCATGCTTCAGGTCCTGGCCGGATGTGTTCAAAGTCAGGATCAATATTGCAACTTGATCTACTCATTTGCAGAGTTCTTGAAAAAAAAGAGCAAACATGAAAGTACGAAAGTGTCTGCTCTAAAAACACTTGCTGCTTTGCTCGATGGGCTGCACCATTTGTCAGGACACTTGTCAGATGAAGTCCTGGTCAAGACTGTGCAAGTTCTCTCAATACTTGCAGGTAGAGTCTCTGACACAAGCTTTCAAAGTATACTTTCGCAAGTATTTTCTTCACTCGGGAAGGTAAGCATCCTTTTGCGAAACACTGCGGAACTTTGTGTTGGATTGAATGCAGTGGCTGCAGATAAACTAGGGGAAAGGGATTACGAAACCAGGCTTGCATGCTACAGTGAGATGTCAGAGTCTTTCTGGACTGCCTTGCCTCAACCATCAATTCAAGCTGTACCTCTCCTTCATGTATGCTTTCGGGATGTTAGGGATTCCGATGACATGGCCTTGAGGCATGGAAGCGCAGCATGCCTAATGAGACTACTAAAGGCAGCAAGATATCAGTCCAGCAATAGCACCCCTTCGGCAAACTCCCAGAGCATGCTTTTGAGCCTCTTGCCAAGGGTAGTGTACCCCAGCATCAAGTCAGGGCTTACGTCATCTAGCCTTTCTGTACGACAAGAGCATGTTTCTCTGCTGCGTGCATTGGGTACGTCTTTTCCAGAAGCGTTTCCGGCACTTCACCTCCTCACAAACGAAGAGCAAGAGGCTGATATACTCCAAAATATCATCCATTTGCAGCCCCATCGAGTGTCTCGAGCTCTGGCAAGGCTGAAGAGACTGCTAGAAAACACCCCTGCAGTCTCGTCCATTTATTTGGACGTGTTGCTTCCAATCCTCCTCCCCTATGTTTTGGATGCAAAAGATAGGGGCGGATTGTCCGAATCTGCTGTGATGGCACTCGAAGCTGGTGTTGCATTTCTGACGTGGCCCCAGTTCCGCCAGCTCTTGAATCAGCTCACTGGTTTGTTGAATGAAAAGCACCAAGAGACAGAGGAAGATCAGATCATGGCACACCTTAATATTGAAAAGAAGAGAAGCAATGCCGCTCACAGGGCACTCGTGAGAGCTATTTGCGCTGTGCTGGGTAAGTATGGTGATTTAAACCTTGGTCTGAATAGCAAATCCGATGAACTGCAAAATACCCAAGCATTGGGAGAGCCAGCGTACTCAAGATGTAGCCCTCACATACAGGAGGAGATGCACAAGTACCTGTCCACCCGCGTCCTTCCTGTTTTAAAAGCCATGCTGCTTCAGGATTCCGAGGTCTTAAACCCCCATGTTGCACTAGCAAACGTCAAAGTACTGCAATACTTACCTAAGGAGATAGAGCAGCAAGAACTTCCCAACATCCTGCAGTCTGTGTGCAATGTGTTGAAGAGCCGGAACCAAGATGTCAGAAACAAGACAAGGAGGGTGTTGGCAAGCATAATCCTTGAGCTTGGGCCATCCTATTTGCCATACTTGATCGAGGTGATGGGGGCATCTCTTTCAAAGGGTTATCAAGTACATGTGCTTGGGTACACACTGCATTCTCTCTTAGAATGCTTTGTGATGAGCAAGAAGAACGGAAAGGACAAACCATGTTGGCATGAGAGTCATTCCGTGCAAGGTCCTTTTGATGAGATTCTGCCCACATTGCTTCCACTGCTTGAGGCAGACATTTTTGGTCAGGTGAGCGAGGAGAGGGAAGTAGACAAGATAGCAGCAAGCATGAAAGAGGCTAAAACATGCATGTCCTACAACACTTTCCTAATTCTTGCACAAGGAATCACTTTTCGACAAAAATTTTGGCACTTGCTGCAGCCTGTCCGTTCGCGTTTGGAGCATGCGCAGCATTATGCGACTGCAAAAAAGCTGGAAAGCATTTTAGCATCCGTGTCTCAAGGTCTTTTTTTGAACCCTACTGCATCAGCAGAGGATATACTGGTTCTTGTTCACACCTTGATCGAGGATGGAGTAGCAGCGCAGACCGAGGAACAGCAAGCACAAGAAGATAACAGAAAAAACATAGGACTTGTGCAAGCCAGCACCTCGCGGTCAGTATCTGGCTTAGAGGCTAAAAGGAAGGAGCCAAATCAGCACTTCTTGGTTGCTTTTGCTCTGAGGGTGTTGAGTTATGGCTTAAAACACAATATTTTGAATAAGAACACGGAAGGTATGCTCGAACCTTTGGTTGGTCTTCTCGTGCAATCTGCACGTTCAAAGCATTCAAATGTGTCAGAGCTGTCAATTAGATGTCTTTGTCATTTGATACCGCTAAAGCTGTCTTCCGTTGAAGAACACGCGACCGAGATGGCCAATGGCGTCTACATCATGTTAAGAAGAGCTGGCAAAAGTAGCTCTTCGCTTGCTCAAAGTTGCTTGAAGGAGCTTTGCGCATTGTTTAACTGCTCAAACTACAAGCCTCCAGCCTACGAGCTTGTTTTCCTCTTGAAATATGCATTCACTGACCTTGAAGATTCTGCCACAATGAGCACGTCATTTTCGCTCATAAAGTCCATTGTGAAGAGGAAATTTGTATGCATGGAGGTGTACGACTTAATGGAGAGGATCGAAAAGCTGCTTGTATGCAGTCACTCGCCTCAAGTGCGCACGCTTTGTTCCCAGGTACTGCTTGTTTTTTTCTTGGATTACCCGCTTGGTGAAAAGAGATTGCAGAGACATTTGAGGTCGATTTTTGCGAATTTTGAGTATGAGTACGAAGAAGGGCGGCTTGCAGCGTATGATATGGTAAGTGCAATCATTAGCAAATTTCCGACTGAACTCTTGGATGCACAGTTTGAACTATTCTTTTTCCCACTGGTGAGTAAGCTGGTATCGGATTCTTCAAACAGTTGTAGGTTGAGAGTTGGAACTGCTCTCCAGACACTGTTCCAGGAGACGAGTGACCAATCCCACAACTCCGCCGTCGAGTTTTGTTTGAAATGGCTGGAGGAGGGAAATCCAATGCTTCAGCGTACTGCTTGCCAAGTAATTGGTATGATGGTCGAGGCAGGGCTCGGCACAAAGCTACAAAAGCAGTTAAGGCAAACGCTTCCTCGACATATCAGTCTTCTGACTGATGGTTGCAAGGCCGATGTTATACCCAATCAAACCTCTTGGCAGATTTCTTACTTTGCTCTCAGCACTGTCGAAAAGATGTTGAAGCAAGGAACGGCCAAGCTTGATGATCCAGAAATTGCTGAGCTAGAAATGCTGATCACCTCCGATGACTTATTGTTGCACAAGCACTTGTGGGTGCGAAAAGTCTCGTCAAGGCTGCTTCTTTTGATTCTAGAGAATGGTACTCTTTCTGGAGGTTACTCTAGCATTGACGCAGAGGATAAGCTTGATAGCTGCGGTAAGCTTGCCTGGGCACTGATTGCACAGCTAGAAGGAGAAGACCTTGATGAAGAGTTTGTTGAGAGCATTGTGCAGAACCTCATGATAGTAGGATCCCACATCCAAAACATCTGGTCCTTCCTTGGGTCTCACACTTGTCAATCTGCATGTGGAGCAAGTTCTGATGCAGGTGAGAAGATATGGAAGCCAACTGTTGATTGGATTGCACGCAAAGTCTCAGGCAAAATCGCTAGTAGTGCAGATCGCTCGACACCTGCAAGAGTAGGCGCCCTGAAATTCCTCGCCGAGTTCCCCTCAAAATTGAGCAAGGAAACTACTGTGACAGACATCCTACCTTCTATATCTCGTGCTCTGGTTGTCATTTTTTCATCTGCGGCATCCAGTCTTCCAGAGCAGGTGCAAAAAGCAGCAGAAGAACTCCAAAATCAGATGAGGAATCTTGTTGGAGCTGAAGCGGTGGCATTGTCCTATGCAAGAATGAAAGAAGCAGTATCCCAAAAACGGGAAAAGAGGAAAAAGGCAGAAGCCTTGCGTGCTATAGTTGACCCAGAAGCGCATGCTCGAACAAAATTAAGACAGTCCCGCAAGAGAAAAGAAAGCAAGAAGCGTAAGATAGAAGAATTCCAACGTTATAGAGGTGGTCAAAGCAAGAAGCGAGTACTTGGTTGATGAATTGCAACCACACTGAAGTATTTGATGATGTATCAGCAAGGCTACCACTTTGTTGACTTTGCAAGAATAAATGTTGTAACTTTGCCCGTTCACTCAAGCACACCTTTCATTTGGTACTCAAGATGCTCATCGTTTGCAAGAATTATCATCAATCGATCCTTTCTTGCGCTTGTCCTCAAGCTAAGTGAAGTAGCAACTCCAACAAAAAGCTCCTTATGAAAATGGAACCTACACAAGCATGGAACACCCCATGCATATAGAAGATTCGAAAAGGAAAGTACCAACGTTGTATGGTCGATGACAATCCTTTGCACCTTTGAGTGTTGGGGTTGAAAATTTTTGGATGATCACTCAAGAATGCGAAGCCCATCATTCAAAAAACGGAAGGAAACACCGCTTGCGTGTGTTGATTGAAGAGCTTGGAAACTTACTGACCACCTATGCAGCTTAGTTGTTAAAATGTGTTGGAAATAGAAAGAGCCGAAATACCATTGCCTAGTGTTAAATTGGGAAGCGTTAAAAGCTATGTGCTTGTGCCGTAAAAATGCATGGTGCATATTCATGTGATTCAGCGTAGATTCTTCCAAATTAGATGGGACATGGCAATTGTCACGTTGAAAATTCAAATTTTTCTTCCATGAAGTGTGTAGTGCAACCGGGATGAAGATGAAATGGTTCCGAGTGCTGCCTTTGTCATAAATCATAAAAAATTGGAGTAAGCCAAAATAAAAACGGGAGCGCGCCGTGATGCAACACATGTTTGGTTGTTGCGTTATGTTGCTGTGGACAACCCACAATAAAGAGTGCAAACTCCTTAAAATAACATTACGATTTCGAGTGGGGGTTGGAAGGCACCCGAATAAAGAAATGCAAAGGTCAAACTTCTTGATAAAGAATATTCCAAGTTCTCTTCCGTTTGTTTATGTGCAATGTCAAAATACGCAGCAAAGTCAACCGTAGTTTTCCATCCCAGCGGTAGATGCTTCCACCCAAAACGTTGGATATGATGGATCATGCAAAGAGGAAAGCCTTGATATGATTAGAGAAAACGATTGGTCCTTTTTTAGAATGACAAGACACGGGTTTCTCACATCATGACCACTATATAAGCATGCCAATACCTAGCTTCGTCAATGCATGAACTTTCCTTTTGCTTTGCTATTGTCCGCTAGGTGTCATACTCGTGATGCATAAGTAGAAACCATAGACGACTTCCAAGTTTTTGAGGTTTGCATTCCTTTCTTGGGTTATGCATTATATCCTCTTTGTATTGCATGTCTTACGTGTGGTGTTCACTATGTAGATATCGAGGCAAAGAGGAAGCAGGTAAGAGAATATTCTTATGCTTCCGTGTAGGCGCAAGTGAATGCGCAATCCATGGATTTATCGATGCTCCCTCGCTGGTTTAGTGACTCTTTGTTGCAAATTTTGGGCAAATTCTTAGTCAAGCCTAGGGCTACCACAGGAGGGGCTAAAAGAATTGCCAGTTCCCGGGAATTGGGTGTACAATGCTACTCTTCAATGTTCCCTTGACAACACTTGGTGGCGATCTACAGGTTCAGCATCGTAGTCTCTTTCATACGCAAGCTTTCCTATCCGTTCATTCATGGCCGAGTAATCAATGCCACGGGCGTCGGAGTTCGATGCCTCGGATTTTTGCTTATCCCATCCACTAGCGATCCACAAAACCACCACAAGGCCCGAAGAGTCGAGAATATTCTGTTCGCAGCCTTCGGTTTCTGTGGCTCAGACGTCAAAGTTTGCGATTCCACGCCAAGACCAACTTGCTGGCATCGAGATGCGTTCTGTGGACGTCCGATCTACGCCTGGAGGCATGAAACGAGTGGAAGGATTCCGTCCTACTTCACCCAAGGCGTGGGAAGCCATGAGCCGGGCCCTGAGGCGGACCCAGGTGAAAACACTGAAGCCATCTCAGGTTGCAGGAGGAAGTGGATGGAATCGAGTGTTGGTGGACGTCAGACCAAGAGAAGACTATCAAGAGGTGAGGTAACGGACGCATCGGATTGAAATGCGTGCGATGGGTGGTAACAAGGAATACTGACCATAGATCTGTCTGGTGGAAGGCTCACATTGCTGGCACCGTCAACGTTCCGCTGTACCAGCCTATCGCAGGCTGGAGCCCGCAGCAAATCTTGAGGAGAGCTGGCTATGCTTTCTTTGGAGTAGCGAAAGGCACAGAAGCGAATCCCACCTTCATGGAAGAGTTCAAGTCTGCTGTGGGACCCAATTGGAAAGAGGTGGTGATGATATGCGAGACCGGTGGGACTCTGCAAGTCACTGGCAATTTTCCGAATGGAAAGCAAAGTAGATCGCTTATTGCATGCTACGAAGTCTTGCTGGAAGGTTACAAGAGGCTCTCATTTCTCGAGGGTGGCATGAACGAATATTCAAAGTCTGGGCTCCCGCTAGAAGAATTGGCGGCTGAAAAAAATGGGCCATTTATTTTTTAAAAAAGTTGTCCATGAGCAAGCAATCACCTTTTCTGAAGTAGCATGCGATAAACAGGCTTGCCTTCATTTAATGTCGCCACTTCCCTTTCTGTGCAAATGCCCAGCGGATTCTGGCTGAGCCACGGATCCGCCTCAATGCTTGTGTCCCAAACATCCATCGCGGCGTGACCATTATTGCAGCATTCTTCTTCAGTCAATCTGAGCGTTTCAATTGCCTGATCTTCCTGCATTTTAGCATGGGCTGAATGAAAGGAGAAGTCAGGAAGCAAGTGCTGTACGAAGATTTCCTTGGCATCCAGCGCTACCTCCTCCACATCTGTCTGGAAGAAGAGCAGCCCCCCTTGAGGCAGGATGGTTTTCAATTGCTCGCACAGTCCTGCCTGTACAATTCTCCGCTTTTTATGCCTTTTCTTAAAGTGAGGGTCTGGAAATTGAATGCACACCAAACGAACAGAACCCGGATAGTTATGCAGGACCTGGTCCAGGAACAAGGTCCCGTTGACCATGAGAAACTGTGCACTTCTGTGCAGTTGTAGTTTTTTGGACCAGCGGTTTGCTCTCTCTATGATAGGATTGCGTATATCAATGCCCAGATAATTCAACCTATCTGCATCTCGCTTGGCCCAGGAAAGGACGAATCGTCCTGGGCCACAGCCCACATCCACCACGAGCGGCTTGTTCGTGTTTTGGAACGTACACGACCAGTCTACTTCCACAGGTGGCTGCTGCAATTCCTTTTTCAATGGATTGACGTGCTGCCTCGTCCTGACGCCTCCAGATGCGGAGTACACTTCATGGTCGAGGCCGAGGTCGCGGTAGGCGTCGAGGAGCAAGCGCGCATCCGCACCAGGGCGCCTTCCGTCGGCTGCCTTTCGCACCAACGTCGCACGTCCGATATCCATCGCTCCACTCCACTTCCACACGCGCGAGCGCATGGCGACGCCCACGCGACGCATGGATTGCGCCGCCACGTCCCTGCGGAACCAGTAGAAAGCGCCGAATTTCTATGAGCATGGTTCACGGTGCACTGGTCCATATCCTCCAACTGGTAAAGATGCAATGGTCCGAAAGCAGGACCCTCAAAAGAGGCAGTGCACATCAGTGACAGCGAAAATTTGGCGTCACATCTGCTAAAAACATCCTATTTGCAGCGGATGGAGGCGATGGCGTGCTATCCTACCGAAACCAAGAGGGACAACCAACCGGCAGCACTCCTGGCGACCAGGTGTTCAGTGGTCCGTTTCGAAGTGTTGGAGGACGGAGGATTCTTCACACATGCGTCCGGATTATTGGTGTGTTCTCGGCGGGGGGAATGCTATTCGACGTGGATGGTGGCGCACAGCTTTTTACATCTCAGTGCCACATAAACAAAGATCCGTAGAAAGAAAGGTAATACAGGCCGTACAAGCACATCAGTATGCATGGAAGGAAAGGAAGCACACCGATGAAGGTGGCTGCCGTCCATGATACGAAGGTTGATAGCCCAAAGCCGGCCATTCCAGCGTATGCAATCTTGCTACTTCTGTACGTGTGTGGCAGTTTCATGATGGTGATTGCAAGCATCGAGGCAGCCAGAAGGATCGATCCTAATTGCCTGGCTACTGCTATGACACCCACGGTGGCGTACTCCGCAGTGATCACGGTGCACACCGTGTCTGGGATGGCTATCAACGCCAGGCCAGCACCGAGCAGTCCTCCAATCCCGACCAGGTGTCCAAGTTCCATCCGTGACGGTTTTCGGAGCTTGATCTGCCGCACCGTCTCGACCACATTCTTCTTCTTCGTCTCTTCGTGGTGTTCTAGATTCTTCCGCTTCTTGGGCCTCCATTCGCTCCCTCGAGGCCGTATGTTGTCGTTGGGCAGGTCGTTCCCGTAGGCTTGCACACGCACACGCAGCTGCCTCGTGCATCGCGGTCTTCCCGCAACGCTTCTCACCAGCCTGCACTCCATCTCCTTCCTTGTCCTTCTCCTCCTTGTCTACGTCCTCTCTCTATCGATCGCGCTTCGCAGCGGCTTGCAGTGGATGGCTCGGTCCCACGTGTCGAGTCGACACAACCGTTTTCGCACCACGGTCTCGTCTCGTACCTCCGACACCCGATCGAAGATCCGAACGGATCTCTGCGACGAGGGGACGCTGTCAAACCTCTCTCGGGAATGCACCGGATCGGATCGGATCCGATCACGCCGATCCGCCCCGTCCGAAGGGGAGGTCCGTCCCGTCTCGAAAGGGGAGTTTGAAAGGACGAATCGGGTCCGATAGGGCGGATCGGTCCCTTTCGAAAGGGGCGACCGTCCGGGGCGGGTCCGAACGAAGACCGTCGAGGCAGGAGGCGGAGACCGAGAAGCGATCCTCTTCGGGTGTGGGTGGTCTCGAGCCAGTCCGGTGCCGATCGGTCGGAGACGTTCGCAGACGTGTTGGTCGACGAAAGGCGCAACAAGCCAACGCACAGCCCAAGCGCAGCCCACCGCAAGGCCTCTTCCGCACCGCTCGTGGAAGGTCTGCGTTCCGAACGTGTAGGTGCCACCAACATGTCGGTGCTCTCGGAAAGCCAGGCCACTCGGCTGAAACTGATCAACCAGTACCTCGCCAAAGCGGACGGGAAGGACAAACTCTGTGCGACCATCCAGGTGCGACTCCGAAACCGAACCGAAGAGACAGCTTGTGCCCAGTGAATTCGAATGCGCCGACCAAGCACCGGCGAATCTTCGGCGAATGGAAACTCCAGATTGAAAACGTGGGTCACCATACGATAGCTAACGGTATCCCGCCTCCCTTCCGAAGTATGCCTGTATGTTCGCGAGCGCAGGCGAACCAGGGAAGCTGCAACAAATCCAAGCTTCGGTGACGAAAGCAAGAAAGGTTTTTCGTCTACTGAAGCCACTCCAGCAATTGACTCCTGTGCTGGTCAATGAGCCATACAAGCTAGGATGGCCGTGGTTCCTGGTGAACCGCCTGAAAGCTGTCTTGATGGCCGTGTACTTTGGATTCGATCATGTTGTTTGGGCATCACAAGCAGGAATCTATAGCAACAAAGAGGGATTGGAGAAAGCAAAAAAAGTCTCGCTGTACAGCTGGTTTGGAGGATCCCTTTGTACGATTGTGGAGGATATAGCTGTCATGTCAGATGCCATTCAGAAGGTCGAGGGCTTGGAAAGAGGAAGCGAGGAACGGAAAAAAGCAATTGAGAATGCTGTGCGGACTGTCCAAGCACGCCGTCTAACCCTCCTACATGCTACGCTGCAGTCTTTACTTGCACTTGGCCTTATGGAAAAGAGTGTGTTTAAGGGACGCAAACGACTGGTAGGCTCTGTGGGCTTGGCAGCTTCTGCATTGAACTGCTACATGATGTTTCCCCCGTACCCAATTCCTGCACCAAAGGAGAACAGCGAAAAGCGAAGCTGATCTCAACAAGCTTTACCTTCTCTTCTCAGCAGGTGTCCAGGGCCGGTTGTAAACTGCAGAACTGAAAGGTATGCTGCAGAAACTCATGATGTATCCATATGTTTTCCCTGCAGGTTCGATGCATCGATGCTTTTTTCCAGGAGAATGCCATTGGCATTGCAAACCTCGTGCACTGGATTTAAACTCTCGTGATGGCAGGGGGTTCTTCACGAATCGAAAATCAAAATAGCGATCATGTTCAGGCACAAGGGGATCACGCAGAAAGTGTCGAGCTCCGCTACAGAGCAAAGCGCATGGATTACAGCTTCAAGCTGAACTCCGAGGGGGGGCTCCTTGTTTTTACATCAAGCATGCAGATACAGTTTTTGTGCAATTGCGATGGGTGACAGTCCAAGACACACTTTGGATGTTGCTAATCTAGACCTAAGAACAGCCAAAGAATCATTGCGGCGGAGAGGCATGTATTTTTTGTACGAGTTTTGTGCAGTTTTGTTTGTGATAACCTGAATAGGCATTCTGCTATGCAATGGAGGAACATGACCATGCATCCACTGCACTCAGTTCATAAGAAAAGCAGCCTTGAAGCACATATGGATTTGAAAAGAAGCACATGAATGTCTACTGGGCAATTTTGCATGGAGAGAGGCGGTCACACAGGTACAGAGGTGAACAACTCAAAAAACCGTTTGATCTTGGGCAAGTTTATTTCCTAGTTTGGTTTAGATAACTTGATCATCCTTGCTTCATGCAAAGTTGCTCGGTAAAACGAGGCTTCCACCTTTCTGCTGGGACTTGGTAAGGCTGAAGCTCATGTCTTGAAAAAGCATTCCAGGGCAGTGCATGTTTTTATGATTGACTGGCAGAGTTGTAAATTTGTTGCACTGCTTCTGTTGTCTACGTGTTACTGGTTGTACAAGCCACCTTTATTTGTAGCTTTCTCTGAAGTTGAGGGGTGACATGGAGGGCTACTAGCAATGGTGGGCACCCCTGTGCTTATATCAAATGCGACAGAAGTCCTTCTCAAAAGGTCTCAAATTGCCAGATGTTCTGTAGGATGCACGCTCGTGTTATGTCAAATTGCAGGGATGTTACTGTCGTATGATGGTGATGTCAGATCAGTAATTGTTTCATAGGAAATTTTCATGGTCTCATGCTAGAGGAGCAGCAGCCGACTTAGAGTGTTGCAACTCCCATGAAGTGTCTCTGCAGGCTCAGAGAGGATAAGTTTCCCCACACTCTGAAGCTAAGAAATTGGACTCCTCTGCCTTTTGTAGTCCAGGCCAGCTGGAGGACCCAACTTGCAATGAAAGAAGGGTAACTTCTGAAGCCCTTCCAAATTATGTTTCTGTGGATTCATGGGCAAAGGCATCACACCACCCTGGTGCACATATATGGGCAACTTCACATTTGTGAACTATTCCTAAATGTTGCTCTGCTGCTCTTTCATCATTCCACAACGTCGTTGCATTGTCTGAAACGAAGAAAAATACATCATCGTTCCAAAGTCTTCATGCTCTCCCTGGAAGCATCCTTGCAGGAATGAACATCGTCGCATTGAGTGCACTAGCTAGCATACCTACACGTTTTCACCCGTGTCTGGCTATCAATGCATGAAGTTAATGGAGCACAATCCACCTTGTCCAATCACGAAAAGATGGAGTGTATGTAGGGCCTAGCCATACCAATCTAATTGCCCAAATTGGAACAAAGGAATACACTTGTGGAACCCTCTGGTGTTGGCACAATTCCCCATTTTGTTGTGCTATGGAATGCATCGTTTCCGCACTGGGTTTCAGCTAAATACTTCGACAGGTGACCAAACGAAGGCAACGGTTTCATCATCTTCGGGGATGCTGGGCAAACTACGCTTCTTTAAATCCCGAAAGGAACGCTTATTTTGGTGCATTTCAGCATGTCCTGATCCTGCCAGCTATCAAGCCGGACCAACATTGCCACTATAACACTTCTAGCATACCTTCGAGGCATTACAAAACACTCAAAGGATGAGAGGATTTCCATGCTGTTGAGGATGTACTTGCGATACAAGACCATGGACGAATGCAAGTATATGGCACAAGGAGCGACGGATTCAACTTTCTGGATGACGTAACGGAGCATAGGTTTACTCGAATAACTGCGTTGTGCATGGGTAGAGCATCAATCCCTTCTAAGTGGGCACGGACTTATTGTGAAGAAGGGCTGAAAGGGCAAGGGTTTCTAAGGAAGTAGCACGTGTGCCAGCTCATTCTGCATCGAAGTCCGCATTTGAGGTGCCTGTAGACATTCGAGGCGGCTTTGAATGCAGGAAAAACTTCGCGCAATGTTGCTGACTTCCTTCATAAGCATGGGAAATCATCGTCATGATCGGTTGATTATTGAGATCTCAATCTTGAAGGTTACCGATGCAATTCTCTTCTTTGCAGTTGGACACAACAGGATGCCTGTGTGCATTGCTATTTAGGCGAGCTCGTGAAATGAACACAGGAGCTGCCACCTTGCTCAGCTGCATCCGTGGGAGATTCGAAGACAGCTACCCCACGGCAAACGTTGAATCAATTTAAGCGTCTCCTCCACCTCTAGAACGCCAGGTAAGCGAGGTACTGACAAACATTGCGTGCTGGAACTGCACTTCTGGATGGCCTCCACGGCTGGCCTACTCGCCACGGAGTCTCTCCTCCAAGCTTTTATCATCGTTGAGAGCCTTCTTACCGAACGCGACCTCGTCCAAGCTCTGTCCTTGTCTTTGATAGACATTTCCCGCCTTGACGTATTCCGAGCACGGTCGGTATGCTTTGATGGGCCACCAACCAAATCCTGGTATGGATGCCAGTCCACCCATCACCCTCCCTTGTCCGTTGCAACCCCACGTTGGACCACCTTGGCGACCGCATCCAGGACACGTCACAGCGTTTCCTTCCGAAGCATTCCGAACCGAGACGTTCCTCCGAGAGGTTCGCGGTGTTTGGCGAGTGGACGTCCAGGTGCGCGACGTGGTCATGGCCATCGTCATCCTCTTCGAAACTGTGTCGGATCGATCCCGGATGGGTCCCCGGATCGGATGGGTTCGACCGTACGAGTAGATGGGATCAGACCCATCCCGTCCTCCTTTCGATCCTCCTCGCCGTCCACTGGGAAAGAGGATCCGGGGTGGAAACCGATCCTGGTCGGTTTCGAACCCTATGGGGGGTCCAATCGAAACCGAACGTAGAAAGGAACGTCATCGAGCGAACCAGACCGATCGACACGTGCCTCGTCGCGACGATCACCATGAACACCGCCACGCTCGGTGGAAGCACCAAACTCAAGAGATCGCTGGTCGGCATCTGTGCGAACCGATGGGGGTTTGGGAAAGTGCAAAGGAAGGATGTACGAACAAGAGGTGCACGTGAAGCGTCGACTCGTCTCCAGCCGAGGCGGAGGTTGGAGACGAGACACCGGCCTGAGACGGGTTGCTGCCGTGCAGGAGGCTCGGAATCGAACGACTTTGGCGCGTCCAACCGAATGGCATCCAGTAAAATCGTTCAGAAGGAAGCGGCAAACATCTTCAACGATTTCCAGCAACTGTCCGCCCTACAGCCCAAGTACTTCTCCTTCGACGTGGAAGGGAAGAGGATCTACATCGAAAAAATGGAGGAGTTCCTAGAAAGACTGAGGATCTTCACGAAACGGTACGAGCTGAGTGATGACCCAGAGGCAAAGGAGGGGCTTAGAAGGTTGAATGCGCAATTACTAGAAGCTGGTCTCACTCTCAACTCCATGTACCAAAGGCTGAAGGATACTACGCAGATGATGAGGACAGCTTTGACTGCAGAAGAGAAAAGAGGGCCAGAGTTGCACACAGAAGGTAAGGGGACGGCATGGGCGCAAGGGGCTTTCGGGGGAAAAGGAATGCCAGACATGGCAAAGTTGATGGAGGATCCTCAAGTGTTTGCAGCTCTGCAGGAGCCTGATGTTATTGCGGCGATGCAGGACATCATGGCGAATCCACAGAATTCTTACAAGTATGCAGATAATGAAAAGATTCGGTATCTCATGCTGAAGTTTTTTGGATCGGAATACAGAAAGTAAAGAGGAAACATGTGATTGCTGCTACTTCGCAGTAGAACATCCCCATCCTCGCACCTGCTGTGCCAGGAAGACATGTGAATAAACATCGTACTGAACTTTGGTTCTATTGATGCGGGTTACACATCCACATTGCTGCCTCGTGCTTCAGTTCGAATCCAGGTATGATGAACTGAGAACGACGCTGCCTGCCTCAATCGTTCCTCAAAGAATGCTTCTCATACCTGTAAACTCGTCCAGTGCAGTCTGTGGGAATTTAAAGTCAGTGCTTCTCCATGGCAAATTGAATAAAAGCGTGTTGGTTTGGATGGTCCTACCGGTATTCTGTCATGCACAAGCAATAGCTTCTTGAGATGAATGCTACGGATGCCGTAGACGAGGCTGTTGCATTGTGTAGCGCTTCTGAATGTGCATATGTTTTACCATAGCTTCCGTTCGACCAAGTGTCATAGACAATGGTACCATTCTAAATTGTTGCACTGCTAGGTGCATCCAACCATATTTGTGAGGCAGCAACAGCCCCTCTCAACGTTGTGAAGCCTCTAAAACGTCGCTGGCCATTCCAAAATTTCGAATTTTTCTTGGAAATAGACGCAAAGTTCTTCCATGTGAAAGAAAATCTCCAGCATGCTCACACCTTCGATCACGAAAGCGAGATGGATGGTGTGGGTGCGTTTACCTTCACAAGCGCAAAAGGCAGGCGGCAAACGGGCCACGGAATCCAAATTCAAGAAAAATGACAACGATGGGTACCTGGGTGAACGGTTAGCCCACGAGTCTTTGTAGAAGATGTGTATTGCGGCAATTCTCTCCAATAAAAACGATTGAGGAATAGAGTTCATAATAACGGCTCTGGGCGGGTTGAATCCGGTAAGACTTAAAGTACACTGCCTTCGGGGAAGAAGGCCAAAACTAAGCGCGGTTGTCTACAATTACGAAAGCCAAAGATGCGATAGAAGAGGCGCGTTGTAGATCGGGAAGCCAACTTAAGAGAATTCATCATGATAACGGCCAAGTAAATGAACTTCGAGGCCTACGCCGAAGAAAAACAAAGGCTCAATAATTGTACCACGCTCTTGTACATGGAATACTTGCTCTGCAAACTTGCGTTGGGAATCGACGTGCAAAGATGGATCGCAAAAGTTAGGCGGCTTGCATGATTTAAAGGTTGCTTGGTAGCTCCGATGCGAGCATAGCTATCAGTTATCAAAGTCGAGTAGCATAAGCCCCGCAACTACATTTTGTCGACCAAGGGGCTAAGTACGTACTAGAACTCGCGGATGCGCTCCGCTCCAATCAGTCGTTCCACTTTAAGCGACATTGTGTACACAATAATTTCGGTCAATTGAGGAGTTCGAACGGTGTTTTGAGCGATTTATCATGCAACATGAACTGGCCAAGTGTAAGCTTTGCCCGAGGTAGTGGAGAAAGCATGAAATTGCCGATTGCAACGTAGTGTTGACGCGAGGAGTGCATCGGTGATGGATTGTGCATGTCGTACGTCCATACAAGTTCGAGGTTGCGTGAGCGGTGCACTTTCTACATTACACAATCATGATTTACAGGGTCATGTGAAGCCCCAGCTTATTGTATGAACAATGTCTGGCCACACATATGCTCAAGGTTGTAGAATCCACAGAGTCCATCAGACGATGGTCTGGTCTGGTCTGGTCTGGTCGGAAGAGGAACAATATTTTGGGATCTTGGGTGCGAACAACGCATGTCGCATTGTGCGTGGGAGGCCGGATGGCGGACTCGTCGAATCACATCGGGAAGGGATAGAAACAACGCATCGAAGGGTGTACGAACAAGGTGCAGAGACAGGGCATACCGAAATGCTTCCGCGGCGGATCGGAAGGAGCTTTCTTTGCGGCAAGCAGTGAGTGCTGGCAAGGAAGCGCGAATCGAGGAACCTGTTTCGTTGGATCAGGTGAAGGAAGCGGCACAGAAGAATGGGATACTGCTGCAGTTGCGATCTGCTGCGGTGCCAGGATTGACGTGGTTCCGTGTTGTGGCGGAGCGAGAACGCGACGGACAGATCTTAGGTGTAGTAGTTGGCTGGCAAGTTCCGTTCACCTCTCTCCTACACCTCGATTCACTCCGAATCAAGCCACAGAAGGAACAAGGAGGCGAATCGAAGTCCATGCTCGGAATAGGGCTATACCTGGGTGTTGCGACTTTCACTTGGGCAGTGAACAACAACTTCAGTAGAGGTGAACTCCTGGCAATCGACGACGACTTCTACACCCACAAACGGCTTGTCAAATACTACGAGAGGTATGGCTTCAAGGTGGAACGGTATGTTGGGAATAATGGTCTGCAAGATCTTCCAGATTTATTAGTGTGGGGTGGAGCAGGGACGCTCATGTCTGGTGATATGAATGCCTTGCACATCCGCTGGTCAAAAGCCATTCTAAAACAACTGAAAAAATAACCCAAGCAGTGTGTGTAAACCCTAGAACTGAAGGGAAGTCAGGCCCTCAGGCAGAAATTGTACACTTGTCGCAGGCCTGCCCGGGTAGGGCAGGCAAATGGACAGTAAGAGCAAACCATTGCAAGGTATTCCTGTACCATGCTCTTTGTTATCTGCTGACACTTCCTTTCCGTGGATGTGGACTTCAAGTCCCGTGCTTGCAATAAAATAGCAATGGCCACACAAACCGAATTGTCCACCCCAGTGTCACAAACTACAAGCACAGACTCCCTCTGCTGCAGGTACTTAAGTGCAAAAGGAACGGCCATCGTCAATGCACGTTCCACGCCATGTTTGTCAAACTTTGCTGGTCTTACTGGAGCATGGAGAACTCCTGGCTGCTGCTTCATATTGTTCAATACTTCTTCACCAGCTGTTCGCAAATCGATGATGCCGGAAATTTGCGCTAGATCTGCACGTACATCCATGGATGCCCGACCCCCTACTGCAACTCCGGTGTCTCCTATTACGGTGAATGAACTTGTCTTCCTCACTATCGTTTTAGACTTAATACCAAGACATCCGGTGGGAGCAGGATGATGGGCATCAACCACACGGGTGAATGGAGACATCAGATTCCGGTCCTGGCCATGCAAGCTCTGGGCCACGTTATGGCCACCTCCCCCTTTTTGAGCAATCGAGGCAACTACAGAGGAAGTGTGAAGAGGACCAGCATCCATTAGTTCCCACCTATGTGCGTGAAATTCCTGTGGTTGCAGGCCTTCGGCCCAGCTCTCCTCATCATCCCCCGCTCCAGGGATGTATACCCAATCTGACTCACGTCTGGGACATGGCGTGACCTTCGAAGCAGACACTAGTACAATTGGATGAAAGTCATATTCGTTTACTTCAGGGATCTCGTTCAACCAAACTGTACTACTCTGAGAAATCCACAAAGGCCGAAGAGGTTTGTGCAGCGTATTTGAGAGTTCCAAAATTTCTTCCGAAGCGACTTGTATCAGGCTCTGCACCCAGCTGTCCATCCTCGCTTCTATCGCATTTCTCTCTACACTCGACACCCAAATGGGCAGGTGAAGTTCTGTGTCCCATTTTCTCTCGTCAGATGCACTGTCTTGCATTGGCCGGGCTGTACGAATCAGACATATGGCCCTGTTGAGCACGGTTGTCCAAATGGGTATTGTCTTGTTCATTGCATCGGGAAACTTTTTACCCTTCCTTGTTGCGTCAACAACGACACAACCGCCATTCGCGGACGCAGTCTTCGCCACGTGTAGGTTCAGACGTGACAGACTGAATGACCAATTGTTGTTGTGTCCATCCGTCGACTTGAAATAGCAGGTTCCTTCTGCTTTCGGTGTGTACCAAAGTCCACAACGTAGGTTTGCAAGGGTGGGCACGCCTTTGTACCAGTTCCTCACTTCTTCCACGAACCTCAGATCTTCCTCGATGGACCTGAGGCAGCTGTAGAGGCTGAGTTCCTGCTTCTTGATCTCTCGGCTGATCTTGTGTATCTTCTGCTTCGTGAGCAGGGTCTCGTCCGTCTCCGATCGATCGCACATGCTTCCAGGTGTGTCACATCCGTTTTTCTTCCATCAATTCCCTCTTTTGCTCCGATCCGGCGCGTTCGGCATGCTCCTCGACCCGCGCACTTCCGCCGCGTTTCGACGCAAACGAGCGGCGAAGGTCGGCACTGCGCCGTACCCCGTACGCATCGAATGTACGGTATGTTGTCCGAAAACCCCAACAGGAGCGGACGTCTCGGGGGGTCCCCCCCTCGGATCCTCTGCAATGGGGGAGTCCCATCGGTCCTTCCCTCAAACCCTCTCGGGGTCGTCCTGGCCCCGGGGCCTGCCACGCAAGTGTCGTCTCAATCGCATCCGAAGCGACCTGGTTCGATCAAGGCGAGGGGAGGGTTTCAGAAGGATCCGTCCGTTCCGTCCGGGGTACGTCGCCGTACGGCGTGCTTTGGTCCTTCCGAGGAACGGGTCCCGGGGTGTGTTGTCGAGAGGAGAGCAGGGAGAGGGTGAACAGAGAGGACGTTCGTCCGTGGCGCGATCGGACGGAACGAGCGCACTTCAGGAACACACCATGGCGGACGAAACGAACCCCAACGCAGGCCCTTCCCTGGATCCCGAAGAGTACGTGGTGCGAAGAGGAGAGGGAGAATGCGAAACGTGCGGATGGGAGAATCGTTGCGTATCGATCGCCGGTCGGATCTAGGGCTGACGAAAGGACACCGTGCTCCGATCGGACCTGCAGCAAAAAGGGGAAGAAGAAAGACTTCAGCACAGCCATCTTGGAAAGGAAGAAGAGTCCGAACAGGTTGGTCGTGGATGATGCCGTGAACGATGACAACTCTGTCGTCGCGCTCAACAACGAAACGATGGAAGAGCTGCAGCTCTTCCGTGGCGACACCGTCCTGCTGAAGGTGAGGACCGATCGATCCAAACGGATCCCGAGAATCCGCGCCTCTTTTTCCTCGTGCTCGTGATTCAACAGAACACTGAGGGATAGGATCGAACACAACTGACGAAGCAATCGATCTCGTACATATCGCGGGATACAGGGCAAGAAAAGGAGAGACACCGTCTGCATTGTGCTCGTCGATGACACGTGCGAGGAATCGAAGATCCGGATGAACAAGACAGTCAGGAAGAATCTTCGCGTGCGTTTGGGAGACGTAGTGTCCGTGCATCAGTGCACGGATGTGAAGTATGGCAGGAGGATTCATGTGCTCCCTTTCGACGACACCATCGAAGGCGTGAGCGGGAACTTATTCGATGTCTTTTTGAAACGTAAGTGATGCAATCGTCGTAACAGCCGGCGAACGCGAAAGACGTTGTCGAATGGGACTGACCAGGACCCTCTTCTTTTCCGATCTTGTACAGCCTATTTCCTCGAAGCATACCGGCCAGTGAGGAAGGGAGACTCCTTCCTTGTTCGTGGGGGCATGCGGTCTGTTGAGTTCAAGGTGGTTGAGACTGATCCTGCTGATTACTGCATCGTCGCGCCAGATACAGAAATTTTCTGTGAAGGCACACCGATTGCACGTGAGGATGAGGAAAAGCTTGACGACGTGGGTTACGATGATGTTGGTGGTGTTCGTAAGCAGATGGCCCAGATCAGGGAACTTGTTGAGCTTCCTTTGAGACACCCGTCCCTCTTCAAAACCATCGGTGTGAAGCCTCCAAAAGGAATCCTCTTGTATGGTCCCCCGGGAAGTGGCAAGACCCTTATTGCAAGAGCGGTTGCCAACGAAACTGGAGCGTTCTTTTTCCTGATCAACGGTCCTGAGATCATGAGCAAGCTTGCTGGTGAATCTGAAAGCAACCTTAGGAAGGCATTTGAGGAAGCTGAGAAGAACTCGCCGGCAATCATTTTCATCGATGAGATAGACTCCATTGCTCCAAAACGTGAGAAGACCCAGGGTGAGGTTGAGAGGCGTATTGTTTCTCAGCTTCTCACTTTGATGGACGGCCTCAAGGCACGAAGCCATGTGATCGTCATGGGCGCTACCAACCGCCCAAACAGTATTGATGCTGCACTGAGGCGCTTTGGTCGCTTTGATCGTGAGATTGATATTGGTGTGCCGGACGAAGTGGGCCGTTTGGAGATATTGCGCATACACACGAAAAACATGAAGCTTGACCCTGATGTTGATTTGGAGAGAATTGCAAAAGACACTCATGGATTTGTTGGTGCAGACCTTGCTGCGCTCTGCACAGAAGCTGCACTCCAGTGTATCAGAGAGAAGATGGATGTGATTGATCTCGAAGATGACACCATTGATGCAGAAATCCTGAACAGCATGGGTGTTAGCAACGACCACTTCCAGACTGCACTTGGAATAAGTAACCCATCTGCGCTGAGGGAGACAGTGGTGGAAGTTCCAAACGTCACATGGGAGGACATCGGAGGCTTGGAGCAGGTCAAACGTGAACTTCAAGAGGTGGTTCAGTATCCGGTAGAGCACCCAGAAAAGTTTGAGAAGTTTGGAATGGCGCCATCCAAAGGTGTCCTCTTTTACGGTCCTCCTGGTTGTGGAAAGACATTGCTTGCCAAGGCTATCGCGAACGAGTGTCAGGCAAATTTCATCAGCGTCAAGGGCCCGGAGTTGCTGACCATGTGGTTTGGAGAGTCGGAAGCCAACGTCAGAGAAATCTTTGACAAAGCAAGACAGTCTGCTCCCTGCGTCCTGTTCTTTGATGAGCTGGATTCCATTGCCAACCAGCGTGGGAGCAGTGCAGGGGACTCAGGAGCCGCAGACCGGGTGATCAACCAGCTTCTAACAGAGATGGATGGAATGAATGCAAAGAAAACCGTCTTCATCATCGGTGCAACGAACAGGCCGGATATCATCGATACTGCATTGCTTCGTCCAGGACGCCTTGACCAGCTGATATACATTCCGCTCCCAGACGATGCCTCCAGGCTGCAGATCTTCAAAGCGAATCTGAGGAAGTCACCAGTGGCTCCTGATGTTGACTTGACGCTGTTGGCTAAGTATACCAATGGCTTCAGCGGGGCAGACATCACAGAAATTTGCCAACGTGCCTGTAAGTACGCCATTCGAGAGAGCATCGAGAAAGATCTGGAGTCTGAGAAAGTAAACGAAGAAAATCCCGATCTGATGGAGGAGGATGCTGCAGATCCAGTCCCATGCATAACCAAGGCACACTTTGAGGAGGCTATGAAGTATGCAAGGCGCTCTGTTTCTGATGGCGACATTAGAAAGTATCAGTCCTTCGCACAGACCTTGCAACAGAGCCGAGGCATAGGTTCCGAGTTCAGATTCCCAGAGGGCACAGCTGCACCCGCTGTAGGTGAAGGAGTCCCAGCAGGTGCTGCTGGTGCAGAGGCTTTTGACGCTGCAGATGGGGGGGATGATGATCTGTACGATTGACTTTCTTTGGCAAATAGATTTTGTGCAGTGTCGAAAGATGTGTAACAAATGTTTAAAGGGTTCATTCTTCACTTGGCCTTTCTGGGCTCCACTTTGACCAGCGCGCGAAGAAGAACAAGAACTGTTGGTGCAATGGCACTGATAATGACACCAGTGGTTGCGTCTGCAGGAATCTCAGTTGGAGCAGGGGAACCTGCATTGTTTGAGGCAACCCGCAGCACGCTGATGGCAAGTGGCAGTACTTTGTTTGCAGTGGCAATCAGCGAAGCCGGATTAGCTGAGAAAGTTGCGGCTAATACTGACTTGGCAGCTTTGGCTGCATCTTTCTTGTCAACAGAGAGAGCCGCATCAAGGACAGACTTTGTTGCATTTTGGAGCAATGCTGGGTCAATAGAGCGTACGAGCTCATCAACAGAAGTGCTCAACCCTGCGAGAGAAGCTTCATCACACTTAATTTCGCATGATACCAACGCTTGCTCAAGTGCTTTTACTGTTTTGAGCGTAGATGCATCTTTTGTGGAAAATACTGCGAGTTGTACGTCATCAATTGCCTTGCGAACCAACACCGGATCCGCCGTGAGTGCAGTGTCTCCAATTGTTGATGTTGCCTTTTCCAAAAGCTTGGGATTCATGGTGGAGACTGTCTTGAGTGTTGACTTGAGGATTTCTTGCCCGGGTGGGTACACATCATTGATCAGGTTGCTGAATGCCCCCACCGTACGATCAACCGTTCCCGTGTCCTTAGCTTTGGATGTTTCCAGAGCAGTGATTGCCACATCTATCCCCTTACCTTTATCTGCAGACAATGCAAGTGATGTGCTTGCAGATAGCAGCTGATTCACCTGGTTCTTCTTCGCCGTGCTGGCCAATTGCAAAGCAGAGTCCACGGCACGTTGGACCGCCTCTTTGTCCCCTTTAGACCCGATGGCCTTGCTTGATTCGATGATGAATTCTCTGAGGGATGTCTGATCGAGTGAGAATATGGCGTCTTCGGTGCGACTGACCACGTTTTTAAGTTTGTCCTTGTTTAAGGTCAGGGCCGCATCGAAGCTCTTGTTGAGAACTTCCACCGACAGGGAGCTCTGCAAGATCCCCAGCGGATCCTGCACCACGCCCTGGATGGCATTGTTGGCTGCGACGATTCCAGTCCCTGCGACTCCCACGGCTGCAAGCAGCACTCCTTTCGCGAGTCGTCCATCTCCCCGTGTTTCGTCCCCATTTCCTCCTGCACCCGGGGCTTTGCGGAACCGTGACGGAGGGGGAGGGGTCCGCCTTGTACCCCGTTGTGTACCACGTTGTGTTTCTCGTCGTGTCCCCCTTGTGTTCGGTTGTGTCCCACGGGATGTGGCCATGACCATACGAACCGCAGTCGGAAATGGGATAGGGAGCGCCTGTGACCACTGGTAGACGCGGAAGCGGTTCTCGTGGCCGAACACCCCTTCATGTACCGGCGAGGATGGTAAGAGCAGCTCCTCATCCTCATGGAGGAATGGCAAGATTGGTTCCAGATCCGAACGACGAATCGGATTTCGGATCGAGGGGCGGGACGGGGAGACAGATCGGATGGATCAGGCATCGATATCATACGAGGTTGATATCGAAAGAGGGGCAAGGATATCGATACCATGCCCGACACCTCGGACAGGATGTGTAGAAGATCGAAGAAAGGGGAATCGAGGCAACGAAAGGTTGCGACGAGTGAGCTGCGAGTCGAAAACCGCGATCTCGAGCAAATCCAAACCCAACGTTCAAACTTTCCCGTACGAAGACGCCTCGAAAGCAGGCGTCGCAGGAGGAAAGCAACTGCCAAAGGCGGGGTCTTCGGTGCACGGTCGATTCGGCCCGAACCAACGGAACTGTTCGATGGAGTGAAACCGTTTTCCCCGTCACCCAGCTGCTAGCATGGCCTGGTGTTCAACTTGTCCAATGCTGTTGGTGGGCTTACTGGAAGAACACCCCCGTCTTCCTCAGATTATCGAAGCAATGAACGGTTGCGCTGACCTGTTCACTTGTGAAGCGGCTTCGACTTTCGTGCTGGTGCTATCGATCAATCCACCACGTGCAGCGGCCGTGTCGAGAAAGTCGCCCTGGCTAACGGTCCATTCGTTCACTAACTGGTCCCTCACAAGCACTGGACGATATTGCTTCTAAGACACTGCGGTCCGATCGTCGCCTGCATTTTCTCAACCGATCGCTCTACGCTCGCGCGTCACAACGACCCTCCGTGAACACCCAATCATCCCCATTGTGTCTACCGGGCGTTGGTACGCCTTTGAACGATGCAGCATGCGACAGGTCGATTGAGCGGACGATCCCATAGTCCGCTGTCCCTCGCCCAGGAGTAGGCCTTTTGTACCATCCGATTCACTTGGATCGGAATGCACGCTTCTTCATGCAACTGGTTGTGTAAAACTGCTGGCAGCCCTTGATCCAGATATGCAACCCCACGTGACCTTGGTCCACGGAACCCACCACCTCCTCGATCCTCAGAGGGAGCCGGTGGGGCGAACCACGTTTTCCGATGCTTTTGTTCAGCGTGTTTTGGCTTTCCAAGGCTCGCCTCAGAGGACCTGCCCTCGTGCCCCGTCTAGGATGGATCGACTGGGGGGATCGACGGGGTGGTAGACGGATCGTCACCGATCGAAGATCTCGATTCATCGCACAAGATGTCGATAGCAATGCATCTCGCGTTCGATATCTTCCGGGATCTCGGCCTGGTGGATCCGTCCGAGGGGGAAGAACGAGTGGTCGTTTCTGGACCGTCGGCAAAGCTCCGTCGACTAACAGTTGGGAAAGGAGCGCACCGGAACGGCAGAAACGCAAGGAAGGCATCCAGAGCCACCACCTGGAAAGACCAAGGAATCGACGAAGAACTCAGCTCGCAATGGACATCTTCGACGCAGCCACCTCCGGAGATATCGGCAGGGTCGTGCAGCTGGTTGAAGAAGTGGGAGACGAACATGTGTTTCTCAAAAACACAGTCGAGTATACTCCGCTCCATTTCGCAGCGCAAAGAGGGAGGTATCAGATAAGCAAGTACTTGCTAACGCAAGGCGCGGACCCGAATGCTCGGAACTTCATCGATAAGACTCCGCTACACCTCGCTGCATTCCTCAACAATGCAGACTGCTGCGAGCTTCTGTTGCAGCACGGAGCACAGATTGGGGCGGAGGACAAGTTCGGTCGGACACCGTATCAAATCGCGAAGGAGAATGGCTACGAAGAGACACTGAGGGTGTTGGAGAGATATGGACAGAAGCTCGATTGGGATGAAATCGTTCTCAACAGGGACGACTCCATATTGAAGTACTTGGGATGCCAAGAAGTGGCATGATGCTTCGACCCGCCTTCTTAAGAATGGTGCAGACATTGCATGCAGGCTTGAAAGCCTGCCGGATCTATGAGTGCTCCTGGAGCATCTTCTTGCCGGCGAAGAAAGGGGTGTTGTTTGTGGAGTTCGGCAGGTTTACTTTCTTCCAATGCCTTTTGTATAATTGCAGATATGATGATAGAGCATGTTCCTGAGAAGATGCAAGGGGTCGTTGCTTGTTGTTCTCTTTTGAGCTCGGCATGTGCAGGTTTTCGGCCAGTCGAGTTTAACTTGCACCTCAATGAACCTTTCGCATGCGATATGGCATAAAGCTACACCGATCATGCGCGAAAGTCATAAAATAGGTCTCCCGTTCGATTCTGCCTCACCAGCTCTCTTCGCACAGCATTGGCGCCTCCTGTTTCGTCCATCGCAGGTCCCAACGAGCGACGTTCGGGCGCTCGACTCGAACACCCTCACATTCGACTCGGTGGGCCGTGCCTTGCTTTCCACCGGACGTAGTCGGGCATAGACCTGGATGCTTGACCCAGGTACATCGGGATGGAACCGAAGGAGTTCGGGGTGGATGTGCCGGTTGCAGGTTCCATTCGGTGCCATTTCTGCGCCATGGCGATGGCGCCTGCTGCGGACGCGACGGCGCAGAGCTACGCGCCTCCTGCGTCCGCAGATGCGGCTTCCGTGGAGCGGTCCTTGCAACGTGCATCTTGCAGGGCGCGAGACGGGTGTTCGCTGGTGGAAGCTTGCCTGCGACACCGCGGTGGACGTGACCACGGCAAGGCGTTCTTCGAACGAGTGTTTCCCGCACTCGTGGGACGGATCGTCGGCGTGCAAGGAGACGCTTGGCTGAGTGCAGCCACGGATTCAGACGCAGAGGCTCTCCTCCGCCTGATGAGGGCCGATGGGGCGCTGTTGCAAGCCATCCGTGAAGCAGACACGCATCAAGAGGTGCGTTTTGCTTTCCCCACCAAATGGCTGCCGAAGCGGACGCAGTTACTACTTAGATCCGAAGAAGGTTGCAGAATACTAGGCCAGATGCCGCATTATGCTTCTCATCTTGCACCGGATGGTATGGGAGGTGCACGTGTGCACGTGAGCCTGTTCGAGTACCTGGGATTCTGGTTGGCTGTCTTCGCCACCAAAGGGAGCGCACGCCCAGCACGCAATGGACAAGGAGCAGCTGCGGGAATCGTGCACGAATTTACCACAGCGGCACACTTTGTCAAAGATATCGTTACACATCATCACAGCACCGATGGAAAGCCGTTGTACCAGAGGTTATTGGAGCAACTTTTTGAAGACTACCTTTCCGCTTCGACCCGCTACACAATCAACCAGGCAGCGCTTCAAGGTTTCCAAGGGGACTTTGGCGGTGCCTTATTTGCGGACTTTATCAGCTCTGCACGCGGTGGTAGTTCTTCGATCTTGGCCATGGGCAATTGCCTTTTGAACATCCTGTTGGACTTCTGGTTGTCTGACGCTAGTGATGTGGTAGACCTGCAACTCAAAAGACGGCCCACGTTGGGAAGCCCTGATAGGGGATCACCAGCCGCGCAGACTCCTTTTGCAGATAGGGATGGCAATGTGAGACATTCTTCACCCATCCGAGCCTCGCAGAGCGTGGCAGCGTATGCTTATCAGCCACCGAGTAAAGACTTGTGCAATGCCATTCGTCTACTACTAACCCATCTGTTGCCGCGGGAAGAAGAATCTGGATATGCCGAGGAAGAGCCCGTGGATGCAGCTAGTGGCCGGCCAAGTGCTTTGTCTCCTATGCGACCTCAGAAATTATTCCAATCTCCAGCCAGGTACGGTAGTGGTTCCCGGGATGTGCAGACACAAGGTTGCCAAACATTTGTACCTCTCCAGAAGCCCTTGTACAGATTCTTGAGGAAAGCTTTCTTGCTGTGGCCAGAAGAGACAACCGCCAGCATGTCACCCATTGCAGATGTCTGGCTCACATACATCACGCCATGGAAGGCAGTATCCACCGAGTGGGATGCAAGGTTCAAATGCAGGACAAGCCCAGGACGACAGCAGAATAAAAGTGTGATGAAAACAAAGGTCGCGTTATCCTCCAACGAATGGAGAAATCAACCCTCAGGGATGCATGCAGGAGAGTTCAATGCTTACTGGAGAGGTTACGTGGCACAGAACCTTCCCTTTTACAACCTTTTGTTGTACTACTTTATCGAGACAACATGCAAACGGGCACAATATCATGCTGAGAGGGCGGTTAGAAATTTGGTTATTGTGTTGCGCACACTGGATGCATCATCCGGCTTGGTTGATCTGATGAAAGATGCTGAAGAGGCATACTCGAACCATTTGAATGATTCCAATGCTTATGGGCAACCTGCTCATTCATTGGCTGACTCTATGTCACTTCTTGCTTCACAACTAGACACATGGGAGATATGTCAGGAAGGCTCATCGCAAGACTTCAAGCTCTTCTCTTCTGAACGTGTGAGAAAGATGCTACATGCACTTTTAGTAAGGGTCCACAGTGATGCCATCCATAAGTTACCTACTGCTGTCAGTGAAAGGTATAGGAGCTTGTTGAAGGACAGCGTGAAACGGGTTTTTGGGTATGAGGTGTCTGATGCATCTCTGGAGACCTTGGACGAACCGCATACTGCAGGATTTGAGTATCTTGGAGACAAGAAGGCATGGTGTCTGCCTAAACATTCGTGGAAGGATGTAGCGTACAAAGGTGATTCTTTTGATCGGCCAATCTGTTCCAATGAGGTTGCATTGCTTGTTCGACTATTGGTTCGGTGGTCAAATTCGATAAACACATACTTGGGCTTGAATGGAGGGACATGCCGAAGTTATGATGACAAGCACACGCACTGGATTGTTGTCGCACTTCAAAACTGGGCGAATCGAAACCGACTCCGGATCAACCTCCGGCCACTTGCTGAAGTTCAGTCGCTGGGGTGGCTGGCTGGTCTCTTTTTGGTTTTGCTGCTGTTTTTCTTGTCATGAATGATCACAGAGGGTAAGTAGCACAGCCCATGGAGGTGGCAAGTTTGGTCCATTCCTCAGGGTTGGAGATCGATCTCATGCTGGATGAACCGAGCCTAGCGAGCATTTGTCCTGTTGTCAGGATCGACGCTTACCGTTGCAACCTTTCCTGGGACGTCCTTCCCTCGACCTCGTTCATCGATGCTGCCATACTATCTTCAGTACAGGCACCTTCGCCCTTGCAATCGCCCACGGTGCCGGAAAGCACTCCCTCGTTTCGTTGAAGAAAAGTTTTGTACTGTTCCTTGGCGTACTCTCTCCGGTTTCCATCGCAGTCCATCATTCCTCCCTTGCATTTGAAGTCCGCTGCCTCGTCCCTCCGTCGCATATACTCCGACACGCTCGCTTCGGGAACGTCCACCATCATAGGAATCGCACGAGCATCCCTCGGTCGCACTGCGCTGAGCGACACCACTCCGATAGGTGAGACGAGCGCCTGGCGCCGACTGCAGGCTTGCATCCTTTCGATGGTCTTGCGTCGGAGATTTCCTTCTCTCGATGGAAAGGACTTCGATCCTTCATTCGTACGGACGGGTAGGGACAGATCGGATGTGGCAGGCCTCCGGGGTACCCTTGCATCCGATTGGAGGACGATAAGCGATAGATCCGGAGGAGGTGCATATGGTCAAGAAGGAAACCACCGAACGAAGGTAGTCAGGGGCAGGAGACGCGGAGAAGTGGGCAGCAGGAGTTCCGATGGTACACACGCAAATGATGCCTGTGCACCTTGTGATCCTGGCATGGCCTACCCTACCCCAACGGCGAGATTGAAGGTGAGTTGTATCACCTCCAGGACGAGTGGGGGGGGGGACAGGGTGAAATGCGGATATGGGAGTGGACAATGCACAAGCGGATGGATGCATCCTACGTTTCTGCACAGGAGTCCTTGCCTCCACACATCGAACGTCCAAGCGTTCGGCACGCCATATAGGGGCAGGCGTCCACAGGCGACCTATCCCTCGTCCATGCCATGCCCACCGGATCAACCTCGAGCCACTGCACAATCGACACCACAGGGACACCCCGGGTTGTCCCACCAGGGAAGGGGGGCATTTGCATCGTTCTTCCCATGCCCCCCTTTTGTGGACCAAGGACCAGGTGGCCGACCGTTCGAGACGTTGAAACGCACCAGCGACAGACGAGGACGAGCGGGACAAACACCGAGCGCGGATCGCAGACACGAGCTCGGAAACGAAACGAAACGTACAAGAAGAAAATCACGTTGACACCCGACGGAAACTACCTTGAAGCGAAACATGAATCGGGAGGTGGTGGTGGACGGACTCGAAGCCTGCAGCTACAAGCAACTGCAGAAGCTCGCCAAGGAAAACGGCGTTCGGGCCAATGCAAAGGCCTCCCAGATCGTATCTGTGCTGAAAAAGAAAGGGGTCCATGCGGGTGCTGGCCGAAAGACGGAAGCTGCGGCGGAATGCACACGAAGCGGGAGTGGAGTCCCAACGGCTAGATCGGTTGCGTTGGACGACTTGCCAAGGCGCGAGCTGCAGAGGCTCGCAAAAACCCATGGAATACGCGCCAACGCAAAGTCCAACGTTATAGCGCAAGAGCTGAGAAAGCTTGGCTATGCTGGACCGACTCCTACGCCACTCGTGGAGATCGAAAAGGAGAACTCGATCCTTGCACCAGACGGTAGAAGGGAGGCCATTCTCCGAGACAGAGCTGAGAAGTGGATCCGTGAGAAGCAGAAGGCACGCATGAAGAGCATTAACCGCAAACGGAATGAACCGGATGCAGAATGGAGAGGTAAAACACTTGCGCCAAGGGCCGTCAGGCAGGAGAGGCTCGAGAAGAGGATCGCTCCGCACACACTGGAACTACCTTCTCCAGTGCGTAAAGCTTTGGCACCAAAGAATTGGAATGTTCCCGTAACCAACGCCTCCAATCTTGCCAAGAAGCAGAGGAAAAAGTCTGTGGAGGTGGTTGAAGATGGTTTCTTTTTCCACGACTCCTCACTTGGCACGAGGCACAAGTTATTGCCGCATGTTGAACACGGAACGAAGCAAGGCCGTAAGAAGGAGTATGGCATCAAAAGTTTACGCCCGCAGCGCTTTGAAGGCAAGCAAGCATTGTACATGAATGAGGTAGCTGCTAGAAGACAAGCTACCTTGGCGGCACGGCGGAATGTATCTGGGGTGCGATGATATCCGCTTGCCGAATCGCGGAAATTGTCATGGCATTGTTGGGTGTCCATCCTCCCGCCCAGGAGGATGGACGGCATCCTTAAGTATGGCAGAGCAGTTGTCCCAGCGCGTGTGCCCCTTCACCCTCCATCCGATTCCCTGGATCCCTGTCTCTTCCCCGTTCCTTGGCCCGACTGGACGCTTTCGCTCAAGCACTTTCCCTTTGATCGGTGTGTCCTTCATCTGTTGGGTTCGATTGGGCACGCTTCCTTTTTGGGAACGAAAGCATCCCGTGGAAGGACCCATTTGGGTCGGGACGCCGTGGGGTTGGACGAAACGAAAGTGGAGAATATTCTCCTCGATCGAACCCCTCTCCCACCCTCGCATCGGAAAGGGTTGGCTCGACCGTGGCGCGAGGGTTGCGCACCTGCAACATGGGATGGTTTGGATCCTTCCTCGACTGGCTGAGAAGGTGAGGAAGAGGTGCTCGAGGTTGGAATCGGAACGAAACACGCTCGATGGTGGCGTGAAAAGCAAGGGTGGAGATGCGTGGAAGGTGCACGTGGCGTCAAAGGCTGACGGTTGGGAACGAACGGGACAATCCGTCTTGCACGTGGGTGTACGTCCGCCTCCGACGGCGATGCACGTCACAATTGCGACGGTGGGGATCAATCGTTGGAACGTGTTCGAAATCGTAGCCTCTTTTTCAAGCAGGAGATGGAACTTGCGTTGATTGGGCTGCAGAACGCGGGGAAGACCTCGCTTGTGAACGTCGTAGCAACAGGACACTTCAACGAGGATATGATCCCGACAGTCGGTTTCAACATGAGAAAGGTGACAAAAGGTCGTGTGACGATCAAATTGTGGGACCTCGGTGGTCAGCCGAGGTTCCGGAGCATGTGGGAGAGGTACTGCCGAGGGGTGAACTCCATAGTTTACGTGGTGGACTCGGCTGATCACGAAAATGTAGACAAGTCCAAGACCGAATTGCACGAATTGCTTTCCAAACCCACACTTTCAGGGATCCCTCTCCTTGTGCTTGGAAACAAGAACGACTTGCCATCGGCACTTTCCACGCAACAAATCATAGAGAGGATGGACTTGAAAAACCTCAGGGACAGGGAGGTGTGCTGCTACTCTATATCGTGCAAGAAACAGAATAACATTGATATTACGATAGAATGGCTCACCAAACACGCCAACTAGCAATAAAGTGCCCCGAGTGCATCTGCAGGATGTGCTGTGCGCGAATCTGTATGTGTGAATTGTAACTGCCAAAGGTCTAGTTTTGCTCCTTTTTGGACCTATCTCTCTTGCTTTTTTTCTTGGTACCTTGATGGAGATCTCCAACCTTTCGTACTGCCACCTTCGTACCTTGAGCACCGTCCCCTTGAGTTGCCTCCTTCGACTTCCTCCTCTTCTTCTTGGACGGAAGTTGGCCCGTCGGCCGGTCTTTCGTCGTTTCCTTCTCTGCACCTTTGTCCGGCAGCACTTCCGCCAGCAAACGACTTGCGGCCTCCACGTCCACGGATGCAGGCCGCCCAGATGAGCTTCGTAGCTTGGCCTCGGCCTCGTCTACTTTCTTCAGATATAGCTCCAGACGGCGCAGCTCCTCGGTGACGGGGTGATCCTCCGGCGTCACACCTTGCGTCTTCAAGAACATGTAGAAAAGTGCATTGATGGCGTGCGCGAGGGTCAATTGCATTCGCGCTTTCTCAAGCGGGGTACTCCTTTCCTGAGCACGCTGCTTTTCCGTGAGGAAGGCCTCGAGTTGTTTTTGTACTTCTACCAAGGATCCCTGAAACGTTCCGAGTGCAACCGTCAGCTCGACTGCTCGACCGTATTGCGGCGGATTCGAACCTGTGCGATCCGCTCGGCAGACGCACCTCGAACTTCTTCAGCTTTTTCATGACCTCGTCAGGGACGAAACCTTCGGCGTGCATCGTGGCCATTTCGCAAGTAAACCGCTGCCTTCGTCCAGCCTACAAGGTGAGGGGTAGGAACCTGGACAGCGAACCGACTGCGGGTTGCCTCCCGGGACGGCAAGAATGACACCACGAATTTGCAAGGGCCTGACGGATCCATGGGGTGATTATGATACCTTTCTGTTGCGAACAGCAGATTCCATATTCCTGCCTCGAGTGTCGATGAGTCTGGCTAGGATGTCGCAAGGAGTAAATATGCGGTGTTGGGTGGAAACAGCGCATGTGAAGGACGCATCGGAAACTCCGACTTTTTCAAGCAGTCTTCAGAGGAAGCAGAAGGTGCGCACGATTCGAAGAAGAGACCATTTCCAGTGCTCGCGTTCGTCACTGGAAGTGAAGGAAGATGGTGCATCATTCCAATGACGCTCAGTCCAATCATGGTAAATTTTCGACCACCGCGCATCTGAATTCTTCAAGGTGATTTTATGTTGGTATCAATGCAATCTTGGCATGGCAACATGATCAATGGTCAATGGTAGCACATCACGACAAACAATGGAATCTTTGTGCTCGAAAGAAGGATTGCGAACTCGTGCATGTACACTCATTGCAATGAATAAAATTATGCATTGGAGAACTATTACGAAAGCAAATGTCTAGTGATACCTTCAACTTTAAATTCTTGTAAGAAGGGCATGTACCTTGTAATCACATAATACGAGCTATCTCAATCTTCAGAAGACAAACATGATGGATACTATTGTGTCACCGTATCAAATAGTCGTATCCATTATTTCCCTTAAAGTCCACCATAAACATATAGAGTCAGTAGGAGATGTAGACGACTTTATCATCGACACCTTTCTATTTCCTACCTTTCACTACATTCAACCGCTGATAGATTTGAACGCGTGAAATGCAATGGCAACGTTTCGATGAGTATGTAGCACAACACCCTTGGACTAAATGGGTTGACATGACGTAAGGACCGTCGAGGAACAAACGGATCAAAGGCCGGATGGATGTGAGAGGAGAAAAGGCCGAGCTTGCCCACTGAATAGATACACGCACGTACTCAGGATCAATCACTATGATCGCTTTGTACTCGCCTTCTTGCAAGAACACAAACATTTCCTTTGATTGCGCTTTCGTTGGGGACATTGCCCACTACGACAACTTCGATGCGAGTGTCCTTGCTTCCCACGTGGTGCCACATAGCATGGTAGTATTGCTCACTACCTTAGATATCGAGAATGTCAATAATCTTCGAATCCAATGCAACCATGTACCGACAACATTATTTTCTTTCTAGTGTCCATACAATTCTTTCCGAGCCAAATTGCTACATTGTCGAAATGGTTGGAAAACGAAAGCAACAACTCCTTAAGCACACAAGCATCCTTTACACTATTCGTTGCACCATATGAAACAAGTACAAAGAACACGTTTGATGCCATGATTCGTACTATTTGTCTTCGAATGATTCGAGGATGGGCGAACTATTGACGCCTTTGAATCGTTATACCTTACACACAATCAAGCGAAGCTTGCGGAACAAGTTGAACTTTCTTATAGTATGACATGTGAGTCTCCTAAAGGTCCAAGACGTTCGCCCCATTCATAAGACCACTTGTTCGTATAGACGAATGGCTTATGTCAATATCTCCTCGACATTTTGTGTTAAAGTGTTCGATAGTGGACGAAGAGGATGAAGCATAAGACTCTTTATTGTGCTCCACCGACATAATCATTTGGGCTTTTCGTAGACAAAGCATAGTGATAGATGCGTTGCGAAGGAAGGCCAAGGAAACGAACGTTCCATGATAATGCACGTGCATACATATTTACATATCTAGAATTATAGCAATCGGTACCTATACCCATATTTAGTTGGAGTTTGTGTATGTTTATGCCTATATAATGTTGATCTTTAGATATCTTATGTTGACTAAACATGAATTGAAAACGATACTATAATCCCCTCTCCGGGATTCTTGACTAAATCATCTTCTATGGATGTTGTCTCTAAGATGAACTCTTCAAATAGCAATCCTCCGAATATCAAACTCCGGTTGCTAGCACTCTGCAAGGAACCAGAATCCCAAGTTGTGCCTTTTAGCAAAAATGCCGGGATCGGCGCAATACTCACTTGATTTGTGCATTGCTTATTAAAAGGCTAGATAAATAATCTCTAGTCCAACGACACTTCTTTGTGGTCACACACTTCAAAGCAAGATACCCCACAATCACGTGGTTTATTATATTTTTGGGCTGCATCCGCACTAGATTTTAATGCGATAAGTTGAGAGGAGAGTGTTGAAGCATCAGTTCATGGTCAAGTTTTCGAAAAGTTGTATGCTTTTGGAGAATAAGTAGCTCAATTGTGACATCAAAGACGCCTTAGTCAAATACTCTCATACACTCTAAATTCATTGAATTTTGTTTTGCAAAGCAAAACAAGCGCTTCATTGCATGCCTTGATAACAGAATCACGACTCTGCTTGATTTGTAGCAATACAACAAACATCTCTTGCATGGGAGGGAAATGTCTGTCGATCAAAAGATGCCAATATTCAGCATGGGCAGGGTCCTATGTGCAAAACAAGCTTTGCGAATTGCTTGAGGGAGGCATATTTACAGTACTCGGGCCAAGAAGTCATTTCACATTTATCTGGCTCCCTGATACAAAACAACTTGCTCGCAAGAACTCGTGAAATAGTACGAGCAACATTAGCCTGATCTTCCATCATTCTAGGTGGATAAAGCAAGGCGGAATGTAAAGCCATTGCTCAGCAACATGCTGCTATGCTTTTGCATGGGAAAACAGGATGCAAGGCAACATTCAGATGCCCAAATCTAAATTACCATACAACAAAACGCCTGAGCCACACATATCCAACACAAGAAGAGTCACCTATCCTCCCCAGACTAAAGGCATTTTCAAGGCTGCTTCATCAGTTCCATCTCTTTGCATTTTTCTTGGTGTTTTTTGCAACTTGATTTTTGGCTGCAAAGGCTTTCGCTTTTGCTTTCTTCGCAGCCTTCTTGTCTACCTTAGGAACTTTACTCTTAGCTTTCGTCTGTTTCTTCTGAATCTCCTCCTGTATAGCCTGCCTTTCCATATCCTTCTCTGCAGCGTCTTTATTCTTCACAAGGTAATAGTCATAGTCTCCCTCGTAATCTTGAAGCTGCTTCTCATTTACCTCAATGACTCTATTGGCTATTTGCTTCAGAAAGTAGCGGTCATGGCTGACCACAACTACACTACCCTCAAAGCTACCCACAGCTTCTTCCAAGGCTTCCTTCGAAGGAATGTCCAGATGATTGGTGGGTTCGTCCAAAATAAGAACTGTGGCAGGAGTAAGCATAAACTTTGCAAGTGCCAATCGTGCTTTCTCACCGCCAGAAAGCCATTCAACCTTCTTGTGCATAGAATCCCCTTTGAAATTGAACCTGCCAAGCAAAGCCTTTATTTCTGACATTTTTGCATCGGGAGCAGCCCTTTCCAATGTCTCAAGGACTGTTCTGTGTGGTTCAAGATATTCTGCTTGATTTTGCACGAAGTAGTTCACTAAAATATTGTGCTCTCCTAGTTCAACCCTTCCCTCTACCGGCTTTTCCTGTCCAAGCACAAGACGCAAGAGCGTACTCTTACCAGCGCCATTCGGACCAATGATGGCCACCTTGTCCCCCCTCTCCACTAGAAGTCCCGCATCTTCGAATAAAAGATTACCGTTGTACCCATGGGTAAGATTGGAAATTTCTAGCACTTTCTGTCCAGGTCTTTCTATCTTGGGAAAGTGGAAAGACTTTCGCTTCTCAGCCCAGGGCTTTTCAATGTAGTTCTCAGGAGACACGATCTTGTCGATTTCTTTCTGCGCAGCAGTGGCCCTACCTGACTGACCACCTCCTGATAGCCTACTCACCATCTCTCTGAGACGATCCAGCTCCTTTTGCTGGCGTTCATAAGCAACTTCCTGACGTGACATGTTCTCCTGCTTCTGTCTCACATAGTCCGAGTAGTTTCCCATATATGTGGACGTCACCCCTCTCTCTGTTTCCACTATCTTAGAGCACAGCTGGTCCAAGAACTCTCGGTCGTGAGACACTATCACCATAGGCACATCTTGCTGCTTCAAGAACTGCTCCAGCCACTCTACGGCATCCAAGTCTAAGTGGTTCGTGGGCTCGTCCAGGAGCAGTAGATCCGGTTTTTGCAGAAGAATTTTTCCCAATGATATGCGCATTTGCCACCCACCTGAGAACGTTGACACCAACCTGTTGTTGTCTTCAGTGGTGAAGCCCAGTTGGGGCATCATTTGGTCGATGTCCTTGTCGACAGCATACATGTCCACGGTCTCTGCCTTGCTCTGCAACTCTTCGAGCCTATCCAGCAGCTTTCCCATCTTTTCCATGTCTTCTGTCGCGTTCTCAAGCTCCTTTTGCACGTTCTCCATCTCCTCAGCAACATTCAGCTGCACTTCGAAGACGGATGCGAATTCTTCCCGCACGGTACGGTTGGGTTGCACCTCGAACTCCTGGGTGAGGTACGCAACTTTCATGGATTTGCTTTGCTTCAATATTTCTCCTGCGTCGGGTTCCACTTCTCCGGTGATGATTTTGAGTTGCGTGGTCTTTCCGGCTCCGTTGAATCCCACCAGTCCGACACGTTCTCCCCTTTGGACGTCCCAGGAGACGTTTCGGAGGAGTGGTTGCCCTTTGAACGCGAGTGCGACGTTTTCGAGCCTCACTCCACTCCCTACCGTACGATACGACACGTGGGTGTTCCCGTTTCCTCCGGCGGATGTCTCTTTCTTTCCGTTCCGTTGCTCTTGGCTTCGCTTGCGGCCGGTGCCGCCGGGGGCTTCTCCATGGTTCCTCGTGGCGTCTTCCACCGTGGACGCTGCCGCGGTGGTCCCACATCTCTTTCCCCTTCCTTTCCTGTCCGACGAGGACGTCCTCCACGCGTGTCCCGTTCGTCTGGTCGTTGCTGAACGCACCATCGCCATGCCGATGGATGGGGTGGGTGCTCCCTTCGATTGGTTTGTGGATCCCCCGATAAGACGTGGATGGAGCACCTTCACCCATGCTGTCCCATCACGACCTGGAGGAGCTCGACCGTTCCGCCGTTCCCCGCAGAGGAAGGAGGCGTGGGTGCATCCGACCGAGTCCCGGCACCGACGGACCTCCAAAGGGGAAGGAATCCTTTCCACCCGGGGAGAAAGGGGGGATGAATCGGGGTTTCCTCGACGGGCCCCGATCCGAACCCCACCAGTACTCCGCCACACCCCCCCTGGAGGTGTTTCTCCGTGGTCTGCTCGTGGGGCGGAAGATTCTCGCGGACGTGTGGGCATGGGAATGGAAGCTGAAACTCCGGAGAAGGGCCCTGCGTTGCCCGATTGGAGCTCCGTGCCTCGATACTGCCCGTAGACCCCCTTTGAAAACAGGTCCATTGGAAGGGATGGTCTGAAAACACGATTTTTTTTTACAAGTCGCTCCCGGTCCCCATGAAGGGTCTCAAGAGGCCACCTTCCGTCGGCGATCCAGGAGGCGCAAGACAACTCCTTGCCCTCTCCTTTCACGTCCCTATCCTTCCCTTTCTCTTCGGCCTGGAGACGGAGCCTTGGATCCCAAGCGGCGAAGATGGCCTGTTTCGAGGGGTCACCAACAGCCGGATGGGAATGGGTGCCACAGGACACCCACCCAACTTCGACCTACGAAAATCGATGACAGTGTAGAACACATAGCGGTCGATCTGCACCCGGAGTTTCGAATCCATCCCATCCCCCGCTGGGCAATGGCGAACGAAGGCGTCCGCCCAGCCGTGGCTGTGCAAAAGGGTCCCCATTGGGGCCAACCAATGGTAGGGACCAGTTCCCCCTCGTTGTGTGCCACTGAGGCCGATACAGCCCCAGTGAATCCCATGAACAGAAAGAGAATTTTACAAGGAATCCGTTGGTGTGCAATGCAAGTCCTGAAACGATCGGAATGAGGGTCAAACGGGGAGGAGAAGTCAGGGGTTCGGGCAGGAACCCTGAAAGAAGTGGCGGACTACTGGGTCAGCCCTGTTTCAAAATCGTGCCATGGACAGTGTATGCACCTACGGAGAGCCACACGAAGTCCATCACTTTCACTGTTGGAGACAAGACTCCTGTAAAAAATTGGAAGGAAAGGGAACCATGGTGAATGTAGGAGGAACGATGGAAAAAAACAGCGATTTTGGCCTGGATTTTCAAATTTTCAGGTGGGTTGGGCTACTGTCCTTCAAGCCCACGTGTACTCCACTTTCAATAGTGAATCATTTCTCCTTTCCTCTTCCGTACTTGATCCATCCTCCGGGGCATGCTATCCATCAGTCGCCTTGGGATAGTTCCTCTTCCAAGCTCAGCCCATGCTTGGTACATGCACCTTCTCAACTCCCCAAGGGTGGTGGGCTGAGCATGCAAAACCTTCATGTCAAGCAAGGCCCAAAGATTCTCAATGGGACTGAGGTCTGGGCTCATAGAGGGCCAGTCAAACATCACATCCACACCCATGTCTTGTGTCCATTCTCTCAAGGTGGTGAGGGTGGCCTTGGCTGTGTGTGCCCCGTCACCGTCTTGTTGAAAGGTCCATGACCCCCCCTTGAACAACCTATTGCCTTCAGCCAATAAGCGAGGGAGGACATCATAGGAGTACTCCGTTGAAGACACCCCCTTGCATGCTTGCTTCCCACGCTTGGTTTCATAAGCATTCTCCAAGTCCGTGGTCCCGGTGACCTCCACAAGTTCGGTACACCCATGCTTGGTTAACCCAGCGTACACCTTGATGCAAGGTGGGTTCTTTTGGGCAAACAACTTGGGAGTAACGCCACTTGGTGCCATGGTTCTCCTCCCCTTGGAGTGAGGAATGCGTGACAAGCGCAAAGTGTGTGCATCCGTGAACATGACCTGTCCAAAGTCAAAGTTCATATGCTCTTGGGCAAACTGAACTCGCGCGATTTTGTGCTTGAGGTTGAGCTTGCGCTCCACCTTTTGCACCTTGAACCCCACTCCCAAATCTCGAAAGACACGTTGAAGGGTCCTCAGGGGAATGACTTTCTTGTACTTGCTGTGCCATGCACGTTGGACCTCTTCCGTGTACGTGAGCTGCCCCTTCTCGGCCCGTTGTGTAAGAAAACGCACAAGCCATTTTTCATAGCCATGTGCGTACTCCAAGCTTCGATGGTTGCCATGACCATGGGCCTTGGAAGGCACCTCGCGGAGGAACGACTCCACCTCTGCCACGGAACGTTTCATAACCAACGCCGTAGTGGTGATGTCACCACCACATGTTTGAAAGGCATACCGAACCACTTGTTGGGTCACCTTGGAGATTTCCCTCGCTTGCTTGTCCATCGTTCCCCTCGTTTGCATGGGGAGCGTGCTTGCCTTGTGGAGGGCTGATGGCTCTCCTCACGAGCCCGTCTCCTAGGGCATGTGGTAAAGCCGAGTTAACCCTGTACCATTTGTTTACACAAGGGGCGAATCTCCCCTTGACCCCAGGTCTCTCTATGGGTCACGGGCTGTACCACCAGCCGGTTTGCCCATCGAAATGCATGGACCACCGGAGCTTCCAAGGTACAATTTTGCGTACAAGTACCCCTATGTATGCACATCTTCCGCACCGAATTTCACAGCCTCGGTCGTTCTCGTTGGGGCGTAATGGAGGGTCCCTTTCACCCGTGTGTCGATTGGGGTCCCTTCAAGGGGGGAGGACCCAGTACTCCGCCACACCCCCCCTGGAGGTGTTTCTCCGTGGTCTGCTCGTGGGGCGGAAGATTCTCGCGGACGTGTGGGCATGGGAATGGAAGCTGAAACTCCGGAGAAGGGCCCTGCGTTGCCCGATTGGAGCTCCGTGCCTCGATACTGCCCGTAGACCCCCTTTGAAAACAGGTCCATTGGAAGGGATGGTCTGAAAACACGATTTTTTTTTACAAGTCGCTCCCGGTCCCCATGAAGGGTCTCAAGAGGCCACCTTCCGTCGGCGATCCAGGAGGCGCAAGACAACTCCTTGCCCTCTCCTTTCACGTCCCTATCCTTCCCTTTCTCTTCGGCCTGGAGACGGAGCCTTGGATCCCAAGCGGCGAAGATGGCCTGTTTCGAGGGGTCACCAACAGCCGGATGGGAATGGGTGCCACAGGACACCCACCCAACTTCGACCTACGAAAATCGATGACAGTGTAGAACACATAGCGGTCGATCTGCACCCGGAGTTTCGAATCCATCCCATCCCCCGCTGGGCAATGGCGAACGAAGGCGTCCGCCCAGCCGTGGCTGTGCAAAAGGGTCCCCATTGGGGCCAACCAATGGTAGGGACCAGTTCCCCCTCGTTGTGTGCCACTGAGGCCGATACAGCCCCAGTGAATCCCATGAACAGAAAGAGAATTTTACAAGGAATCCGTTGGTGTGCAATGCAAGTCCTGAAACGATCGGAATGAGGGTCAAACGGGGAGGAGAAGTCAGGGGTTCGGGCAGGAACCCTGAAAGAAGTGGCGGACTACTGCACCCCTGCGGACCGAGTGGGGACGGGGCAGGGGGCCACCGAGCACGAACGGGGACGAAGGAAAGGGAGATTCCCCTGTGTTCCGATGAAATTAGAAGGGACGAGGTTGGATCGATCCGGGTGGAAACGGGGTCCTTGGACCGGACAGGTACGAACACACGTGACGGCAAAAAACCACATCCAAAACCCATCGAAAGGCGAACCAACGAAGCACCCACGGGAACGGACGGGGAACGTGCACGTCTCGCACGGGGATCGCACGAGCTCACAAACGCCGATGCCTGCGAGCCACTGCGATTTGGACGATCGAAGGAGACGGACGTGCGTCCATGGACCGCCGACCTCGGCACGCGCTACGTGCCTGTCCTCGCCTCGACTCGACGGCAGCGCTCCTTCCCTTTCTCGGTCCCTGTCCGACCGGTCGGCGCGCGACTCGTCGACCTCCCCGTCCTTCGACGACCCTGGATATATGCGCAGGTTGGATTCCTCCCCGCATGGTTCGCCTCCCAAGCGTCCGCGGCGATCCTCTCCTACCGCTGCAACGCGAGCCTCACGATCCTGATGCGCTCGGTTCCTTGGGAACACCCATGCGTTCCTTTGCAACCCCCCTCCTTTCCGGTTCCCCGGTTTCAAATCGAAGGGATCCGATCGACTCGACACCAAACGGTGGGATCGAAAGGGATCGATCGTCTCCGGGATCTGCCCCAACGGGGGACCGATCCCGGTTCCGTCGGTTTCGATCGAGGGGTGGAACGGGACTAAGTTCGGGTTCATTGGAACGCCATCCCCGAGAGAAGGAGTGCGCCGCCGAACTCCCTTGGACGCACGCTTGCGTGCGACAGCCAGACCGCGCCATGTCCCAGGCGATGGGAAGAAGCGTCGGACTCGAAGAAACGCTGCGTGTGGTGCGTATGCGGATCCTTCGGCGAAAGAAAGGAGGAAACGAGGGCGAAGTGGGAAGATGTGCGAGTGGCCGGTGCGGGAACCACGAGTAGGACGGACGGCCACGCGCGGAACGAACGCACCGATTGGACGGAAGCTTCGACGGCGATGGGCCGAACACGAAGGAAACGATCGAACGTGAGACGTGCCAGACGTCTGACGCGATTGGTTCCGACGCACGCTCGATCCCGCAAACGCCACAACGATCGCCGTCGAACGAAAACCACGCCTGCACGGTTGGTGGTGTCGTGGACCTGCCATCTCGAAACGATGATTTGGCGATTCGGTTCGGGAACGCTGCATCGACGTAATCGTCGGAAAACGGATCGAACACATCTAGGCGCCTGCGTTGGAGCAGGAAGATCCGCAGTGGTACCTGGAGAACGCGACGCTCAACCCCATCGCGCCCTTCACCGGCGGCGTGGCCAAGTGGGAAGCAATCGTGTACGACGATGGCACGACCTACGAGGGACTGGCTCGCGAAGGTTTGTACGGTGACAAGATTCCCCACGGCAAAGGCACGTACATCATGGGTGCGAGCGGAAGGCTGCCTTGGGAACCTCCCGTCATGGATGAGGATGGAAACATCATCACCGACCCCAGCCGCGGGGACGTGAGAGGAGACAAGTATGAAGGGGAACTGTGGGGTGGAAAGCCACATGGACTGGGCACCTACACTAAACTAGACGGAACCGTGTATCGTGGAGAGTTCAGGGACGGTGAGAAAAGTGGATGCGGAATGGAAGTTCGCTGGGGGCAATACATGAAGGCCTTAGAAGAAGGAACCAGCGAGGAAGAGGCCAGAAAGCAACTCATGTCTTCCAGGAGGCTGATCACCATGGGAAAGTACAAAAACAACAGATTGATGAACAACGCAATACCTGCTGCAGATATGCCCCAGGGGAAAAAAATGGTGGAAGCTGGAACCATTGGGGACTTGGGGATGTGCAGCGTTGAGGAAGTGCGGGGAACGGTGGAAGAGGTCAATTCAGTGACGCTACGAACGCGAATGTTTCAGTTCAAGCCAGAGGGCGATGTTCTAAACATGTTTCACTCCGCATCCAAGACGGGTGTGCCAGCCACCATGCTCAACGATCCTATTTACTATCCTCCTGGCACAGAGTTCATGAAACCCGGACCCGCAGGGCAGCTAGGCGCTGTACCAGAGAACAAGGGCTTCAAGAAAGAAATGGTGAAGGCTGCCGCAAACTGGAAGCGAATCCACGACCTGTACAACTTTGAGTACAAGCCCACACCAGGAAGCATTGAAGCGGAAGCGCGAGAATTCGCCAAGAAGCAGAAGACTGAGATCGACTTGGAGGGTGCTTTATACGAGCATTTCCTCAAAGGCATCAGGACCGGGGTAATCAAACCCAATAAAGTGTCTTTTGAAGACTTTGTCGCCATGTACGAGGCCAAGCAGAGACGAAAGAAGGCTGAAGATTCCTTGGAAATGCCTGGGGCAGGCACGGAGTTAGACCTAAATGAGCTTGATGACGATGATGACTCTGATGATGAAGAGGATTTTGACGAAGATGAGGAAGAAGACGAAATCAAAGTAGAAAGTGGAGGAAAAAGGCAGGGGAAAAAGTCACCTTTTGGATCACTTTCCATGGGCATATCTCATGGTCAGCGTGCGCTGTCGCAGGCATTTGGTACCTGGAGTAGGAGGGCGATGCCAAAAGCTAGCTTCGGGCAATTCGCGCGCAAGTTTCAATCTTTTGTGAGGCCTGACAGTGACAAGAGGGCACCATTTGCCGCTTTGTCGCTGTCCTGCTCTCTGCCGTGTCCCAGGCAATCATAAACTCAGGGGCGAGCAAGGCTTTCAGAGACTTCTGTAAGGTAGATTTTCCGAATTGTTGGGGTGCTAAGAATGCCCCCCTATCGTATGAACTTTACAGTGAGTACAACTGTGATTCCTTCCACAGTCCTGCAGACTGTGGCAGTGCCTTGGGCCACGCAGGATGCGAAAAGGGCCCGTGCATTGACTTGGTCGCCCTTCGGAGCACGTGCGCCAAATTTATTTTACTCTGGTTTGGCTCTGGGACTGGCGGCAGTTGCGTGGCAAGGGCATTGTAACACCATTGTCATAGAGGAGATCCTTTTAGACGGTATGTGGCCCAGTGATTGATACACATGTCGCAAAATGGCCAAGTGTTGGAAGCGCTCTTGTGTGCGTATGCGATCCAGACCTCTGGGCGACCGATTGGGTCCATCCCCGGAGTCACTTTGACTCGTCCGCTTTTCCAAGGGCGAGACAGTCGTTTGGAAGACCACAAGGGGATCGTACCATCCGCTCCAGCCTTTCCTTCATCCCCTGTTTCACGTTCCTTCCCTCTTCCTCCGATCCCTTCGACTTTCCTCGTTCCTTCTCGAACGGGGTGGATGCATCCCACCTGCATGCCCACACTCGATGACCAGAGAATGGAGGAGAAGAAGTTTGGCGATTCGAATCGACGCAAGACAGCGAAGCTCCATGCGGTGCCTCGACATACGCGGAAAGGTTTCAGTACGGGCGAACAATCCGATGGGAAGGGTGCTCGTTTGGATGATGATGTGCATGGTTGCCGTCCGAGGCGACGCGAAAGACGCTTATCGACTTGCACAACGGGCAGATCAACTCCTGACGCAAGACTTGCGGGACGCCAACGGATTTATCCATCGAGATGAAATCGTCACGCTGTTTCGGAATGCGATCGACATCGAACCACGCAGCAAAATCGCGATGTTTGCGCACGTGTCGATGGCTAACCTTTTCGTGGAGGAAGGGAGTGCCAAACGAGCACTCGCCGAAATCGAGGAGAGCTTCGAAATTGCCTCTTCAACAGGATGGGGAGCGGGGTCGATGCAGGCCAACGCGTTGTATGTGAGGGGAAAAGCGTTCGACTACTTGGGAATGGTCGGAGATGCGCATCGAGCATATCATGAAAGTCGAAGTATTACGCAAGAAATAGGCGACGCCCCGAGGTTCGCAATGTTGACCTGGGTCCTCAAAAACTACACAGAAGATGACATACAAACCATGCAAGCTATGCTGTCACAAGAGAATCATCCACTGTATCTCTCAACATCGGATAAAATGAGTCGGTCGTACATTCACTTTGGTCTCTCGAGGGCCTACCATGCCCAAGATTTACATGAAATGTTTTGGGATAATGTAGAGATGGGCAACATGCTGCGGCGCGAGGCGTTGAAAGTGGATGGTAGCGTGATTGCAAAGCACCAAGTTTTGCTACAGACAATGAAAGCTAGCTTTCCATCAAGAATGTTCAGGAAGGATTCCGCGCACAGAGAATCAGCAGCTTCTGCAATTTTCGTTGTTGGAGTTCCCAGGAGTGGGAGCACCCTTGTGGAACAAATTCTCTCCAGCCACAGCAAGGTTTGGGGCGCAGGTGAAAACACCTTGCTAAGTCCTCTACTCCCACTTGTGTTCAAGGGTCTAAAGCAAAATCCACAGGAAAATCTGTCCGTTTTCAGCAAATACGGAAACAGGTACAAAATTCTCATGGAAGCACGAATGAAAAACCTTGAACCGCAAAAGAGCACTTGGGTAGACAAAATGCTTCACAACTTGTGGTATCTTGGTGTGATACGGCTGATGGTCCCTGATGCATGCTTCATACGCGTAGCCCGTGATCCTATGGACGCTGGATTCAGCATATACAAGTCATCGTTTGAAGGTGATCTGGGCTGGACCTGGGATCTATCTGATATCGGGGCATATCAAGTGCTTGTGGAGGAGATGCTGCTGCACTGGCGCAAGGTTCTTCCAGGTGAGATCCTGGAAATCAACTATGAGGATCTGGTGAGCGACCACATTGGGAACTCGGTGAAAATGCTTGAACATTGCGGATTGCAGTATGAACCTTCTGTTGCTGAATTTTACTCGAATCCTCGAGAAGTGCGGACTGCGAGCATGGGACAGGTTAGATCAGGAATATACAATACCTCAATTGGAACTCACAAGAAGTACATGGATCGATTGGAACCTCTGAAAAAGGCCTTGGGTGCAATGTTTTCACATATGGTTGATGTGGGAGACAGCCACGGGCATATGGAGCTCTGACTTTATTCTTCACATGACTGACTTGTCCCATTTCAAGCAACGTCACCTACCAGAACGCAATGATATCGAGGCAAGGGGTTGAGGAGTTATTAGGATCAACTCTGCCATCGCCAAACACTGCGCAGCAGGATTGCTGCAAGTTTTTAAGAGCCTTGAATTTGCTCTTATTCTTCTGCAATCGCAAGAGACGCTCGTACAAGGGAAAGAGAGCATACTTTTCCCTCACCTCCCCTTGCCCACTTCATTCCTGAAGCAATGTCCATTCCAGTGCTCTGAACACCTGCATAATGATAAGGGTATAACAGGATCGGCCACGTTTTTCCTCGGGGGGGGGGGGGCGTGTCCTGAACTGTACGGTGGAAATTCCATGCAAGTTAATCTGCATTGTCCTAGGAGAACATATCTTCTTCGAAGGTAGCATTATCCTCTACCTCTTTTGGTTGCCGAAACTTGCCAGATTCTTGCTCCAGCACATTCTTGGTTTTGGAATAGATGTCGTAATCTCCAACTTCCATGAGTTGGCTTGCCATTTCGGTGAGGAATTCAATGCCTTGCTTCGCTTCGATCGATTTGGTTTGTTTCCTTTGTTTTCCCCATCTTTGGATTGCTTTGGTGACGCTTTCCCCATCCATCATGTATTTCACCATTTTTGCTTTCAGTTGCATGGGTTGTATGGTGTCTAGCTCTTCGCTTTCCTCTTCTTCTTCATCGTCACCGATTTCTTCCTGTTGTTCGTATCGATCGTCAATGGGCACGGTTTTGGTCCATTCATCTTCTTCCTCTTCTTCCTCTTCTTCGTCTTTTCGTTTCTTTCCCACCTTCTTCTCGCTAGCTTTTCCACGCTTCTGTTGGACGTATCCTCCGTCTTCGTCGAAGTACCCTCGTTTCCTTTCCTCTTTCAGGTGGAAGGGTTCCAAGGGCACGTCGCCCAGTGTTCCGGGTTGGTTTTCGGTGTCTTCTTCGGCTTCTTCGATCCGTTGGGGAAGGTCTGTGTCCCATGTAGGATCGTGTCGCATTCCACCTCTCGGTTGAGCCATGTTCCACCACCAGCACCACCGCTTGTGGACGCTTGCTTGGTGGCGAACCAGGTTCGTGCATTCTTCCCATCCGTCGGAACCCACCCATGGGACCCGGTCGTAGGTTTCCTTTCTGAACCAGAACCCACGGGTTCAAGATAGGGGGATGACCCGGGGGATGCCTCCGACACGAGCCCTCCTCCCCGTCGGACGGGACCCCACCCGCATTTGGGTGGAGAGGAGGGAGACCCAATTCCCTCTCCCTCCCCCTCAGGTCCACGTGGAAGAAGGCAGGGACAGAGGGACGAGTGCCCGGACTTGGGGGGGGCACCCCACCGCCACTTTTTCTTCATAGGGAGAGAGGGGGTGTCGCTGTGGGATCCGTGGAGCCTCCGGAGGACCTCTCCGGACGTTGCTGCTCCAATCGAAGTTGTAGAGCACTCCGTTTTAAGTGGTTTGGATCGATGGACCCCGAGCTGGTTCGGCCCGTGCAAGAGCAGGGAGGCCCGTGCACGTCCCAGGGTCTTTCGTGGCTGGATCCTGCCTCGTTTCCCCTGCCGGGTGCTCCTTCCTTTCGACGCGCGTATCTCTTCGAATATGGGTTGAAATCGAGCGAACGATATCTCGTTGGATAGGTCTCGGCGCGTTCTTTCGAACGGTACTCTCAAAATGGCCAAATTCTGCCTTGCACGATTTATACAGTCGAAAAACCACCGGCAGGTGGTGGGGACCCCAAACGACACCTCTTCTTGACACCTCCCCGAGGGCAGCCGAGCGCCCACGGGGAACCGGAACGCCAAACAAGGGGAAAGGAAAGACGGAAAGATAGGACACCTTCATGAGAAAAACGAGATCGAGAGTCGATGCTCCTGGTGCCATGAAGCGCATGTTCATCCACCTGGCCAAAACGCCCAAAAAAGGGTGAATTTGGAGAACTCCCCGAGCCAGCCGCACCGAGTTCACCCAGAAGACAAACGATCCAGGACCAACCAAGCTCAGATTCGGATTCTCCTCGTCGAATCACCTGGAAACACCACAAAAAAGAACGGGGAACAGGCCTGATGTGAAGAAAAAGCCCGAGGACTCACGCTCCCCCCAAGTGGCGGTGGGGTGGGTACGTGGGGGGCGTTTCGGGATCTGCTGGATTGGGGGGGGCCGTGGCGCCCGAAGTACGAGGTATTTGGTCCTGAAATTCAAACCGTACATGATCCATGGGGCGTACAGCTCACCTACCAAATCTCGTTGCCCTACCATCACTCTGTAAGTGGCAGTGCCCCCGAGGGTCACCGCTGGTAGGTATGACAGGACTGGAGGGGGGGTACTTTAAGCCCCCCTCCCCAGGCACACAGGGGCAACGAGGGGAAGCTATGGGGTGGAATCGAAAGAGGAAAGACCAAATTCAGCACCGACAGGATTTCAAGGCAAAACGCTTCGTGATGGGGAAGAAGCGCACAAAAAAGCCATCACCAGGCCTCATGGAGGAAGCGGCCATCCAGGCCACCAAAGCGGCGTACAAGGTGCTGAGTGGGAATCTCTCCGCCACGTCCAAGGTTATGAAGCGGAGTTGGGTGACCGTGAAATCTTGGGTGAAGGATCGTAAGCCCAAAGCTCCTTCCTCTTCAAAACGTCGTTCCCTCTCTTATGCCCGTGGTCATGGCAAGTGGTTGTGCAACTTCCTCAAGTCTCGTGCACTTGAAGGCCAGGCCATGGGGACAAGGGATGTCATGAACGAGTGGGAAGCACGGTACGGACGGAGAGTACCCTTGAGGACCTTGCAACGGCTGTTGAAGGATTTGGGGGTGAAGACCAAGGTCCAAAAAAAGGTGATGAAGTTGCAGGCCTCACACAAGGCCAATAGAGTGAAGTTTGCGGAACGGCACTTGGGGGATGATTTTGGGCGGGTTCTTTTCACGGATGCCCACCAAATTTACCTGGGAACCACCAAGCACAAAGGCTCCAAACGAACCCTGGTCCCTCCTGGTACCACACCCCTCGTGGAGTACAACAAGGCCCCCCCACGAATCAAAGTGTATGGTGGGGTGTGTGCTCGTGGACTCACAGGCCTGTTGACAGTCACGGGGACCACAGGGCAGCCTTGTGACTTCAAGGATGGACAAGGGAAGGTTTCCAAGGGTGTAGGACAGCAGGAGTACGCAGAAAAAGTCCTCCCTTGGCTGATGAAGGAGGGCACCAGGTTGTACAAGAAGGCCCCCTGGACCTTTCAACAGGATGGGGATGGGGCCCATCGATCGAAGGCCACCATTCTCAAGTTGGTGGAGCTCTCCACTCAAGCTCACGTGGATCTCATGTTGGATTGGCCCTCTCTCAGCCCTGATCTCAGTCCCATTGAAAACGTGTGGTCTTGCTTGGACAGGAGGGTGGAAGCCATGAGACCCACCACCTTGGAAGAGCTCAAAACCTGCACCTTTCGTGCATGGAAGGAGCTCTCCAAAGAGGGGCTAGGTTCCAAGCTCCTCAAAACCATGCCCAAGAGGCTTGAAGAGGTCATCCTCAACCGTGGTGGCTTCACCAAGTATTGACTGCCTCCCATGAGAAAATGGCTTATCTTGTAATTTGACTTGAAAGTTTCTGTCAGTTTTTCCTTCCGTTTCTCGCTCAAAAAATGGCACCCCCATGGACTCGTGTGTTGGGCTCCTACGGACGTGTGGCAGCTCCACGCAGATCAAATCAACTAATGGAGCCCCTGTGAACGCTTGCATGCAACTGAAACGGCTTGGGAAGGCCAGCCTGGGGCTCGGCCCCGTTGATGGGACTCATGGGACCTCTCAACACACACCCCCAGGCTTCCCTCCCCAGGCTCTCGGGGAGCCGTGTGAGGGCGGATCGTAACCAAACTCGGTGAGCACCACCTCTGACATGTGATGCAACTACCCTCCAGTTTTTGTGGCCCCAAACGTCGTGGTTCGTACGGTATGCCTATAAGCCTCTCCCTGGAGGACAGGCCTGAATCACTGAGTTTCGGCCTGTTTTCAGCACCAAACCGTGGTCGCCCTTTCTCAGCCACCACATTGTTTGAAGAGATACTCATCCATCACTGGCTTCCTCCCGCCCACGTGATGGGTCACCCGGATTTTCGTAGCCATCCAAGGCGCAGTGCATCCACGGTGGCCTCGGCAGCAAGCCCTTACCCACCCCACCGCCACTTTTTCTTCATAGGGAGAGAGGGGGTGTCGCTGTGGGATCCGTGGAGCCTCCGGAGGACCTCTCCGGACGTTGCTGCTCCAATCGAAGTTGTAGAGCACTCCGTTTTAAGTGGTTTGGATCGATGGACCCCGAGCTGGTTCGGCCCGTGCAAGAGCAGGGAGGCCCGTGCACGTCCCAGGGTCTTTCGTGGCTGGATCCTGCCTCGTTTCCCCTGCCGGGTGCTCCTTCCTTTCGACGCGCGTATCTCTTCGAATATGGGTTGAAATCGAGCGAACGATATCTCGTTGGATAGGTCTCGGCGCGTTCTTTCGAACGGTACTCTCAAAATGGCCAAATTCTGCCTTGCACGATTTATACAGTCGAAAAACCACCGGCAGGTGGTGGGGACCCCAAACGACACCTCTTCTTGACACCTCCCCGAGGGCAGCCGAGCGCCCACGGGGAACCGGAACGCCAAACAAGGGGAAAGGAAAGACGGAAAGATAGGACACCTTCATGAGAAAAACGAGATCGAGAGTCGATGCTCCTGGTGCCATGAAGCGCATGTTCATCCACCTGGCCAAAACGCCCAAAAAAGGGTGAATTTGGAGAACTCCCCGAGCCAGCCGCACCGAGTTCACCCAGAAGACAAACGATCCAGGACCAACCAAGCTCAGATTCGGATTCTCCTCGTCGAATCACCTGGAAACACCACAAAAAAGAACGGGGAACAGGCCTGATGTGAAGAAAAAGCCCGAGGACTCACGCTCCCCCCAAGTGGCGGTGGGGTGGGGGGTGTCGGAGGTGGGGAGATGGACCAAGGGACACGGTGGGGTGCCTGACCCCAACGAGTGGCTGGAAGGTCCGATCGACCCAAAGGTGGAAAGGAGGCGATTACGGTTCCATCGTGGAGAGTGGGACGGGCATGGCAAGACGCACGTGGTGGCGGATCGCAGGACAGGTCGGATCCATCCGCAAAGGGAACAGGTCGGGTGCAGGGGAGACGGGGAAACACCATGCTACCTATGCAGCAGAACCCAGTGCAGCACCCAACCCAGGTGTGGTCCCACTCGCGCCGACACCCGACCAATTCTCACACCAAGACCCCTTCGCCAAAGTGCAGGAAGAAGTGAGCGTGGTCACCGAAAGGATACGCCGTGGAGTCTGCAGTGACGTGCCCGCGCTCTCGTGGGCGGCCACCTACTTCTTTCGGAAAGGAGCAGAAGGGAAGCGGTTCCGACCCACCGCACTGCTGCTGCTCGCATCGGCCCTCAGCCAAAGCGAAGGGGTGCCCAGGGAATTGCTCGTGGCAGATACTCTGCCGCCTGCAGCCACGCCGAAAGAGGTGAGGAGAAGGCAGCAAAGGATAGCCGAAATCACCGAAATGATACACGTCGCAAGCCTGCTGCACGACGACGTCATTGACAAAGCAGACACCAGGAGAGGAATGAGCTCCCTCAACGAAGCCGGAGGAAACAAGCTCGCCGTACTCGCGGGCGATTTTTTGCTTGCAAGGGCCAGCGTCAGCCTCGCAGCACTCGAAAACACCCAAGTCATCCAACTGCTCTCCAACGTTATCGAGCACCTCGTTACCGGAGAGCTCATGCAGCTCACCAGCAGCAAGGAAAACCTCACGTCCTTGAAGCACTACTGTGACAAAACATTTTTCAAAACAGCAAGCCTGATAGCAAACAGTTCCAAGTCCATTGCCATACTTGGTGGGCAGCCGAAGGAGGTCTGTGATCTTGCGTTTGAGTATGGCCGTAATGTAGGATTAGCCTTCCAATACGTGGACGATGTGCTAGACTTTGTAGGGAGTGCGGAGTCATTAGGCAAGCCTATGTTGAACGATCTGAAGAGCGGAATCGCCACTGCTCCAGTCATTTTTGCAGCCGAGGAGTTTCCTGAAGTAGTGCCCATGATATGGAGGAAGTTTGAAAAAGAGGGCGATGTGGAGTTTGCTCTAGATTGCGTGCAGCACAGCCAAGGCGTGGAGCGGGCAAGAGACCTAGCAAAAGACCATTTGAGAAAAGCATGCTGTGCCATTGATAACTTCCCAGACACAAGTTCAAAGTTTGCGATGGAGTGTAGGGTGGCACTGCGTGATCTAGCAGAGTGCGCCCTGTTGCGTCAGAAATAGTGGATTAAAGGGTCGATCCCAACAATAAATAACGGTACTAGATCTTAAACATCCCCATGTGGATATCCTGAGGTCAATCATCCTGTGAAATAGTTGAGACGGAGCCTATGGCATTTAATGTTTCTTTCTCCATCCCAGAGTCTGCACGTTGGACCTGGGGCAGCATTGATCGGTTTCCTTCGAGAGGATCTTTTGAAGATTTTTGGGAAAGCAACCTTCTGCTCTCATAATGCCAGCACGACGATTGACAGCCCTCTTCTCCTTCATGCACAAAGCTCTCATTCTTATGCCCTCTGCTTTGTAGATGGTCTAGAAGATTACGTTGCTCTCAAGAAAACACTTGCCCATACATTTGTCAGAATCATCAATTCCCCAGCCATGAATATTTTGCTGCCGATGAAGGCTGAAGTTTTGTTGAACAATTAAGGTAACCATAACATGGCTAGCATACCTGTGTCTGCTTGGCCCTCGATGTTCCTGCCATGTCGAGCAACGCCCGAAGGATGGCCAGACTCGGGATGACACTTTCTGTGGTCCTTGCACATCGGCTTCCCTTTTTCTCCTGTTCAATGTTGGAAGTTGGCCATATTTATCCACTCGCTAGATTCGAAATTTCCACACTTTTCTACTCAAAGCAGTGGCTGGCCTTGTCTACCACTAGAAGATCACCAACGGGGAAGGATTGAGAGCGAGTCCTAGGATTCAGAGAGGAGGCCATCGGAAGAGGCTGTAGAATAATGTCCCTTCAAGCACTCGACCTCGTTTTAGAAAACCATGCAATCCGGTATGAGGTGGGTTCGTTTGAGCATTCGATGCGACTAAGAGATTGTGAATCCGTCCTATTCGGATTGGGAGAGTTTGCTGGATGGGGTATTTAATGCAATATGACTATCATTCGTTGTCAGCCGTATGAGTCATTTAGTACCCACGCGAGGACGGGTGATTCAGGCTTTGCGAATAGTATCCGAGTAGTAAGTCACGCATCCATGTCCTCGATAAGAGTGGGGCCTGTGAAGTGAGATGGGCATGCAAAGTGTGCCTTCAAGTAGGTAAGGGGGATATCAAAATGCTACAATCCTTGGAAATTATGTGATTCAACCGCTTTATCGGACCCTTTGTCAACAAATTGCGAGCACCAAGGGGTAGCTACTGCATGCAAAAGTGCTGGCAATTACGAATTTGATGGGAATGTGACGAATGATGGATGGAAGACTAGGTTTTCCTCTTGATCACGCCCCTCAACATGGAATTCCCCTACGAGGGCATTCAAAGCATGTCTGCCCAAACGAGAGGGGGAGCGTTCGAATCGGCCTTAAGTTACTATACCCCGAGGATAAATTTGGCAACCTCTTTGTCATAGAATCCGCCTTTCCTAACAAGGCTCACATAGTATGTTGGATTCACAACATCTCAAAGCATTTGGTCTAAAGCTTTTGAAAGGGCGAAGATAGCGCAGACCCGGTAAAAACACGTAACATGGCTCATGCAATGACGACCGTGCGATCTTTCTCGCGTTCCAACTGTATAGACATGATCAGAGGAAAGGTCAAAGACTATGCCCGAGATTTCTCCAATATTGCTAGCAAAAGACCCCTAATGGCGGGAAGACTTGCCATTGACCATCCTTACAAGCTCGAAGGCGAGACTTGCATAGTCTAGCGCATGTATCCCCGTATGCATGGTTTCTCCTCGCCTTTACCGTTGCTCCCAAGACGGCATGGAATTAGGATCGCATGACTTGCCGGTGGTTATTGTTTACTATCAACTAAGACGGAACTCATTCAGAAGCATAGGATTTAGAAGCTAAGAATCCCAAAGTTTTTTTCTTGAACATACCTTTCAAAACGATTCAACTATGGAAAAGAGACGTTTGAGCATGATGCAAGGGGACGGTGTCAACATATTGCTTCGCGGCATTCACTCCTTCAATATTGGGTGCGTGAAGTGCTAGATGCATGCATGTCGAATTGGCTAGGAAAAGTCATCTTGGAACAAACTTATTGCTGTAATTTTGGGTTGGCCAATGCCTTGATCCCACTTCTATCAAATGAAGGAAAAATGACATTTTACGGTTTTTGGAAAGTTCTACTCTGGGTCGGGGCTTGCAATAAGCAGATCAATAACATGAATACGCAAACACATTCATGGATACCTTTGATGTCTTTTAAGTATATGAACTAATTGATCGTTAGCAAGATCCAAGAGATGCGAATACCCTACATTGTTTACGACCACCATTACACTAAACAAACAAAGGTTTTTTCATGAATCTTTTTCATGCTTGGTCACTTGCGGAGAAGCTAAATGGGTCTCTCACATTGATCACCGGCAGAAACTAGTGCTTCGTCCTTAACGCAAAGTGACTTTTTCTTCAAAGGAAGATAATAATCGGCGACTGTGAAAGGAAAATGTTAGGATCGTATTGGCCTTTGGAATGCATTCCCATCCAGGAACTTTTCCTACGGGTAAGGGTACTTAATCTCTTGGGCACCATAATGATTTTTAAGTTGTTTTTTGGGTTCATGGCCCAAGGTCGCCTTTTGAGCACCTCCAAGCTTTTGAGGTGAGCTTCCTTCGTAAGACTAGATGTTAGGAGTTGCGGTTCCACCTCCTGACTGGAAAGGGTATATACTGAATAGAGCGACCCCCCCCCCCCCCTCCCTTGTGTTAGGTGGAATTGATTGTAGCGGTTCAAAGTCACAAATCTGGTTATCACCACCTAGGACATTGATGATGGGTCATTTCCGGAAAATCTATTGCCGAAGACTTGCTTTCAAATCCATTTCGGTATGAAGATGTGGGAGGGTCTACCCCTACCATTAAAACGTTGGTGGATATGCGATATTTATCTCAAAGAACCATTCAAATATGCCATCCGACTGACTCTTTTCAGAACAAGTGTTGACTCATCCTCTCACACCCAAACAACTCAATCGACCTAGGTAAAACAATTGTGATGTGTTGAGGGTTAGAGTCGTATAGAAAAAGCGAGAAGCGTTAAAAATGTATTCCTTCCTTCCTTGTTTACTCATGCATGGGAGCGGCCTGCGCTTGCACTTGAGAATGCAAAATTTCCATGCGACAAAACAGTGAAGGCAGAGTCATTGCACCCACGTGGACAAGGAGGATTAGTGCCGTCTTTGGCGGGTTCAAGCCAAGTGACAAGCTCGGGACATTGAGAGTTTACAAAAAAGACTACAAGCTCTAATGGTCTTCCAAAAATATGTCAAGCCAACCCCAAAAATTACAAGCGTGCTCGCTAGATGCGAGCCCACCACTCACCCTAGAAGATTAAATATCATTTATACACCTACCGCAAAACACATCGTTCTTTACAGAATGCTTGAAGAAATTTCCTGAAGCCCTTCCTAGCGAGGATAGGTCTAGCATACTATGGAAGAGTTGTAATGGATGAGTTCATGCCGTGGAAACAATGCCCTCCAACTTCCCATTCCTCAACACCGGTTGTTTGACTGCCCCAATCATGCGGGTGGTGCATGACAAGCCTTGGTACTTATGCAAATGTGGAGTTAGTTGCAATAAAGTTGCAACTTGTAGTAGAGGTTATTATTCGCGAGGAAAGCACTTCCACCTTGGTCGAACAAGGCAACCTAGATGATCATGAAGAGCACATTTGTTCCATTGAATTCGCACAAGCTACAAGACCACAAACACCCATAACTAGCTTGGATTCCGTGATAAGGCTACATATGCGCTTGACACAGCATTGACGCACACTATAGAAAGCTCACACAATCTTGCTTGTGAGCATCCTTCTACCCTGCGTCCTGAACCTACTTGCACACCTCCAACTCCCCAATCGTAGGTTACCCCCCCAACTCCAGTTGCCGCAGGGACAATGCACCGTGGACGAGTTCTGCATCGAACGGAAGATTTCTCGGTGTCGAAATTTAGGATCAAAACGGTACCACAAAGACCGAACGGTACACGAGGAAAACTCGTGCGACTGGATTGGCCCCTCACATAGACGAAAGTGCGCATGGTAGGTGGAGATACCTTGCGAAAAAGGCAAAGCAAAAGATCGGAAAGGCAAATATGCCTGGCCCAGGAAGCCACCTGACATACGGTCTCGGCGTGGGCGCTACGCTTATGCACGTTTCAGAGGGGAATTTCTCTCACCTTCACGCTCTTGTCTTCGCTCTGAATGGCTGGCTAGGGCCTGACATCGGTAGCTTCTTTGAATGGACCCTTCAACAACACAGCCCGAAACTAGGGACGTTCGTCATGGACATTGTCCACCATCCTCTGGGGTATGCGCTCTCGCTTGGCGTTCCCATGGCAATCTTCTACAAGCGATTGTCCAGCATACTGTCTACGGGAACGAAGAAATCCTTGTCCCTTGCGCATTCGGCAATGCTAGTGGTGGCAGGCGGGCTCTCACACTTCACTCTTGATATCCCCTTTGAAGAAAACGGAGCATCAAGCCAACAAAAGTGGATCCTTAGCACAGGTTGGTGGTCTGGGAAACCGGCTATGGACCTTATGACCATCACCGTTGTGGGTGGTCTGAGTTCAGGAATGGTGGCTGGTTTCTACCATATCGGCCGCTCAGCCGTGGAAAAGAATGGGCGGTTGATAGAGGGTCCACTGAAGACTCATCTGCTGTTGTTGACCACCTCTGGGGTGTACGTGCTCTGGTGCTATTATTGCATGTACCTGGTTTCCCCTCGAGTCCCCGCAGTTGGAGAAGAGGCAGATTTGGGAGTGCTATATTTTGTGTGGGTCTACATCTTGCTGCCACTTGGATTGTGTAGCCTAAGCATGAATAGGAAGGAAAGTGGTAACCGCGAGGACAGCATAGTGTGAAGTTTCTCTCAGCTTGGAAATTGACCTAGATAACAGATTTAAAAAGCAGGTGCTTCCTCGACCTTCGGTGCTCCAGATGTAGGCTTGGCCAACACATCCGTGAATTCCTGAGCTGGGGGTTTGATCAGCTTGGTTTCCTTCCACAAGTCTGGAGTGAGGAAAGCATATGTCTTGTTCAAAGCATCTATGGTAGCCTTGACGAAGTTGCCCATGGTTTTGGTTTGGCCAGTCGAGCAAGTGAAAACATCCTCAATACCTGCCATCTGCAGCACTTTCTTGGAGGCAGGAGCAGCCACAAGACCAGCCCCACGAGGTGCAGGCACGAGGCGCACACTAACTGATCCGCACTTGCCAGTGACCTTCGTAGGCACAGTGTGGGGGTCTCCAAGCTTGGAACCCCAGTAGCCTCTGCGGATGGGCATGATATTCAGCTTTGCTAAAATAATGGCACCACGGATTGCTGTGGCCACTTCCTTTGCACTCTTCACGCCCAAACCTACATGACCATTTTCATCTCCTACCACCACGAACGCCTTGAACCGTGTGCGCTGCCCAGCACGGGTCTGTTTCTGAACGGGCATGATCTTCATGACTTCATCCTTCAGGGAAGGCCCCAAAAAGTGGTCTACGATCTGATGCTCCTTGACAGGAAGAGAGAAGAGATAGATCTGTTCCAGCGATTTGATCTTCCCTTGTTGTACGAGTCGTCCAAGCTTGGTCACGGGGACCCAGACGTCTTCTTCATCCTTCCGGCCTCGAGGACGTCCGCGACCACGTCCACGTCCACGACCGCGATCACCGAATCCTCTCGAGAATCCACCACGGTCGGCCATCTGCAGTTGGCGAAGCAAGCGACCGTCAGCGTCCACCTTCTCGCCGCTCCATCCGAAACCCTGGCCTCGCGAAACCCTGGCATTGCAGTTCTGTCAAACCGTCCCAGAGAGCCCGGTCTCCCTTCGCACGACCAGTTGTTCCCCCTTCGGTAAGGAGCGTGCATTGATGGAGGGTCGACGCAAACCGTGCGAACCAGGCGCGAATCGCGGTTGTTGCAACCTTCTTCCCAAAGACGATCCCCTGCACCGCGGTATTTCCACCTTTTCTCACCGCCGTTCCCCGTGGTTCCAATCGTTCGTGTTCTACACCCGCCCTCGCGTATGTCGTCCTCTACGGCGATGCGTTCGTTCCGTGTCTGCGCACCTTTACGCGCAAAGGAGTCGCGCTTGCTGTGGTGTCGCCGCCGCCGCTTCGCTGAGAAAGGGGAGACGGCGGCGGTTTCGATCCCGGGTTCCTCTGGGGAAGGTGAAAGGGAACGACCCGGTCTCCCTCCCTTTGGGAAAGGGGTTCTGTCGTAGGGGGAAACAGGAAAGGGAACCCGGGGACAAATCATCCCCGGAATCGTCGATCACCGGGGGAAACGTCCGGTTTGAAGGAAAGATACCGGACGAAGGGAAAGGAGAACGTCCCCATTGAAGTCAGAAGAAATCAGACATCTCACCCTTCATACATTTTTAAGACTCCCAAACTGGCACCTTTAACCGAGGTGAAGCCCTCGGCTCCATGGCCCAATGGATAAGGCGTCGGTCTACGGAACCGAAGATTCGAGGTTCGATCCCTCGTGGAGTCATACTCTCCACTGCGGAAATTGTCCGCAATGACGTACACTAGCCATGCAGGGGATACACACCCTGACAGGACAGCCAATTCTTTTTTCGCCTTCGCACGTTGGTAGTGGCCCGATCGATGTTTACTGTACCTCTGGATGGCGCGGGAAGTACCCGCGACAGACAACGACAACGCACCTGGACAGCAGCCGGAAAAACGGGCGATAGGCCAAGCTATGCAAAGGATGCATTTCCCTACGATAATTGTCCTCCTCCCATCTTCCATTGTAATGTATAAGGTGCATTGCCGCGAAATAAACCGTGGTGGACTATGCTTGGCGGTGAGCAAGAACAACCGGTGTCTGGATATGAACAGGAAACCTCAACCGTTCCTTTAAGGATGGATATGGAATTGTCTCCCGTAGCGCATGTTGTGCACGAGATAGCTTGCGTCTTGCTCTTTCCATGCTCCGTCTGCCCGTACCTTTGGCAACTCCGTCTTCGCTGGAAGAATCCGACCTGGTCTTGGACAGTTGATTCTCTCGATCACTCGTTGCCCTTTCCTTGGGGCCTACCTGGTGGTTTGTGTGTCCGAGGGGGTCAGTTGTACACCTCAACAGTCGGGTTCGCTTCGGCTTTCCAACCGAAGATCCTAAGGGTTGACACGAGCCTCAATCGGGAAGGAAAAAGGATCGAACGGATACGACCATCCTCGCCAAGACAAGAAAGACGCGAAGGAAAAAGTTCAAAGCTCGCGACCAATTTCCGCAGTGGAGTTCACGCGTGCTCGGGAAGATCCTTCCCACGAGGCCAGACGAAGTCGGCCGTTGAAGAGGGGAAGGGCCGTGCCGGGAAGGCTACCCTACACCTCAACCTGGAAATTCCGGACAAGGCGTTGATGGTGGAACCTGTGCGATCAGGGACGCCAGCGCAATGCGATCGATACTTGACCAATCCGCTGGCCCTCGAAAGCTGCACAAGCGAGGACTCAGGGAGGGGTGTGTGCACTGTACGTCGTTCCAACATCGAACGTCAGGCCCTTGGAGCACCAACATAGGGATCAGATCTTTCTCACACTCAACCCTGGAAACAACACCTTTTGGGCACGCACCATCTCTGCTTGGTAAGCATTCCAGCAGAGATGCAGCAGTTGTCAAATGCCAGTCAGACAAACAAGTGGACAGGGATGTAGCAAAACAAGAAGCTGCCCTCTTTCCCCTCTACACAGAGTACTTGCTTGCCTGCCTAACTGAGCGGACATGGCGTTTTGCGGTGCCTCTTATTCTATCCACACGACCAGATTCAATGTCTGCTGTGGCAATCGTCGGGTTCATTGGCCAGCTTGCATGCTTTTTGATTGGCCCAATAATCGGCAATGTCCTTGATAATCTTCCAAGATACACGGGATTGATCACTTTCACTGTCCTTCAAGCATTGGCCATATCCCTTCAAAGTGTGTTGCTCTGGGGTCTCACTTCCAATCCTTCCACTCAAAGTCTTCTGATGAATCCAATGTTTGTCGGACTGTGCTTCGTGCAAGTGCTAGATAGACTCGCCGCTCTAGCAACTGACGTGTCCGTTGAACGGGACTGGATTGTTCGCTTAGTGGGGCGTAAGCGACCAATTGCTCTTGCTAAAGCAAACTCAGTTCTCCGGAGGATCGACTTATTATCCGAATTTGCCGGCCCCTTGATGTTAGGCACTGCAATTGCTTCAATCCACTGCTCAAATGTACTACCTGTGGTTGCATTAATGGTCATCTCGGCTGTACCCATCAAGGTTTTGCTATTGAAGAACGTGGTTCGAGAGGGTGGTGATGTATTGGAAAAAGCTGCTGTCCCCGAAAACGTGCTCCAGACAGCTAACAACGATAGCAAGAACTTGGTACAGGCGGTCGTTGATACTTGGAAGATCTACCTGAAGCAACCAATATGCGCGACTAGTGTTGCGTTAATTCTTGTCTTCTCAAATGCGGTTTTGACACCAGGTGGAGTTATGACGGTTGTGCTGACGCAACAGGGAATAGACGGAAAGGGAGTTGCTGGCTTCAGAACCGCGTGTGCCGCTGTAGGCTTTGTTTCCACGCTCCTGCTTGCACCCATGATCAGGAAATTTGGACTTATTGGAGCCGGCGCTCTTTCCTTGTTGATTATGAATTTGTGTTTGGTGCCGGCTGCCGTGATCCATAACTCGTTCTTGATGGGTCAGGGTCCGGTACAGGCAGCATTGCACGGAATCAATGCACCGCTGTGGATATTCTGTGCCGTTATTGCATTTTCCCGCTTCGGTTTATGGGCTTATGATATGCTTGAATCTCAAATGTTTCAGATGCTTGTACCTTCAGCAGAAGCAAGTACTGTCAGTTCCGTGGAGCTTGCACTGTGCAGCCTTGGGGAGTTATTGATGTTAGGCCTTGTTGCAGCCCTCTCCGGGCATTTTGCGGAGCTCGTGTGGCTTTCCGCCGGGTTTGTAGTATTATCGCTTGTCGTCTACCTGGTATGGATGTACAGAGGAGCAGAAAAAAATAATCCTGAAATTGGGAGAGGAGGTGCCTTGACTGCAGCCGTATGAGTGTCTGTTGATATGTCATGTGGGGCTTGCATGCCAATGGGACCAGGGATGCTGAGCACTCACTGTCCAATCATGCTTAAAGTTTTTACTCTGGACCTTTGTGGCAAATGTGCTATTCTGTGTGCAGCTGTATTCTCGTTTAATTCTTTCGATTTTTGCCTCTGCCTGTTTGGTTTTGTTCCAGTGACCCACCTCGAAAGCATGCCTCACAACGAATTTGGTAGCTTTTTTATTTGTGGCACTGATGCCTTTTGGTCTTGGTGCAACTCCTCCCTCCACCTTGCTCCGAGCTTGTGACCCCCCATCTTCTCTCCGGGTAGTCGCAGCACCCTTCGCCTCCATCGATGTGTTCCCTCACTGAACGGAAGAATCTGGCTTGGAGCATCCACTCGTGTGCCACACGCAGGAAAGGGCGCGTGCGTTCGAAGACCGCACGCCGGGAATGTGGAAAGATTCGTGGAAGAAGTTAATCGGCGCCATCCCTCTGTTACTCACCATTGACGATCTGTTGGTGAGTTCTTGTGAAGTCCGCGGGAGGTCCATGCAGCCAACACTAAACCCAGGCACGTCTACCTTCAACGACAGGGTGATCGTTGACAAATTGAGCATAAAGTTGCACCAATACCGCTGTGGTGATGTGGTGGTGGTTCGGGCACCAGACGATCCACACGCGCTGCTGGTGAAGAGATTGCGAGCCTTGGAAGGGGATTGGATTCGGACACCTGGATCCTTAGGAATGACACAGATACCAAAGGTGAGGCAACAGTACCGTTTCGCTCGAACACCAGCAACCGTGTGGCTAACCTTACACATGCGATTCCCTAAACACTGGCAGGGACATTGCTGGTTGGAGGGCGACAACCCATCACATAGCCAAGACTCAATAAGCGTGTACGGTCCAGTTCCATTGGCATTGATTGATGGAAGAGTGACGCACGTTTTTTGGCCACCAGGAAGGTTTGGGAAAATAGGAGGTAAAGCGCAGGAGACAAACTGGCCTACAGTATTCCAATAGTAGCACGCACACGAGCTGGTGTTTTTGAATCAATCAAAAGGTGCATGGACAGAAAATGAGTGTTTTGAAGAGTATCGATGCACAAAGTCACCTTGTATGCAATCAGGAGTGCAGCATGATTTTTATTTTTAGAAGATGCATTGTAGAAAGAATCAGAGCCCAGCATGGAGATGTGCAATGGTGCAGGCCTTTGACAGCGAAGATGGTAGCAAAGCAGTCTATACATACAAAATATGCATGTTTATTTCACCTTCATCCGGAGTGCAAACATTATCGATGTAGGAAATGTGTCCTCTGCGCAAACCAGTATTCTACTTCATAGCAGATCTTCCACATGCGATTGCCTTTAAACAAAAATAGTAAACAAACTACCGAAGGACTCAGGATGGCACACAATTATTTCAATGTAGCATGTGCTCAACATGACCATCAGAGCTATCTTGTGTTTCAAAACCTTCAATTGTTTCAAATTCAGATTGTTTGGGAACGACCTGTCCAGATTTTGCAGGTTTTTGCAGCCTTGCGTGTTCTGCGCTTGAATTCTTCTGAAGAAGAAATGGGCTTGGGTCAAGCTGTGCATCACTGGGTGTTGCAGGAAACTCGCATTCGCTTAAACTCATAAAGTGGTTAGGTGACGAAATATGTCTTTCAGACATGGCAGCAACAGGGAAATCAATATCTGAGTCAGGGGCATCTGATGCATAGTACTGTTTTGCCATTGGTCGAGGATGAACTGCTTCAAACTGTATCGCTTGTGGAGTTGCCCAATCCGGAGTACGAAGTATCAGAAACGCGCCTTTGTTCCTTGTTCTCAATGCTTCATCCTCCACGAACTGTGGATAATCTGGGGCACTAAAAACTGTCACTAGTTGCCCAGCTTGAACGTCATGGTCGACACTAAAACCACCAGACAAATCTGGAAGATTTGGTCTCTTCGCCCTAGCATCTGGGCCTTCGTGGGAACGTATGATCAGCTTGATCCCTTCTGCTGTCATAAATTTCTCGGTGACATCTGGGCCAAACAACATGCCAATACCTCTTGTCCCGTTTTCAACCATTCCAAGCAAGTTTGTCGGGTCTGACCATAGTACGTCTGAAGCAGTTGAGGCAGAGCCCATCCCATTAGGGTCAGTTCCACCACGGCTTGCACTTCGCAGTTGTGTCAAGGACCCTACAGAGTTGAGCATATCCTGCTCCACAAATTCCCTTCCTATTGCTTTGCAAGAATTTGGCACACATGTGCTCCTGAAAAGTCCTCCATGCAAAACAAGTGTCACTTTGTTGATAACAGTGGCTAACGGTAGGACAGCGAAGACCTTTTTAAACATCCTGTACAGTTTGGCACCATCCTCGGCCCCATACTTATCCATAACCTCTTTGTAAAATCCATACAGTCTCGTGCACGTTGACGATTCGTGGTTTCCCCGCAACATGACCACAGACTGTGGCCTTGACAACCTCATCAGCAGGACAGTTACAAATGTTTCAATCCCCCAAGCACCTCGATCGACATAGTCCCCGTTGAAAACAATCATCCTTTCATCTGATGGGTTCCCAGCAAGACGAAGAAGATGCATCAAATCTGTGAATTGTCCGTGTGTATCTCCAACGACAACGATTTCTTTGAGCGAAGGTGCAGTGTTGACCTGCATCGGTTCGCCCAAGGTACAACTGTGTCAGTTCACTTCGACGTTTTACAACGCGCCTTCGTCACGATTGTACGCGATCGTGCCGTGGACTGCATCTTTTCTCACGCCTCGACTCACTTCGATCACCGGAGGGAGCGATTTGAAGAGTTTAGCGGCCCATTGCAGCGTAGCAAGTAAGTTTGTCGCCGGAAGATTGTGGTGCAGAGCACGTGCGGTTCCAGCTTGAACGGCTTCGGCGATGTTCGCGATCGTTTCATCCGCTCCATCCACGTCGAGTGGCAGTGTCCTGCTTCTGTTCTCGGCGCTTTTCCTCCTTTGTCCTTCACGTAGGTTCCCCATGGCGGTTCTCAGGTGTGGTGCTCGCGTCCCTTTCCGATTTTTTGGGACGTGTCGTTTGTCGTGTGTGCATCCACCGATGGACCGGGATGGAGTGGGGTGAAGGCTGCTGAATCGATGGACCGTCCATCCCTCCAACCCGGGTGAGATCCGGCTCATCCATCCTGTGCCCAGTAGCACGGATCCCAACGATCGGAGTGGGCTCGGGTGGTCCCTGCTAGGTGCCCGACCACCCCATATCGGGGGAGACAGCCAGGATCGAACCGGACAGGGACCCCAACCAGTCAATCCCACCCTCGTACTTGGGAACGCTTCCTTCGCGTCGGGTCGTCTTGGTCCCATCCTCCCTTGGGACAATCCGGGACAGCCAGCCTCCCCTTCCCGAGTGACGTAGGACCAGGGATCGAGTACGACCCAATCCAGCACGCAAGGGAAGCTCCCCCACCACCGCGCATCACCACAACACAAGCTGAAATTCGTGGCGAGGTGGGACGGACGCGCGAGAACCATGCGAGCCATGCGTGCTGCACTGGCGATTGACAGTAGCACGGGAAAGAGGTCCAGGAGAACGATTTGTGGCTCGAGGTACGGGAACAAGCCCATCCAAACCACAAAAGGAAGGAACGCCAAGACAGCAGCCACACCTAGCACGCCACCAGGTCGAACCGAAGAAGCGCCTCCTGTCAAAGGAGTCGAAACGAATGAAACGTCCTATCTCCCATCAAGAAATCTCAAGAACGACAGCCGAAAGGAAGAAGAAAAGGGGGACGAATTCTACGATTGGCTGATCCAAAACGTCGGAAAAGGGCTGGCAGACACGCAGAAGAAAGCACGAAGCACGCTTTCCAACCTCAAAGCGGCCGTTTTAGACCTCTCTGCGATCGCAATTCTGTCCGCCGTTGGCACGGTGATCGAACAAGGGAAGAATCTGGAATACTATCAACAGTACTATCCGGACGGAGATGGGAAGGTCCTCGGATTCGTCACCTGGAAGCTCATCATCACCCTTGGACTGGATCATGTTTATACTTCACCTATCTTCTTTGCCACGTTGGTGTACCTTGCAGCGTCGCTTGTCGTGTGCAGCTCGACGACCCAGCTCCCCCTCCTAAAGCGTGCGAAAAAGTGGAACTTCTTGGATGGAAATAGCATCGCCGATCTGCCGCTGGCAGAAGACCTACCCAGAGGGAAAGTCGAAGACCTGGGTAAGTTGCTTTCGAATTGCGGATACCAGGTCTTTCTTCAAAACAAACAATTGTATGGCTTCAAAGGTTTGGCAGGGAGATACGCACCCATTTGGGTACACGTCAGTCTCATTCTCATCATGATTGGGGGAAGCTGCAGTGCCTTGAGTGGGCTGCGAGGAGATTTGCTGATTCCAGAAGAACAGGGCACTGTGATTGCTGAAGGACTTAGACCAATTGGACCGTTTCCCTTTTATCCTTCAGGAGCTGGCTACGGGCTGTACCTGGACCAATTCGACATCAAGTACCGACCTTCCGGCAAAGTAGAGCAGTACTTTTCAACCTTGTCTGTCTTAAATGACAATGGCGACATCCTCTACTCTAAGAAAATCTCTGTGAACGACCCACTCCGTTGGAAAGGAGTTACCATGTATCAAACCGACTGGTCCATTGCTGCCGTGCAGCTGACAGTGAAGGACGCCACAGGCAGTCAAAGTACTGGTTCTTCTTTCAGGCTACCTTTTGCGACCCTTGAAAACGGGGAGGCTGGTGTCGGGGGGCGGATCTGGGCTACCCTCTTGCCTACCGGGGAAACAGGAGAGAAGAAAGGCGTATCAATTTTGGCACGAGATTTGCAGAGTGTGGCGCTTTACAAAGAGGATGGAACATTTGCTGGAGTGAGACGTCCAGGCAGCAACAATCCCATCGTCATTGACGGGGTCGAGGTTGTTGTTGATAAGCTGATAGGTTCGTCTGGAATCGAATTCCGGTCGGATCCTGGAGTTCCTATTGTTTACGCTGGTTTTGGTATGCTCATGATGACGACCATAGTCAGCTGTTTCTCCCACTCGCAGGTGTGGGCAGCTGAATATGACAGCAAGCTGAGGGTTGGGGGGAAAGCAAATCGAGGATTTGTGAACTTTGCAAATGAGCTTGAGAAAGTGCTGGACACTGTACCATGACATTAGCAAGCTGTCCCAGTTGATTGAGCAGAACTCTCACAGTTGTCACGATGATGGAAATCGTGGGTGAGACAGTCTTCTCAACGAACTTGACACTGCTGTCTCTCATTATGGAGAATTCTTTGTCATGGGGCTTCCTAGGAGCGTCAACTTGTTTGCTCTTGCATGCATGTTTCAAGTTTTCAATATGGTGGTTCTCATACTTGCGTTTGTACATATCATGTTCATGATTTTCCGGTCATTCAAAGGCTTTTCACACGTATTGCTTGCTGGATAGGCTGCTACCATCACATCAGTAGTTCTTATGGCCACTTTCCTAATGTTGTGTAGTATTCCCTGTGAATTCTCTTGAAAAGGAGCGTTTGCAAAGAAACTACTTGGCCCTTGCACTTCTGGGAGAATGACGGCGCACTGGGGTGTTCTGTTCTTGGACCTTCTATAGTGATGTGTGAATGGCACGTGTATGATGTGGTCCGGTATGTCCATTCACCAATCGGCGTACGTCTTGGAGGTCTAACACTGCACCGACATATGTTACCAGAGTATACTGGGGAGTAAGTGCTCGAAACAACTTCAAGAGATGGTGAATAAGTTAGTGCTTCACGAGACAATGCCGGTGGCACACTGCTGGCATGTTGATGATTATGCTGGGGCATAGAAGGTGTCGGATGACAAAAAAGCCATTGCGCATTCTTTTCACGGAATCTGGTGTGAAGCCATTCCTGATGTGCGTGTATGAAGGATATACACCATTTTTATTGCAGGAGATGTTGATGGTAGTACCAATGGGAATGGGTCAGCTGGTGTCCCGAATATGGTTGGTAACACTGCTTTGGCCTCGTGCCGCAAAGCGGAGCTTTTTATGCTTCCCAGCATGCTACACATTTGCTACTGCTAGATTGCCCCTTGTGCCTGTTTAGAAGCAATTTGGTCAAAGACTTGAGTTTCAGCATCTTTCGTTCTTCCTAGAGGAGAAGCTGTTGCATCGGATCCATCCTTAGCGTCCATTTCAACTGTCAAGGGATCGTGTCACCGACCGGACCCATATGGTTTTCCTCTATCTATTTCTTTGTTCGCGAACCGCTTCGTTTCGACCCTGTCCCTCGTCTTCCACTGCGTGCAAAAGAGGGGTGTCCTTGTCTACCGTTGGAATCCATCCCCTCTGCGTCTCCGTGTTGGATCCGCCATGCTTCGCGGTTCCTGGATTGTCGAAGGGGTGCATTCTTAGGACTTGCATGCTTGTTCCCATCCGCCGTCTTCAATGTGGTTGCTGTCCAGCATCGATATCATCCTCCATCGTCCATTTCCTATCTTCTTCGGGATCAACGTCGCGTGTGAAGCCCGGCTTTCTCCACCCGTATCGGATCGGACCCCCCGCCCGGGCAAGGTCACAACAGAAGGGGACCGATCGATGTCTTCCTTTCACCCCGCCCCGTGTGTTCCATTTGAAAGGCTTGGGTTTGTTTTCGAAACCCCTCTCCCCACCCTTTGTCGATGGGAGTGGTAGGGTTCCGAGAACGGGAGCATTAGGGGCAACGGCACCCAGATGGAACGGACAAAAAGGACGGTTTCCCGCTCACGTCCGTTGCTTCGTTCGTCCCTGGGATCTCCGTTTCAAGGCTTCGGTTGTGAACGTGGATCGAAACCAGAACCCATCCCTTATGAATCCCTCCCATCCCCGACTCCTGAGACCAGACATCGGAAGCGAAACTTGGCCGTCCACCTCGTGCGAAAGCAGGAAGCGCCACCGAAGACGAACCTCCGCTGCGCGTGAAGAATTTACGAAAAGCCGCGTCTTGGGAACACGATATGGGTGCGACGCATTCAGACACGCGGGAGGGACATGACTTGAACGACGCGGAAAGACTCCAAGTAGAACACACGGGAGTGTACGAAGCGGAAAACGTCGACAGAGCAATGAAAATGAACAAAAGCGCCATCGCCGCGTGGAAAACGGCGTCGGAAGAGCTGTGGGAGCAAAATGCACTCCTTGATCGTATGTTGAGGAGGGTGGAAAAAGATCTGTCCGAAGCGAACCAAATGCTTGCGGAACAGAGGAGGACCAACACGGACTTGCGACAAGAGAACGAGAAACTGAGAGTGAAAATGGTCCAAAAAGAACACATCGTGCAACAAATGGAGAGGTTGCGCTTCCTCTTCGGAGACGAAGTGATCGACGAGCAACTCGAACTCGAAGAAAGCATCCGCGAACAGTATTCCCCACAAGGGAGCAAAGACCATCCAACAACAGCTGAACCAACAACACCATCTAAGTTCTATATGGCTCTCAGTGAACTTGAGGGACGAGCCAACACTGCAGAGCAATCTGCAAAAAAGCTCCTTGGTATGCTGGGTACCGCCTCCGGGCACTGGAGCGACCAGGTAGGTAACGTGAAAGACGTTGTGCGTATCCTCGGTGACGAAGCTGGCAAAGAGAACATCGAAAACTGATGGCACACAAGACCCCACCACTCGCAATCAGTACCACACTGAACACAAAATAAAGCAGATTATTGCCAAAAGTGGCATGCCTAGCATTTCAATTTGTGATGTTGGTTACCTCCTCCGCGTGCTTTGTTCCAGCGAAGCGCCTCCCCTACCAAGTACAAGGAACCAACAAACACCACCACAACTTCTTGTTCCATCTTGCTCACGATGCTTGAAGCAGTGTCGATGGCATTTTGAAATCCAGGAGCATGTGTTGGTTTGACAGGAGTTAATTTTCTTGGCAAGCTTTCCTTAAAGGTGTGCAGGAAATCAACAAGAGATGCGGCCCTCTCTGAACTGCCCGCTATTGGAACATCGGTGAAAACCACAGTAGAAGGTGCCATACTGATAATCTCACGCAACACACCAACAATGTCTTTGTCTTTTGCCATGGCTACAATGTAAACAAACTTCGAGGCAGGAAAGGACTGCTTCAGCGTGGTGTTCAGCGACTTTGCCGAATCGATCGTGTGTGCGCCATCCAGAACAACATGAACCGAGCCCGACCCAGGCTTCCTAGACTGGCAAAAGTGCATGGACAAAGCAGAGCAAGGAGGGAGTACCTCAATCCTTCCGGGCAAAGAAACTACGCTAAAGCCTTCCTTTATACCACTGACAGGGATGCTCAAATTGTACTCACTCTGTAGAATGTGAAGTGCGCAGATCGCAGCCAGAGCATTGTACACTTGATGTTCCCCCAGAAGTGGGATCCATACTCTCTGAATAGCCATTGCGCAGCAACCATTTCTGACAAGTACACTAAACAGCTGCCCCACAGCAGTCGAACTAGGACTCTCATCGTTTGACACGCCAATCGCAATATCCCTGCACCAGTCCTTCTCTACTTGGCAAAGCGGATTGACGCCAATTTTGCTTGCTTCCATCTCTATTAGATGTGGCACGATTTCTGTGTCTTGGGGAGAAACTACCAGAGGCTTCCCAGGACGTGCAATTCCCACCTTTGACTTAACGATTGACTCCAACGACCCACCAAGCGCTTCAAGATGTTCCATTCCTACTGCTGTAACAATTCCGAGGAGATATCTATTATTTGCAGTAACATTTGTTGCATCCCTCGCGCCGCCCATCCCAGCTTCTAGCACAGCAATGTCGACCCGCTCTTGTTGAAAATAGAGCAGCGCAAGAGCTGTTGTTGTTTCGAAGAAAGATAGCTGTGGATACTTTCCCTTGACCTTGACGAGTGAATCCATTTGCTGACACACAAGTCTCCACCAAGCCTGCGAGGTGATATGATGTGCCTCCTTCCGCTCCCCCACTGATATTCTTTCCGTGAAATCTAACACGTGAGGAGACGTATAGCTCCCCACACGGTACCCACATGCACGTAGTGCGGATGAGATGAATGCTGCGGTGGATCCTTTTCCTTTGCTTCCCACCACGTGGATTGCATCAAAGGCTTCTTGCGGCTCACCAAGAGCACTCAGCAAGGCCTTCATCGGACTCAATTCTAAGCCTTGGGACGAAGTCGTTCCCGATCCTACTGGCATCCCCGTCTTTTCGTGGTTGGTCAGGCCATTCACGAACTCCTGTGCCTCGCTAATCGTCCAAACGAACATTGGATGGTTCCCTCCCTCTGTCTTGTATCCACTCGAAGTGGAGAGCTTGCGGAACAAACCGCATCGACTTGACAAAGTGCGATGCATGATCGCTTCCTTTAATCCGTGTCTACGCCGTATAGCGATCGGCAAGGTCAACTTTACTGGCAAGAACAGTGAACGGGTTCCTCGCGGCCTCCTTTGGTCTACGTTGACCGCCACGATTCCATGTCAGACAGTGAATTTGGGTCGCGTCTCGATTGTACGTGTCACGAGAAATTTCACGGACTTAGGCTTCGAAATCACTGAAGAAATCCTACGACTAGCAGGGAAGGAGAATAAAGTGCTATTTGGGGCTGGGACGGGCAACCGCTCAAGTTCACTTGGATAGACGTGTGATGGATGTGTCACCTTCCAAACAGTCAAACAGAGGCTGGAGGGATAGACTTTGTCCTCAAACCTCCGCAATTCATTCCATGTGCCTGACTTGGATCGTGGGCGGCTAAGTTACCCAACGCAGTGCTCCTAGAAAAGTATGGAAGCCCCAAACAGAAACACCCCGTGTCCGTCCAGAACAGATTGACAGCAGGAAAAAACGATTATGTGAGGTACACGGGGGAAGCTTCAAGATCCAGGGAGGGAAAGACCGTACCAGATGAGTCATGCATAAACCAACAGTCCACAGAAATGTGTATATCCTAGTGAGAGTGTCAATTATCAAGGTCAAGGGAAAGAAAAAGGCAAAACTGTACCCAGCAATGGACAAGAAGGGTCGTGAACAGCCATGCCTATTTCACGTGCTTTTTGGTCGGCGCTTGCTGCTTACCTGAATGGGCGAGATCCTTCAGTGCAATCACTAGAACTACCATTGCTCCTCCTATCAGGAGCCAAGAAAGCTCGATACTCATCCATTCAAACATCCATTCACAGGGTGCACCCGAATCAAGCATAAGGAAGTAATGCCACATAGAATATCCTGCACAAGCAAACATGTTGGATGCCAGGTGGAAGAGTTGGTTGAACGTGCTCTCAGCCAGGATCTGATCTAATACAACTGGTAAAACTACCGTCAAACCAACCACATTGGTAGCAGCATGAAGACCTAGAAGGGATCCCATGGCACAGCTGTATGTCAAAAACAAACAAATGAATGGAACCCACATAGAAACAGGAATGGGCAAAACTGGCCAACATTCGCCCTTTCTTTTCCAAGAAGGCGCCAAGAAACTGATTGTCCTATGCCTTGGGGATGCATGCAGCCATACAAGCAATCCTACCAACAGGGGAACAACTGCAATGGGGGGGAGAACAACTTTGCCCCATTTCCAGGTGAAACCAAAAATCGAAGTGATGAACATCACTTTTGCAATGCAGTCGCACAAATATTGCAATCTGTACACGCAATGCCGCAGGGCATCATTGTTGAGAAGCTTTCGGTTTAGTGGAGGTGCCTGGTAAGGAGCAATCTGCCAACCTTCATAATCATGCATGACGATGGTGATAAACAACGAAACCATGTACCACATGGGAGTGAGCAGGAGGAAAAATACCGACAGCGACCCCAGTGGCAAAACAAGATGAAGGTGCTGGAAACTTTGGTGAAAGGCATAAGCAACACTGATCAGAGCTCCTGCTGTGAGGAAGTGAAACAATTGTACAAGGAGGAGGACCATTCTTGATGCCCGGACAACGCCAGTCTTTGGCTTGGGATACTGTCCAATCCCCCATCCTTGCTCGGGATAGAGGATCCCCGATTCTCCAAACCCGTTAAAGGAAGGAGGAGAAGATGTCGATGCTGGCGGGCCCACCTTGATCTCCGAACCAGCTGCAGGATAATATTCGTAGTATCTCTTTCTTCTCGCATCTTCGTCCCCAAAGGTGGAAGCATTTTCTTTGCTGGCACAGTGACGCGTCTTGGATCTCTTGTTATGCTTGCATAAAACGTCACTAATGTTTCCGACACCAAGTGCATTCGCTCTATTCCCAAGTGTCGGAAAACTCGGTAGCTCTATCCAGCAAACCTTTCCTGCACTACAGTGGAAGCGAACGATTCTCTGAACTGCACGGTCTCTGCCGAGTGTATTCCCTTGAAACTTTCTTGCGAAGCGAAGCCGCGCATTGGTTTGTTTCGTCGTTGAGGTCCAGTGCATGGCGACGAGGTGGAGGTGGTTGGGAGATACGCGACCAGTTACGAGGAGAAGACAAGGACGAGACAGCCTGAATCCGGGGTAGTTTCAACCCATACATTTAGCACAGTTGTGTTGGTTCATGACTGTGACTCAGTCGGGATCCATTTGCTATACTTTGAAAACAAGGTCGGTGTCCCACACGAAAGAAAGGGCCCGGAACTTTGTCGTACCTTCGGAAAGGCGACAGTCATCTCAACCGTCCAGTCCAAGCATATGATTGCAACAAGCTCGAGTTGTAGATGTGCACCGGCTGTGCAAAGTCCACAATTAGGGAGGTACTCATCGAAACTTTGTACATTGCACCCCAAGTAACATAGATGTTGTTGCAAATGCAGCCAAGCACCAACACACTTGAGAAGAAATGGAGGATACCTCACTTGTGGGCAACTGACAAAGTGACCATCCCAAAAGAATAGAATGCATACATGAGGCGTGTAAGTTTGTCCAAAAATATCCTTGCTGCATGGATAACATCACCGGTCACAAGCAAGTGATGGACACTTATCCCAAAAAAGGCTCACGTGCACAAGGAAGATGGTGTCAAAGGTTGCACAATCAAAGAAATTCGCAAAAAAACGTACTATGCACTTTCGAAGTTTATCTCCCTTCATTAGACACTTTTCTACGCAACGGTGCTTCACATCACTATCTTTATTTCTATGCTCAACAGTCTTCCTTGTAGATTCATTTTTTTCTCACGAAGAAAGTACGTTCGAATGCAAGAATACGCACCTCAAAGCAAAGAATAGGCGCATACTTTATTTGGCAACGCCAATGATTGCTGACTTTAGGGATATTTGATCAAGTGGTTGAGCAAGTTGTTTGAGAGTCCAAGCACCCCTAGACAACATTTCGAGTGTTAATCCCTACGCCGTTTCCGAATCCTTACAAAGACGTTGTGATCAAGAAGTATTCTTTCTTCTTATGTAAACTTGTGGTGCGTTTTAATTTTCTAAATGCATACATTCATTTTTATTCCCATGGTTATAATCTTTTTGGAGATATCTTGTTCGAATTCAACGAACACGTCGTATCATCTTATCCTTGCGTCGGAAATGTAACAACACTTCAAATACCCATTGTCTATGGACCTAGGTGACTCAAAGTAGATATTGGCATGGAACGATGGAAAGACTGTTGCAGGTTAAAGGAAATGATGCGTACGATCTAATACTATAAACAAGCACTTCTTACTATCATCCATGATGTCCCCTGTATGACACTGCTTATCCTCAAGAATTACTTCGCACAATTGATCATGACATTTGCGTTGACAATATTGAGGCTATGCATTACGGAGTTGTACTTGCAGCATTGCAAATGACTAATGGTTAGTAGCCAATTTGCCAAGTCCATACGAGAACTTGAAAATCACCTAAAGCGTTTGGAATGGTCACAACATTTCGACAACGAACTGATTCCATTGATGAACGTAGAGGTGAAATATGAGTCAAGCTGCAATGGGTTGGCTCAACAATATTGGATCGTGTTTGAGAACCTGCCTTTGAATACAACCATTCCGATGCAAGTGCGACAAATTTGTAGAAGAGGTGCTCCTCAAGCACACGTGCATCAATGGTACCTCGCACCCTCTACAAAATATTTAGCCATTCCTCTTCGTAAACAAGGATTGGCCTGCAAAGTTTCCTCTTCAACGCATGCTTGATTCTATCTAAGCATTATACAATTTCCTTCATGTATCAAAGCTTTTTTCACTATAAATATATCGAAAGACGAGGGAAGGGAGACTCAAGCCATTCGACGTGGGTAACATAGAAAATGATGGCGTTCAGTGGCAATGGTATGCAAGCATTGCAGTTACATGAGCTTGAGAGTAGTATAGTTCGATGGCTTTGGGGAGGCAATATTTGAATTCGGACAAGTGACCAATAACTTCGGGATCTATAAGTACCTTTCATCGCTATTCGTACTTTCTATTTGATTCACCCATCGATTTTATAAATCAACCTGGCAAATTCTTGTTGTGCCAACAACGATGAGAACGGCGATTTTTCAAGGGACGCAACAGATGAAATGACGAACACCGTTCCGCTTCTACGGTCATGCCCCTTCACCTAAGGGCAAGGATTTTTAGCTTGCATGAGTGGGTCAGAACACATACCTTGAAGTTGAAGGGCTTGTACCAAAACACCAACCAGCACCCACTAGTGTTGCGCCTCTGTTATCACTGTTTGCAAATACAAGACATGTTAGGATCGGAGTGGAGGACATTGAGTCGGAAGTGTGAAGCAAGTTCACCGAAGACGAGGGGATTAGAATTTGCACTATATTTGCGCATATGCAGGCCCTCAATGTTGCGATTAATCTTTAACATTTCTAGCCAATGACGAAGAGTAGTAGAACGATATCATTCACTCTCTTACCTGAATAAGGCAAGACGGCGAATTTAAGGCCTTGATACTCGTTCAACTTTTTGTTTGCACGTTTCGGGTCCAACCCCAAACTTGCAGCAATGTACAAGCCACGTGCTGACAAATTGACGACAAAAGAGAAGAAGTGCAAAGGACAACCTGGTCCACGAGGTTCTCCAATCGATGAATTTGAAATTCAAGGTTATATGTACGCATACTTTTGGTTCATTGCGTACCTTCCAACTATCACCAAATTGTAAGATAGGCAAATCGAAAAATTCTTTGTAGCAAGCCATAGCTTGCTTACGAAATTGTTTCAAGCGTCATTCGTTGTTCCCCAATACTATAGATAGAAGATTGCAAGATATGCTACGGCAATCACAAGCGTAGAGGAACAAGCATAAGCCCAAGAAGGCATCACAATGATTCGAAGGACAAAAGGCTCGGGCGCTTCCAAAGCCAATCTAAACCGGTTGTTTACTGCAATGATGTCTTAGCGATCACATTCCATGAATCACATACTAGCTCAAGCAAACAATGACAAGCACAAAAGTTTTAGTATGATGTCCACAATTTTCATAAACATCACATAATGACACCAGTTGTTTAGTTCGAAAGCTTGACGCCTAAGCCATTCGTACATAGGCTTCGCTTCGATAATCCACAACGTGATGTGAAAAATGAGTTTCAATAGTAGTGCTTGAGTCGTTGCTCTTACGAGCAAAGATGTCAACTTGGTGGCGACAAGTGGCAATGCAAGAACCCGCTACCCCAATGTTCTAGTACAATGTACTAAAAACGCAAGGTGATTAGACTAGTTTGAGTAAGTAGAAGACAGTGCTATTGCTTCTTAAAATCCTAGAAAGTAATTTCGTTGGATGATGGTTGATACTTGTCTTCACGGATGCCTTTCTAACTTTGCAACGGGTCTTTTTGTAAAATTAAAGCATATATTTGAGGTGGAAAGCATTCCTTCATTTAGGACGTCTGCCAAGTTTAAAGCAAACAAAATGGGTGTACTACCAAAGAAATGGGATGTGAAATCACCTTTGCAAAAAGATTCACGGGTAACGTGCATTTCGTTGATTCAACCTATTCTAGCATACTTCTATCCTTGCATCAACAAGAAAGATACGGAAACAATTGCAAGTGCTAACCTCGAAGATGCTAAGTGATGTAAGAGGATTGGAGCGATGCATAGTAATCCAATCTACCCATTGGAATTGATTGCCACAGCGACAATGATTATCATGCTTTTATGTTGTGTCTGACATTTAAAGTAGACTATCCCACACGTATCTTAACCAACAATACTAGAAAGTAAAGGACACAAGTGCAAAGGGGCGCACTTGAGTACCCATTCCAAAGGTGCAATATGCGCCATCAAGTTTTGTAAGTTGTAAATCACAATTGCCGAGAACTTCTATTTCACCTTATATGCTCCCTTAATCGACCATCATTGCGTCCTTTGCCCCTCATGTCAAGAAATAACACGAACACAGGTTTACCGAATGCGAGTGGCATGAAGGCATATAAAGTATACCTTTGTACTACTAGTTGCCGCCATCAAAATACTAAACGGGGATGTATGGCAACGCAATTCATCCATACAAGCAAGCAGAGTAGATGCTCAGAAAGCTTGGCATTCCATCTCAAATAGTATTACACACTCGAAGAAATGTACGTAAGGAAGATGACAACCCCACACCTTAAACTCCAATCCTTGAATGATTCTTCAGAGAAGCATACACCGTTTTACGGAAAATGAACCAACATGCACTTACTTTTCTTCCATGAACGGATAGACACACCCATTTTCGGACCATTCAATGAAAGGGTGTCAATCCAAACAACCCCATTGATGGAAATCACATTCACATTTTGCCACGAAAGAAATAGGTGATAGATGAAGACATCATAGCATCTTCCATGCAGTTGCATAGTTGCTTCGTCTTGTTTGCATGTGATGTTGGTTACCCTCTTTTGTTTTCGATTAATGAACTTTTCGTCAAAAGAACAAGTAGATGTGACTTTTTTGCGCAAAGGGCACGTCTTTCCAAATTTTTCTTATATGTCAACGGCAGTATGGACAGGTCAATAGTGTATTCGATGAACACCATCCAAATATCTCTTGCTAAGTTTATCATAATTTAGTCCACATATCATGGCGAATACCACACTTCCATGATCGCCGTAAATGTCGTACCGAAATGGGTGCGCTCGTACCAATGGGTATCCAAAACAAGCAAGAACTAGTACATGTTGAAGTCTGAACTCATGCCTCTATTAGAATCATTGAAAAGCTTGCTTTTTGGTAGGGTTGAGGCGGGCATGACTTCAAAGTCTAAAAGTAATATTGGCAAAACAACTACTTGTGTAATAGTCCCAATACAACGCTAAGGATCAATGCAAACCGTAGTAAGCCAACTATGATTAACCCACCGGTTTTGCATAAGCAAGGCACTAGCATTTCCAACCATTCGTACCGTAATATGGCACTTGCCCATGGTCAAGTCAAGAAATGCTGCTCTCCCCGTCAGTATGGCAAGAAAAAGTGTCTAGTAACGCTATCTCACTAATTCGTCCACACATCGTGCCAGTTGTTGGCGAGACCAATCAAGCAGACACATGATGGACATTCTCGTTCTGCTCCCTCGTTGCAACTCATGTTCTAGAACTCAAATCATGCGGGAAAGCCGTTCGTGGAAAAGCTATATATTCATTCTGTAAGCCTACTACGGAGCCGTTCTGAAGAAGGGAGACAAACTGGTCTCGATTCGGGGTTTGTCATAAGCTTGCAACCACATAGAGACATGATTGGGTAGAATATCCTTGTGAGGGGAAGGCAAGGGCCTTCCCTTGGACTAGGAGTACTTTTTCCGTTGTCTTCTCTTGACCTCCTAGTAGGTTGTGAGATGTTGCAAGCGAGGGAACTATGGAGCCCTTATCCTCCACGGAGTAACGAGGGTCATAGTGCCTTTAGGTTAAGCGTCGGGCTAGCTCATCGTGGAATCAATGAGGTTGCATGGAGGGTAAGCCCGCAACTGGCGTAGACCACCCAATTTTCGGGCGAGAGCATGTATCTCCCATGTAGAGAAGTGTAGGCACTGGGAGGGGTTTGTTGAGTCGAAAAACTTCGATGTGAAGGATCGAAATATCATCGGGAACTCCTAAAAAATTCACGAATAAATGCATGTGTCTCATCGTTACAAGATGATAGGAACAAGGCAAACAAGTTTGGTGCGCTCGCTATACCACTAATGCAAATCGTTGGATTTCTCGACCAACTACCCTCCTTCACATAAGAAAGCGAGTCACTTACAATACCATGAGCAAAAGTCTAAGGTAAGGAGATGTTCCATCTCGCTATTAAAAGCAAATTCAGCCACGTGGGTGTGGAAAGTTGATGCTTAGATCAACTTCTCACCCTTGGATTTACGGCAACTTTAGATTGATTATTCAACCAACGCCAAGGATTTGTATTGTGATGACTAGTTGGGCATCCACAATTCGCATACAATGGAAGCGAAGAAGACGACAAGATACACACATAGTTTCTTGAAAAAGGTAAGTAGCATTAGAGGTTGATCACAATTCCATGGATTGGGACGTGTCTCTTGCATATATTTAGGAACACGAAAATCAAAAGCATTCGGCAAAAGACTATCGCAAGGGCGTCACAGAGTGATATTCAAACGTTTTCGACTGTTTCTTCGAAGTTCCAATCCTCGCACAGCTCCACCAACCAATTGCTTTTCAATCCGGATGAACGAATCAACTTGCATCCGGCATTTTGATACAAAACAATTTGTGAAAGGAGATTTTGTGGCTTTCAACTTGTGCTGGTTGGCAATTTCCGGAGCATGCTTCGCATTCCTCGTTGTGTACGAGCGTCTCGTGTTTTACATGTTTCTTGTTCTTCCATCATACCTTTTCTCGGTGGAAGAAGACGCCTTTGTGTTCTTCTCGTGCAAAAATATTTTACACCTCATGATTTTCGCATGTTTGTCCACAAGAACAATTGATATTCTTGTCCGAAGAATAGTAGGGACTTTACATTTCATCCGCGTCATACGAAAACTTCATCGTTGCAAGGTTTGACTAGACGGGGTGGCAACAAGTAACTTTGCGAGTACCACCCAATCCAGAACAGTGATAGTTGCCCTACCTAGTTTCCTACATGTTTAATTGGACTTCCGGCCGTTGGTCTTGCCTTGTATGCGGGTCGAGCGATTGGACCACGTCGGCGATCCTTGGCGAGAGCGGTGAACCTTATCATCGATACTGCTGTGCTGGAGAAGAATTAAAGGATTGCACATCGGGTTTCGTCGCAGCGCATTGGATCCTCATGGCGCTGTCGCGTTGTCAATGGACGAACAGCGCGGTCCTGAAGCGTCTCAAAACTCGAGCAGGCAGATCCAGACGCCGTGCCCGTCCCTCTTCTCCCGTGGCTCTCTTCACCGGAATAGTACAAGGAAAAGCCCGCATTCATCATCTGGAAGTCCGTAGAGATGAATTCCGCAGCCTCCAGGTGCAGCTTCCACCAGGAATGGCTCAAGGCATTGTCAAAGGTGCAAGTGTAGCACTGAACGGAACCTGTCTCACGGTCACCAAGGTACAGGGGGACCAGGTGCATTTTGATGTCATTGAAGAAACGCTGAGGGCTACCAATCTAGGAAAACTTAATCCAGGAGATAACGTAAACTACGAGCGTTCTGCTCGCATGGGTGACGAAATTGGAGGGCATCAAGTGTCGGGACACGTTCACTGCACAGCAACCATACAAGAAGTCAGGAGCACCAACGAAAACTGCCGGATGGTCTTTCAAGTACCACCTCGATTCATCAAGTATCTCCTCCCTAAGGGATTTGTAGCCGTGGATGGCTGCAGTCTCACCATCGGAGAAGTGGAAACGGACTCTTTCTCTGTCTATTTGATCCCCGAAACTCTCAGCATCACCGTTTTAGGAGAGAAGAGTATGGGAGACATGGTGAACATCGAAATTGATGCTCAAACCCAAGCCATTGTAGACACTGTAGAAAGAGTTTTGGAGCAGCGATTGATGTGAAATATGCAAAATCTGCAGCTTTTGCCACCCTACCAAGGGACAGGGAAGGATGGAGTTGGGTGCCCCAGTTGTGGAATGCAGTCCATAGCGAACTCGTGATCCTGGTACATGCGGAGGTTCATAATGTATGTGGTTCCAGCTGTGCACTTTAAGAGTACGCCTCTGAACATGCGGGACCTCTTAGACTTCAACACTTTCACATCATAGGAATCACTTAGGTCAAATTACTCGCGTACTTTCAAATGAGATTGGGTAAGTAGAATGTTGTAATGTCAGTTGTTGACTTGTGAATTGATGTTTTGTTGCCCAATCTCTCTTCCAAATCCTTGCGCTGTTGGTGATTCTAAGAAGTCCATCTCTTGAAGAGGGTCTGGGCCTCCAATGCAACCATGGTCGAGCATTATGGTAATAGGTTTTACTAGTGAAAACTATCACCCAAAGAATCTTGTTTGCTAGCAGGGTTGTACAAGTATGTAGTACATGATTTTCATGATTTTTAGGCTATGAAGATAATGGTGCCATTAGAATCCTTTCACTTCGAAGGACATATTGTATCAAGAGAAAAGGTAGGATAGGAACTCATTGCGAATACGCTTGTATGCGGGTGTAGACAAAGGTCTTCAAACCGACCATCCTAACGGACAATAGTAATTTTATAGCTAACTAGCGCTAAAAATCAGGACCTAACTTCTGCGACGTGGGATAGGAAAGCATACTGCAGTGCTTGGACTGAAGAACAAAAGTAGCAACCAACACACACATGCTAGCATTTACTGCAGTGCCCAATGGAACTCCTGAAACCAAGGCAATATATATATATCGAAATCAGCACTTGTGCTGTAGTCTACGTTCAGAAGCATTGACATCCAATGCATCAAAAGGACAGAACTTTGACTGACCTCATTTTAATCCTGAAACTGTTATAAAAATCAGGACTATCACCAACCCTACACTGTTGACAAGAGACAGAGTGGACATCGAGCCTGAACATGCCATCAAGTGTTGTAAACTTGGGGAGGGTTGTGCCACACAGTAGCCTCATGTATGCAAGACAAGGCACTTCAAATATTTTTATGTGCTATGCAAGCAGTGGCGCACTGGGCTGCACCCTTTGCCCGTGCCCTCACAATCAGCTGCTAACTGTATCCAGCATTTTATATGGTAGTTCAGTTGACATGTATAACTGCAACAACAGTATATGATCAAAGCAGTGACTTTCAGCGAAAGCAATTACTTTATTACCATTTATTCTATGTACTTCTGATCATGCAGAGGGGCTGCAGCAATTCCTTGGCTACTGGAAAGCGTGCAGGTAGAGTGCCACAAAAATAAAGTAAGTGTGTTCAGTCAACTGGTTTTGCTTCCTCATGGTACGAGCTACCATCCATTGAAAAACGCCCAGTGCCCTCTGTGCGCAGTGAAGCAGAATTCTTCTTATACTCTTCTTCAAGTGCAACACTATCAATATTCGTCTTTTGAATCTCTAGGAAAACTCGCGCATTTTGCTCAGCTGCATCCTTGGTGTTTCTTGTCCACTTGTACTTGCTCTCTGAAATCCTCGCATAGGGAGTGACTCCGTATCCAAGTACAGAAATGAGGCGTGTGTTGAAAGAATGCTGGAGTGCAGGGAATGGAAGCTCATTCGGGTCATGAAGGAAAGGGTCTTCCAAATCACGTGCTACTTCGTTCAGAGTCCAATAGGTCCAAACAGACAAGAATGCCATCAGAAAGACAAGCCATGTCTCATCGATCCAGGCAGCCATTAAAAGAGGCACAGACAGCATGTGCAGTACAAGCAGAACCAATGCCATTTGACTGCTAACGAAAGGGAAAGGTGTGTCAGCAATTTTTCGTCCCTGCTCGAAACCAAGCATGCCATTCGAAAGTTCCTGGTACACACGGGTCAAAATGGGTGGCGGCACTTGTAACCCGCCATTCCTAGATCGATTGAAAGTTGCTGTTTGTACCCATGACATAACAATTGACGGCCTTTCCCAGACGCTGTTCTCCAGAAGCATAGACTCTTCTTGAAGCACACCACCAATAACCGGAAGCTTCTGCCAACGGAAATATTCATTCTTGTGGTGATTGCTTGTTTGGAGGACAAATATGTTTGAGAATGGGTGTTCCTTCCTCCATTCTTTCAACCTACTGGCATCTGTGGTAGGCGCCTCAACTGAGCTATCATGAACCACCAAATTATCCAGGTCCATATCTCTTCTCAAACGCTGTAAAGCTATCGCGTGCAGAAGACTGATTAGATGAACGATTTCGATTTCAAACTCGCTCACGTGATCTGGAGACTGGGAATCGAACACAAGGAGCTGTGTCAGCGCATCTGCCCATTTGGATGACATGAGTTGAATGGTCGTTCTCCCTTCCCAAAACCTTTGATAAGCGGAATTGCTCCTGAAAACAAGGATAAATCCGACAATGAATGAGAAAACTTGGTAGGGATACGGGTGCAACCACCACGAGTGTGCTGCGTCGGCCGCGAACAACTCAACTGCCAAAGCGGCGAATGCTGACGCCAGAGCAAACGGAATGGCCCTTGGGAACGGTGATCCGTAGACTCTGAACAGGACTTTCACACCCCAAAGCGTCTTGTCGTACACTATCATGCTTGCCAGGCGGAACAGCTACGCCACGAAACCGTGCTCCCTGAAGGGCCACGCCCAATCCTGCTCGGTCGTTTCGGCCCGAAACATTTGCCAAGGAGTGAGGAGCCGAAATTCACCAATCATGCCAGAAATTAAGATACGAACCCTCTATCAAAACATTGGCATGTTGAATTCGATGAAGATGCTCCTTCATGATGTCCGCAAGATATGTGGGCCCTGAAAACGTGCGAAATCTCTATTTTTCATAGCCTTAATGGCAGTGGTCTTCTAATGCACATAAAAAATTGGCAATCCTGAGGAAAAACATTTTGCGTTGCGTCTTAAGGTTCATGATTGATACCGACACCCTCCACACCTTCTCAAGTACTAACACATCAAGTGTGCGAAGACGTTAGTAGTTTCCTCTACATGGTGATTGTGAAGATTTACTCGTATTTTGAAACTATGAGGTAAACATGCCGTGGCAAAATGGTAGTAAGTGAACAATTCAAAGACTATTCCCGTTTCATTGTCCAAATCAAGTGTAATGTGGGGTGTCACAACCCGAAGCATGCTTTCACGAAAGTTTTAACAATAGGTTGAGCAATTCGATCCGACTGGCGTGATTGTCTAGCACAAATAAATACCGTGCATTCAAGTTGATTCAAGCCTCATAAAACAATTTATTGAGCACAAAATCTAGGGCATCATCCCAACGTTTTAGGGTATATGAAGAACAAGAAAAAGATATCGGACACTTGCAATCTAGGATATCCATGTTCCAGAAAATCTTCCTTGATTTTAGGGAAGCAATGCGTGGGGAATCTCAAGAGTGAACACCTAGCGTCTTGAGCTTCAACATTTGTTGCGGTTTTGTGCCTCAAACGGCCTTTTCAACCGCGGCCTACTGGTTTGTTCGTGATGTCGGAAGTCTTCTCAAGTCCGGGAGCGCGGAGAACCGGCAAGCGCGCACGGGAGTTGGTGTCAAGATAGGTTCTAGTTCTATTTCAAGTTCAAGGGGGAGGTCATAGAGGCCTCCTCCGTGTGGATGGTCTTTCACACCTTATCCGCCAAGATACGGTGGGAATAAGAGAGAGAGAGAGGTGTCCCTCATCAACGGAGGAGCACCGATTGGTGGTCTTGTATCGATGGGATACGGAATCTCGGAACATTCCGAAAGCCCCATCCCCATCCACGTAGGTCATGCAAATCCAGAAACGAGTACCCGGTTAAGGGTTCGAGGTCAGTAAGGAGAAACAAAGGTTCCTCATAGGGGGACCTGGGACTATTAGTCCGCTTCACATTGTAGAGGCACTCTCCTATGAAGACCTAAAGGCGCTAAAAAGATGCTCTTCGGCTTCATAGCCAAGTACATGTCGTTGCATACCTATATGGAGGTGGGTGCAATACCTCTTCCCGTTAGGGGCATCCAAACTCCAATGCGTTTGCAACCCATGCATAGTGTATAGCTCCACATGTAAAGTCCATGTATAAAGTAACACTCCAAACGTGCAATGGTGCTGAAATAGTGTTGGAAAATTTACAAGCAAAGGATTACAGATCAAATGGGACGGGTGAGTAAACAATGGCATGGAAGATAGTAAAAAAAACTACGATACATAAATTGAAGACATCCAACTGTCATTTCGTATTGTGGGTTCCTCTTTGTGTAGAACGATGAAAGTGGCAACTTTGGTTCTAGCTCGTTGGCAAATAAATCGATCCCATTTTGCGTCTCCCTTTATTTTCGTAAAGGAATGCAACACTTCATTGCAAATACTTCTTGCGGGCATTAACTTTTGGTCGCTAGTCTTTCATGTATGTTAATGAACATATCAAACCTAGTGGGACGTCTGACAAAAGACAACGTCACAATTATGAATGCCCTCGAGTTTCAAGCCCAAATCTTGACAAGATGCTCCAAATTGGTGTGAAGCGTATTGCACACCGTCCGTGGAGACACTGCCAATTCACACACGATGTGACCCAAAACGAGGCCAAGACGCCAAGGGAAGAGGATGGAAACGCCTTGAAGGGCGCGTTTGTGGAGCGTCAGCCGTGTGGGACGGCTCCTGCTGACTTGTGCGAGTCTTGGCGGTGTTGAGAAGCCGCAGCAAGCTCGTGGTTGGTGGAGGCACGCACTTGAGAAGTCGTCAAGGCAAAAGTCTATTTTTAAGTCAAGTGAGGGGGGCCTCTAGTAGGCCCTCAAACCAGCAGCGGTTCAGGGTGGTACCCTTATCTCCATGGGGCGCCTGGTGGTCCTGTGGTCCTGTCGCCCTCATCGGACGGTTGCACGACAGGCAAGCACGTGACCCAGATCCCCAGGGTGCTTCCCCACCCTTCGATCGACCTGGGGAGATTCGGGGGGATCCGGTCCCGCCTTCTGCCCGAGTCTCCTAGGGTTGCCCCGAACTGAGCCTGGGCTTCATCGGGTTCGCCTTGGGTCTATCCGGACGGCTGGTATTGGGGAGATCCCTCGTACCCTCGGACCGGGGTACCAAGGGCTTCCCATCACCCGCCTTCCCAGGTCCTAAGTCGCACTCGTCCAGTTGGGGAGGGGTTACCCGTCCTGTACTTGACTTAATATCCAGCGATTCACAGTAAGCTCCAAGCTCGCTTATCTAAGCTACTGCTTGACAACGAGCGTTGTCAAGCACCGGTTCCCATCTGTAGCGTCCAAGTAGGGTCGCGGACAGGGGACACTTGTGCAACGAGCGAGTTGCGGCTCTCAGCAGTCGTTGAGATCCTGGAAGAGGCTGATGAGGCGAGGAGGTCGTCTCGGAGGACAAGTAGAAAAGTGAATTGCAAGGCAAAGAGAGGGACTGGAGGTCCGTCTCTCAAAACCACTCAGTGGCGGTTGAGATGAGGGCAAGTGGGGCACAAGGAGGGTCCACGTGCTGCTGACGGTCAAATCTGACCGTCCGTGCAGCCAGCCGTGGGGCGTCCGCCAGCTGTCCGAGTCATCGACACCGTCCAGCCTCCCCAGCCCTACCTTCTAGAAGTACACGGGGAAAGGGAATCCTTTCGACTCAACTCTACCGGTCAAGGGTTCCCTTCATCCCTTACTGAAACATGTCCATTGACCCGGGGCGTTCTGCATCTATTCCCGGGCTCTGTTGACCCACATTCAATCCAGACCCGGATCTATGGTATAACGGTAGTAGGGAGCAGTAAGGCAATGACTGCCCTTTTACTCCCCAAAGTCTCGGGGTCTTCACGCAGGGTCTCGTAGGGTCCCTGCTAGGCTACATTCTCCTGGCTCCTGTCAGGTCACTGACACATCAGACGTGAAGAAAGTCATACACATAACTGATGGGGTCATATAGCATCGCACGTATCTCAGCAGCTGTATAACTTTGCTTGATCCCATCAGTCCAGCGCACGCAATAGTTTTCACCCGATGTGCCAATCACAATGCCTTGAAAGTATGCTTGTGTGCCATCGGAGGCATGAAACAACTGTTGCACCACTGCCTGTTGCAGGTTATGGGGTGACTTGTAAGTCGGTCTTCGTCGGGTCTGGAATGGTAGCTTTGAAGAAGTCCAGGTGTTCACTAATATAGGTGCTGGATACTGTAAATATACTTGGTGTTTATGCTGTTCCACTTTCTCAAGGTTAGAGGCAGTAATGCCCTGTTCGGGAATGCAGCCATTGTTTTCCTCCAGCACCAAAAACTCATCTAGTAGTTCACTAGTTTCATTGACCCACATGTAGGGTTCTGTAGTTGAAGTTGTCTTGACCCAATAACGAACAGGCTGTTGGGGGAAGAGTTGATAGTCTCTCAATAGATAGCGCTGTATGATTACGGCGGGTTCCACGTTGGCATCCACGGGAAGGGAGGTGGATGCACCAGTAGGTTCTTGTGAAGGGAAGAGCGTTAAATCTGAATCGAACCACGGTGCCAAACGGTCAGCATTGAAGCGGTCAGAATAGGGCGAATCAGGGGGCAGTTGTAGCCTGTAAGCCCCTTTTCCCAAGTCTTCAGTAACGGTGAATGGACCGACGTAGTATGGGTCCAGTTTGTGTTTATCAGTTGGCCCCTTCAGGCCATACTGGACTTTCACTTGATCACCAACCTTGAAAGAGCGAGTCGGTAATTGTGAACGCAGGGCCTGGAATTTCTCAGCTTGTTTATGCAAATGCTCCAGCATGGTTTTGTACAATTGTCGCTGTTTGTCTAGTAGGACAGTAACCCGTTGGTCTACTGTGGATATCATATCTGTGAGACTCTTTGTATTGTCCTGTAAGGTTAGGAACTGCAAGTGCCAGGGCAACCTTGAAGGGCATCCGAACAAAGCGACAAACGGCGCAACTTTTGTAACAGCATGTACACTGTCATTATAAGCATGGGCAGCTGCCTGTAAATAGTCATCCCAGTTTAAACGGTCATCGCACGTTAAGCGCAGCTGTTGTAAAAGAGTGCGGTGCTGTCGCTCTGCACCTCCTTGGGATTGTGAATGATACGGTGTTCCAGTGGAATGCTGAACTCCCATTGCAGCGCAGAATACCTGGAAAAGGTCGCGATACGCTGGCCCATTGTCAGTGTGAATGCGCTGCGGCGTATGGAAGCGGTACACGAGCGCATCTAGCAAGCATTGCGCTTGTCGGAAAGAACTCCAGGAAGTGTGTATAGCAATGTAGATCGCATACTTCGTAAAACGATCGACAACAGTAAGCACCCCATTATGCCCCTTGGCTGTAAGGGGCAATCCTTCGACCACATCCATTACCACTGTGTGAAATGGATAGGGATAAAACTTAGTCTCGGCAAAGAGGGGCTGGTGCCTAGATGTTGTTCCTGGTTTTTGCATCTGACAAGTTGGACAGCGCGCGACAAAGTGATTTATATGCTGTTTCATTCCTTTCCAAGTGAAGTGGCGCTTGGCGTTTGCGAAGGTACGCTCTGCACCGAAGTGCGCCTGGTCATGTACTAGGTGTAATAAGTCCTGACGTAAGGCGTCATCTGCGGGAACCAGTACCACAGCAGGGCCGTCGAAGACATCGATCTGATTTGGAGGGCTGACTTCAAAAAGCAGTCCATTGGTGGCACGCAAATGTGGGGGCGGCGATCGCAGCCATGCCTCATACTGAGGGTCAGATAGAGCGGCGGACCGTAGGCGCTGCACAAAAGAGGGACTGCCCGGATCGGCTAACGCGGACAGGATTCTGGACTGTTTGCCTTGAACACACACAGCCTCGGTAAGACTGCGGCTAGCTAGCGGTCGAAGCGTCCCTGTGGGTGTTTTAAAGTAAAGGTCCAGAAGGTTGGCTATCCACGCTACGGGGAATGCATTGCCGCACAACCGATGTCGCATGCTTGGTGAGACATTCTCGGCAGCTGTGTCTCCAATTTCCATCCCAACCAAGCGCTCTTTTTCTGTAACTGTCAGCGCTCTTTCAGTTCCATCTGAGTTACGTACCCATGTTGTCCGATTGCGGTCACTATGCGAGTTACTCGTTGCCATCAAAGTGGGGCATTTAAGAACGGGCTGGTTCATTGCCCCAGTAGGAACCGTAGCTCCATCGGTCAAACAATCTTGCCAGGTAAGAGGCAGACCGGGTACATGCCATATACGTGAATTGGACGGAAGCGAAGTCCAGCAGTACCTGCTCCTTTTCTGGGGGCAGTACTGGGACATGTCGTGTAAGGCGGGCTCTCCAAACATTTCCGCAACCTGCTGAAAATCTTTGTAAAGGTGGCCTGCAAAAGGGGTACATTCGATGATATAATCTGGTCGACCAAGTCGGTTGTAAAGGGTATGTACCGTTGTAAAAAGTTCTCTTTCATCCCGCAGCCCATAACTGGGGTAGTCTGGCGAGGTATTGGCTTTGGAGAACGGCTGGCATGGTACCCCCGCGATAAGCAGGTGGACAGGTGGTAGCTTTCTTCGATGCGCCAATACTCGTACATCATTGCCATAACGGAAGATATCTGTGCGGTGAAAGAGTCCAGGTCGATCGAGGTTCACCTCAGCAAACACCCTCTGTATTACCTTTCGGGCATGCTCTTCTATTTCGACTGCTATGTAATCAACTTGTATTGGATAGCCAGTTGGTATGAGATGCCACAGAGCTCGAAGGACTGTGCCCATACCTGCACATAAGTCTAAAATCCGGATGATGGGAGGACCTGTGCTAGGGGGGTTGCGCGATAAGTAATCTGCAGTGATATTTTGAGATCCTGGGCGGTACTCGACAGCGAAAGGTGCAAAGTATGCCAACTTCGCCGTCCAGCGCTGATCCCGGGGACTGAGTTGTTCTGCGGACTTGCTTTGCAAGTACATGCTGGCTTTGTTGTCTGTAAGGACAGTGAATCTCTGTCCAAAGAGAAGGTGCCGCCAATGATGCAGAGCGTAGACGATAGCACAAGTCTCCTTCTCTGCTGGATGATAGTTCCTTTGTGCTGAATTGAACTTTTTAGAGTAATACTCAACTGGTTCCCAGGTGTTGGGGGAGGTTTCTTGTAGTAGTACAGCCCCCATACCCAAATCCGAAGCGTCAGTCTCAACGCGTATAGGCCGGTCTTCATCAAATAACTGTAAAATAGGTCCAGTAGTGAGCATACGCACAAGGTGTTCAAAGGCCTGGTCATGTTGAGCCTTCCAGAAACGACAGAAGTCGTGGCGGTACTGTTTGCGAGTGAGCTCTGTAAGAGGTGAAGCAATCTCTGCATAATTGCGTACAAAACGCATGTAGAATTGACAAAGTCCCAGGAATGCTAAGTTTTGTTTGTGTGTGACAGGTTTAGGGAACTTTTGTATGCGCTCCACCAAATGGTCTGCACAACTGAGCTGGCCAGCATGTATGCGAAAACCAACCCATTCCAGCGTTCGGTGGAAGAAGTGACATTTTGACTCTTTCAGTCGTATGTCGTTACGCTGGCATACCTCGAGGAAGTCTTCCAAATGTTCAAAGTGTTTCTCTTGATCTACAGAGTGTATCAATATGTCATCCATATAGACCTTTAAAAAGGGCAATGCCCCAAAAATTCGATTCATCATTCTCTGGAACATTGCAGGGGCATTGGCCAGACCCATTGGCATAACCCTCCATACATAGCTGCCGAAAGGAGTAACAACTGCTGTCTTGTCAACATCTTCTCCATTCATGGGGAGTTGGTGAAAGCCGTCTAGGGCGTCTACTGATGAGAAGATACTTGACCCTCTCAAGTTCTGCAGGTGGTCATCTATTCGCGGCAACGGGTAGCGGTCCTTAATTGTGGCTGCATTTAGCATTCGATAGTCGAACACGACCCTCCACCCCCCATCCTTCTTTGGGATGAGGAGGACAGGTGCCCCCCAACTCGATCCCGCACAGACATCCATTTTCCCAGCGTCCACGTATTCGGTCAGCAGTTCGCGTAGAGCATCCTGCTGTTGTGGGGACAACCGATAATAGTTGCGATGCACCGGCTGAGTACCAGGTTCCAGCTGAATCTTGAATGACTCACCGGGTACGCGTTCGCAAGGTAAGGTGGTACGCTTTTCAAAGCAGAGCGCGTACTTGCTGAGCAGCTTCTGCAGTCTCTCTTGTTCGTTGGGTGACAGCGTGCAGGCATCACTGAGCTTACTGCGGAAGGTCGAAGTTTCTAGTTCTTCAGATGTTAGCTCACAGGTGACATCAAGAGGTTGCACCATTAGTAATAAACATCCTTCTGTTTGCATGGCCTCTTTGATTTCAGAGGGGGGCACTATAAGGTCAAGTTTACGGGCTTTTAAAAATGCTGTGTCGCCCTGTACTTTATGAACTGTCCCATCAGGATGTTTAAGTTCCATGTACTGATGCTGCCAGTTTATGTGCAGCAAGAAGAGGTGGCAGAAGTCGACACCTAGTATGCATTCAAAGGTCTCAATGGGGGCCACACCGAAATAATGACTCACCTGAAAGGTATCGATTGTAATCTGTGCTTGAATAACTTGGGCCTGGTGCACTTCTGTCCCTACTGCTAGGCTGAAATCAAAGTATTGGCCAGTAGGCCTCCAATTCTGCTGTGTTGGGTCATGCTTCTTCAGTTTTTCAAAGTAATGAATGCTTAAGAAGGAGTTGCTGGCAAGCGTGTCCACGTACGCCTGTGTGGACAGGTCAGTAGGACCTGTAGGTCCAACAGTACTGCTGGCTGTGAGGAACTCACAACGGGGGCGAGGGTTTGGCGACGCTCGTAAGGCTACCACCTGATCTGGGTATAAGTTGTTGAGAGTCAACGGATCAGACCTCGCGCTTGCGGGTGGCACCTCTCCTGGCTCCATCCCGACGGCCTCTTCCGTCGGGAGGAGCCTGTTCAGTTTTTTGGCATCATTGGCTGGGTGTGACGGCAATGTTTTGCGTCATGCCCGTAGCGTCTACACTTGATGCACAAGGAATTACTCTGACAGAGTTGAAGTTGGTCTTGAGAAAGACTGGCTCCCAAAGGCAGACTTTTCATCTGTGTCTGCGCAGCCACTATCCTTTTTTGAAGTTCCTCCGATAAATCTCTGAATCGCTTGGCGGCCCGTCCTTCGATCGATCGTACGTTGGGGCGGTAGCTCCCTTCCTTCTGAGGTAAGGCATGGACAGTGGCCACAGATTTGGCTCCATGACCATTCTGATTGAGCGGCCTGACCGTGCGTGAAACACGCCGAGCTTTCTCTCTGTCCTGGGCTTCCACTTTCAATGCGATGGCTGCTATGCCCCATGGGGACACATCTGGCTTGCGTTCCAAATCAACCATCAGTTGCATGTGTTGCTCCACCTTATTGCCACTGTCATATGGCAGGCCGATGCGTAACCTGGTGGCGATGTCATCCTCATCAACCCTTGGACAGGTGGGGTCATCGCTCATATTTATCACAAAACTCAGAAGAAGGAGGCGGTTCAAGTAAGTGATCACATTCTCCTTGTTTTGACGTAAACGAGCCCGCTGAAATTCTTTCCAAGCATCAGGCCCTGGGTCTCTTCTTTGAAAGGTCTCCTTGAGTAGACTGAAGAGAGACGGTAAGTTTGGAACGCGCTCCCGATCAGCCATGATAATATTATCGACCATGATGCGGGCTGTGCCTGTCAAGGTCTGTAGTGCTAGTACTACCTGCTGAGTTGGATCGCTCGCGTAACCTTCAACCCAACAAGCAACCTCCCTATACCAGTGGGTGAGTGCATATGGGTCATCTATCACTTCCGTTCCAGAGAAGCTTTTTGGCTTGGACAATGCCACTCCTTGCAACCGGTGGGAGCCTTCCATAGATTGGTACATCTTGGTGAGTGAATGAAGTCCTTGTTGGCTCAATGGTTGCATAGCCAGGTGGGAAGCATTCCCAGCTGCCTTCTCATTGGGTTCAACTGATGGTGGAGTAGGTCCCTTGTCCTCGCGAGGGAAATCCTCCTCCCCAAGCGGTTCTTCTTCTTGCACTTGCGGGTCTTGAGCGGGGGTGTCGTTACGCAAACGACGTAGTTGACTTTCCAACTCCTCCACTTGCTGAGCAAGGGCGGATCGAGCTTGTTGCTCACGTTCCAACTCACCTCTCAACCGTTGCATTCGTGTGGCGGTTCCGGAGAGGAATTCTTCCTCCGAGTCGCTCATCGCCAAGCGAGGCTTCGACAATGTAGCGTCCAAGTAGGGTCGCGGACAGGGGACACTTGTGCAACGAGCGAGTTGCGGCTCTCAGCAGTCGTTGAGATCCTGGAAGAGGCTGATGAGGCGAGGAGGTCGTCTCGGAGGACAAGTAGAAAAGTGAATTGCAAGGCAAAGAGAGGGACTGGAGGTCCGTCTCTCAAAACCACTCAGTGGCGGTTGAGATGAGGGCAAGTGGGGCACAAGGAGGGTCCACGTGCTGCTGACGGTCAAATCTGACCGTCCGTGCAGCCAGCCGTGGGGCGTCCGCCAGCTGTCCGAGTCATCGACACCGTCCAGCCTCCCCAGCCCTACCTTCTAGAAGTACACGGGGAAAGGGAATCCTTTCGACTCAACTCTACCGGTCAAGGGTTCCCTTCATCCCTTACTGAAACATGTCCATTGACCCGGGGCGTTCTGCATCTATTCCCGGGCTCTGTTGACCCACATTCAATCCAGACCCGGATCTATGGTATAACGGTAGTAGGGAGCAGTAAGGCAATGACTGCCCTTTTACTCCCCAAAGTCTCGGGGTCTTCACGCAGGGTCTCGTAGGGTCCCTGCTAGGCTACACCATCGTAGGGGGGATCCTGCCTTGTGCAACAAGCGTAAGGAAAACGTTTAAAAAGATTGCATCGACCAAGACAATCTCGGTCTCCATAACATGGCGTCCATTATCGAAACATTGTTAGATGGTAACATGTTATCTTTTGTAGTGAGACAAAGAGGGTTTTGGACAATAATACGTGTATCCGATATCAACAACCACATGGAGATGACATTTTTCAAGCTTCACAAACCATCAAAGGTAAAAATCACAACGAACTTGTGCACAAGTATTTGATGACGCCTTCATGTCCATACATCCATGAAAATTGCTTTCAAAATTTCTGTTCGCATCCCTACGGATATTAATTTATTCATGCGATAAGCAACTAGGAGCACGCTTTCAATTACAAGGCCTTGGTAGATTAAGACGTTCAAATTGTGGAATTACCCAGGGAAGAAGTGGCAAGGAATAAGAGGAAGAGGCGGTGCCATCGACTGCAAAGATCAGTTGATCAACTTGCATGGATCTACGTGGGTAAGTATCACTTCGGCTTTGAGCACAAACCTGTGAAGAACTAACATGGCCCCATATTTGGCGTTACTAACGGGCAAAATTTGTTCGCAATTCTGTAGGATTGAAGCATCTAGGGGAGCAAGGTGTGGTCATCTTTAGCGCCAGTGACCCATGGTAGTCAATATCCTCCTCCACTTAAACTCCCATACCCTTTAGATCAAGGGCCATTATTGCCACATGTGGTATACATATTACTAGAGCGATGGCGAGAAAATCTTTTCACCGGAAAAAATACTCAAACTCTAAAGAAGGAGACTTGTGAAGGGCAGGCATAGAGACACATTAAAAGAAAATTTATTGGGATTTTGAGCACAAAGGCTCTAAGAAGTGCTCTTTCGCGTGAGAGTTGTTCAAGGGTTTCCACTTTCATACTATTTCAACTCACAAAACGAAGGGTGGATATCACTCTGTACAAGGGTTTCCATCACACTCTGAGGAATACGGAGATCTTTTCTGGATTCCTCATCGGTGATGACATTGTAGTATGAGGGCATGAGCCTTCGAGGAGTCCAGTGACTCCCTCATACCTCGAAGGGTTCCAAGAAGTTAACCAGCCCATCATTCGTAGGTTTTCGATCTCAGAAGGGCTAGGGCATGAGTATTTCAACAACGACGACGTTGAAATTTGCTGTCTATCTCGTCTAAGTGACGGCAATTGATAATTCAAAAGCAAGCGAACCAACACACGGCCTTATTAAGCAGCAATATGCTTTGTGTACCTTTCTTGTATATGCAGACGTAAACATCACGTTCACTCGTGAAAGACAAACTCGAAGGAATTTGTGTGGGACAATTTACTACTTTGAAAACAGCAGATTCCGTAGGGCTTGCGAAGAACAAGCTCGATTCGACAGCCATCGGTGGTTCGTTTGGCAGTGCTCTCCACGGCAACAATGATGGCAAATCCTTTTTAAGAAGCAGGGTGTTGACTTTGGATACGTTCGTGGGTTGCCACCTTCGTAGTTGTATATAACATGCAAGATTGAGTGGTGAGTATCCCCACTCAATGGCGGCTTCATCGACCGCAGAGGACGTCAGAGTAAACCGGGATCGGTCCTCGTCGGTATCGAACACAGCAGGAATGGGCATTTGTAAGAAGCTGCGACTTGTACGTTCGTGGGTCTCCACCTTCGTACTTAGTCTGTATTACACACGAAATGGATGGTCGGAAATACCCTGGATTAGGGTTTCCATCCACCGCAGAGGATTGTGGGTGCATTCCCCGCTATCCTCGACGGTAACTACATTGCACTTATGAGGGCATGTACCTTCGAGGAGCTATGAAGCTCCCTCATTCCTCGAAGGGTACCGTATACATTCTAGTCTTCCAACCGGGGACGCGTCTTGTCAAAACCAGGGACGAGCATGCTCAACACTCTCCCCTGCTTGTGGCCTGGTACTGTTGCACTGCAAGGTTTTGAAGTACGTTCTGCAACTTGGTCGGTCCCAATGCCTTTGTAAGGAAATCGGCTAGTTGATCTGAAGTGTGGATATACTTCAGCTGTAATTCTCCCCTACTCACTCTATTCCGCACAAAGTGGTGCGCAATGTCCACGTGTTTCGTTCTTGACACTGTTAGTGCATTCTTGGTAAGATTGACGGCACCTTGGTTGTCACAATGTATGGTGATGCAGTTTGGACCCATGCCAATGTCTTCTAAGATCTTTCTGAGGTACAACGCTTCTTTTGCGGCTGCGGCTGCAGCCATGTACTCGGCTTCAGTAGTGGATGTTGCGACGGTCTTCTGAAGTTTCGTCTGCCACGAAATCAGACTGCCAGCAAAAGTAAATAGATAGCCAGTTGTACTTCGCCTTGTCACTTCACAAGTTCCGTAGTTTGCATCACAGTATCCTTCGAGTAGAATCTGATTGTGTGATCCCAGAAGTAGTCCATGAGATTTTGAGCCACTCAAATACTTCAACACTCGCTTTGCAATCGTGACATGTGTGTTCGTCGGCGCAACCACAAATCGAGCCAAGCAGTTCGTAACAAAGGCAATATCTGGTCGAGTACAAACTGCCAAGTACATCAAACATCCAACAAGTTCTTGATATGGAAAGTCAATCGCTGTGTTTTGGTTCGCTTTAGTGAATTTTACTCCTGGCTCCAAAGGAGTTGAGACTGCTTGACACTTGTCCATACGAAACCTTTGCAAGATGTTTTCAATATAGCTCTCTTGGGATATAAACACCATACCTTTCGGACGGTCCCGCTGTATTTTGATGCCTAGAAAATGATCTGTAGCACCAAGGTCTCGTCCTTCAAATTCTTCGAGTAACATGTTCTTAAGCATTGCCAAGTTTTGGACACCATCACCACAAAGCAATAAGTCATCAACGTACAGCATCAAGAGGGTATTTTCTGCACAGTATAAACCAGGGTCTGCATTTGAACACACGAACCCCATTCTCTCCAGCTTTTCAGTAAGTTTCAAATGCCATGCTCGAGGTGCCTGTTTTAGTCCATAAAGTGTTTTCTTCAACTTCCAAACTTTTCCAGGCTGCTCAAATCCAGGTGGTATGTCCATAAAGATTTCTTCATCAAGATCTCCGTTTAGAAATGCTGTCTTAATATCTATGTTTTGAATTTCCCAATCTCTTGTTGCTGCAATTGTGAGGAGCAGCCTCAGTGTGCTATGCCGTGCTACCGGTGCAAAAGTCTCGTCATAATCTACACCATTCACTTGTTTGAATCCCTTTGCAACCAAGCGAGCTTTGAACCGTTGAATGTTTCCATGTTGATCATATTTGATTTTAAAGACCCATTTGCAGGGTAGTGACTTGACTGCATGGACTTTTTCAACCACATCGAAAACATCGTTTTGCTGCGGTGTATATGGAGCACTGGTTTGTTGTACGATCCCGTTTTCGTTCAGAAAGTTTTTCAATCCATGATTAAGAAATTCTGTTCCACGGTCGGAGCGAATGACTTTTACTGGGTGTCCTGTTTGTCGCTCGATTACCTTGACAGCAACTTTGATCACATCTCCGGCATCAGATTTAGATAGAAGTGCTTTGGAATAACCTAGCTTGCTGTTTTCGTCCAGAATAGTTATGATAAAACGTTCTCCATTTTTTCCACATGGCGTGATTGGGCCCATTAAATCGAGATGCAGTAATTCACCGGATTTCGCTGTATTTTCTGTCTTGTCTTTTTCAATTGTTTTTCGAGTCTGTTTTGCTTGGATGCAGATCTCACAGTTTTTCACATCCTCCAAATCATTCTCATTCAGCCCGGTGACAGCACCTTTGAGTTTAGGCATCTGGCCAAAATGTGCCATTTTTCTATGTAGCTCGAATGCAGAGCAAACTTTCTCTCCCGCTTGCTGCAGCATGAAAAGCTGATGGACTTTTGGAGCAGTGATAATTTTTGTTTTCCCTTTCCAGATGCTGCACTCATTGTTGGCAAAGTAAATATCAAAACCATCTTCAATGAGTTTAGTGACGGATATGAGGTTGGTCCTTAGTTCTGGACAAAACAATACATCATGTAACTCGAGTTCCGGTTGTACTGCAACATGACCAAGTTCTTCAGCAGTTACAATTTGTCCGTTTCCAACTAAGATATGTTCTTTCCCAACTTGTTTTACGTTGTTTTTGAACAAGTGTCGGTTGGAGCAAACATGCGTTGTTGCCCCACTGTCAATTATCCAAACATTCTCAAGAGGCGCTAATGTTCCACAACTGTAGGTACTAGTCACAAATGCAAATTTCCCATTTTCTGTTTCATTGTTAGGTTGCTTTTGTAGATGTTTTGGGAGTCCATTTAAGTACCAACATTTTTCGCGTGAGTGACCTGTGCGTCCACAGTAGGAGCAGTTCACCTTTGGTTTGCGTATTTGCGTAACAAAGGCTACTTGTCCTTTGTTTGTTTCTCTTGTTGAGAGTGCACTTTCGGCTTGAAGTAGTTGATTTTGTATCTTCAGCATGTCTGTTTCTCCCATGGTCGCCAGCATTTCAACCTTGTTATCATACTCACCTGGCAATCCAGCTAAGATAGAATCAATAAGCTGTGTGTCTGTCACAGAGCCATCGATGGCCCGTAGACTCGTACAAATATGTTTAGCCCTCATTATGTAGCTTATCATATTTTCAGTTGGATTTTTACTCAAACCACTCAAGTCCTTCCTTAGACTTAGACGGCGAGCAGTTGTTTGACCAGCGTGAATCTCTTCAAGTGCTGACCACGCATCAAAAGCACTTGCGCTCTGTGCGATCATATCCACATACTCGTTTGTCACACACAAGCACATCAATGCAAGCGCTTGTTCAGAGTTTTCATATTCCTTTTCTACCAATGCGCTTTCAATACCTTTCGTCACAAGGAGAGCTCGCATGCGGTGTCGCCAAATAGGGTAGTTGTCAGATGTGAGTTTTTCGAAATGAAGTCCACTTTCCATCTTTTCTATTGTAACGTTTTTTTTTTTTTTGTCGTTGTATTTTTGTTCTTTCGTCAGGTGTTTTCTGTGGTCGTCTGCTTCTAACGTAGCTCCGATACCATGTAAGAAGCTGCGACTTGTACGTTCGTGGGTCTCCACCTTCGTACTTAGTCTGTATTACACACGAAATGGATGGTCGGAAATACCCTGGATTAGGGTTTCCATCCACCGCAGAGGATTGTGGGTGCATTCCCCGCTATCCTCGACGGTAACTACACTGCACTTATGAGGGCATGTACCTTCGAGGAGCTATGAAGCTCCCTCATTCCTCGAAGGGTACCGTATACATTCTAGTCTTCCAACCGGGGACGCGTCTTGTCAAAACCAGGGACGAGCATGCTCAACAGCATTGCCCTTCGAGGACCCGAAGGGGGCCACATACTCCTCGAAGGCACTCGACCGAAACTCGGTCGTGATCCCTCAGGGATTCGACCTCCCAGGGACCAGGGCTTGAAAGGCCTCAAAATCTTTCGCAAGTACGAAGTACCAATCAATTTCGACGATGTGGTAAACGCAAACCGTTGGCCAAACAAGCAAGTGTATTCTACAGTGTAAACGTGTGCCCCATACAAATTACAACGGGTGTCAGTCGTAGCACGTAGCATCTGACAAATTCCATTCGATCTCACAACATGCTCTGTTAAGGAATCTTCCACAACTTCTAGAGACCGTCCATTCAGAACCCTTTCGCACTGAACATAGATTGTGTATACTTGTATACCTTCTTTGACTATCTGTGCCTTATCAAGTCAAATACGACCTTTTATACATGCCTTTAATCACTAAGCAGAAGAGGCAAGGCCCAGACATGTAGTCAGCATCAAAATATGAATATCCATTCGTAACATTTAAAACAAGAAGAAACGGGATGTTTAGCAGTACGTTCTTGCGTTGCCAACAATATTATTGCAGTCAAACTCTGAAAAAATGCTGATAGTATTTCAACTCAAAGGTGGCATAATCGGAAGCAGAATATATCTCAGAAAATCGGGATCGCTCCTCGTTGATCTCCTTCATTGCAGGTCTGGGCATCGATCCCGCAAGAACCAGAAGAGTAGCGAAATTTTCCGAGGAAAATTTCAAGCTTCTCGGTTGTAGTCCCCTTGAAAGTCACCGTTGATGAAACAATACTCGAGCAACCTGAACGAAAATATTACGTTTATTAATGCCAATTAGGCTCTTGATGTTCTTTAGTATTCATAAATGAAAAAGTAAACTGTACTTATCCATCATCCATTAAAGGTTATTCGATGGTGGGCAATCAACAATCGGCTAACGGCCACATTGTCAGCTTATCCAAAGAACATTATATCTGATATCATACAACGTCGAGTTCCTGCAAGACCAGCTTCGATCTAATATTTAACAAATAACTAATCCTTTTTAAGTTCTTTAACAGATTCCACAATGTAAAGCTTATTTTCATGTTGCTGAAGAATATATCTCTTACATCTCTGATCTCAAGAGAAAACGGGCAATCTACTAACTTTGTTGAGGCCTTTCAAGCCCTGGTCCCTGGGAGGTCGAATCCCTGAGAGATCACGACCGAGTTTCGGTCGAGTGCCTTCGAGGAGTATGTGGCCCCCTTCGGGTCCTCGAAGGGCAATGCCCATTCCTGCTGTGTTCGATACCGACGAGGACCGATCCCGGTTTACTCTGACGTCCTCTGCGGTCGATGAAGCCGCCATTGAGTGGGGATACTCACCACTCAATCTTGCATGTTATATACAACTATGAAGGTGGCAACCCACGAACGTATCCAAAGTTAACACCCTGCTTCTTACAGTCTTGTGCTGTCAAGGATTATGGGGTATCATTCGCTCTGTACGTTCTATAGCCAAAAGTGTTGTGAATTATTACCAGTTGTTTGGTTCCACCTTTACTCGAATGTCCTATGCTTACAACTACGCGACCTTTCACTTGTCTTTCCAACTAGAAATCCTACATGAACATACAACAAAAACGAGTGCGGAATTTAAAGGATAAAATCAAGAAGAGCAACCGGTATAATTTCACATCAGCCGTCAGCTGACAAGCATGTTCCTTCCTTGTCAAGGTATCCATCATTCTCGACAGTATATACTTAACCATTCTTTGTTGTATTTTCGACATAGGATGGCGTCATAATGATTATGTAACATATGCCCTCATTGCTGAATTTTACGCTTCCACTTTGACCTTGATGCTTTGCCTGCTGGAGGTGGTTAAGAAGCATTCGTCCTACTGATAATATTTTCTTCGCCTCATAATGTAAAGCATAATGATCTGACGGAGAGCAGGCATTCTTTGATCAATCGTGTTAGGATTAGAGATTTTTGTCTTCTCTTATGCATATATGATCTTCAAGTATGAATACAGCCCTTTTTATGTTGTATCACTTTTGAAGTTGAATATTGTTCCATAGTATCTCCATTCTTTGTTGTAGCGGCATGTTAGCTATTATGATTAGGTAACCCAAATTAGATATTGACATCCATCTTCTGGCATTCGAAAGTATTCCTGGAAGAAATGAACAAAGCTTTGCTCTCATCATCGTCTGGTCAAGAAATAAATCAAACAGGAAAATATATACCCCCATCATCAAAGAAATGAGCTACATTAAAATTAGGAAGCAGAATTTGATGAGTTCATATTTTCATCCGTGTACTTTTTTGTTCGAATGTATTTCTCTAAAAAGTGCGTTGAAATCAACCCATGTGGACCGCGGCATGATCGGCTGCAGGATATTTCGCATGGACCCAGCATTGCTTCTTGTCAGCATCTTTCAGTGCAGCTTTGGCATCGACTTTGAGTGACACTGAAAGCCTTAAGTCTCCTCGAAGGTGCACAAGGAAATGATGGTCGAGGTCGCATAGGAGTTTGACCTACAAGGGTCTAGAAATAGTGTTGACCGTACAAGGGTTTTTCGATCTTTAGAAGGCAAATCCCTCCGGAAGATGCCAACGTCGAGTTCCAAAGAAGAATAACCTATTCATCGTAGTTCAGCTAGCGTTCGACTCCTTTCTGTTCAGATTTCAATGCATCAATCCTAATTGGATAATATTAGATGGCTACAGTTCCTTGGCCAATAATGTTTAGGATCGAAAGTGTATGAGAGAAACCTCCAAGTCGGCAATTTATTCTATGTGTGTGTGTGAGGTTTACTGGCCATCAACCCGTAGTTTGAAGTTTCATTAAGTCAGAGCCATCAAAACTCTTCATTGGTATGATTGGCATATCTTCTTCAAACGATAAGCGAGAGACACCACCAGATTAAGTTATCTTTTATCAAATACAGAATCTTCCCTGCATCCTCCACTTTTATGCAATTCAACAACTTTCATTTGCTGATTCACATTGCAAAGTAGAGGCGAATACGGAGAGATCTGACAGCCAATTAAACTTAGGGAAATAAGACCTTTTCCACTTTGCAACTGATATTTGCCGGACATGGAATTGGGAAATTAGGAACGACCGGGTGTTTTTGTGTTTCAATAGAAGCTTATTGAGTTCAATCTCCTTACATATTTTGGTGTAGGAATGGACATTTTCAATGTGTCAAACTTAAGCTTGGGAAGATACGAATGCATACATCATACTTTCTCGTCCTTGAAGGTGCTTTCAGTCCACTTTTGGTTTGACTGTTGGTACCAGAAAGGTTTCACTATCACTAAGACGCTGCTTCTTTATATTTCTTTAGAGTTGTTTGTGAGACACCCTCAGCCAATTGTTTAGTTCGAACTGAATGTTCTTTAATCAGATACAATTGCCTCCCCATACCCTGGATGCCTGTACGCAGTTTTTAGATTGCCTTTCAAGCATTTGTACCCTAATCTATTGTATATCATATTGGCAGTCTGAACGTTTAAGTCATTCCATCACCTTGCGATCGATTGGGAATGCCTTATGAAATGCTTTCCTTGTGCTTTTAATTTGATTTAGCTCTCCGCAAATGCACCTGTTGTCAACTTGATAAATTTGTAAGCATGTAGAGTTTTTCAGCATTTGAAATTCTACATTGTAGAATTGATTCATAGAATGAACGACTTAAGTGAGTTTGATCTACGTGACTGTGAAATTGCTTAATGTCCTGTTCCCGATTTCAAGTGATGATTTTTTTTTTCATCTGGCATGGTAGTCTTGCTGTTACTTTGAGGATCAGTAGGCATGTTTTACAGTGTGCAATAGCACTCGCAGCAATTGAAAATTCAGGCAGGTTTACGGAACCAGGACAGGACGGCTCCTTTGAAGCTGTCATAACTCAGAGCTGAACAATGAACACAAAACCTTCTAATCTCAAGACAAGCCATGCTCCTTGGGCACAACCACAATCTCTGACTGGTTTTAACTGTTGAGCGCATTGATGGGCAAATAGTGAAGAAAGCAGGGATCTAAGGGTAGACAGCAAACGTCCAAAATTACCTTCATGATCCTCAACAAGCAACATCTTCTCTACATCGCCTTAACAGTGGCACATGTGTTCCAAATAGGTTCACTCAACATGTATTATCTGCTCGTTGTTGCAAGACGTGAATATGTTCCAATTGAAGTCTGGGAGATAACATGAAATTTATCCTGTCAGCCACGCGGTGACATAAAGAGCGGAGTTCTCCAGGAGCCCACTCGGTAATATCATAGAAAGCTCCTGAGAGATGCTAACTTCTATTCATTTGGGAGTACAACATGATTAACATACGGTTGCAACTAGGCCAACAATGTTAAATTTACTGCTTCCAACAATCAATGAGAACACACCCAGGAGCTGAGAAGTTATCCATCAATATAGCACAGTTGCTTTTTCGGAACTGTGAAAGGATTGATACCCATGTGATTGTACTTCACTAGGCATTTTCAGGTTTTATTTTTCACTACAGTCATTAATGTCCCAATACTAATACTGTGGCTCTGTTTCAGCTCAAATTGCTGAAGTGTAAGCAATGTTAGAAGCAACTGATTTCAAGCATTCTGAAACGGGCAAGTCTAGGACAAAGTACACAGTTTCCTACGTACTAGCACAAATTTAATATTGTCCAAAGCTATGCGATGGTAACTGATATGCTAGACAGAAAATGCTTTCTTGAAGTTATGGACAAGTTGGCTGGAGTCAGTGTAGACAGCCCTGATGGATCAAGCACCTGTACCAGTCCATCTGACAGAAGAAAGCTAAGAACATCATAAGCATTCTGGAGTCCAATAGTTTGAAACTCCTTCAGAAAATCATCTTGCGACATTCCTGGATTTGTGTAGATGGTCCACAACATGGACTTTATAAGCTTCTCAAGCATTCGTTTTTGCTGGGTACAATCACTGCTCTGCCAAGGTCTATACTCGTATTCAAAGTACTGCTTACAGTAGAAGTCGTTCCTGTTGTAGTTGACTAGGATTTCCTCTGTGACTGATCCAAGGACAATGCATTTTGCACTTGTTGAATCCTGGACGAAGACCCGTCGTCTATGGAATGTGTTTACCAATCTAATCATTCCTGACAATGACATGACCTCAAGAAACAGCAATGGCTCTTCCACAAAGATCTCTAGTGCTTCAGTAGCTTTTTCCATACTTATTCCTTCAACCACGTGGATCTTTTGCATGAGTGCACCGGAGGCTGATCGTGCCAAGGAAGGATTCACTGCTTGTGGACGCTCAAGTTTTTGCTTTGATGTGTATACACACGACAAGAAGTCAAACAAATCGTTTTCATTGCACGGGATGAGTTTCTCACTGCAGTGAAGTGCATTGCAGAACTGCTGGGAAGAAATCACTTGATCCTGCATCGGACGTGGGTTCTTGCTCAAAGTCATCCATTCTTCGGGATGTGATGAACTACTTTGACATGCTAGAACAAGCTCCTCCCAATCATCATCCAAGCCAAATGCTAGCCGTTCTACCGAATAGGCAAGCTGTTGTGCATTGAATGCACTACTTTCTTCACCATGCAGTCTACCATGTGCATTTGGTATTAAGGAATCAATGATGGCCCTTCCCTCATTAGAGTCCCCCATGGTCCTCCAGAACTTGTGAGAAAGCTTCAGTATTCGATTGGATTGCGTACCTGATTGTCTGCAAACACCAAAAAACTCAAGGATTCCCAAAGCCCTCTGAAGCTGTACAATAGAATATTCGTCAGTCAGACTCCTGTCAGAAAGCAAAAGGGATAGCTCTGTTTCACCTTGCTGAAGTAGACGTCCGACTAGTTTGTTTGCTAAACATGCTGTCAGCGGGTCTTTATTGATAGTGTCAAGGCTTAAGATGCCCTCGTTCGAAGGCGACACAGGAGAGTACCGAAAACGCTTTGTAAGATAAAGCAACTCATTTAGACACTCCTGGAAGTGCTCAGTCCTAGAATGCCTCAAGTGCAAGATCATTGCATTCACTAGTTTCCAGCAAGAATGGTCGCTTTTAAAGTGTGCTATTCGGCGCTTGCACAAACTAACACGAGTTGGTAATCCTGGAATAGCACGCCAGTCAATAGCACCCTCGCCTAGCGTCCTTGCCCTCTGTCTTACGTAAGCTTCCAAAAGACTCTTATCATCCTCCACAGTCCAGTTCCTGATGATAGGTAAATCATGGTTTCTATGCTGGTGGGTTTCCTTTCTGTGCGAGTGGATACTTTCTTTCTTGCCTTTGCACTTGGCTGAATTCATGCTCCTTCCACCTTTTGCGACAGTGCCTTTACTTTTCAGTGAAAGGCCACCAACTCTGATATGACCAGCTAGCTGAGGCCTTGCCTTATTACCATGGCTCCTTCTAGCTGGCCTGGGGAAAATGAGGGAGAGTAGGTCTTGAAACTGAGTAGGAGCATAATCAAAAAGAATTAGCCTTGCCTGATCACCAGTCAATCCAACTTCTATCGCATGATTGATATAAGCTTCCCAGATCGACTGTTTCTGTAGCTCCTCGATTCTCCAAATAACATTTTCACTAAGCCACTTTAGCAAACGTACGCGTTTTTCAAAGGAGATGAGACGAATTTCTGACCAATTAGCTGGGTTCCTTAAAGAGTGCGGCATCCTTGCCAGCCATCCTGACCCAGCTCGAGATTCCTCCTTATTCACGAGTATTTCTTTCATCCTTTTCCAGAAAGAAAGTGCACCTTCCTTTTTCTTTATAAAGAAAGATTCCCAGGTGTCAGATACTTCCATATTGTTCAAGGGGCCAAGCGAAATGTCCGCCACTAACTTAAGCTTCTCTTCACACAAATTGAGCTGCTGCTGGATAGAAGGATTTTGTGTACCACCTGCACTGTGTGAGGGTTCAGGTTTGGGGACAGAAGAAAAGTGGGATTCCAGCACTCCAACCTGGCCGAGAAGCTTTAACAAGACTGTCAACCGCTTGGAAGCTTGAGAAGTCCACAATTTAAGTGGAACAGGCATCTTGGAAGTCATGTTTTGGATTCGCAAAAGATTGTCACGTGTACCGATTGTGAGGCAAAAGATCTCCATATCCATCGCAGTATGTAGCTCACTTGAGGCAAAGCAATCACCATCTGCTCTGCCATCGAGCCAGTCAATGAGCCAAACATGAAGTTCTCTTGCGCGGATGGCTTTAGCCCATGCAAATCCACTGCAAAGGAGGCTTCTATGATTGTCCAACATGATCCTTGAAGTTCTTTTTGACATTTCTAACAAATGCTGACACTGAGAGGGATCCAACAATGGAAGTTTGGCAGATCCCTCCCTACATTTTTCAAGCTCTAGCATGTGCTCAGAAATTCTGTCCCAATCGATATCCCTATCATCCAGCGATGAAGGCACCAAAGCACGGATTGTCTTTCTATCTTGTAGCTTGAGTACCTCAGGTTTCCCAATAGTAAAAGTAACCATACGCACAAGATTTGAACTCAATAAAGAAGATATGAGTCTGCGAGCAGTCTTTAGATCTATAGCAGTGTTTGTATCTTCCCAGATACGAATCAGCCTACCTGTCTCTACTTGCAACAAAAAGCGCATGTTTCTTGCATGCGCAAGAAGGAGTCCATGTCTAACTCTCATTCTAGGAGTTGCCTGGATAGGCGGTAAGGTGTTGTGATACGGCAAAAGGTCCATCAAAGCTGTACAGAAGGTGTGAAAGTCTGGCCCCGCAGACCATTGGATTTCGTCCAGCAGAGGCAGAAATCGAATAGCTGTGCTACCCAGCAACCCCCAGAGAGGGTGGTCATTGGTTTCACTACAGTTGATTGACATAGTTGCATTGACCCTCCCTTCGGCTTGTTCATTGGTAATACCATCACATCTTGACTGCAAAATATCCACGTTTCTTGTGCCCTGCCAACTGCAGTTTCGCAAAATCACATGAGTATCCTTCCAGACACTTTGAAGATAAAGACGATACCTTGCGTGTTTACCAAAGCTTTCAAGTGAACTATCAAGAATCTTGGCTTTATCCAGAGATTCAATCATGTGCAGATTTTGCTTTACAGGTAGGCCTAGGTAGGAAAACAGCATGTTGTAAGTTACTCCTTCACCCAAACTTTCTTGCACAAATGAAATGATCTGCCTATCCAAAGGGGCCTCTGCCAATACGCAAGGACCTGCGGCGCTACAGTCCTTCTTTGAAGACCCAGAATTCGAGTTCACCTTTATTGCATCTGTACACCTCTTTGCAAGAGACGAGGACACATGGTCCGAATCCACATAGGCCGTTGAACTAGGAAGCAAGTGTGCTCCATTGCCAGTGGAGCATTTTGTGCTTGATGTGAGTTTGAGACAAGCATGGGTCCCTTTTTTTTTCTCTATACCAACTTGTTCGACAATTCCACCTTTCAGTAGCCTATTTCTCAGTCTTCTCCATCGTCTATGAGAAGTTGTTCCCTCGTGTAAATTGAGGTGAATCTTGATGCTTCTTTCAAGAGCAACCTCGCCAGGCGAGTTGCGTATGAAATCCATAGCCATTCTGAGCAACTCCTCATCTTCCCAGGAAGGTGCAGCTCCACAGTCAGGGGGATCCCTTTTCAATTGGACTTTGAGTGAAGCATCAATGCTGTCCTCATCAAAAGCTGTGCACGCTTCGTCTTGCTGTGCATTGCATCCCATCAAAGACTTCTTTTCTTCCACGTTCGTTAGAGGTAGACATTCAACTACCCTGATGTCAGGTTGGACAATGGAGTTTGGAGGGGTGAGCATCGCTTGGGAGGGAGCAAACCGGGATAGAAACACAACTACTGGTGTGCTTGCAGACCCGAGAAAGCCCTGCCGCACAATCATCCCTCTGCTTTCGAGCCCTTTGGCTACTTGAAAAAAATTCCTTGGTTGTGTTCCAAGAGCCTGGGCTAGATCTGCTTGGGAAATTCCTTTCCACCTTGCTCTTGCAACATGCTGGAGTACAGTTGCTTGCATAGCACTCAGTGGTGCGAAACCTACTTTGACCCCCATAGCAGCCTCTTGTAGCTCCTGGGCTGCAAAGAGCTTGACACCACACTTTTCTGCATCCTTCCAACTGTTCGGCAATTGCTTGAGTGACGTACTTGTTGTTTGTTTTTGTTTACCAGCCTCCGATGAGATAGTGCAAAGATGCGTATGGTGCACTTGTGTAGGAGCTCCTTCAGCATGAGGAGCCATCTTCGTTCCTCGATTTTCCATTCCTTGCCTTGAGGAAGAGGAGTTTTTACTTTGTGTCATTCTACGTGTTGTTTTGCTTCCATTTGCTGTGCTTTCTTGGTGATCAGATAAGATGCCTATGCACGTTTTCTTTTGCCTTCCTTGTTCCGGCAATGTATATAACTCTTGAGATCCCCTCTTTCTCGACTTTTCTGTTATAGATGTGCATGCTTCATGATCTAAGTGTTCAAAGAAAGGAACAGATGTTCCGCCCCCAATCAATGCAGAGCCATGTTCGGACTGGTAGGATAGAGAAGGAGAAGCATCAAGCGCATCCATTCTTCCTCGGTCCAGACAAATATTTATCTCTCCTTGTTGGTGGAACTGCAAAATAGAGTGCCATAGTCCATTTTGAACTGACGATGGAATTTTGTGGGGGAACTCACGGACATGTAAAAGCCGCCAAAGGTCAGCAACGAGGCACCCTATTCACAGAAAAACGAAACAAGAGAATTCAGGACCAAACGAACAAATCCATGGAGGTATTTGTCCAGGCAGGAAAACCAGATACCAGGCCAGGAATCAAGTGTCAAAAAGTCGTGCAAGGATTTTCCGTTGGCGCGAAAAAAATATCGGTACCAACGCATCCGCAAAACCTGGATACGTCAGCCACAAACTTTGGTATTTTCCATTCGCAACTCGATCCTACAGAAAGCCATGACCATCGCTGCACCCGCAAAAAAATCTCCTCTCGTTGCGCCTATACTGCTTCAGAAGCAATGCTTTGGCCTTGAAAGTAGATCATTCCGAGTCTTCCAACCGCTCGTGTTCGGCTCGGCAGTGGGAAGACTGTTCGTGGTTGCTCGACCAGATGCGAGAAAGGGCTCTTCCACCCTTGTGTATTTCCTTTCGTTCCCTGATCTACTTTCCGACCTCAGCACTACATCCATCACGTGGGGACGGTAGTCCAGAATGAATCGTTTTCTTGTCCCTTTGGACCGGTAGACTGGAGGCCATGTTTCGGACCTTCCCTCTACGTGTCGTGTGTGGTGCAACCAGCATTCCTACTTGTTCCTTTCCCGGACGGTGTCGTTTGCATCCCAAAGTTGCCCGTATTCTCCCCTTGATCCCTGCACTACCTCGTGTCGCACCTTCTTCTCCTTGCAATGCGATTTCCTCCCGCAGTGCCACACGTGCGAGTCGTCCCACGTCCATGGCACACCGAATGAAGACGGGTTGGTTGGGGGAAACTCCTATCCCACGGTGTTTCGACTGGGGAAGCCAAGGGGTTGTATTGAGAGACCTGGGTCCAGGGATCCCTCTGTGGGAGTTTCTTCTCTATTGGGAGAAGAAACTCTATCGTGCAGGCAGGCAGGGACGACGGTCCCGAACGGACCGGCTGGTGCCGGACTCTCGATAGGTCGCACGAATGCGACCTCGGATACTTAACATGCATGAGTTAATAGATCGATTACACGCTCAAAAGCCGCCACCAAGCACCCCCGCCATCAAGACGCTCGTCCATTGGATCCATCGGCCGAACTCTGTCGGTTCAGACCGACCAACCAGCCCAAGGGAATCCTCACTCCATTGAGGATCATCTGTTTTTAGGTTAAGAGCCTTGTAAGCTTCCCTTCCAAGAAAAGACGAAGAATCAAAGGTAATGGCTGCCAAATCCGCCATTGAAAACCTAGATAGGGACGGGGTACCGGAACTCAACCCCACAAATTGGCCATCATGGTCATTCAAGATGATGAATTGCCTTGAGATCTTGGATCTCTGGGAATATGTGGAGGAGGAACCACACATGCTGGTGGATGAAGGTGGGAATCTCACCATCGAGAGCCAAGAATTGGCAAAAATGGTCCGAAAAGCCCGGTCCCGGATCCTCATGAGTGTGTCAAGCCGGTACCGAGGTGTCCTCAAGCATTGCACAACAGCAAAGCAAGTGTGGGACAAGTTGGAGAGCTTCTACAAGGATCGGTCACAATCCCGATTGACCCACCTTAAGAGAGCCTTCAGCAATGTCATGATGGAACAAGGAGAGGATGTAGACAACTACATCAACCGTGTCGCCAATCTCGTTGACGAGCTCAACGAGAACGGTGCGGAGATCGGCGAGGCCGCAACGTGCACCGCCATCGTTGCGGGTCTCCCACCCTCCTACAAACACCTCATGCATATATTGGACAATCAAACGTGTACGTTTACGATTGAGTCCGTTCGAAACTCAATTCTCAGGTTCGATGCAACGGAAAGCCTTGGCAAGGGTCTCTCAGCAGTGACTTTGAGTGACCAAAGGCCAAAGTCCAAGAAATTCTGCAGTTTTTGCAAAAAATATGGACATGGTGTCAAAAATTGTTGGACAGCAAGGTCCATCAAGAAAAGGGAGCTACAAGAGGCCACCGCTGATCAGCAGACCACCTGCAACAGTGACGGGGCGGTTGACGACACCGACGGTGAACATGCCCTCTCCTTCATGGCCATTGCCGTGCGCACTCCGACCATGCAATCCAGGTTCCCTCATGTGCTGGGCAAACCATTGATCAAGCAGTCATCTCGCGCTTTCACAGCCTCCACAGCCCAATTGGACACGTGGATCATCGATTCAGGAGCCTCCTTTCACATGACAGGTGACTCTGATATCTTGGAGCCAAGCTCCATTGAACACAAGTGCATCCCCGTTACTTGTGCGGAAGGCAGTGAATTGACAAGTCAATTGAGAGGAAATGCTCTGATTCATGCATCAGATGGCACTCAAGTGCGCCTCACGAATGTCTATTACATTCCTGGATTCAAGCACAATTTGTTTTCAGTGAATGCAGCAACCTCGAATGGAGCCCAGGTCGTTTTCACCCAGGGCGCCTGCAGGATCGTGAGTGCTTCAGGGACGATCGAGGCCCCCCTGACCCGCGATCGAGTGTACGCCCTGGTGGTCACTGCCCGAAGGTGGCACGAACGCCTTGGACACCCCAGCGAACCTCGAATGAAGCTCCTTGGACTGCCCCACAAGTTGGACGGGGCATGCGAAGCTTGTATCCAGGCCAAACAGACTGCTCGCCCCTACCACCCCAGTGAATACAACCTTGAACCATTGGACCTGGTGTACATGGATTTGGTGGGGCCCATGCCTGAGACCATGGCTGGACAACAATATTATTTGTCCATGTATGACCAGTCTACAAAGACTAGCCAAGTGTTCCTGCTGCCCAACAAAAATCACACTGCAAGAGCAGTGATGGAGGGCATCAGTACGTTCGAGAAGATCGCAAAGGCAGGGTGCAAAGTGAAAGCGATTCGAACAGACTTGGGTACAGAATTTATTACAAAAGAACTGCAAACTTACTTGCAGGATAGAGGAATAGTCCATGAGACCACTGCTGGGTACACACCGCAGCAAAATGCAGCCGAGCGACTGCACCGCACGTTGAACGACAGCGCTAGGGCCATGCTCATTCATGCCAAACTCCCTGAAAAATTCTGGGGTGAAGCAGTGCGCTGTGCCAACTACCTGCGAAACAGAACACCGGTCTCTTTGTCAGCCAACGGGAAGACTCCCTTGGAACTACTTACCGGTGCACCTACTCCCACCAGCCACCTACGAGTATTTGGGTGCGAGGCATGGGTGCTCATCCCCGAGGCAAAACGATCGAGCAAATTTGGAGCCAGGTCAGTACCAGGCATATTCATCGGTTATCAAAACAATTCAACTTACCGTGTCCTGGTGGATGACAAAGTTGTCACCAGCAGGAATGTTTCCTTCGTTGAAAACAAACTTCCGGTCAGTAAGCAAACATCAGATTCGCAACCCGAAGTTGTCGCAGATTTGCTAGCCGAACCACCACAATTCTCCATGGAATCTGAAGGGTCTCACCATGAAAGTGAAGACCACCATCTGATCTCAAGGAGGGCAGTTCAGCCAAGCTCTGCAGGCGTGCCGCTGTCACAACGAAAATCTGACTGGCCTGCCATCGAGAATTCTGCAGCTACCACACTTGCAGCCCACCGAAAACCAGCATCACCTGACAGCAGACAGCAGTCCATGATGTCAAGAGATGAGGGAGCAACTCATGCTGCTCAAGTGACTCCCTCACCTCTTCCGGACACGGTGTATTTCCCTGTGGCTCCAACAAATTCAGCAGCAAGTCCAGCAGTTCCAGTAGCAAATCCAGCAAGTCCAACAGCAAATCCAGCAAGTCCAGCAGCAAATCCAGCAAGTCCAGCAAATCCAGCAAGTCCAGCAGCAAGTCCAGCTCCAGCAAATCCAGCAGCAAATCCAGCTCCAGCAAATCCAGCCATGGCAGAGGGAGAGGCACCAACAGCCATCTCCCATCCATACAACCTGCGCTCACGCGGAAATAAAGCCTTGGAAGCGGCAGCAACGCGTCAGTGGGAGATCAGCAACGATTTCTCAGGCTACGCTCGCGCCATGGCTCGCCCAGACGCCGAACTATGGCGGGAGGCCATCACCGACGAACTCACCTCGTTGGCCAAGAACGGCACTTGGCGTCTCGTTCCACTTCCTCCTGGTCGCACCCCCTTGACCACCACGTGGGTGTTCAAGGTGAAGACCGACGGCGACGGTCAGGTGGAGCGCTACAAAGCACGCCTGTGCGTGCGTGGCTTCGAGCAGCGTGCAGGAGTGGATTTCCACGAGGTGTTTGCCCCCACCTCGGGCAAAGTGGCCCAAAGGGCCTTTCTTACCTATGCAGCCCTGGTTAACTACGAGGTTCAGCAAGTCGATATTAAGACTGCTTTCCTCAACGCTGAACTGAATGAAGACATCTATTTGCAGATTCCAGAAGGATTGAAGGGGAGCATGAAGACAACAGGTGAAGAGGAACACGTATTGAAGCTGGAGAAATCCCTTTATGGGCTGAAGCAAGCTCCCAGAATGTGGCACCAGCACTTAACTCAGACACTTAAGTCTGAACTTGGGTTTGTGTGCAATCCTGTGGATGAAACCATCCTGAAATGCACACATCAAGACACTGGAAAAGAATGCCTCATTCTGATCTATGTGGATGACCTGCTGATTGCAGCAGAAGATCTCAATACAACACAGATGGTGATTGAGTCCATTTGCAGAAAATACGATGCCCGGGACCTCGGACCGGCATCGTTCTTTTGTGGAATGGTCATCCAGAGAAACAGAGAAAAGAGGTTAATATACCTCTCTGAACAAGAAAAGGTAAAAAAATTGATCCATCAGTTTAATATGGACAGCTCCAGGACAAGGAAGACTCCCCTGGACTTTACCTTGACCAAAGGGGAAGAGGAGGAATCATGCCAGACTAAACCCTACCAGGTTTTAGTGGGCACTCTGCTGTATCTGTCCACTACTACACGCCCAGACCTGTGCCAAGCAGCCTCACAACTCTCCAGGTTCATGACTGACCCCAAAAACAGCCATTGGGAAGCAGCCAAGAATGTACTGAAGTACCTAAAGGAGACAGTTAACTATGGACTGTGCCTGGGGAACAGGATCGATGTCTTGCAGAAAGAACTCGATCAAGATATCGATATGTTTACACTTACAGGCTACTGTGATGCAGATTATGCCACAGACAAAGTGACCAGGAAATCGAGAACAGGATATGTATTCCTGCTCAGTGGGAGCCTTATTTCATGGCAAAGCAAACTCCAAGCAACTGTGTCAACCTCCACTGCAGAGGCTGAATATCAAGCGGCATCGAGTGCCGTCAAGGAGGGACTTTGGCTCAAGAACCTGCTGACTGACTTAACTTCTGGTGCAGTTAAGCAACAGATCAAAATGTTTTGCGACAACCAAGCCTGTATCAAGATTGCACAGAGCTCAGGGTCCATGGTCAGGACCAAGCACATTGATGTGGCACACCACTTTGTCCGGGAGCGAGTGCTCTTTGGGGAAGTGAACTTCCAGTATTGTGACACATCCAAAATGCTTGCTGATTTTCTGACAAAACCCAGTAAAGTCCAGCCTTTCTGGAAATGCATCACAGGAATTGGAGTCATGAGCTCTCCAGGTTGGTGCACCTCTGTGCAGCCCACAGAATGACCCTGAGTGGGAGTATTGAGAGACCTGGGTCCAGGGATCCCTCTGTGGGAGTTTCTTCTCTATTGGGAGAAGAAACTCTATCGTGCAGGCAGGCAGGGACGACGGTCCCGAACGGACCGGCTGGTGCCGGACTCTCGATAGGTCGCACGAATGCGACCTCGGATACTTAACATGCATGAGTTAATAGATCGATTACACGCTCAAAAGCCGCCACCAAGCACCCCCGCCATCAAGACGCTCGTCCATTGGATCCATCGGCCGAACTCTGTCGGTTCAGACCGACCAACCAGCCCAAGGGAATCCTCACTCCATTGAGGATCATCTGTTTTTAGGTTGTCGGAGATCCAGTGTACTCCCACCATTGGTGGATCCCCTCGTCGAACCTTGGATACTACCTCGATTGATTCCCATTGTCCACAAACGAAGTTTCTCGTCACCTTGGCCTCTTAAATGTATCCCCCCCTCCCCGTTGCTTTCATTTCCATACTTCTCCGAGAAATGCTTTGACATTTACACAAGAAACTACGTGAAATGGATAACTAGGATAGGTCGTGGTATCATGCTCATGTACATATTAAAAAAGGCAAGTTAATATTTCCTATACCAATCAACAAAGACTCGAATGCGAACGGATCTCGGACAACGGAACTCAAGTCAAGGTACCGCCACAACTTACCACACAACCATGCTTTGGGGCACTTTTCGGAACACTCTCACAAAAAGGGTCCGCAAGATTTAAAAGTTGTCGCAAAGCTCCTTCTCTTGATGCCCTTCCTACACATTTCGACACAACTCATAATTCCATCTAAAGAGTAGAAGACTGTGGTAAACTGGCATCTCCGGAGAAACAAAGTGATAAGAGTTACAAACAAAAGCTATTTAGGACAACACATACAAGAAGCGCGAACGATTTAGGTAATGAAAGTGCGAATTTGATGCGTCACGTTTATTTCCACGCTTTAAAGAAATGGATTGTCAAAGATGTGCCCATGTTTGTTATAGGTTGGGGCGTTACTCTACATGGCATATCCACTTTTCGCAATGAGAACGAAATTCAATTACGAGATCTTGTCGAGAGAATCCGGAAGGACGAAATTGCTAGGAACAGATGAAATCTTCTCCATTCCAAACATAGCTCAGTAAGAGCGTGAACTTGTACCATACAAGGACACAAGTCAAACAAAAATACACATAGTGTTCGTTACCCATTGTTTAAGGTACTAATCGTGTGCGTTTGGTGTATGTTTAGATGCCATGTTCCGGCATGTGGAATCGTCTATCCCTTTCTTCATGCGTGTCAATTCAAAACAACAAGTACAACAAGCATGCAACGATATCACACATTACAATTCGAAATTGGTCATATTCTTGTGCACTATTTCGAACATGTTTAAGTGCATTTTCACAACATTCGCACATGTAGAAGTCGAACGTGTTAGAATTCGTTGGAGCGAATAATTGTTTACTTACTATCACTACAAAGACTAGTCGATACTTTCATAAACTTTTTAACGGGAAGGCAGGTAATTTTCTTAGCGATTGCCAATTAGAGTTCTTGCTCCAAGTACACCAAGAAATAAGACACATTTAGTCTCCTATCATCCAAAGCAAAGGTGGCCGAAGGTGCAAAGGATGCGCAAAACATTTCCGTGGAAAAATGCTTGTGCGCAGAGAATCCACTGGCACTGCTTGAGATGGTCAAGATGAAAGCTCAAGCCAGCGGTGTGCCTTTGGGTTGCGAGTGTAGCATTGTGTAAACCATCAAAGTGTACTAGCACTCTCCAAAGTACCGTCAGTCTTGATGGATGCCATCTTAAATTTGGCATCTTGTGTGTGAGAGCCTTGCATATCCAAAGTAAGAGGGAGGGTGGTAACAAGACCAACAATTTGTGTGTGAGAAAAACATAGGGGATGTCTTTAAATCTGTTTTTCTTTCTACTCCTGCCGTGTCAGTTCACAGTACTGTTCCTTCGAGAAAATCGCATGGCATCGCTTGGATCTACATCAAGAGAATTTTCGGCATGTGTGTGTTTCTTTCTTCATTGCGATGTAGAATGTGTCCTCCATTCTTGCTATGCCAATTTGTCTGTGGTCAATGTGGTAAGATGGAACTTCCATGAAAAGGTTGAAGACAACCTTCAGTTTCCATGCACGCTGGTTTTGCTTTCGGACGGTCAATGCCTCGTTTCTATGTCACCTGGAGTATGACCAGGTGCTCTTTGTCAAGTCTTTGGCGGCCCTCCATATCGGTCGGCGGTGTCTGCGTTGGCGAGAGGAGGTGGTCTAGGGCCGAGGTGGGTTTTGGCGGCGGGCTCATGGGGTGTCGGGTTGATTGGCTCCTTCGACCCCCAAGCCTACTCCAATGGGCTTGGGATGGAGACCCTATGAACCGGTGAGGCGATTGGGAATGCCCGTCGGTCGTGCCTGGTGGAACCCAACGAAGCGCACCTGTGGACGAGGCGATCATCGAACCTCCAGTCTCACTTCCATCCCTTCCAGCGACATATCGAGTGTACGCGTTTGTGGTGTTAACGTTGTATTTCTCAACCCTGGCTGGTACGAGCACCCGCGGTGGGAACAGATTCCACTGGTACCAGAGAAAAGGACGTGGTCTTTGTCTAGCAAGGGTGACGAAAGTAGGATAAAGGCACTCGTCATTCAACCCGGCGCCTGAAGAACTGGACCTTCGCTTTTGAAACAACAAAATAAGGAGGACGTGCCCGTCGAAATAGACTGCGGAAGACTCACCGCGCCATTCTCCCCGAAGTGAGTCGCCACAGGAGACAAGCCCAACCCCTCACAAGTGGTGGTGGCGGCGATACCCAGAAGTGAGAAGGATTGCTACAGGAATCACGTTGAACTTTCCTCCTGCCAAGGTCTCGTTGAAGTGAGAAAGAAAGAAGATCGAAGTGTGAGAGCGGCAAGGTTCGGCAGCTGAAAGTGCCTTGTGCTGTGTTGGAGATCTGGTGATTGGGCAATTGCCGAGCCCAGAGGCTCGATATCGAAGTCTAGTTGTGCCCTGCAGACTAATAGTGCATGCAAGTGAATTGCCGCTTCATACTGGGAATCAAGAGTGACTGCGAATGGCCTGGTCAAGAGGCAGGACACCTGCCTGTTGTTCCTACCCCGCATCCGTTTCTTTCTCATTCCTAAGCACGGAGCATGCAAAGAGTCTATCTGTATGCAATGTTTCCCTGCCCTCGTCTCTTACGCCTGGTGGAGCTCCTATTAGTGGAGGGTTATATGATCCTCACATGGGCCCTTTGGATCCTGCATCGGGGCCGTGTGCAACATGTGGGCTCCTGCACTCTCGTTGCCCGGGCCACTGTGGGAGAGTTGACCTTCCTTTACCGGTGATGCACCCTCTTGCTGCCTCAGACGCCTTGAAAATTTTGAGGGGCACTTGTTTCAAATGCTTCTATTTTCGCAAGAAGAATGCATATACTACTGACAAAGTTTGCGAGCTGAATGAACCTGGCCGCCCAAGCATTGGGGATGCAGCAAACGGTAGCCTTAACACAGAGGATGGGGATGAAGGAGGTGATGAACAAGGACTTCTGGTAGCAAGTCGCAAAAGGAATACACAAAAGAGAATGCTAGCAATGGAAAGAATCAAGGCCTCACGGATTTCGAAATGTGAGCACTGTGGCGCGCACTCCCCGGGAGTCAAAAAGGATAGTTCAACACGCTTCGCTCTCGCAGCTCTACCAGCCAAACAGGCCCAAGAAAACTTGGCGAACGGACATGTTCTGCAGATCTTAATAGACAGAGAAGATGGCGATGTGCAGGGGGAAGTTGATGCACTTCTCAATGAAGATCTGAGTGCAGAAAACAGAGATTTTCGCAAGTCACGAGTCCTCACAGCACTCGAGATTGAAAGAATTTTTGAAAAACTTTGGGCCAACGAAAGGAAAACATGCACATCCATCTGGAAGGAGGTAAATGGAACCTATTCGTCATCGTCTCCTGGTTTCATTTTTATTCGCACACTGGTCGTCCCACCAAATAAATTCCGGCCACCGTCATTTCTGGATGGTAGGATGTATGAAAATGTACAGAACACACACTATGGTAACATCATTGAAGCAGCATTCAAAATTCAACAGTACGGAGGTGGACATGCGGATGAACCACCCAACGTCGAGAAAGTTTTGTCTGCTTGGATAGAGATGCAGGATGCAGTCAACTCTCTGATCGATTCCGCAAGCTCTGAAAAAAATAATGCTGCCAAGGAAGCATCTCCTGGTATTCGCCAGCAATTGGATCGGAAGGAAGGATTATTTCGAAAAAACATGATGGGGAAGAGAGTTAACTATGCTGCACGGTCGGTCATTAGCCCGGATCCTATGATTGCAACATCTGAAATAGGGGTTCCTCCTTTTTTTGCAATGAGGTTGAGTTATCCTGAGGGGGTCTGCCACTGGAATGTGCAAATGCTACGCAAGCTGGTTGAGAATGGGCCTAATGTGCACCCAGGTGCAGTTGCTGTGGAAGATGAGCAGGGCCGGGTCATAAACCTTGCAAGCCTGAGCCAGCAGCAGCGACAAGCGCTTGCAGCAAGACTGACGTCTACTTCTATGGTGAATAAGCCAGGTTGGTCCACAATAAATTCACATGAAAATCAAACCATGCCAGCTTCAAAGTTCAAGGTCGTGTATCGGCATATGAGGGATGGCGATATTATGCTGGTCAATCGACAACCAACTTTGCATAAGCCCGGTATCATGGCCCACACAGTCAAGGTCATTAACACTGGACAGCGCACTATAAGGCTGCACTATGCAAATTGCAGTACGTACAATGCAGATTTTGATGGGGATGAAATCAACTTGCACCTTCCACAAGATGTCATAGGCAGAGCAGAAGGCTATGGGATTGTGAGTGCTGACGAACAATACGTAAGCCCTACTGCAGGGGCTCCCTTGAGGGGACTTATCCAGGACCACGTTGTAGGTGCTGTTCTACTTACAAAGCGTGATGCTTTATTTACCAAAGAGCAATATGCTCAGCTACTTTATGTGGCATGTGGGCATGCTCTTGGAGGTGGTGTCGCCAACTTTGCAGCTTCCAAAAAAAACTTGAAGAGCTCAATCTCTCTGTCGCCGCCGGCTTTGGTAAAGCCAGTGTGTAGATGGACAGGCAAGCAGGTGCTTGAGGCAGTAGTTGGGTTCATTGCAGGTGGGCTTCCACCGCTAACATTTTCGTCAGGTTCAAAGATTCCACTGGGTTATTGGGGGAAAGACAGCTTGGAGGATAAATTTTGTTTCGTTGACGGTAAGTTTTCTCCTTTGTTGTGAACTTCAATGCTCACCGTGTGAATGATAGTAAACCGTCTCACTTGGCCCAAGTTAGCTAAGCTACGCTGTGCCACCAACTTTTTTTCCAAGCCCTTTGACACACGTGTAGTAATGTCGTACTTGTCTTAGCGTAGGTACGGATTGAATACTTACTGACCTGTTCCCTGCACTGTGCTGCAAACGTTTCTCGATTAATCAGGGTGCCTGGTGCATGGAGTTTTTGACAAGGCACAGTTTGGCAGCTTTGGCTTGGTTCATGCAGTGCATGAAATGTATGGCCCCACAGCTGCAGGGGAGTTGTTGTCTGCACTTTCGCGTTTGATGACTTGCTACTTGCAGTGGCATGGTATGACATGTGGATTGGACGATATGATCATTCAACATTCTGCAGAGAAGGAGCGGGCAGTGCAGTTGTGCAGAGCAGATGAAACTGCAGCATCTGCTATTGCAGAGTTTGTAGGTGGGAATAAAGCTGAATTGGAATCTCAAATTAGTAGCAGAAACTTGACTACCAAGCTTGAAGAGTTGCTTCTCAGAAGACCTGGGGACGAATCTGTTCTTGACATGAAGGTGTCTAGTTCCTTAAACCCTATCACATCTGGAATTATCAAGTCCTGCATACCAAACGGGCAGCTGAAGTCTTTTCCTGAGAATTGTCTGAGTCTCATGACTATGACAGGAGCTAAAGGAAGTTTAGTCAATTTCTCCCAAATTTCATCACTTCTTGGACAGCAAGAGCTTGAAGGACGGCGTGTCCCTAGGATGGCCAGTGGAAAGACTCTTCCTTGCTTCCGGCCGTGGGATCTAAGTGCCAGGTCAGGAGGTTTCATTGGAGATCGTTTTTTATCTGGTTTGAAACCACAGGAATATTACTTTCATTGTATGGCTGGTCGTGATGGCCTTGTGGACACAACAGTCAAAACATCCAGGTCGGGCTATTTGCAGCGATGTCTAGTAAAGAACTTGGAAACCCTAGTAGTACAGTATGACCATACTGTGAGGGACTGTGATGGAAGTGTCATTCAATTTCAGTATGGAGAAGATGCTTTGGATCCAAGTAAGGTGCCATACCTGAACAAATTTTCCTTCATCTTGCAAAATGCAAGACAAGCTGCCATCAATGTGGGAATGGATGGTTTCAAGTGGTCGAAACTGGATCAACAGCAGGGTACTGGAGCACATAACCCTGTGTGTGGCAACCTACCTTGCCTTGCAACAAACTTCCCCACTGCACTGGGAGCAGTGTCAGACCTTTTTCGGCAATCCTTAACTGATTACCTGCAAACCAATCCGGATAAGCTCCTTCAAGAGGGAACATTACAGCATCAGCCAGTGAAGGAGAATTTGTCTGAAGAACGCTTTTTAAAGCTAATGGAACTACGATATATGAAATCCCTTGCGTCGCCAGGCGAGTCTGTGGGTGTAATTGCAGCACAAAGTATCGGAGAGCCTTCAACCCAGATGACTCTGAATACTTTTCACTTCGCTGGCAGGGGTGAAGCAAATGTGACCCTAGGGATTCCAAGGTTGAGAGAGATCCTCATGGTTGCATCCCAAAATATGAAGACCCCAGTAATGAGTCTACCTTTAGTTGAAAACGATTCCCAAAGAAAATGTCTTGCCAACGCAGAAGAACTAGCACATCGATTGAGAAAGGTGAGATTGGCAGAAGTCCTCTCAGAATTGGTTGTGTTTGAATTTCCTTGTGTTCGCAATGGGACAATGCGGGAGTATCAAATTCAAATGAATTTTCAGCAGGAGGAGGATTACAAACAAGTAGCTCACATACCTTTCGCCCGCATTGCTGAGGTTTTCAAAACCACATTTTGTGGTCAAGTTAAATACCTCTTGTCTTTGGAAGTACGAAAAAGCTCTTTGAAGGGGCTTCAGAATGTTGATGTTCCCACCACAAAGGCTGCAGACAGAGCAGACAAAGTAGAACCTGACAAGTCGGAAGACAACGTCGAGAAGAAAGAAGGCCACCAGTGTCCACCCATTGACGATGAGGAAGAGGAAGAGGAGGAAGAGGAGGATGGTGATAAAGAATCTGCTAAAGAAGCATTCCGAGATTCTTTCCGCAAAGCCTCGTATCAGGATGAAGATGAAGATGATACAGCTGCAAAGAAAGGCACGCATAAGCTGACTGAAGTGAAAGAGCAGGAGGATACCGACGAGCAGTCTTTCATGGAAGGCAATGAAATGGAAATTATCAAAGTGGATGAAAAGAAGAAAGCATGCCAACTTTCTCTCTTCATGCCCATAGATGCACCAAAGCTGCTGATGTTAGAAATAGTCGAGAAGGCAGCTGTAAAATCCGTGTTGTTAAGCACAGATGACATTGAAAAGGCTTTGGTGGTGGGAAGCAGTCTAGGCAACACTTTTCCTATTGTCCAGACTGAGGGTGTCAACTTGCAAGCAATGTGGAAGCACCATGATTTGATTGACGTACACAATATCCGGACAAATGACATCCATGCTGTACTTCAAACCTATGGAGTCGAAGCAGCAAGAGCATGTATTGCTTCAGAAGTAAAAGACGTCTTTGATGCATATGGCATCAACGTTGACGCTCGGCATCTTAGTCTCATTTCTGACTTCATGACAGTGGATGGTACTTATCGTGCATTTAGCAGATTGGGTATTCAAGCTGCAAGTAGCCCAATCTTAAAGATGAGCTTTGAGACAGCAACAAAATTCCTTGTGGATGCCTCTCTATACGGTGAGCAGGATCAGCTGCGCTCTCCATCTTCAAGGATCACTTTAGGACAGGTTGCAAAGCTTGGCACTGGCATGTGCGATGTCTTGCTAGACCTGGCCATGTCAACACACAGTTGAATGTTGGGATCATTGTAAGTTACACTCTGGTACATTGCACAAGTGCATCTGTCCTCATATTTCTGGTTCGACAAGGCTAATCTTGCTTGCCTCGGTGGGCGGAAACTTTTCCTGCCGTATTTCTTTTTGCGCCGGATTGCCATATTCATTGATGCTCGGTAAACATTCATGATTTAGCTTGCCTTGCCCATTGTTTGCTTGAGAAAAAGTTTAATCAAAGCTATCTCCAACACTTCAAATCAAAAGGCCCTTTCCAAAGCGTACATTTGATAGTCGGCCAAGGGATGAATGGGGCACCTTTGCCTTGATCAATCATGTCTTGAATGAAGAGGAAACGCATGTGCGTTTGTCTAACCTCGCGTGCCATGGGTACGACATCCCGTCCTCGTGGACTTCCCATCAACAAGGGCTCCTTGTTGCTTTCCCAATCCCAATACATTCCTTTCATTTAGAAGTCTACCATCCGATCTATTGAAAGATCACTTCCCCATTCGAGTACATTGAGTGCTAGTTTGCTCCCTAAGCGTGTATTTTGGGACATTGATTGTGGTGTCGGATCCATACTCGTGAATTTGCAGCTCAGATGGTCGATAGAACGGTATCATTGCAATACTCATACCAGCCTTTTCCGTGTCTCATCTCCCGCCCCCTTCCATGAACATGGCTATTTCGTGATAAGGGATCGTCTTATAAAACTTCTCCGTGATTAGCATAACGAATTCGTACTTGCATTTGTTGATAACAATACTCCTTAGTATGTCAACCTCGCATTTCGTGCTATATGCAAACGACACCGATCTTTCTGATACCTCCGATGTTGTTCTTCACGATCTTTGTTTGCATCCGATCGAAATAGTTGAACATCGTTCTTTTCTTATCCATACAAACGCAAGGATTGGTCGGCCCATGATAATTGTGATTAGGTCGATCGTAGGAACTCACAGTGGGCTATGCTCAATTCCACATACAAGGAAACGCCGCATTCTCTGCGCCTTTGATAGAGGTGCAAGAGATTGTACCACGCGCACTAGAAGACGATCGCTTGTAAGGATTTTCGATGGCATGTTTTTTCGATCCAGATGCTTTCTTTCGCCTGTTGACTTATCCGTGGCAACGTTTGTACCACAGTCCACGTAAAACACGCGCTTGATGCCTTGCATAGAGACACCCTTGGCGGATTCCCCGAGGAAAGTTGAGATTAAGTGAGGTCGATCCTGAATGAGATGTCCGCTGGGACCCACAAGAAAAGCCTTTGATATTGAAGGACCGAGGCACATGGACCCTTGTCGGATTATGTTCTCTCCAGAGATTCATTTCACAATGCCTCATTTCACGATGATTCCAATCGGGACTGTTCGTGTAGCGTGGAACGCTAGGCACGTTAGTACAACATCGAGTGCTTAACGAGCACGATTCAATAAATATGCCTACACTTCCAAATTTGCACCAAGGACTCCCACCATTGCACGTTTTGCCAATTGGAACCCTTGACCTAACCCATCCTTTTCAATATGGCCACCTTGTTCGAGGAAATCCTCGCTATGGTGCGGATAATCTTTCGTCACTTGATCCCAATATTCTGTCCATTCAAGAAGGCAAGTGCTCATGGATAGCCCATGGTAGGGAAAATGCCAAGGATGCCCGATTCTCAGATTTCGTAACTAGACATTCCTTGGTCAATGATTGGACTTATGGGGAGTCTTAGGGGTGCCGTCTAATCCGTCACATATTCCTTTGCTTAGCAAGTTTCCTTTTCATCAAGAATTTGGTTAATATAATAGGTGGCACCATCCTTTACTTGATATACCATTGATTTTAATGCAAGCATGTGTTTGAATCCGACCTATAACTTGTGGCATGTAAGATTGTGCAAGAATATTGCCCATGTCGCGGGCTTCGGAATGTTTCACCTCGTTTCACCTAGCTATGAACAAGGAGAAGTCGGGACGAATAAAGTTAAACAACGCCACGCCAAAGATGCGAGAGTAAGAACAAGTTACAAGCACACTGCATTCCCTTGGGTTTCATGAGTGAATCTCGTCAAAAGGGCCTACTACCGCCCCATGCCCACTAAGCATTGCCCATTGAAATAATGTAAGTGTCTTTGGTATAATTTCGAGATATTTGTTCGATGAAGTGACACATTGTAGGGATGGATGCTCCGTCACAACACTCTTGCACATACTTGTATCAGAAGGGCAAGATTGATGCCAATATGCCAACAAGTTTGGCTATCATTGACGGCAAAATATACACAACGCTCTTTCTTGACTCGAAGATTCCTTAAAATCGCCAATAACACGTGCACGTTCCTACGCACTGGCGAAACTGGAAGCTAGGTGCTAATTTACAATTAGCCAATCTTATGGCAAGGAAAACGATGAAGGGGGCGGGACATTTTTATACCATTCATTGAAGCATTTTGAATGACGATTTTTGGCATCATCCTCTCGTGTACAACTCGGACGCAATACATGCACCACTTCATGAAAACGGGCTAGAAGGGCTTTCAACTGAAGGTACTCCGGAAGAAGTTTCAACAATCAACAACGAGTTTAGGTCACGTGGGGCTTCGCTCTTTTGTGCTTCGAATTCTCGAAGGTAATTGCGAAACAGAAGCTACTATTTCAGCATTCCACGAAGCAACAACGATCGACTCCTTTTCGCGGGGAGCGATGCCGTTCACGTAGGACAGACATGTGTTCGAATAAAAGGGAACTCCTCGCATGCCTTCGACCTTAAGTCCCTCTCCTTAACCACTCGGACATGTTGACAACCCACGTCCGGCTGGCCGGCAACCTATTGGTACGACTGATATGTCAACAGTGGGGTTCGAACCCACGCGCACTGTACGTGCAAGGGATTTCTCCCACCCGATCTCCGGGTGACTGCGAGCGTATCATGGGCATAAAAGTCCAATTTTGGGACTTAACACAATTTTATACTGTTACTAAATCCCCTACTGGCGCCGGTTTCGTTCAACACCCTTCCAATCCCGCTATGAGCTTGAAACGACGAACAAGCGATCGCAAGTTCGAGAGGAAAACAGGCTACGTCAACCATACGTCAGCGCAGCTACGGTTCGCTTAGCGTCAAGAGCGTCGCCACCGACAGGGGAAACCATGGAAGTGCTTTACCCCGGCAGAATGGTACCTAAGGTGCATCGTCTACGTCTTTGAACACACGATGAAATGACCACAGATACTTGGCATCAAACAAGGCGTAAATAATCGGAAATTTCATGAGAATGATACGTGTCCGAAATGAGAATGCAAGTGTATGCATCCGTTTTATTCAATCGTACCAGGCAATACTTACTCTGGAGGCGAGGGCTTACGTTGTTTGCCGTAAATGTCCAATTCGTCATCGACGTTGTGTAGGGTTGGTCGTGATTGAGGCGCATTTCCATCCGCTAGCATCGAGGACTTGAATTCTTCCCAAATCTGTGCAATGAAACCAACTTTGTATGTCAGAAATCCCAGCAGCAGTCCCCCGCCACTCATTCCTTCGCCGACACCCCATTTGTTCCATGTACTGTACATCAGCGCAAGAGCGGCAGGTATGAGCAAACGCTCGTTGAGTAGTGCCAACTTGGATCCCTCAAATACTTTCAGCATCAACTTCGGAACCGCTCCTTGAACCCTTGAAACACCTTCGAATCCTTGGAGCCTTTCAGACGAATACTCTTCAACGCTCTTCGTGAGCAAGAGCAGGTACAAGGTCGCCCCCGCTGTGCCGAGGGCAAAGCTGGCACCAACCGCATTTCCGAAGCCTATCAGGCAATACCCCGTGCCCACAGCCGATGCTAATGCCGTTCGTTCGAAGATTCTCTGTTTGAGTGCCTCGAATTCCGGAAGCTTTCCTTTCACCCTCGACGGTCTCGTCGTCGAGGCTTCCGTTGTCCTTGCGATCGCCCTCCCTCGCCGACCGCCACCCGGACCACGACGTGTTCGCGTTCGCTTGTTCTTGTCTCCCAGTCCCACCACGGTCGTCTTCCTTCTCCCACCACAAGCGGTGGCCATCTGCGCAAAGTCGACGCGCTCTCCAGTCCGAGGCGGCGAAACGAAACTGCGCTTCAGAATCCAGCTCGTTCCCAATCTCCACCGGGGTGGGGATGGAAAACTGGGTTCCGAAGGAGGCACTGGTGCGGGACTGGAGCATCCTCGATCCTCCGATCCATCCAACGATGAACCGACTTCCCTTCGTTTCTACCGGTACAAGAGACCCGACCGAGACTCGGACCCAGGACAGGAGGTGAAAGGCACCGCGGATGGGAGGGCGGGAGGAGGTCCCACCAAGGATCCAAACGCTTCCAACCAAGGTTTCAAGAGGTGCTCCAGGTGGGGTCGATGAACCAAAGAAGAAGGGGGCACGACCTGTCCATCAAACCAGTAACTGCCATGTGTGGCTGCGTCGGTCGTGGCCGTGTGAACCACACCCTTGGCCGCTTGAGAAGCACTGCCAAGGAGTCCAACGAAACGAAGGACCACACGGTACAGGACAACCAGAAACACAGGCCATTCGCGCGTCAGTCCACTTCCGAATGCGCCCGGATCGCTGGCACACGCCATGCCCCTCCGTCCCACCATTTCTCTGGCCGTGTCTAGAAGCAGCAAACAAGCGAGCTTGGAGTGTTGATAAGCAGATGCCGGCAGGTAGGTGCGGCTTTCTTTCCCTGCGGACAGTTTTTGCATCCAGTCCATCCAATCCATGTAGCTCTTCCTTGTGGCAGCTCGATGAGTGAAAGAAGATACAAACACCACGCGGGGGCTGATGGATCGTTCTAGGAGAGGGGCCAAATTTCTCGTGAGAAACAAGGGACCCAAGCAGTTTGTAGCAAACGTGCGCTCGAATCCATCGGCAGTGACGTGCAAGGTATCGGTCAGACAGGCAGCGTTGTGAACCACCAGTTCCAGCTTGGGCCTGCTGTCTTCCGTAGCGATGATTTGATTGGTGAACCGTAGGATGGAAGTCGGATCTTCCACATCTACACGAAAAGATTCTACAGCTGCCATGGGGCAGTGCCTTCGAATTCTGTTTTGTACAGTATCGGCACTCTCCTTGCACTTGCAGGCCAAGACGAGATGGTATCCTTTCTGTGCTAGTTGGATGGCGATTTCTTGTCCCAACGCACCATTCCCCCCGGTTACGATTGCACAGGTGGGAACGGTCGAGGCTTCGGTGGGCGATCGGTATGCGTTCGGTTTCTTTGGGGCTACCTTCCAGAACGCGATGAACTTCGAGTAGATCAGCGCAAGCATCCATCTGCTCATGATCGCGAGGTTGGAGGGACGCAGGGTGTGTCTCATTCGGCTCGACCTAGTCCATCGGAATCGTTGAGCACATTGCCCCCATTCATGCATCGTTCAGGTTTCGTTTCGGATCCCGTGGCGTGTTGTGCGGCATCGTTCTCGGACACCTCCTCCGTCTCGTAGGGTCCAAGTCGCACCCCTTGACACCTACGTTTTCGATCCACGGTCCACCGGTTGGTGTTGGTGTGTCTCGGATGGGGATCCGAGGCTGGGTGGGTGTCGACCGATCGATCCCCCGTCGTTCCTGATCGATCGAATCGTACCCTGGCTTCCTTTCCCATCCCTTCCGATCCGATCCGATCCGATCCCAAAGGACTCGAAGGCCGAGAGAACCACCCGACCACCCTACCTGGGAACTCCACCGGAGAAAGGGGGGCATTGGGGGTCCCGAAAAGGGGGGCATGCATTCGCGCCAACGTCCTCCCGGTCCCTCCCTCCGGCGGGCATGCGTCCGGGGGTGTGTCTGAGGATCTGTGGGTGTATCTGTGCCCGGGTCGGGGGGGGGGTGAGGGGGGTACCTGAGGGTGTGGGTCCGTGGGTTCGTGGGTGTATCTGGGTCGGTGGGTGGCCTGCCTCCATTGCCACGTTCGACATCGGAGTCGAAGACTCACCGCGCGACTGGAAGGAAAGCAACAAGCTTGGATCCTGGGATGGAGTCCGAGTTGAAGATCCGTGGTGAATCCAAGGACCTCACCCATGTGGAACGCATCGGAGCGCACAGCCACATCCATGGACTTGGACTGGACCAAACCCTGGAAGCCAGACCCACCGGTCAAGGCATGGTGGGACAAACGCACGCCAGAAAGGTGAGCGACGAAACGAACCTCGAAGTGCAGACGGAAAAGGAAGGGAGAAGACGAGGAAGAGCAGAGGATGGTGACGGGCGAAAGGAAAACCGAGGACGGAATCCGAAGCGAAGGAACGAAACGACAAGGGAAAACCATACCCAGCGTGGAAACCATGTCGCTGACCGCGATGGAACGGACGCACGCGAATGCGAACCACGCCGTACGTGACCATGCAGGCCGCAGGTGTCATCCTCTCCATGATACGAGAGGGACAGATTGCTGGGAGAGCCGTGCTACTTGCAGGACAGCCAGGAACGGGGAAAACGGCCATCGCAATGGTAAGTCAAACCGTCCAAACGCAAGGAAGACAAACGAGACGGATACAAAGGAGAAACGATGTAGCGAGGCGAAGGAAAGTGTGACCGACAAAGACGTTTGCCCCTGGGATTTGAGACGCCCTTACTGACAATGCATGGCCTGTTCGCATCTTATTCTCGATTCAGGGTCTGGCCAAGTCGCTGGGGGAAGAGACGCCATTCACCATGATCTCAGCCAGCGAAATTTTCTCACTGGAAATGTCGAAAACAGAAGCGTTGACACAGGCCTTCAGAAAAGCCATCGGCGTGCGCATCAAGGAAGAGACCGAGATCATTGAAGGTGAAGTTGTGGAGATCGAAATTGACCGACCGGCAACTGGAGGCTCTGCTTCCAAAACTGGTAAGCTGATCATCAAAACAACAGAGATGGAGACTATCTACGACTTGGGCCAGAAGATGATTGATGCTCTTTCCAAAGAAAAGGTGCAAGCAGGCGATGTGGTAGCTATCGACAAATCCAGTGGCAAGGTTACCAAATTGGGTAGATCGTTCGCGAGAAGCAGGGACTACGATGCTATGGGACCAACCACGAAGTTTGTACAGTGCCCAGAGGGTGAGTTGCAGAAACGCAAGGAAGTGGTCCACACTGTTAGTCTACATGAGATCGACGTGATCAATTCCAGGACGCAAGGATTCCTAGCTTTGTTCTCCGGGGACACTGGTGAAATCAGGTCTGAAGTGAGGGAGCAAATCGACACCAAAGTAGTAGAATGGAGAGAGGAAGGAAAGGCAGACATCGTGCCTGGCGTTCTTTTCATCGATGAGGTGCACATGCTCGACATAGAGTGTTTCAGCTTCCTGAACCGTGCACTGGAGAATGAGATGGCCCCCATTCTCATGGTTGCAACCAACCGAGGCATCACCACCATTCGAGGCACCAGCTATCAATCTCCGCACGGGATCCCAGTGGATTTGTTGGACCGGCTCCTTATCATATCCACGGAGCCTTACTCTGAGAGAGAGATCCGTATGATTCTAGACATTCGTTGCGAGGAGGAGGATGTCGCTATGAGTGATGATGCGAAGGGTTTGCTGACCAAGATTGGACAAGAGACCAGTCTGCGTTATGCCATCCACTTGATATCCATGGCAGCGTTGGTGTGCCAGAAGCGCAAGGGAAAAGAAGTGAGCATTGAGGACGTGGGCAAGGTGTACACTTTGTTTTTGGACGTGAAGCGTTCTGCCCAGCACATGGTGGACTATCAGGACCAATTTATGTTCAACGAGGTAGGACAGCAGCCGGATCAGCAGGGGATGGAGATCCAGTAGTCCTTTCTCCTGTTGTCTGGCGTGGTTCCCGTTGCCTCGGCCCTTGCTGTCTTGCGTTTTCAACCCTCTCCCTGCCGCCTCCTGGTTTTGGTTGGCTGCGTCGATCTTTCAATAAATGAGGCGTGTGTCCTTGTGTTTGAATCCAGGTCCGATTGGGAGTAGGGATGGGGTGGTTCGTTCCCACGTGTCTGGTTGTCCATCCTCCACGCCCCCTTGGACGCCTTGGTACGGGTGTGGGTACGGATCCCACCCCCTCTCTACCCCATGGATCAAGCACCATTCGAGGATCCAACTTCGTGAGACGTCGACTGGAGACGATGTGGCGAACAACGATGGCGCTAAGCAACGCCACGGCGAAGCCGGATGGGAAAACCAGGCCAGAACGGTTGGAACGAGATCCTGCGGGAAGGTTGAGGATGGCTAGACCGGCAAAAGACGGCTGGAGATGGTACCAGTTCCGTGGTTGGAACGTACACTATGGATCCATGGACCGACGAAGCGTCAGCCTGGAAATGGACCAAGAGAAGGATACGCTCGATGAAGTGGCGGAAGCCGTAGCGTTAGGGATCGAACGAGGAAGTGAAGCGAGCGAGGAAACGCAAAAGGCAATGGGAACAGAACTGGGAACACCCGTGGTGCTGGTGCACGGCTTCGGAGCCAGCGGATACCACTGGAGGTACTGCGCACCAACACTCGCCGAGAAACACCGCGTCTACACACCGTGCCTGCTGGGATTCGGTCTCTCTGACAAGCCAAAGGATGCGTCCTACGAAGATGGAGAGCTGTGGAGGGAACAACTCGTACACTTCCTAGAAACCGTGGTCGAAGAACCTGCTGTACTGGTCGGAAATTCGCTGGGAGGGAGAACCGTTCTTCACGTTGCGGCCACCAGACCAGACCTTGTCCGAGGACTGGTCCTGGTGAACTCTGCAGGTAGATTTGAGGAAGACAAAAACAAAGCTTCCATGGCTGAACCAGTAGAAGAGCTGACCGCACTCACGCGAATCAGACAGTGGCTTCGAATGGCGATTCAGAAGGCAGTTCTGTCCTTTACATTTCTTTGGACGAAGAGGCCTGCAAGGGTCAAACAAGTGTTAGAAGCTGTCTATAACAACCAAGACCGGATTGACCAAAGCCTGGTGGATTCAATCGTCGAACCTGCCCTCCATGAGAATGCCATGGATACTTTCATCAAGGTGGTGGGCCAAACAAGGACACAAACCACGGTAAATGAACTACTGCGGAAACTTCAAGTCCCCACACTGCTGCTATGGGGTATGAGAGACCCATGGATCCGACCAGACAAAGCAGACTACATCAGGAAATTGTATCCCCAAGCAGAGTTTTATCCTCTTGATTCAGGGCACTGTCCGCAAGACGATTCTCCCGAGGAGTTTGTGGGAGCTTTGACAGAGTGGATGCAGAAGTTATAGGGACATCTACAAGATAATACGTGCTAATCAAAAATTAAGTGTTGTTAGAAGCACAATAAAACTGTGATAGCCTTCTTTACTTTGTAAAAATTTCAGCCAAAGTGGCCTGCCTTCCTCGTTTTGGAACTGGTTCTAGACCGCTTAGCAGCCTTTCCCGCTTCTCGACCTGCAACGCAAGATGATAATCTTCATGCTCACTTATATCCTCTTTGAGTACAACCATGTCACAGATGGTGCACCAGTATGAGTCCGAATCAAAAGAGCTCCTCCTCTCCCCGCAAACCGAGCAGCTTCGTGTTCCAGCAGTACAGTTGAAAAAGGTACAAGTCTTACACGACCACCCAATCTTGGACCAGGCACGTACTGGTCCCGCCCCATTCTCATGCACCCTGCTGTCTGAGACATGAAGTTTAGCGTTCGGAGTCGGATGTAAGCTTTCTTTTTCGCTCCCTCCGAAAAGATTGTCAAGCGACGTCTGGCCTTTGGGAAGGACAACTTTCTCTTCAAAGTTGGACACGCGGACCCCAAGAAGCCTCAATCGCACTGGAAGCTCTTGGTGTAATAACCTCAAAGCCTCATCTGCTATCTCCATCTCGGAGCAAGTGAAATGAGGGAGAGTAGTCGACCGTGATTTGATCTCAAAGCCTGCTGTCTTCATCTTTAGCGTTATCGTCTTTCCTCTCAAACCTTCTTTTTCAAGGTCTTGTACCAGATGGTGCACCATCTGCTTGCACTTATCGACCAACAGTTGTTTATCTGCAGTTTCCTTGAAGGTGCGCTCGCAGGACATCCCTCTCCTACCCACTTTTCCTTCCTCCAGCTCCTCGTGTTCAGTCGCACCGATGCCAAGCCCAACAGCAAGCAGAAATTCCGCGCTTGACGGTGAGAACAACCCCACAATCAACTCTTTTTTCTCTATCAGATCTCCGCAAAGCGTCACCCCCACAGCATCCTTCAGAACTTTCTCCATAACTTTTCCTATCCCACTGATTTTTCGAACTGGGAGCGTTTCCACGAATTTCCGAATGGCTTGGTTGTGATTCGGCAGGCAGTATTGTCCGTTGGGCTTGTTGATATCCGAGCACACCTTGGCAAGCCTCCGATTTGCAGCGATTCCTACGCTGCAAGTCAAACCTGTGGTGGCATGGACTTCGTCTCGGAGTTCTTGTGCCAGTTGCCATGCACTGATGGATCGTTCGGCGAGGAGAGGCGTCACATCCAAGTAAGCTTCGTCCAAGGACATCATTTCCAACTCAGGATCGTACTTGGTCAGCACTTTCCTCACTTCTTGCGAGGCTGCATTGTATTTCTCAAATTTTGTCTTGATCAGCAACAGATTCGGGCACAAATGCATAGCGATGAATGGAGGCATAGCAGATCGGACGCCGTATTTGCGTGCTTCATAGTTGGCGGTGGAAATCATGGACTTTCCGCCAACAGCAACTGGTCTTCTGTGAAGGGAAGGATCTTTGAGCGCCTCTACTGCAAAAAAGAAGCAGTCCATATCCACGTGCATCCACGTTCTGGACAGGTCTCTGGTCAACTCCAGCTCCGCCAGAACGCCTTCTGCGACCTTTCGTAACCGTGAACGTTCGATTTCCCGCAGTCTATCTCGGGCCAGAACCATTTTCTGTATCCTTTCGTTGTTGGCTGCCATTTTCCTCTGTTCGTTGATGAAATGAGGGCTCCCTTTGCTGAGCTCGTAGACCACTTTCTTGACGTGGTCCGGATCCACCTGGTCCATGCCTGCTTTGGCGTTGGTGAACACGGTGTCATAATCCTGCCACCGAGTACGCGAGTTCACTTGTTCTTCCATGCTTCTACCTTGCTTTTCCGTTCCTCTTCGACCGCCTCTGCCTCATCCTTCACGCGGTGGAAGAGGACGTTTCGACCTCGGCTTCGCGCGTGTTTCGAAGGGACGCGATCCCTTCGGGATAGACACCCCGTCCCATCCCTTGGACAAGAAGGAATGGATCCGGGTTCGAAGTTCGGGTCCACCGGGTCAAAGGGTGGACCGACCCGGCGTCCACCCAGGGATGAAGGGGGCCTGTCCCCATGGGTCGGTTTCGATCCACCTTCCAGGGGCACCTCGGGGTCCCTTCCCGATCCGTGGACCGCGAAATACCACGGTCTTTTGAACCACGGGGAAAGAGGAACAGTAGGTCGAGGACCGTGCAGGGACCGTTCCGGTCGAGCCTGGACCGAAGGCAGTCCTTCGATGGAAGTGGATCGACCCTGCCGTGTGGCAAGCTTGCGAGACACGCCCACGAGGCACACAGGAACGATGGCGCAAGCCAAGGGAAGGATGAGGCTCGACAACAAAAGAAAGGTGCTTCCTGGGGATGGAACGGAAAGAAGGAGAGGGATGGGAGGTGCGAAAGCCACGCGATTCCAACGAAACGGTGGGATACTGTACCTGAAGGAAGTGTTCGACCGAGACTGCTTCGAAAGGACCATACTGCCGGAAACAGATAGAATCGCAAGAAGCAAACTCAGACCTGAAAGGTCCAGCAAAGCAAAGGGACGTGTGGGCTGCTACATCCCCAGCACGTCGCCCCTGCACCGTCTCCTCCACGGACACAACCTGACCGAGCGCCTGCAGGACATCCTGGGCGAACCCGACTTGCAACCCAGCGACTATCCTTCCGAGTATCGCCTGTATACTATTGGGAGTGCCATGGAATGGCACAGAGACGAGTGCATGTACACAGAACCTCAGATTGAATGCGTGTACACCATTTCGAACACATCAGACAGCCGAACAGAGTGGATCGACACCGAAGGAAATCTGCACAGCCAATGGACAGAACCAAACTCATTGCTACTGATCAAAGCAGAGGGAGCCGAGCATCGTGTGGGAATGGTTAGAAGGGGTGAGAGGTCGATTCTCAAGTTTGTCTACTGCACAAGTTTGGAACGGACACCGGCTTATGATGAAAATCTTCTGCAAGCTTACATATGAGAAGATCTCCTGCCTTTGTGTGTGTCAGCGTTTGTACCGTCTGGAATATAACAGACTACTTTCAAATTATGCCGTTTGGATCTTTGCACTTGTGCATCCTATTGAAAAGGTGTTGAAGCATGGCAGGAGCGCCTTGCCAGGGGAGATGTGCTTTTGAGATGGCAGTGCCCCTCAAATCATGTGCAGCGCAGGAAAAAAGTGACGTCCTAGCCTGCTGTCGTAGACTTTCCTGGAAAAACCCACAGTTGGACAAAAAGACAAAGCTGCATCGCAAAGACTCACGTTAGCAGCACAGCGACCTTAGAGATGGACAGGTTCCCACTTAAAAAAAAACCTCCTTCACTATCTGATCGATAGTTGAGATTGGCTTGGGTTCAGGAGCACGACCGAAGAAATCCACTGGTTGCTTGGACTGTTATGCAGCTGCAAAAACGGATGTCGGTATGTGTTTACGTTGCTTTAGACAGCAGGTTTGCAGGTGCAGTTGCTGGGTGTCCGAGCGTGCGAGCGCTTGCTCAAGGAAGTCCACAAAAAATTCCACCTGTGTGCACACGCTCTGCATTTCACTTCCAAGGAAAATGGGGGGGCTGACGTTGTGCTCTTTCTCTTACCTAGTATTGGAAAGACGAACGAATCCAATGCTGCGCCACTGAGGTGTCTTTCCTTGGATTACCTTCTTGGAATCAAGCTGTGTCACGGCAACATTCAAAGCTTGCTCTCCGGCTCTGGGCTGCGTGTCAAGGTTCCAGGCCGTGGAAAACAAGCAAAGCATCAAGAAAAAAAGAGAGAAGCCCATCCAATCCCATACTTTATATATTGGCTGCTCTATCTTGAATCAAATGTCCAACATTTTTTGCTTTTTTACGTCGCAGATGTGCATGAATAGCTAGTTTGTGTGGCCAAATGAGGATGCCAAGATGATGCTGGTGTATCGTATTTACATACTGATGTAATTTTGTTGTTGAGTCCTCCAACATTGCTCGTATGGGACAATGACTCTGGCTGCAATACTCTCCTTTACTCTTTCTGTGTTGGTCGGGGAATGTTTCTGGGACAAGACAGTGCGGAAGCCAGCTAGGCATATAGAAACGCTGGCGACAGGCCAGGGACATGTGTTTTTGAGGAGGAAGCAGATTGTTCTTGATGATGGACGCGAAGGTGAAGGCATGATACTGGTTCCATACCATGAGCAAAGTGCACCAGAGGTTGACAAAAACAGCGAAGCAGGTGACAATTTTGGGGTCTGTGATCTACGGGCCAAGAGGACCCAATGTGCAAAGCGGATGCTGCTGGCACAAGAGGACAACAATCCTGGCACGGACCCCAGATTCCACACTCACCTGTTTTTCAAGCCCTTGTCAGGTTTGCATATGAGGTACTCTTACCAGTCAAGCTTGAAGAATCGCTGGCAGAAGTTCAAGGACGTAGTAATACTAAGGCCATGTGGGATGCTGAATCTTGGCACATAGAAAACAGGTGACTGCATGGGGAACGCGAGCGAGGGCATTGCTTCTTTGGTAGGAGTTGTTGATGTATGTAGTGGGAGAGGTGGTGTCTCGCAGCTTTTAAACATGGTAAAAAACCACTGCCAAGGCCCAGACCTGGGTAGCAAGCAAACGGAAGAAAAAGAGGTCTGAAGGTATGGATTAGAACACAGGACATGTGCAAAGAGTTCAAAAGAGCCCAATGGGCATCTCAATTGGTCATCGCATCATACCTTGGTTTGTGAAGACATACGCAAGTGGAGTTCTTTGGTTCACCGGCGGCTCTCAGAATGTATTGATTTCAAGTTGCATTGGAAATCCAGAGTGTTCCATTGCAAAGCTTTGTATCGAAACACAAAATTTAGTCGTTACCCCGCTTCTTGCTTCTTCACCCAACAATCCAGGTTTGTCGACACAACGCACGGGCATTCTTTTACTCCACCTTCTTTGGAGGCTAGTGGTAGTCGCAAGCAAGTGTACAGCTCTCTTGTTTCTATCTACACGACGTTTGGGAGGTTGTGTGCTTGCTTCTGGGATCCCGAGTTGCACCTTTTCCAAAGCATGAACTTGACTTTATGTTGTGCTCTCTAGCTCGAATGGGAAAAGTAAAGTTCTCCTATTGTATTGCTAGTACTCTTTTCTGCTTCCATCAGGATTGCTTTGGCTTGTGAGGAAGTCAGTTTGCTCTTGCAACGTTGAGTCATAGCTCCGCTTCGATGTTCGCTTGGTTCACATTTCGCCTATTTGGTTTCGACCTTCTCACGAATTGCAGTTGGAGGTTGTTAGGTGAGAGCTTCCTACTTCTTCAACTCCACTTGTGTGGAGGAACTTGCCTTGGAGGTTGAGGAGATGCCTAGGAAGCTTCTCTTACTTCAAGGTCAAGATCCACTTAATAACAATGTGCGTGTCAAGGAAGTTAAGTACCTCACCCCATCGAGGGATAACCATCCATTGGGGCGTTTCAACTGGGTGAGGAACCAACGAATGGAATCGGTTCCAAACAGAGGCGTTCTTTCTTCATTTTTCTTATCAGTACTTTGTACATTTCCTTGCAACTTCCACGATTAAGAAGGCGAATATCCGTCCGTGCAAATTTCTTTCCGGCATCAAATGTACACTTCTACCGTTCCTTTGCATCATCCTCTTCCAACGGTGTGCTTCCAACGCCCTCGTGTTGGTTCCGTAATCCCCATTCCTTCATGTTTGCATCACCTTGCTTATGTTTCCCCTCGCCACGTTTTTCTCGTGAACGGCAACCAAACACGTGTGTCACCTCTCGTCACGTTGCAAGCCGTGTGTCGCTCTTGTTTGTTCCACGCCGTTCCCTTCCAACCGGATCACGTCTAGAGGGATTGGCGCGACGTGATGGGACGAGTTCCCTTTGATCACATCGATTGCAAAGGTGAAGACGTGGAACCTTCCGCTCCACATGGCTCATCTCCTCGTCGGATCCAAGGGCACTTGCGCGCGAACGAACAGGATGGGCGTCCCACCATCCTATCCATTCTTCACCACCGTGTGGTGTTGATTGGGGGAAGGGGAGTTAATCGAGCAGGTTCCCAAGTCCCACCTTCCCCCCGGTCCAGGGGGTCCTTCCGCCTTTTGACCGCCTCGGGTGTGAGTGCCGCAGAGGATGGAATGTTCCACCCTTACAACGTGCCTCTGCGGTCCCGGTTTCTCACGTCGATTCGACTCCGTCCCGATCCGACCGGGGGAGCGGTGCTCTCGGGCGACCCTCCGTGTCCCTGTCCTCCACCCCGTCGATCCGTTCTCCTCTGCGGTCCACGTTTACCCCTGGGGGATCCGCCCCTCGCGAACCGGACCGGTCCTTCTCCATCCTCCATCCCCCGCGTCCTACGAACCTTCTCGAAGCATCGGGAAGGGGAGGAGGCCCGATCGACCGTGCACGAGACGCGGGTGACGTCCACGTGCCCCACCCCGACCGGGTGGGAGAGACGGGCAGGTCCCACGGGCACTGTGTGTGGCAGGGTGGGGCGTGGGGGGGGGAAACGAAGCGAAAAGAACCACCTAGAAGCTTTCGTCCCCCCCCTCTCCCTCCTCCGACCGACAGCCGCCGGAATCAGAGTCGATAGCACGCGCACGAACACGCGCGCATCGCCGACCCCCCGCCAGAAGAGCGAGGCAGTTGCACCCGTGCCAGTCCGCAGAAGCCTGTGGATCTTAGAAGCAGAAGCAGAAGCAGAGTCGAAGCAGACACAGTTAAAATGACCGACGGACCCGCGATCGGAATCGACCTCGGCACTACCTACAGCTGCGTGGGCGTGTGGCAGCACGACCGCGTGGAAATCATTGCCAACGACCAGGTACGTGGAAACGGGAGCATTTGGAATCGCACGCCAAGGCGAAGAACCTAGGAAGCACGCGGTCTATTCCGTCGACGCTTGGAAGACGACCGTCGCCGTCTGAATCCTGTGGGGTTAAATGGCAACGAAACTGCGAAATCGGGGCGGGTGAGCAGGTGGATCGCGAGGACCGAAACTGACCGAGGACTCGACCATTGGCGAACGTGTAGGGTAACCGAACCACGCCTTCCTATGTCGGATTCACCGATACTGAGCGCCTCATCGGAGATGCGGCCAAGAACCAAGTCGCCATGAACCCGACGAACACCGTGTTTGATGCCAAACGCTTGATCGGTCGCAAGTTTGACGACCCCACCGTTCAGTCGGATATCAAGATGTGGCCCTTTACTGTCAAGCCTGGACCCGCGGACAAGCCTATGATCCACGTGCAGTACAAGGGTGAGGAGAAGGAGTTCTCGGCAGAGGAGGTTTCTTCCATGATCCTGGTCAAGATGAAGGAGACTGCTGAAGCATTTCTGGGCAAAGAGGTGAAAAATGCAGTTGTCACCGTTCCAGCTTATTTCAACGATTCCCAGCGTCAAGCTACAAAGGATGCTGGTGCAATTGCAGGCCTCAATGTTCTGCGTATTATCAACGAACCTACAGCTGCAGCCATTGCGTATGGACTTGACAAGAAGGCATCCGCTGGAAAGTCGGAGAAGAATGTTCTCATTTTTGATCTGGGAGGTGGTACATTTGATGTGTCCCTCTTGACCATCGAGGAGGGAATCTTTGAAGTCAAGTCTACTGCTGGTGACACCCATTTGGGAGGCGAGGACTTTGATCACCGTCTCGTGCAGCATTTCTGCTCAGAGTTCAAGAGGAAGCACAAGAAGGATATCTTGGAATCCAACAATGCCCGTGCCATTCGCAGGCTGCGCACTGCATGTGAAAGGGCAAAGAGGACACTTTCGTCTACAGCCCAGACTTCTGTGGAGATCGATTCGCTCTTCGAAGGTATTGACTTTTACACGTCTATCACAAGGGCGAGGTTTGAGGAGTTGAACATGGATCTGTTTAGGAAGTGCATGGATCCTGTTGAGAAATGCCTGAAGGATGCTAAGATTGACAAGGGTCAAGTGGACGAGATTGTGCTCGTTGGCGGATCCACGCGTATTCCGAAGATCCAGCAGTTGCTCTCCGACTTTTTCAACGGAAAGGAGCTGAACAAGAGCATCAATCCCGATGAGGCTGTTGCTTACGGAGCGGCTGTCCAGGCTGCTATCCTAAGCGGCGAGACACACGAGAAGGTTCAGGATCTTTTGCTTCTCGATGTCACCCCCCTCTCCCTTGGTTTGGAAACCGCTGGTGGTGTGATGACCGTACTGATTCCCAGGAACACCACTGTTCCCACGAAGAAGGAGCAGGTCTTCAGCACATATGCAGACAATCAGCCCGGTGTGCTTATCCAGGTGTTTGAGGGTGAACGTTCTAGGACCAAGGATAACAACCTTCTGGGTAAGTTTGAGCTTACCGGTATCCCACCTGCACCACGGGGTGTACCTCAGATCAATGTTATTTTCGACATTGATGCCAATGGCATCTTGAACGTGTCTGCTGAGGACAAGACCACTGGAAAGAAGAACAAGATCACCATTACCAACGACAAGGGCCGTTTGTCGAAGGATGAGATTGAGCGCATGGTCCAGGATGCAGAGAAGTATAAGGCTGAGGATGAAGAGCATAGGGCTCGCATTGAGGCCAAGAACCAATTGGAAAATTATGCCTACAACATGAAGAATACCCTGGGAGAGGAGGCTGTTGCACAAAAGATCTCCGCTGAGGACAAAGCCACCATCGAGAAGGCGATCGAAGAGGCAATCTCATGGTTAGATGGCAACCAGCTGGCCGAGAAAGACGAGTTTGAGGACAAGATGAAGGAGCTTGAGGGAATCTGCAATCCCATCATCCAGAAGCTATATGCTGCTGGTGGTGCTGCTCCCGGTGGGGCACCAGACATGGGTGGCATGGGGGGCGATGCTCCTGGTGCAGGTCAAGGGCCAACTGTGGAGGAAGTGGACTAAGTCCAGCCTAGTTGCAGTGTGCGTTGGGCCTAAATTTTGGCAGGAGATTCCGATCTCTGCAACGTTGCATATGCGTGGTGCTCCATGAAATAGATTTTTGTTTTAGTCAAATCTTCCATTACACTTTCGCAGTCACAGATCCCACCTGCTTCTCTTGGATCGATCCGGAAAAGATCGCAGTAAATTTGTTGCTATCAAATACTAGAATGAGAGGAATGTCACATATTTCTGTTACGGGCATCCCATCACCGTGTATGGAACACAGGGTTAAAAGGCAGACCCGTTCCACCCGAATTTGCGTACGCACGTGTCTTCAATTTGAAAGATGGGTCATCGGATTTGAGTAACAATGCTTTGGCGTTTGATACTGAACTATTTTTATAATTGTTATGCATACCCTTCGTTGGTTTTGCTTGGGGGGAACTTCGTCAACCATTCAATCCGGGTGGATTCCACTCCTTTCGTTTTTGATATAGAATAACGTTTACTAGCCACCATTTGTACCATTCTTGTTGGGAGGTTGGAATGCATTGCCCCTCGCACATTATAGGGAAACTTGCAAGTATGTGTGTTTGTTTTCTTGTTTTCACAAGATAAGGATGTTTGTCGTGGCCTAGAATTCACTTCCTTTTGATGCATGTTACACGGGTCTCGTGAGGTCTACGTACCATACACTGGTGGACAGATCATGCCTCAAGCATTTTGCCTTGCTTCCGGTTTCGGCGCTACACATGTGGCATCAAACCGATGTAGCTAAGAATGTGTAGGACAAGCCACAACTACGCAACAATGCGAGCCTAGGTGGGACGGACGTGCTTGTTTTCCGCAATTTCAATCCATACAATGCGGCCACATGTACATCGAGTGTAAAAACAAGCCCATTCATTTTAATTCTTCGAGTCCCTACCTACGTTTCGTCAAATGTCCCATATACCCGTCCTAAGACTCTCCATTAAGCCATCCGGAATGGATGTAACCGTCCCTCCTTTTCCAAACTAGCCAAATACTTTAGGGCGAGTTATGTTGGTGTGTTGGTTTTCTCACCATGGACACGCTTGTTGGATTCAGAGTTCTTTCCAACGGTGCGCAACCAAAGCCAAGCCAAACCGGGGGAAAAATGAAACTAGCCCTTCTTACAAGTTGAAACGAAAAATCTAACGAAGAAGAATGGCAAGGCGCCCTTGCTCACGCCACGAGATCAAGCGATTAATTAACACCGATGAACGTTTGCACACCGAAGTCTCTATGTCAAGACTCCGTGCTTGACTCGCTTGAGCTCAATATTTGAAGCATTGAGAACCAAATATGTAGGATGACTTTCACATGTGCATCTAAGTAATGGCCATCCGTCTACGAAAACCAAGCATCTGGCACAAGATGTATGGCTCTTGCGGATTGCTACCTCCGCCACAAATCATTGAGCAAGCCGCAAGTTCGTAACCTCTTTAGAACAGACTATCCATTGGACGGCCGGTTTCCTCCCAAATGACCACGGTCAGATAGTGTTGCAACTATTTCCGGTTTTGGCTCGGATCCACAAACAAGGGCGGACTCGATCCCAAATCGATAATCGTCCTTCCCCTCCCTTTCAACGGAAAGGTGGATCCCGTCAGCGTGGAAGAAGTCCCGCTTCTCGGATTCATTTGATTAGGCCGAGGGTAGAGGGACGAGTCCGTCCCATTGCCCTTACTACCCTTGTGCCACTTTTTCTCTTGGGTGTGAACGTGAGTCACTCTTTCCTTCATGTTGCCAGAGACGGCCGACAAAGACTTGGCGAACTCGACATAGCCTCTTCTCCGTTTCACATCACACCATGTCAATCGGCGACTTTGTTCCGAAACGGCTTTCCCTACATGTTACAAAGCCTTCCTATTCGGCATGATCATGAGTCCGATGGCTCCCATGTTTAGCTTGCCGGTGGGTTGGAATTCAAGATTGTACACCTTTGCAACCATGGATTGGATGGCCTTGAGACAAGTCGCATTCGAGAGATCTTGACGTGCAAGTTACAATGCTAGCATCCGCTTGCTCTCAAATAGGTTGTGCGCGATTGTAGAGGCCCGAAACCTACATGCACCTCAACAAGGTTCCATTCGACCCGCTCGAAAGGCGGGTTTTGCAACGCATCTCCTCAACCACGCGCGGGAATGGGACGAAACACCTTCGCAAAGAAAGATCGGAAGCGGTGGCACGGACGAGGAGGGAAAATGCGCACACAAGCGGCGTGGTGGGCGCCCTCCTTCGTGTCCCCATTTGGGGCGCCAAATAGGCAAGAAAAGCCTGGTTTTCAAAAATTTCGAGAGTGACCTCGCAAGGGTTCGATGCCAGGGACGCAATTCCTGCACGCGGGACTCCTACCAGCGGAAAGAGCATCGAACATCGTGCTGAACGCGACCAAGCACGTGCCGGTTGGATCACGAGGTGGCATGGAAGCCTCGGAGACTCGCGACCCCAACGAGTGGCGCAGGGGTGGATCCACCCCCGCGTCCTCGGCGTCTGGGTTGGTCATTGGGTTCGACCCCTGTCTTGGTTCCTTTCAACTGGTCCCTTCTTCCAATCAACAACGTACCACTCACATGGATGGATGCATGGGAGAAACGAAAGGCACACCTTTCGTGATGGAACGTGCTTTGGCACCACCTCTCCTGTCCCGCGGCGTGCACGCATTGCGCAGGAACAAAACCATGTCGGAAGGGAAGATGAAATTCATGGTGAGGATCGGAGGAAGGCGTGGTCAAATACCTACGATGCGTTCGATGAGGTGCAGGGCAGATGGAAGCAAGCCCGGTCTGGAGAACCAACTGCACGAACAACACCCAACGAACCGATGAAGCACGCCACGTGCCCGCGCAAGGACGTCGATACCCCCTCCGATGGTCGTGGTCACCTGGACAGGATCCCACACGCATGGAAACGCGGAACATCCGAACGTAGAACCGAAAGTCTCGATGGGGACCGTGGAGGAAAGATACCGTCGACGAGACGCACAAGACGCTACGAAACGATCCGAACGACTGACCCACAACAAAGGTGCTGCTCTTGACTTTCCTGAGCTACACCCTCTATCACGCCACCAGGAAACCGCCCAGCGTCGTCAAATCCGTCCTGAAAGGTGGAAAAAACCTCTCCGGAGGAGGAAAAGCGGAAGGCTGGGCGCCGTTCAACGGGGATAGAGGAGACGTCCTGCTGGGAAACGTCGACTCGGCGTTCCTCTTGACGTACGCAATCGGGATGTTCTTTGCGGGTAGAATCGCAGACTCGGTCAATCTCAGAGTATTCCTCGCCATTGGAATGATGGGTACCGGAGCGTTCACGGTGCTGGTGGGCATGGCCTACTTCTGGAACATACACAGTTACTCCTATTTTATAGTCATGCAGGTGATGGCGGGATTGTTCCAATCCACTGGTTGGCCTAGCGTTGTCGCGGTCATGGGTAATTGGTTCACTGGCAAAAGAGGACTCATCATGGGTATCTGGAATGCTCACACGTCCACCGGTAACATCCTGGGTGCGGTCGTTGCCGCGGCTGTTCTTTCGCCCCCCTGGGGGTGGGGGTGGTCTTTCATCTTGCCCGGATGGATGATGATCATGGGGGCGGTCCTTGTCTATGGTTTCCTGGTCCCCACTCCTGAACGCGATGATGATCACGACCGTATCCAGCTCGTCCACTTGCGATCTGCTGCCCGACTTGACACCCCAGACTATCGAGAAAGCGATGGCACTAGAGGTGGCATTCACAAAAAGCCGTCTGAGAAGCAAAAGCCGGTCGGAATCGGTATGGCCCTGAGGATTCCGGGGGTTTTGGCGTATGCATTCTGCCTCTTCTTTTGCAAGCTTGTTGCCTATACCTTCCTCTACTGGCTACCTTATTACATTAACCAGGAATCCATTGGAGGCCGTCATTTGAGTCCGACCGAGAGTGCTCAGGTGTCAATCATGTTTGACGTTGGTGGTGTGTTTGGAGGGATCGCGGCCGGACACCTATCCGATCAATTCCAGGCAAGGGGACTGGTGAGTGCAATTTTCTTGTACTCAAGCATACTCATGCTTTACCTTTACAAGTCCTTTGGTACGATAAGTCTGGCAGTGAACATAGCCTTGATGGTCATCAGCGGTGCATTTGTCAATGGACCATATGCATTAATAACGACTGCGGTTTCTGCAGATCTCGGGACTCATGAAAGCGTGCATGGGAGTGCCCGAGCACTGGCCACTGTTACAGCCATTATCGATGGCATGGGCTCTTTAGGAGCTTGTGTAGGACCAAGCCTTACTGGATATTTGGCGGAGTACAGCTGGGAGGCCGTGTTTCTAATGCTATATCTGTCTGCATTCACAGCGGCAGTCCTTCTCACGGGCCTGGTGTTCTCGGATTTGCGTGCAATCCGTGAACGCTCCAAAATGTCCAAGCAAAATGGGCACGTTTCGTCCATGCAGGAGCTTGGTGAGATGGAGACGCACGCACTCTTAGGATCGGACATGGAATGAAGACGGCACTGGAGTTTACTTCCTGGACATGTCTGTAATAACTTAATCACCCCGCAAGCACAAACCAGTACTGTTTAGCTGAAAGTGGTGGGGAACACGACATCTCGAAGATGCCCTTCACTGGAGGGGGATGAAACCGTCAAGGATACAGAAGGCGAAGACATCAATCCTTGCTTGAAAGTTGCAGGCGAATAGTGACCTGCTGTGTTTTTTAGGGGGGCATTGAAATTTTGTTTGCTCTTCGTCTTCGTGTAACACACTTTTGATTCTGCACTGCGAGTCCTTTTCGTTGGCATCCGTGGAATGATCCATTTGTGAACTTCCCGTTCCTTCCATGGTGCCCGCTTCTACCTATAGGCAAATGCGTCTCTTTGCCATGCAATGGCGTATGAGGGACAAGGCAAGCACGCAGAATGCACCAGCCTGGGCGGTTTGGAAGATCACTGATACGATGGGATCCTTGAAGCGCGTTTTCAAGCTGGCATTGTTCCCTTCCATCGCGTTCGGCGTGGACCGGTCCTTCTGGCGCAGACCCTGTCGAGACGTTCGTTCATTACATCTGTGGAAGCAGAACCTGCATGATCCCTGGAGCAGACCCATGGATGGAGAGAGGAGGGGCGTTCATCGACCGCATGCCTGACTCTTCGTTTCCCGTCGCGGTGCCAATGTAGCTTGAACAGCTCGTGGCGATCCATTTCGATCCTTTTGCTCTTCCCTTGCTCCATTGTCGGCAAGACACCGTTTCCTGCACGTGCTGCTCCAGGTTTATCCTGTTTGCATGCATGCCTTGGTTCCTCTGTTTCATGGCGAGTTGTGACACATGGACAGGGTCATCACCCAGCCCTCCCCTTGATTCCTCTGGGGTCCTTGTTTTTTCCACTCCTCCCGAGCAGGGCATCCCCCCCCCTCCCCGTGTGTTTCGAAGGGGAGCAGGGCGGGGTTCCCCACGCTCGTCGGGGCACAAAGCCACATCGAGCGACGAGGATGCGGTGCCTCCGCCATTCCCCTTCCCAACCGAAACGGATCGCGAACGGGATGGCGGATGAAGAAGGCGCGACGAATCCGGCTCGATTGGCCGTCCTTTTCGCCCAATCGGGACTCGCCGCGTCCGTGGCCGAGACCGCCACGCTCCCCCTCGATACCGCCAAGGTGAGGCGAACGGCGCAGGACGGAAGGATGGTCGAGCTCGTGGCGCAGGACCACCACCACGCCCAGCGGACGTGCGGACGACGGATCGAATGAGTCGCGTGGATGACGTCTTCTGTTTGCGAAACCCGTTGCGAACGATCACAGGTGAGGCTCCAGCTGCAATCCCTTGGAAAACTGGCGAGCACGTCGGAAGTCCGGAAGTACAGAGGGCCCTTGCAGACCGTCCTCGCCATCGCCAGAGAAGAAGGATTGGCTGCACCTTTCAAAGGATGGGCACCCGGGATACACAGGCAAGTGATTTTCACCGGAGTCCGGCTGGGAATGTACGAGAAAGGAAAGGCCATGCTGGCAGGAAGCAACGATCCAGAAGCCAAAGCGCATCTGTCCATCGGCAAGAAGATCGCGGTGTCGTTGGGGACCTCTGGGTTGGGCATCACACTGGCCAATCCGTCGGACGTGGTCAAAGTCAGGTACCAAGCCTTTCAGGGAGCATCCAAGGCACAGAGGGAGTACAGCTCCGTCTACCAGGCCTATCGTGAGATCGCAAGCACGGAAGGTATCTGGAAGGGACTGTACAGGGGGTACAGTGCCAATCTGGCCAGGAACATGATCATCAGTGCGACTGAAATCACGGTGTACGATCAGACCAAGCAGGTCCTCCTGGCGAACGGTCTGCCGGATCAGGTGGGCTTACATCTGGGCTGCGGTTTCGTCGCTGGTCTTAGCGCCACTTGTCTTGGTTCGCCCATGGACGTGGTTGGGACCAAGATGATGGTCAATTCTGATGGGAGGTACGGTTCGTCGATCGGATCGGTGATTGTCCAAATGCTTCAGAAGGAAGGCATACGTTCCTTCTACAAGGGTTTCTGGCCGAACTTCGCGCGTGTGGGATCCTTCAACGTGGTGCTTTGGACTTCGTACGAGCAAATATCCAAGCTGGTGGAGGCGACGACAGGAGGATAGGTTCCTGTTTCGACGTGCTGGATTCTACGCTGCTTCTACTTCGACGTTTGCATTGGGACCCATCCCACCCTCCACCTTGGACTCCCTATTCTTTTTACCATTCCCCACACCCAACTGTCCAGAGAGTGCATTCCTTCCTCTGTTTTTTGTCGCATTCCCTTCGCGCATGGTCGGTGTTCGGGGGTCCGGGTCGTCTCCCATCTTCTGGATGGGAGGCTCTTCCGATGGCCCAGGGCTGTTGGATCCGCGACCGTCCTTCGTCTCCCAGGATGCAGGCGTGCGACGCGTGGGTCGTTCCACTTGTTTCGATCCCCTCCTTCGGCCCCTCCTTCGGGGTCTCAGGTCCCCACCCACCGGGGTAGAAAGGGAGGGAGGTCCGGTTGAAAAGGCGAGTCCCCCGGGTTCGGGTTCGGTGGAAAGGCCTTGGGGATGTGCTTCCATCTACCCCCCCGGGCAGACCGGGAAGAAGGGACACGAGAGAAGGAAGACCAGGGAGGACAAGGAAGAGAATGGGGAAAGGTCAGACCAGGGGATAGGAGAAAGGGGAAAGGAAGAGAAAGGGGATAGGAGAAAGGGGAAAGGAAGAGAAAGGTCAGACCAGGGTACAAGAGGAAGGGAGAAAGGAAGTGAAAGGAAGAGAAAGGGGAAAGGAACCAGGGAGGACAAGGATCGCGTGTGGGTGTGGATGTGGGTGGTGGTTCGACGAGCGATGCCTGCCCCTCGCGACGTTCGTGCGTCTTTGGACGCGGTCCAATCCCGACGTCGATGGCGCGCCAGGCAGATGCAGGTGCTTCACGGATGGGAGGCACGGAGAGAAGCACGGGCCAAGTCCATCGCCGACCCTCCTGCGGACGTGGACGTCGTCCCGTCCGCCCGTCCAGGTGGATCCTCGAACCGTCGCCATCGACGCGAAGGTGCGCGTTGGTCGCGCCAGCTGTGCCTCCACGAGTGGATGGTGAGCCCGCCAGACGCCATGGCCGCTCGTTGGCGGGTTGCACCGCGTCCATTGGGTCCCAGGTGCGTCCTGGTGTCCCGTCGAAACCACCACGTCGACCTCTACGACGCACGTGGCCAGCACCTGGGCGCCTTTCGCGCACGCCTTCCCGATCGAACCGTGCTCGAAGCGGTGCTGGTGGGATCCAAACGAGCACCGAAAGACGCGTGTGGATCCGCCTCGTCCTGTGCGTGGCTGTACGACGTGCTGTGTTGGCATGGACGCCTCCTGTTGGACTGCACCGCTTCGTTCCGACACTTTTGGTTGCAGAGCCGGATGGACGAGCTGAGCATGGAAGCTACCTCGTCGCCGCGCGTCCAAGCATGGCGAGACGCGAAAGGAAAGGAACTGGAGATGGTGGCGGTGGCTTGGTGCCACGCCGACGTGGAAGGGATCCAAGTCGCGATGGAAAGCGCCCAAGACGGACTGCTGTTCGTGCACGAGGAGTCGCGGTACGAACCAGGCATGCGCACGCCGCTCGTGCTGCGTTGGAAGGACGAAGGATGCAGCCCGCACGCGAAAGACACCGACGGATCCGGCAAGGAGACGGAGGCGTGCGTGGCCGTGCTGCGCGTGGACCAACAGGGACGCGTGCGTGCCGACGGAGACGAGGAACGCGTGCTCGCCAACATGGACGAAACGTGGACATGGCGCACGAAACCAGACCGAATGGAAGGAACGAATCGAGACACAAGTCGATCCCGTTCGAAACGAGAGGAACCGAAAGACGCGCTGGTGCGATTCGTGGTCCACGAACTCGAGTGGAACGAAGGACAAGTGGTCCAAGCGAAACTGGAACCGATGGAACGTGCAGGAAGAGGGAGGAAAAGAGCCGACGACATCACCAAAGTCGTCTTCCAATACAACCTCAGGCACGATCCCATCACCAGGCACCAACTGTTGGAAGCATCCGCACGGGTCGAGGAGGAAGACGAATGGTCGGAGGAAGAAGTGCCAATGGAACCAGAAAACACACCGGACGATGCAGATGGTACAAGCGGATCCACCCAGGATGGATCCAACCACGATGCAACGATGGAAGAAGAAACGACCAGCCCTCCAGACGCCCTTTACAGCACCCCCTAGGCGCACCTCGTCAACCGAACAGAAAAACACACATGGTCGTTGATATGATGCAGCACAGACGAACGAAGAAACCGATCCTCTAGATCCACTGATCTCACACCACTTCATGAACGGGCTTGCAAAAACATGGATGGTGGTGTCGGGGGTAATAAAACTACCAAGGTCCGACCAACTGGTCCGTTCCATGCTGCTAGTGCACAACATGGATAGAACAAAAACTTCGTGCGCTATGCCTCTCACCATCATCCGCTTGCTCAGAGCTCTCCTCCAAAAAGCAATTCACGCAATACACGCCCGGCTTCAAGAAAACCATACCAAAATCATGCTCTAGTTCGCTCTTCCCTGCAACAAGTATTGGTTGAGTGTCCTTGACACCATGCCACATGGCAGCTGGGAAACTCCTATTGTCCGACTGAGGACAGGATGGGCCTTCAAAATCGGGTGCGGAGTGGGGAGACAAGGTGACTCTTAACATGCTACTGCTGCAGCTGTTGTTTTTTGCCTGAATGCGAAAGCCTATGGGATCCATGATTTTCACTGTGGGGGACTGTCCACTCAAAGTGTCCACGTTGGACCCATGCCATGGGACTTGCGATATCAAGACTCCGAGAGCAGGCTCGCCACCTGGCGTTGATGGCTTTTCTTGCCCAGCCTGATGGGTGGAAATGTCCAGGGACCCCTTGTTATCTGCTCCAACAAAGCTCCATACCAACTTCTTTTGCCTGATCGGTTTTGCCGATGCTGATTCGATACCATTTCTCCCAGAGCTTCGCATCTGAGCGTTGTTTGGATGCAACTTCTGCCTCTCGATCAAGATGCACTTCTGAGCTCTTGGAGACAATACAAATGGAGCATCATCTGATGCTGTCTGCACAGGAGCAACAACAGAGACTTCCAACTCGCGTTTGGTCTCGTTTTCTACCTGCAACACTCTGCCCCAGTCACTACAAACCTCGGAAGCAGCTGAAGCTCGAGCTTTTATTGGAAATTGATTTGTCGATATCATGGCTGGTTTGATGTTGATATTGAAGCTAGTAGTGGCTCTGCGCAGACAAGCGTTTGATTTGCTGCTCAGGCGCACATAATCGACATGAACCTGAACGGTAGTTTTACCTATGCTTGCATCATTAGCTTCAATATGAATCTTAAGAGCTACTACAGCATGTTGACCTGGATGCAAGGACTCTGGTAACTTCCCGTGGCTTACGTCCAGAGCATCTGCATGGGAAGATCCATTCTTCCGAGCAGAGATTTGCCTCAGCGATGCTGGCATATGCCCCGTGTTGACCAGTGCCACGTTGATATCTAGCTCCTGGCCAGCATATAGGTCAAGCGCATGGAAACGACTGGGTAAAGTTGCAGAAGCAGATATGCTGGGTTCCTCTTGACGGACAGGTATGTTGTGCATTCTCTCAAGCGTGGACTTTTTCCCTTCGGAGCATGTTTCTGTCCATATCTCATCCCAGCACATTCCATCAACGTCCATCGAACAACCAACGATGTCCATGCTTCCGCCTTCCACAGCCCGTGCATTAAAGAAGGCTTGTGTCTCCTCCAGTGGTCCAATTTTGAGGGAAAGTGTGGAGCAAACAACACGTACCCCTTTAAACATGATCCCCAAATGTCTTATTTTGGCTTTCACTCTGAGTGGATTCTTCACTCGCACGACCACCGTAAATGTATCGCCCTCAACAAGCTGTGGATGGAGTGACTCCTGCTGTTTCAACTTGTCCATAGAATTGACAATAAAGAGTTGTGAACCAGATGTTTCAGGGGCTTGAGGAGCGCATGGTTCATGGTAAGCAAGGCGTATAGGCTCAGTCATCCCCAGCAACATGGCTCGCTGACAGGTCATCTCTGGCTGGCCTTTGCACAAGTCCAGCAAATGCTTCCAAACGAGAAGCTGGGAACTTCTGTCCAGGTATTTATGCTGATTTTTCAAAATATGCGAAAAAGTGTTCCATTGCAGGTCTGCAGTATGATTCTCTGCAGAATAGGCACTCAACTGGCGCAGAAATCCGAGGGCTACGCCAGGCCACCGGAAGAGTGACAGGCCTTCTCCACGATTTACCAAATTTTGCCAAAGCTTTGAAATGTTTTTGCATGTAGGGACTCTATATTCCTCTTCGTTTATCTCATTTGGCATTGACTTGAGAATTTGTGCCAGGTGATAGCAAGCCTTCCGCCATGCGCCAAGTTCCATATACAGAAGGCACACCTCAGACTGAATCCATAGGTATCCTTTCGCTCGTGGCATCATCTGCAACGTCTGTTGTGTCTCGTTGAGGAAGCTAACCGCCTCATCCCTGTTGCCTTGATCTCCTCTTACGAGAACCTTGCAGAAGATCAGGTTCAGTCGAACAGCTTCAGTAGGTTCATTCATTCTGAGGTGAATGGCGATGCATTCCTGAAATAGAATCTGCAAGTCGTGGATTTCTCTGGTTTCAAATCGATGAGAACCCCTATCAAGAAGCAATATCATCGTTGCCACCAGTCTTCTCTCGGCAATGAATGGAAGCAAGGAGTCAACACCCAGCATGCGACACTTTTCTTCAGCAGAATCAAAGTAACTTAGGGAAGCGATCCCATTGTTGACTAGCAGCTGCGCCTCACCATGAAACAATTTCTTCTGCACTTCTTTCCACGTTTGTTCGGCTATTTCACGTTCTGCTACAGATGAAAGTTCCAGTAAGTGCTCATCAACCAAGCTATCAAAGATGGGATCTCCGGGTGCTGCCTGGGACATTCGCTGTCCGATTTCCTGGACAAGCAGCGTGGCAATGCTTTCCATGGCCGTGACCATGGGCACGTCACTAGGTGAGGAGAACAAGGCTCCATCTTGCAACCAGCATTGCTTCACGGTCGCGTCCTCGTGCACAATCAAGTACTGTTCGACCATGGAGTGCGGGAACTTTTCCTTCACATTTCGGAAGGACGTTTCCAGACCTTCCATGTCGAGATTGGAGTCGGAGTCGGAGACAAGGACGACTCCATACACGATTTCTTTGAGGGAAGCTTTTTCTTTGGCTTGGTGTTCTCTTCCTCTCACAAAATTGAATCGAACTCTTCGTTGGATGACTTCTCCTTGTGCTCCTTCTCCGAGGAACGTCCTGGCTTGTTCGGAGAAGGCGTGGTAGACCTTTCTGAGGTGCAACGTGTCTTGCATCCGCATGGTGAACAGGGATTCTTCAAACCACGTGGGAGACACCCCTTTCGCCGGGACCACCGCCACTTTGATCCAATATTCGCGCACCGCTTCGTCCATGTCGCCTCCTCCGTCCGACACCAACGGTTGTGAAGGGGAATCGTGGGTCACAACTGTGTCTGTCTGGGCAGGGGTGCTTGGTCCATGGAAGAGCCTGCACCCACCAAGGCCCTGAGAAACAATTCCAAGAGAGACATTCGAAGCAAACAGGAAAGGCAATCAATAGATGTGCCTGAATCTGCTCCCGGTGAGGTGGACAGAGGGAATCGTGCACGAAGACGCACTTCGAATGGAGGCAAAACAAGCGCAAGCATGGAACGGCATCGATGCAGTCATTCAAGCGCACAAGAACCGCTCCCTCCTCTTCCAGTATGCATGTGCGGGCTGACGTTCCGAAGGGCTGGATCCATACCGCTTCCGTGTGAGGACAAAGAACGCACGGTGGACGATGAGCTACTTTTCAGCAAAGCCGTATGCACTGCCTTGGAAGAGAGTGTGCTCCTTGGAACGCACGTGAAAAAAGCATTCACAGCTTTGTCAAGGAAGGCACCATCCATGTTCTAGATGGAAACCGTACCTCCTCCAATGCGGCCGCACAGGCACTGGAGATCGTCGGTGGGACCCTCGTGAGGGAAGACCTATGTTCAGAAGCATATCAGGAAAGGGGGTGACCACGCTTCGAAGCTATCATAAATTACCAGAAGCACTCCATGATCATCTCAATTGGCTCTCGGCAGGTCGGACAACGGTTGTTCTCGGCCTGGATGCGCAGGGCACAATCCCTGCAGGCAATCAGATGCTGGCACGGCAGCATCAGAATGTTTTTGCTTTTTTCGTAGCATATGCAACACAGGGTTTTTTCCTTCTCCGCCTCGCATTCGCTGTTCAATTGGTCCACTTGCAACTTGAGCTTCTCGTTTTCCTGCTTTAGGCCGTTACACGCCAGCTCGGTTTCCATGGCACAGGCTTCGGCCATTCCCGCCCTTTCACGGAGCTCCATTTCGGCCACCGCACGGAGGTCTAGTTGCTCCCGCAACGAGTTGCACGCCACCTTTTCGACCTCCAGCTGCGATTGAAGGTCCACGACTTGGTTTTCCAGGTGGAGCATTAGGTTTCCCACGCGTCTCCGTCCTTCCAAGGGCCATCGTAGCTGCTTTCCGTCCTCTTGGTTCCGCCACGTTTCGAGGCGCAACTTTTTTTCCGGAGGTCCGTATTCGTGCTTCGACCGGGTTTCTCGCTTGCACTTTTCTCGTTTCGCCATGTCTTCTTCCACGACGTCCAGCATCACTTCGTCCACGCACAAGTCTTCATGCCTGGGCTTCTTGCTGGCTCTCGCCTTGCCCAGCTTCCCCTTGGTCTCGTCCGCAGGCCGCTTCCCACGGAGCGGTGCGCCCATGGTCTAGTCCTGCACCTGTTCTATCCCCTCTCCACCCCTTCGATCGCCTCGTGCGCACGAAGAGTCGTCCGCGACGCGCCAAAGAAGACGCGGAGGAATGCAACTGGTGGTGGAACCATGGCCGAAAGACGAACGGGAGAGGAATCGACAGTTGTGAAGTTCCCAACCATCCAGACCCAGGGGCTCCGCCTCGACGGGTGATGCAGCGGAGGAAGGAGCCGGTAGGGAAACCGGTCGACCGATGGAGAAGGAGGGGCAACTTTCGAAGAGGAGGGATGGGGACGAGGGTCCGAACCTCGTCCTTCCAATCCATCAGGAAGAAAAGAGTTCGTACACACACGAGACGGACGGATAACTGGAGTCGCAAGAAGGAAGACCTAGTGGTTCCGTTTGTATTCGACGAAGAGAACGAGAGCATGATTTGTCGGCGGGGTCTAGGCCTTGGGTGTCCGCCACAAACAAGAATCCTTGCCATGCCGTTTCATTGCAGCATCTTGGGAGACGATACAAGCAACCCTTCATCATCGCAAAGGCACAACACGCAACCATGTATCTCCGTACTCTACATCCTCTCTTTTTTATGAGAACGCCCCGCTGGAAAAATCATGCCGTTCGGCAGTTGGCGACCCGAACATGGGTGCACTTGGAAAGAACACCCGTGCAAATCCAGAAGACAAAGGCGGGAGACACAATTGGCCATCGAGGAAAGCAGGATGGGTATGGATCAGAAGTATCGCTTCCAAGGCGTGAACATAGAACGAAACTTGCATAGTTCGAACGGAATGTCCATTGTCCGATTCATGGGGCACATTGCGGGTCGAGCACGTAACGTCTTCAAAAAGTCACACCCTTATAGGACAAGTTACGTATGGGTTCACATCCGTTTTCCTCGTGCACCGTGGTGCGGACGGTTTCGCAATGTTTCCACACGGAATATTGCATCGGGTCTCGTTTGTTTCGTTGGAGGAGTGAGCTCTCCATCCTCTAGCAATCGCGACCGTTATCGTCCGCCTCCGTTTGGCCGGTAGTGGTAGAACGTGTTGGCATGGGTCGCGTGGAGGGTGGAGTCCCTCCTATTCGTCCCTCGTGGTGTCGGTTGAGAGGGCCTGAGTGGGAGAGGCTCAGAGAGGGGAGGGGAACCACCCCAACGGTCTCTGAACCGTTGCCCGACAGATAGGATCCACACACTCAAGGCGTGTTTGTGTTTGTGTTTCGAAGGGAACATGGCGAGCGCTGGGACGCGAACCGGAGCCTCCTCGCTGTTCCTGGCAGCCTGTGCAGGTGCTGCAGGAGCAGCTGCGCACGGGAAGGTCGCCTGGGTGGGAGAATGGATGCGTGCGACGACGGGACGACAAGGAGAAGACGGGTCGACCGTTGCGGAACACCTCGCCAAGCTGACCAATGATATGAGGAACATTGCCCAAGCCAGCCACACATCCCAAAGGAAGGGATCTGGAGGCGGGACCTGGGCGCTAGCAGCCTTTGGAATGGTGTTGGGGGTTGCAATGGTCAAGATGAGAAAACTCCGCCTCGACGATCTGATGTACGTGACACAACATACATTTCGAGGGGGGATGGAGTGCATGCAAGAAGCGGTAGAAAGCTTACAGTGCAAATTCGAATGCCTAAAAACCTTCCTAGTAGAATCCTTGGAAAAGTTAGAGGCTCAGCAAAAGGAAATTCATCAGATGCAGCATGGACTGAAGACAAACTTTCAGAACATCCAACAGCAGCTGCTGGAACTGGGAGACAATCTTGAAAGCAAACAAGATGCTACTTTACACGGTGTGTTTTTATTGTGCAAAATGGTTTCTGGGAGTCAGGCCGTAGATAAGCGCCCGAAAGATGCAGAGGAGCTTCGGCTCTACTTGATGGGGGACAACCATTCCATGGATACGGTATGGACCCATTCCGTTGGACCAAAGCATCTTGCACCGAACCAAGTTTCTCAACAATTGCCACAAAACCATCCCAGTGGTGGCACCGATCCACCGTGCAGATTGCGCAATTGGAAAAGTCTGGTTGAAGAAGGACGTAAGAACATCGTCCAACACGTGAGTGCCAGCTAGGGAGAAGTGCAAGTTGCCTTGTTCTTGTACTTCACACGTCAGTGTCTAACAATCGCCAGTATGCATCATGTTCAACCCATAATATTGCAAGTGGTCAGAAATAGAAGTGCAGAATCCCAAGTGGCACATACTAGCTGAGCAAGTTGGATCTTCTCCACTCCCATCACACACCTTTTGAAAGATAAAGTCTGGAACAAGTGCACCGAGCTCGATGTTAAAGGACCACACCTCCCTCGGCACATGATGGAATCCAAAGGATGCAGGTGGGAGAGATGGGACGATGTCGCTTTGGTGAGTCATCCTCACAGAATAGGGTATGGTCCTGTTGAAGAATTCAGCATAGGCAAAGTTGCCGACCCTTGGACTTCCAAACGTATGCACCTCGAGATTGGTGATGTTGTAATGGACAAAAATGTCCAGTGCGTACAGCTGAGCCATTGCCGCTCCAAGAGAGTGACCAAGGATGAAGAATCGTATGTCTGGATCTCGATCATGGACGCTTTTTGCGATGTCTTTCAACCTTTTCTGCAGCAAACTTCCATGGTACGCTTCGTAGAATCCTTTGTGAACGGTCGCATTGCCCGCTCCTTTGTATGGCAAGACCTTCCGGGCCTGTACGGAATTCAAATCTTGCAACCAGTTACGTAGGCTTCTCGAGTTGGATCCTCGAAACACCGTAAGAATGGATTTGAGTCCTGGATAGTATCCTATGTATGCAACAAGGTCTCTCTTGACGTCGTAGACCACGTCGTACATTTGGAATCCTGTGGTCCTCCCTCGGCATCGCACGCAAGACCAGGACCTCAAGGTGTCCAAGTCGTAGCAATAAGCAGCCGATTGAAACTCGGCCAGGGTAACGGCAAGGTATTCGCTGTATTCGGACGCGTTTCTCACGGCATTCGACGTCCCGAATTCCCACCCAGCACGGACCTGCCCCTTCCCAGCTCCCTGGAGGACGAACAAGCACCACACGACTGCGATTCCGCTTCCCTTCCTGGACCACGTGCTTCCATGCATGTCCCACGTGCCTCTTTTATCCGAACACCGCACGTGCATCGACGAGCGGTGCTCGCTCCGCCTCTCCTTGTCGACGTGGAACTTCCCTTCCGACACCTCTTCGTCTCGTCCAAGATTCCCCTCGAATTAATGTCGGAAGTTAACTGCGAGGGCGGGCCCGAACGCGGGGGGGACGCTGGGACGTCCATTTCGGAAGGTAGGTGGACGTGTGGCGAGTTGGCGACATTTCGCACACGTTTGTTCCGTACGCGTGGAAGCGGACCGTCCGTCCACACGCGGAACGTGAACTTGGATGATGAGCGCCACGGATAGGGTGCTCGAAACCCTTCACAAAAGACTTGAGGAGGAGGTTTATCGCAACGTAAAAGTATTCGGTTGCGACGTGTTGGATACAACAATGGATATTGGTTTGCGGAGGCAAAAGCAAAATAAGTGCGCAGCTTCCCGCACCATGTTCGACAGCCAATGCCTTCGATGTATGATTACACTTGTGCGTAATCCAAGCACCTCGACCCTTGGCGTTACAAAAACACGAGGACAAAAACGAGGGAAGCGATAGATAATGCCATGCTCATTCACAAACTCCAAAGTATTTCCTTTGCACTTGACAAAACAAAGATGAGTATTTTCCTAGCATGGTACCTCCATTGCGATTTGTCCATCCACGAGCCATACGATTCTACCCTCGAGTCCTTGCGCTTTCGTCCACTAGCCACGCATGACCACCAACACCCTCTTCATGGGCTTGGTTAGCCCTCTCATTAATGGGTTAAGGCTGAGCGAATATACTTCACTTCATTGGATGAGGACGAAGCAACATGTTGAAACGAGGTGAGGTGGGTGTCTTGTGCGTCTCAAGTAACAAGTTCAACAAAAAACATTTGTGTCGACAAAAAAACAATGCAATATTTTCCACCAAGCTACTTTTAAATAATGTTGGTTCCACAAGAGACGTGGGGATTTTCTTCTCGTACCTCGTAAATATTGTCGAAGATTGAACATTAAAGCCATCTCCAAATCAGGCGGCAAAAGGAAAGGACCTTTCCACCTTATGAAAATCGGTTCCTTTACAATCAAAGTTCGAAAGCCATGCTAGTGCGCAGATGGAGGATAGCTACATAATGCCGACAACTTAGCAAACTCTATGACGATCACCAATGCATCTGAGAGAGGTGTGAAGCCCACATTGCGTTCCCGTCCACTCAAAACCACTGATCTTGAAAAATGCGACATGATCATTGGTATTGATCCTAGTAGAAAGGCTTCCTTACTCACTTCGTGGAAGTATTATCATTCGCAAGAGCTGAAACCGACCAAATGCCTTTGGGTCGATCATTTCGGAATAATTTGTTGTGTTCCATTCCAAGGTCAATTCTAGCCTTGAACATCTTCGCGGGTTGCGCATGTCTTTTGCGTGGAATGGGTATAAGCGCTGCTCGTTTGCAAGTAAAATAATAATTCTTCTAGTTGCCACAAGTTAAAAACAACGAATAGATTTACAAGGATGAACTTTACTTGCATCCTCCACGTTGTCTCTTTCTCGAGGAAGCAGGCACCGAACTTTCCGACAACATTGATTCATCCAACAATAGTTTTGCCACTCGATCACAACGTTTGGCTTGACACTTCATTAAGATCTATGGGCATAGTTTAAAGATTTTGCAATCGCGCAATTTCCTCGGTTTGCATCGGAATGGAGTGGCATCGAGCACATTTTTTTCGTTGCATCTTGTCCCGTCCCTCGCTCGCTCCATTTCCGCTCACCCCGTCCATCTTGTTTTGTGGAGTGAATTCGCACGTGTAACTTGTTCTAGTTTTGGTTTCAATGCCCAGGAGGTGGTAGAGAGTTTTGAGGAGAACAAAGGCCAGCAACGCACACGAAGCTTCGTCCGACAAGAAGGTAGTGTCGTACTTCTGCGTTTTCCAATCCTTGGCAAACCGCACTTTACTCCACGATGTAACTTAATGGCATGCTTGTTTCCATGCGTGCACATGGGACAAGAGGGAGAAGCTCAGCCGGAGGTCTCGCAACGCACGCCTCTGTCCGGTCGTCTGCGTTGGTTCCCTGTTTCTGTCCATCCGAATCCGTGCATGTTTCCTTGGTTGTTCCGTGATGGGGTTGGGCAAGCATCGCGGTGCCACGTGCTTCTAGTCTCTCTTGTTGTGTACTTCGGGAAAGCTCCCAGGCCACCGATGCCCCTCTTCCCCATCCTGGACCGCCCTATCGACGTCTCTCATTGGTCCAAACACCGAAGCCTTGGGGGGGCGGCCGTCCTCTACGCACCCGGGCAGATCACCCCCCACGTCTCTCTTTTTTCTCTGGTCCCTCCTGCGCCACAGAGACGCCTGCCGTGGAGGAGCCCCCCCTTCCCCGTGCGAGAGGAGGGCGAGCCAAGAACACAGGGTGGGGTCGAAGATCTCGATGGGAGGCATCGAGATCTCGAGATCGAGGGTGGGACACCACGAGTGGAGCACGGACTGCGTTCGCCGCGCGTTTGCGCGGCTTTTTGAGCCGACTTCGCGGCACAATACTTCGCATCACAAGGAGGAAGGAGGGAGTTTGGAGGATGGAATGGACAGGAGGCGCATCTGATGTGCCGTACGCCAAGCCAGGGCTCGAAGGGAGCGTGATCGAAGCGGTGGACAGCCGAGACC